>NC_061163.1:5254675-5764675 GCF_022113875.1 Hydra vulgaris | reverse complement strand
TGTGTTAGTTTTCCAAACATTTCTACAATTAATATAGTTTCATCTATTTTTTTACTGCTTAATGTGTTAAAATAGGAGTTGTCTCGTGGTAAAAAAAATTTACCAGGCGTCCTTTATCAAGTGAAGGAAATAATGATTAACATACCAGATATTTACTATATTATAGTAAAATAATTATAAATTTACAATTCAGTCCAAATTTAAATCTACTTGATAATATAGTAATATATTTTCATGATAAAAATATAAATTTATAAATGTTTTTAGTTACAATATCTTTGATGAATTCCTTTACTTTTGATTTGATATTTAGAGACAAGATTTTTGAGTTAAAAAAGAATAGAAAGAATTTAAACAAACAAAAAAACTATTTAGACAAAAATATGGTTTTTAAAAGAAGAGGATGTATTTGAAGAAAATTAAAAAAAACCGTGAAGATATTATCTTGAAATATAAAACAAAAGTTTTAAAAAGTAGACAAGAAGTTGTAAATTTTCTCAATGACCAGAATGGATTGCATCACGGTGATTCAATATTTATCAAAACTTGGGATTTTATGCGCATGCGTCAGCTGCAAATATATTAATATCATTTTTTTGATTAGGTAGAAACATGGTTGCATCATAGTCATAAGAATGAACTTTTTATGACTATGTTTACATATGTATATAATAAGAAGAACTTTTTATGACTATGGTGGTTACATTGCGTAAAGTTCGGTGACGTAATGTTTATTTTTTGACGAATAATTAAATATTAAAAATGCAAAAAGCATTGTTAAATTATTTGTTTTAGGGGGCAATAAATTTTCAAAAGACAAAATTACCAAACTAACTTACCTGACAATTTCATTTAAAAAATACAATAACAAGAAAGAAAGAATTTAATCAGGGGCGCTTCTAGGAATGAGGGGGAAGATCCTTATAAAAGTAGGAATAACTTTAGTGGTACCTTTTAAATACAATTTTAATGTCATCATAATTTCTATATTGACAATTACTGATAAGATTTTAAAGTTAAATATTTCATGAAACTATTTTTTACAGTTAAAACTAAAAGAATTAAAGCTAACACTCAACTGACAACATTTTTAAAAATGTTCAATAAAATTACCATATTTTAATGATACTGCTACAAAATATCTTTTAACAGACAAAGATTTTACTTGACACATGGTATTTATTACAAAATTTTTGCAAGTATTGGCTATAAATAGTAATATAATAAAAGACTGTTAGACACGTTTAAATAATACAATCGAAATTCAAAAGATTTAAAGCTAAAAAAAATGAGGTAATGATAAACTAAATACATAGCAATTTTATTTCGGATGTTATTAAAAAATGAAAAACTGCCATCAATGAAGTCGAGGGCTAATAAATCAGCACAGATTCCAATGATAATATTAATTTTGATAATATAGGAAAAGTAAAACAAAACTTTATTCAAGTTTGTCATGGATGGCAGAGTGAGTGTTGTTAATTTCAGCAACAAATAAGAAATTCAATCCAAATATAAGTTCGGATATAAATCGGATAGGGGTCTTAACAAATGGATTAATCGATATTTTTTTATTAAATCTAATTTGATGGAAGGGGATGGGATTTTGTCTTCAGATGTAATAAGAAGAGGTCTTTTAAATAAGGGACCTATTGAGTTCTAACTAACTGAAGGAAGGGAAGAATTTCCCCAACAAGAGAATAGGATTTCTAAAATAGCTTTTATCTTTAACTATACAGACAAAATATAAATAAAATCCATTTATTATTATAATTATTAGTGTTGATTGTTCTTATGATATTATATTAGTCGTGATTTAAATGAGTTTGTAGTTTGTTCTAGAAAAAATACCGAACACCAAAACCAATTCATACAATGCTGCAACCTATTATCACATTTACTTTTACAGAAAAATAAAATTTGATTTGTGGAAAAGTTGTCTATCCCACAATCAACATGGCTAAAATGAACAACTCAGATTTGGAAGACTCTTCTATGAAAAGTGATTGTGATGATTCAGACGCAGATAACAACAATGTTATTAGTGAAGGTATGTATATAACTATTGCAGTATCAAAATATACTTTTCATACAACAATACAATTTCTATTTTTTAGTGCTGTTAAAACAGATTTTACTCTTCTAGTTTTTCAAAAAACTGACACGCACTTTTTTTATTGAAGATTCGAGTATTGGGAATCAATATGTTGAAGAAAATGCAAAGCTTAAATCTGTATTAACAGAATTTGGTGGTATGTGCAAATCGATTTTAAACAAATTGGTCTACGCAAGGGAATTTTTAGTCCCTGGTGTTATAGCCTAATACCGATTGTTTGTATTGTTCTTAGGCCTAGTATTTTTTTTTTATTATTATTTTTTTATTATACTTCACCTCCTCAAGGCCAAGAAGGCCACTACAGACGAGGAGGCTACTTATTTTGTGGCTATAACCCTCTCTCAACTCTATAACTCCGAAACACGAACCTTGACGAACAAGGCCGCTGCGCAGAGAAACGAGTTGTATTAGTATTAGACTTTAACATTAGACATTAGCTAGTGTCATTAAGTTTGTTATGTCAAAAATTCCTTTATTGTTAGAATTGAAATTTCAACTAATATTTTCATTGCAGATTCAAATTTTAACCTTCTTGGAGAAGCAGGAGAGGATGAGAACTTCTCCTAGGAAGTACGAAAAGAAACCCAGTTTCTATTGAGAAAAAAGAAAAGAAGACAGACAGACATAGTCTTAAACAGGGTGGTCCATCCACAACTAAAAAAATGAAATATGCTGAAAAAGAAGAGGTCAACAGGGAAAAGATTTGTTGCAACAAAGGGTAAAATAGTTGTATCAAAAATATTGACAAAAATTGCGGTAACAACCTAGAGTGTAGCAGTAAAATAACAGCTGCTTGCCGTAATCAAATTTTTCAAATTTTTTTTACATGAACTAGGACTTAAAAAATGCCTTTGTAACAGGTTCTGTGTATGTAAAAGATAACCGGATGGATGATAAGACCATTTCTTCTGCCAGCTCCGGTTAATACTTTAATGTTATATTTTTATGTTGTAAAAACATTGTAAAAGATTATTTTTAATGAAGAAAAAAAAAAAAAAAAAAACGCAGAACGTATACTGCACCAAATAACACCCGCAAGGCCAGTAGTTGATCCTATAAACTATCTGGTACAGGCAGAAATGAAAAAAAGAGAGCCAAAGCTTACTTCAAAGACACACTGCAGATCCCTCATGGGAAAATAACAAATATTTTAGCAAGGAAAGAAACAGATTTTTTAAATAAACCTCTTGAAGACCGCAGGGGTAAAAAGTAGAGATGAAAACCCAAATGTCTTCAAAGATTTATTTATTTTATCTGGTTTTATTTATTTCCAATATACTAATCCCATTATAGCCAAAGAGACAACTAGTGCAGATATGAGCCTCTTACTTAACGAATGTTAACAATGTAAAAAAAAAAATTTCCAATTGCAATGAAAATAATCGTACCATACTTTCAATTTTTGCATTTTGATGCATATTCAATATAAAACTCAATTTATATTTTTACCATCCACAACTAGATACATGTCAAAAATATTAATAATAAAATGAAGTACCTTTTAGAAGGTCATAGCAAATATTTTTGAAGAAAAAAAACATTGTTTTGAGGGGCTTTATTATTTTTTATCAAGACATGGCTGAAAAGGCAAAAGAAAAAATGTAAGAAAATTAAGCATACAGATTCACATACAAATGCACATACAAATTCAAAAAAGAGAGTGTTGGTTTTTGACTTACAAAAACTATATTGACACCAGTACAGGAATAGCAACTATAAAATGCAAATGTGGACTCACAATCTTAGAACCCATAATGAAAACTTAAAGACAAGATTTATGTATGCATGGAGTGAAGAATAAGCATTTAAAGTTTTTTGTTCCCTAGAGCATGTTTTTTGACCCATACCAGAAACTGTGACCCATTTAATATTATAAAACAATAGTTGCTGTGGACAAAATCGTAATATAAAAATGTCTTATGTTATAATATATTCCGCACAAATCTCCATTAATACTCTGAATTTTTCTGAAAGACTATAAATTAAATTACATATATAACAACTAAAAGGTGAACTGACTCGTTTATGTGTATTTGTACACCTTATTCAAACAATACGTTAAAAAACAAGTTTACATTGATTTATGAAAACCTAAAACGCTATCAAAATTTTATTTTTCCCCCAAGTTTTCCGTAAAAACGGGGGTAAGCCAAGACGTTAATAACACTGTTCGTCAATCATAACTTGTTATTAATTTTTAATTTTGTTATATAACACTTCTATACTTGGACTTTATGTAGAGACGGACTTTATGTAGAGAATCATTATATTTTATGATATATAACTTTTAATGAAGTAAACAAAAACATAGTTTGAACATTTTGAGAAAAACACATTATTGTTAAACGCCACCCAAATAATTCCACGAGGTTAAAAACAAAAAAATGTTAGACCGTATATTGTATTTTAAAGCATATTTGGCCCCTTGATATTTTTAACTTTTTTTTCGTTTACTCGAAAAAATATCTTCCTTGAAGTTGTTCGGCAAACTCAGAGTTAACGGAATCGTACTTATCAAAACTTTCAATTGATGTTAAATTGTTATAAAATATAATATGTTTTTTCCCTCAATTTTTAAAAAATTCGGTAGCTAAAAATAATAATCAGCGTAAAAAAAAAATACAAAAGTTGCATTTATCATAATTACAGGGTTTCTCACCATATTTCGACATTGTATCACTACATTTCAACACTCTTGCATTCAATTTTGACACTGTTGCATCACATTTCGACAAGGTAAAAACATTCTACCCTGAATCAAAATATTCATATTCATAACGAAAATTTTTGCTAAATAATAATGGGTTGAATTTAATCGGGACAATAAAATAATCAATGTCGCTATTTTTTTAATTCTGCATTATTTAAAGTGGATACTGACATCATGAATGTAGTTTCAATATTTTTTTGGATATACGTAAAATATCTAGGCAAAATAAACAATGTGGAACAATTATATCAAGTTACCATAATAATTGTTTTTAATTGCTATATTCATTATTTTTATTGACCGGATAAATTGTCTAATTGCCAAAAAAAAAAATGTCTACGTTTTGGAAAATATCCCAACAATACATAATTAAATTGTCATCAAATTATAAATTAATGTTATAATTTTTTATCAAATAAATAAAAGTATTTGTCTTTTCAATATAACAAGAGTTCATAATAAAAGCTTAAATATCATTTTCAATATTTATAAACAGCAATGCCTAATCAAATAATCAACAATGAAAACCGTTCAAGGATAATTGAATCTTACTTAAATGGAAATTCACCATCAGAAATTGCAAATCCTCCTGGATTTAAACGAACAACAACCTATTCAATTATCAAAAAAATAAATATAGTTTGCGATAGAACGGCAATTAAAACGTGGTTCTAGAAACAAAAAAAACAGAAAAATCCAAGGTACTAAACAAAAATTTGATCGATGATGATTGTGGAATAACTCTTAAGGAAATTAAACAAAGACTTTTTGAACAAAAATTCATTTCAGTCAGTCATTCTACTATAGCAAGATGCATTAATAGTTTTAATTATACTTTGAAACGTGGTCGATTGGAATATTGTGACATTTCGTGAAACAATATTCCAGAGAGCAGAAATTCTAAAGACGTTATTTATGAAAAAGTTTCTTATGCAGAAAGATTCATGAACATTTTGTCTTCTATAAATGACAATAAAGTATTCTTTATTGATGAAGTAGGACTTAGTATTTCAATGCGAATTAGAAGAGGACGTTCTTAAGCTGGAAAAAGGGCCACACAAACAGTAACCAATATACGATCAAGAATTATTTCCGCCTGTTGTGCAATGAACAAAAACGGAATTTTGAAATATGGAGCACAAACAAAAATAGTTAATACAGAAAGCTTTTTATATTTTATTCGTCTAGTATTAGCACAATTAGCTGTTAATGAAGTTGTTGGAGCTATCTTAATTTTAGACAATGTTCGTTTTCATAAAGCTGCTGTTATTCAAGATGAAATAGTACGTACTGGGCATTCTTTGATATTTTTACCTCCATATTCCCCCTTTTTAAACCCTATTGAAAATATTTTTTCTGAATGAAAAAGTTTATCAGAAGATGTTCGATCTGAAGAGGAACTGCTTGAAAACAAAACGGTGCATTGAATACTTTTTTTATTTATTTATTTATTAGAGTTATCAATACAACTTCTTGATTGAATTGATGAAGGGAAGCACATCAGGCTTTCCTATGCTGACAATGGACATTGCTGCAGCCAAAGCAGCATTTTAAACGTGTTTTTTAAAAAAGTGCACAGTGGGTGCATCAATTACATTCTGAGATAATTTGTTCCATCGGTTAGTAACTCGGTTTGTAAAGAAATGCTGACGTTCTGAATTTCTTTAGATCAGTTGTGGTTTTAAACATCGGCTGTTTCTTCACAGATTATATCGTGAATATAATAAAAAGGCTGAGCTTGTGGTATGTAAAATTTAACTTCTTGTAACTGATGAGGAATTTTGTATTGCAGTATAAAGTCACTGCGAATTTTGCGTTCTTCCAGCGTGGTTAGATCTAGTAGTTGTAGTCTTTTTTTGTAATGAAAATGTTTAATCGACGATATAATTTTTGTTGCACGTTTTTGCACACGTTCGAGAAGAACAATTTCCAATTTAAGATGTGGAGATCAGTCTTGTACACAACACTCTAGATGCGGTCGAACGTATAACTGGTACAATTTCTTCGAAAGCTGGAGGCTACGGCATCGAAATGTCTTTTTGAGGCGACCAAGCATTCGATTTCCGGCCGAAGTTGCGCTTCTACTTGTGCTTTCACTTTGAGGTTGTCGGATATTAGTACCCCAAGGTCGCGCTCAATGCATGTCGAATATTACTAGCACAAACTGTAATAATTATTTTGCGTACGTACTGAGGTATATGATTCTGTGTTCAAGAAGAGAACTAGTTATTGAAAAATAAACTTACCTTAGTATTTCTTTTATTTTTATTAGGCGAGTATTTACAATTAAAATATTTTATATAAAAAACAAAAAAGAAGACTAGAAAGCTGCAATGATGTTTAGATATAAGAAAGTGTACCTTTCCAGTATCATTTTCACTTGGTCTTTTGTATCCAAACCAAAAGTTTTGCAAACAGTTCTAAAGATAAATCTGTTGTAATTATGTGCATTTTTTTACTTGCTTTGTCAACGACAGACAACAGTTAACAAGGAAATAACAGCTTTAACATAAAAATTAATGAGCCAATCTTTTGTAAAAAAAAGTTTCATCATTCAACTAAATAAAAACAACAAAATTATTCAGATCATTTAAAAATATATAAAAAAAAATTGCAAGGCTACTGAATGCTTGGTTGGTTAAAAAGAATTTAACTGTTTTATTTCTATATTATTTTAAGTATTCTTAGCGCTGCCAAAATTAAATGCAAAACAGTCGAAATCAAATGCAACGGTACCAAAATTGAATGAAACATAGTCGAAATTGAATGATACGTTGTCGAAATGAAGTGGGAAACCCTGTATTGTTTTAATTTTATATAGTTGAGATATTTAAATTTTTAACTTGTTATAAAGTTTTTTAATTAATTTAAAGAATTAATGCTTCACAAAGACGTATCCACGAAAGAAAGTTTTCTTCAAAATCTTTTTTCGTTCATAAAAAATTTGAGATGTGTATTAAAAATCGCTCAATCTTATCTTTCGGTTTCCATCCTTCGAATTTAATTTGACGATCAAAGTAGACACGGCAAAATTAACGGCGTAACATTACATCATTGGAATTCGGGATCTGTTTATTAAAACATTTTTTTCTTCATCACTCAAAATGTTTTTATCAACTTTTCTTCCAGATTTTAAAAAATGATTTACGAAATAATTATCGCAAGAAGTTTTGCTAGAAGTTTTTCTATCGTCAATTAAAATACTCCAATTTTAGTAAAATAATTCTATAACAAAAATTATAATTATAACTTATTTTATTTCTATTTATATAAATTATATATTTGACATTTATTAATCAAAAAAACTTCGTTAAATATAAACTACTATTGTAATTACTTCGTTAAATATAAACTACTATTGTAATTATATTTAACGAAGTTTTTTTGTTATGTTACGTTGTGTGTTAACATACTTAAAATAATAATAAAAAAATTAAGTGAATATAATATCCCAGTGGGCATTTCGACGTCGAACGAACGTCGAGCGACGTCGGATCTCGACGTCGGATCGACGTTGGGTTTACGTTGGAAATGGAAATGTTATTTGACGTCGGATAAACTAACATCGCGCGACGTCAGCATTCCGATGTAAATCCAACGTGTTTTTTGAAAACTAAAAAACGTTGCCTCAGGCAGGAATCGAACCTCGGTCCATTAGAAACTAAATGCTACGCGCTTACCACTACTCCAGAGGAACATATTGAATAATGTGTATATTTAGTAATTTATACTTGTAGCTATTTGGGAATTATTTCTTTTATAAGAAATAATTTTGTTTAAATATTATATAAATATTAAAACGAATAGTTATATATTATAAAAAATGTATACTCGAAAATGTTAATAGTTAAAAAACTATGCTAGTGCATCATACAAAACCTCATGATGTTTTATCAACCATTATTCAAACTTCTTTCTATTAATAAAAAACACGCTTAGTTCACATATTTATTGAAGAGCGCAATTGCACACATATTGTTGGGTTTGGATTAAATTTTCATCAGCGATGTCTTACGACGTTGTTCCGACGTCGTTTTAAGGACGTTGGATTGACGTCGGGAGACGTCAAAATACATCGGAGTACGTTAATATTATGACGTTGCCCGACGTCTTTTTATCGACGTTGAATCGATGTCAGTACTGCGACGTTTTTTGGACGTCTTTTACAAGATGTCGGAACAACGTCAAAATACATCAAAACGACGTCAGGGGATGTTGAGATAAAGACATCGCCTGACGTCATTTTACTGACATCGGAACAACGTCGGAATAGGTCTTTTGACATCGCTGATGAAAATCGTACGTAAATCCGACGTCGGATTGACGTCGGGTGCCCACTGGGATAGTATATAATATTTATATATCTAAATAGTGCCGCCGAGAGAAAGGGGGGGGTCGCGAGGGACAGTTTGTCCCGGGCGGCAGATATCCAAGGGGCGCCAAATGAAATGTAGGTACCTCAAAAAAGAATAAAAAAAAGTCCTTCATATATAATATGAAGAAAAATCGACGCCAAAAAAAGACGCCAATCAGGATTGCTGTCCCAGGCGGCGTGACAGCTCTCGGCGGCCTAGTATATAAATTATAGATAGTTATTACATTTTTTTTTTTTTTTAAATACACCTTTTAAAAATAATAAAATAATTTTTTCTCTAGATTGTATATTCTCTGACCCATTTAAGCTTAATTTATTAAAACTGTTCCTTAGAAATTATACTTTTTTTTACATCTTTTAAGTTTATTGAAACGTAGGAGCACTGAAATTCAACTTTTGAAGTTTACACTTGAGTCATTCAAACTTTTGTAACAAACTTTTTTACATAATCTTCAAGTGGTTTTTTATAAAACTAATTACTTCTTACAGCTTACTTATATATATATATAAATTTCTCGTGATTCAGCTTATGGATCGCATTCATACAAAAGGGAGCAGCTTATGGATCGCATTCATACAAAATGTTAGACAGATCATGTTATGAAAAAAAAAATTCAGGTCTCTACAATAAGTGAAAGGTGCTAAAATAAGCTTCTGAATCTGAAAACAATTTTATCGTTTGGGCTTACTTTACAACGCAGTGATATAAGGAAAGGTGTAAAAAAAAAAAAAAAAAAAAAAAAACAACTTAACTATATTCATATTATAATTATAAGAGGCTTAAAAATAGATATAATATATTTATATATACAATATATATTTTATATATAGGGTAAGGCGGGGTGAATTCGCCACGGAGCGAGTTCTTCACTTATGCGACTAAATAAGTGTTTTATACATTTTCCTTTGATTATTCTTTAAATATTGCAAGTAAACATCGAAGTTGAAAAAATATTTTTCTGCCTAAATGCTTATCGTCGAAAAAAAAATCAAAATGCGAAATGTTTTGATCACAACGTATATAATTTTCGATAGATCGATGTCAATACTTTTAAAATAACAATTTAAGTTTCTATGTTTTTTCTTTCGGAATTGTCACGTAATGATTGTAATCACATGCTCAAATGAGGGGCAACTTCGTCGTTAAAGAAAAGATAATACTTAAGATAAATAAGGTTCTTTAATCACGCAAACTTTAAAATTATGGAGCGCCGTTTGAAAGAAAATCAAGTTGTGCTAAAAATGAATTTCAAAGCTTCTGATTTTATTTATAAGAGACTTTTCAGAATATATTAGTTGACAGTTAGTT
Source organism: Hydra vulgaris (assembly GCF_022113875.1). NCBI lineage: Eukaryota > Metazoa > Cnidaria > Hydrozoa > Anthoathecata > Hydridae > Hydra > Hydra vulgaris. The sequence continues at coordinate 5,754,165 of NC_061163.1, read as the reverse complement.
TTTAAAACTTTTTAAAGTTTTAATTATGAACGCGACACTGTTGTAAACACATGTAAAGACATTAGTAAACAAGCTTATTATAATGTATAGTCTAAAATGTATATAACAGTAAATAATAAGTATATAAAATTTGATTTATAATTGTGATGAAAGCGGCCTTTCATCTGTAGCTTGTGGTTTTGTGTAAAGGGCTCTCGTGAGGTACAAAAGTTAACTATTGGTAAACGTGGTACACTAACAACACACCTGGCTACTGTCAATGCAGCAGGGGACAGTTAACCACCATTTTTTCATATTCAAAGGAACAAAGATTCTAAATGCATCTAAATTTCCTTTGGGTACAAAAGTACATAGCAGTAAAAGCGGATATATTGATTAAGAGATGTTTATTGACTTTTTTTTAGATCATTTTAATGAGTTTCTTACAAAAGTAGATAGGAAAAAAGTATTTTTTTTTTTTGTTTTTTTTGGATGAATAATTTTTGAAGCAATTTAATTAGCAATAGAGATGGATATTGAAATAATATGCATTCCACCTCATAGTATACATCGCCTTCAACCACTTGACAAACATGTTAATAAAATAGTTAAACATATGTGGTCTTAGGCCTTGTCTAATTGCTTAGTTGAAAACGATAATATTTCTATGACTCGTTGAAACTTTCACATTATTTTTAACAAAATATCGAAACTTTCACGTTATTGTTAACAAAATATGCCCCAACATACTTTCAAAAAGAAGATTGATTGTTAATGCGTTTTACCATTGCGGTTTTCATTCCCTAAGAAATACCGTGAAAGACTTTGAATACACAAAAAGAGATAAATAATAAAACAAAAATTCATCTACGAGACCCAAATTTATCTGTTTTAAGGACTATTGTATCTTCTCTAGAAAACAGCAAACCTACTCACTCAAAACGTCATATTGCTGTTACTACATTACCAGATAATGTTAAGTTTATAAAAGAGCGTCCTGCTAAAAAGGCTCTAATAAAAAATGTGGTCAGTGTTAAACAGAAGTCAAAAAAAAAAAGATAAATCAGTGAAAACAAAAATAAAGAAGACTTATTTTCCAGCTGATTCTGATCACCCAAGTTCATCTAGTGGTTTTATTCTAAAAAATAACACTGATAAAGACTTTTGTTGTGTTTGTGTAGTTTGTGGGAAAGCAAACGAAGATTGGCTTAAATGTTTAAGTTGGCATGTGAAGGATGTTTTGAAGTTGATACATACGGAAAATATGTGCAAAGGACATATAAACGTCTTGTAAGTTTTTAAATATACATGCGAATTAAGTTTTGTTATTGCTTTAACGTGTTATTTTGTGCGCTAGCGCGGTTAGACGGTTTTCATTTATGCCAAAATCATTATTTGATATTTTATAGAAAAGTTTTAACAAATGACATCCTTTTAGATGTTTTAGAAATCAGGAAACTGACTTTCAGTAATTCTATCTTCTTGTTATTTGACGGTAATTCTATCTGTAGCTATCAGTAGTTTAATCTACATCACTTAGGGGTTTACTGTTCTAGATTACGGAAATCATACTGCTATTACTCCAAAAATAATGCTTTATATCAAAGTTTTTTTTTCTCCTAGGTAAACTGTTTTTACCACTAGTAAGAAATTTCGCCTATCGCCCAAGTGACGTATTTTTCAATTAGTTTAGTTGTAATGACGAATTCACCCCGTAATTGATGAATTCGCCCCTCATGACTTGATGATGAAAAAATCAAGTTCTACACTAAAATAACTTTAGAATTTATTTTGATTCAATACATTAACAAAGTAGAGACCCTAATTAATAAAAAAATGCTTTTAAACTAGAAAAGTTTACTTATTTATATGCAAATTCATTTTGTTAAAGTAAAAGATGACGAACGCCTTACCCTGTATATTTTATATATATATATATATATATATATATATATATATATATATATATATATATATATATATATATATATATATATATATATATATATATATATATATATATATATATATATATATATATATATATATTACATTCTTTGAAAGTCATTCTTTTGTTATACGTTAAAACATAGGTAGAATTCAATAAATACGGCTGCGTATAAACTTTTTAATATATATATATTTTATTTAATATACAATTATTTCGATATTTCGCTTGTCTATCGTGATCAGCGTCATCAGGTATAATAAATAAAATAGTTGCAAAGAAATCGTTATAGTAAAAACAAACCGTTAAAAAGATAACACATAAAAAGCCAAAATATAATACAAAAAAACTTTTCAAATAACTGACGTCAGCAGATTTCGTTAAAAAATGGCCCCCAGGTTTTAGTTGTCACGTTATCACCGTCATCACGATTGAGAACCACATCACCATTTCTCAACTCCTGTCGAACCCTAGCTTTGCTTATTTCGAGAGACTCTCTGATTGTCCGAGTTCGATATTCTGGGGAATATTTTGGGGTACAACCAATCAAACTTACCATGGCATGTTTTGCAATGTTCAGTTGCACCCGAACTGGACCATTTTTCTTTTAAGCTGTTTTTCTGATATTCAATACTTTTCGATATCACCTTCTTTTTAGTTTCACCAATAAATCTCGAACCGCATGAACATTTTAGCTGGTATACGCCAGGGTCTGTGTTTAGTGGAAGTTTAATTTTATTGTTGCAAAAAAAATTTTATATTTTTATTATTTTTTAAATTAGGAGTTGAAGTTTTGGACTAACAATTGGTATCCAAGGTAGTTTTATGAAAGGTTGGGCATCTAATGGTTGAAATGTGGTATTTTTTTTAAATAGTCTATAGCAATACTGTTTAGAATGTTCTTGTTGTGGCCATTTTCAACAAATATGTCTATTAGAAAATCAATTTCTTTTTAAAGGTTATTTTTAGAGCATATTCTTTTTGCACGACATAAAAATCCTTTGAAAACGTCGATAATATGTTAGGATTAATGCTCGAGTTAGGTTTAAGTTGAACATTTGTAATAGCTTCTTTTCTATGTATTTGAATTTCATAAGCTCCAGAGCCTGTGTTTGCAATATTAATATCTAGGAAATTGAGTTGTTTGAGGTCGTTTTCAAGTTCCATTGTGCATTTTGTTGTTCATTAAATATGTTCAGGAACACTTGTTGTTGTTTTATTGAAGCGAAGCGAGCGTGATAATCATCTACATATCTCTTGTAAGTTTTGGTTCGGATGTATGAGTAATTGCTATGTTAAGGGTCTTTCTTTCCATATTTTGTAAAAACGCTTCCGCCATAATAACCATTAAAGATAAGCCTGTACGACCTAAATTAGGTATTATTCAGATATTGTTTTCATATAAAAAAGCATAAACTTAATGAAAGTCCAATTAATTGCTTTATGTCTGCAAGAGTAAGTTTAGATCGAGTTTTTAAGTCATCAATGTCAGCGTTCAATATATTAATAAAAACCGGAATTGCTTTGTCAATGGGTATGAATGGATATAAATTGACTATATCAAGTGAAACTTGAACTTCGTTAGGATCTATTATCCATTGCTTAGATTCATTTACAAAACTATTAGAATTCATAAATCTACTTTTATTTTTGTTGAGAGTCGGTTGAATAATTTTAACAAGATAATCAGATGTTCCATAAGGTGGTGTGTTAATTGTTGATACAACAGGGCGCATTGGGTAATCTTTTTCTGGTTTTTCAGCTTTAACCATTCCGTAAATCCTTGGTGGGTTACAATCTAATGGATACATTTAAAGTATGTATTTGTGTCTAGCTTACCTTCTTTTCTTAATTTGCAATAAACTTAGCTCTTAACTTTTTTTTGCCAACTATTTTTTTATACAATTTTTTATCTTCTAAATTTTTTTTTGAAGTAATAAATATTCTTGTAAGATTTTTTAAATAAAATCTGCTGAAGTCAGTTATTTGAAAAGTTTTTTTGTATTATGTTTTGGTTTTTTAGTGTTATCTTTTTAACAATTTCTTTGTAGCTATTTTATTTATTATATATAATATATCTTATTATATATAAATATATCTTATTATATATATAATAATATATATAATATATCTTATTATATATAAATATCTTGTTGTTGTTGTTGTTGTTGTTAGGTATACCTAACAACAACAACAACAACAACAAGATATTTATTTTCCTTAAAATTTACAATCATATAATTACAATAATATATTAATAATAGCAATAATAATAATAATAGCAATAATAATAACAATAATAGCAATAATAACAATAATAAGAATAATAACAATAACAACAATAATAGGAATAAGAATAACTATAATGTTATAAATAATAAAATCAAAATATAATTATTAGGAATAAATATAAATAATTGATTGAGGAAGGAGTCACTCATGCAGAATCCTGATCAAAGGAGTGACACCAAATAATTATATTAACAATACTAATTTAAAAAATAATAACAACAATAAGAACTTTATTCATTAATAGAGCAGAAGTAACAGCAAAAACAATAGTATTTATAATAATTGTAATAATAATAGTAATAATAAAAACAGCAGTAATGAAAGTAATAAATATTGATGACAAAAATTATAAAGTTTCTATAGAAATAGTAAGAAAAAAAAAAAAAAAAAAAAAAAAAAAAACTGAAGAAAGTTAATAATGATAAAAACTTAAAATAAATTTTTTTTTGTATTTGTTTAAATTTATTTTGTTTTAAATAAAGAAATGAAGATAAATTATTTTGAAATTTTAATTTTTCAAACTCATTCACAATGCACACAAGACTTCGATTCCATTAACTGATGCACTGATGTGTAATTGAATACTTACCAAACCTCAAAGTTTTATAGGGAGGTACATTTCCATTATTGATGTTTCTAGTTAAATGTGAATGTATAAATCGAGTTTCAGTGAAGGTTGTAATAGAGGAAGGTAAATTTTTATTAAGGGAGTCAAAAACAAAAAGAAGATTAGTAAATTTAACTTTTCTTTTAGTCTTGGTCAATTCGCTGACTAATTTGCCTTGAAATAATTTTTCCAATTTTAAGAGCACGTTTGCTTTCTCACAAACGCTTTCTTAAAATTGTTGAAATATAGCGAAAAAAATAAGTAAAAAAATGTAATAAATAAAAGTGATGTTAAAGTAGTGACGGATCCAGGAATTTTCGGTGGGGGATGTTAAAATATTTTTGTATTTTGTATTTACACAATTTCTAAGGTATTTTAAGACTTTTAGATTCTGGTAGGGGCGGGGGAGGGGGCTGCATAACCCTCATTCCCCCTCCCCTTGATTCGTCACTGTGTTTAAGTGATTAAGGATTAAGTGATTTCAAATTTGGTTTGTAAAAAAGCGCAAGCTTAAAAAGATTATGTTTAACAATTGAATGAAAAACAGAGTTTAAAAATTTTTTTTTCTTAAACTTTTATTATTGGATTTTTTATTTTCTTTGGCTTTTAGATTGTTATATTTACGCAAGCAATTTAATTGCTTGATTCTTATTAAACAATAAAAATCTAATCTTGCTAATAAAATGCTAATCAGACTTTTTATAAAAAAATTAACCGTAATAACTTTTTTACATTGCTAAACTAATCTTATTTTAAAAACTTTTTTAGATGTAATTCAAGCAAACTTAATGTTTGTTTTCTGGAGCATTTTTTTTCTTTCTTGTTTTAGCAACTAAAAATCTAATTAACAATCAAAGAGACATTAAACAGATTCCGAACCACAAAAATCACCTAACTACTGAAAAAACAGGTAAATTTGAAATTTTAATTTTAAAGTAAAAATAGATTGAGGAATACCATTTTTATTTTATAAAAAAGATCATGTTAGAAAAAAACAATTAAGCATAAGGTATTATTTATACGTAACATTGAAAGTATCCTTCATCAATCCAATGTTCGTCAATGTGGAATACTCCACATTGACAAACATCGTTCCTTTCTTGGCATCCCATAGTAGGACACTGCCTAGTTATTACTTATACGCCGATAAATTAATAAAACGAAGTTTTTAACAGATAAACAAAGTATACAGCATAATATGGTCACATTTCTGCTTACCTATCTCAACTAATAAACTTCACAAATGCATTATGAAGTTTTTTTGCATTTATGTAAAATTGTAAACACCATATAGTACATTATGTGATATTTTAAGTTTATGTTTGCAAACGAGACTAGGGCTACGTGATCGAATAACTTAAACCGCCACCATGCATGATATTCAGCTATTCGAATGTAGATACCTCTAATAATTTCTAAAAACGCCAGTATTCCACATTACGTAACTACTCTAGAATCGGTGCCTTTATTCTACTATTGGATTTCATAATTAAAGTTTGTTTAGATTGTTTTACTTTAGTTTTGTTTTGTTAAGAATAAAGATAAAAAAACTCGATTAAAATAAAACGTTCTTAATTGTCTATATAGAAAGGATATATTTGTAACTGTATAGTGCATGGATAGAATATGAATTATTTTTTATTATGATTTAACCAAATTTTCAATAAATAAAGAAAAAAATTAAAAGAAAAAAAAAAGGATTATATTTTTGATTTAAAGCTATATTTTAATAAAATAAAAATATGAATTAGTTTTTATTTTTTAAATAATTTTCAAAAGAAAATTTTTTTTTGCCGATTCAATGGCCATATAACACTCTTTTTATTACGTAAGACATACTAATAAATTTTACTAGGTAAGACATACTAATAAATTTTACTAGGTACGACATACTAATAAATTTTACTAGGTAAGATATACTAATAAATTTTACTAGGTAAGACATACTAATAAATTTTATTAGGTAAGACATACTAATAAATTTAAGCTAAACTATTTCAAACATTTTTTTAAACCTTTTTTCAACAGTTTTTTTCACCTGTTAGTCACCACAAGTTTACCGTTCAGGGTGACGCCAACCTCAATGTCTCCGCTATGCCACCACCGGCAATGCGGAGACATATATTTTCTAATTTACACTTAGTTACATTAAAAATTTAAAAATTTATAAAAGTTTTATATGTTAGAAAACTTATAAAAGTCTTATATGTTAGATTGATGTATAAAAGCAAATTAAACAAGTGTATTTTGTTTTAAATATATCAAACTTCTTACTTTATTATTATTATATAAAGTTTTTCGATTAAGTATTGTACTGTTTACGTTTTTTTAGTTTTTCATTATAGTGTTTACTTAAAATTAGTACTTATACAATATGTAAATACTCCACAAAATGTAATGTAATCTATTTCAGAACACATTTGATTTGATTCTTTTTTTTTATTATTATTTTTTTAATATTAGGAATGCTTATACATCTCGAATTAAAACTTCTCGAAAAATGATTATCTCAAATTTTATCTGTCCAAAAATTAATCTCAAAGATGAAAGAGCTAAGATTAAAAAATTAAAACAAAAATAGTCTCAAAAATTTTATAAAGAGGGTGTCACGTGATTGCAATGTTATCACCCCATTCAAAATGGTAGAAGCCGTGAATTGTTCTAAAAACATAAACATAAAAACCTTTAAAAAAAATCGCTCAAGTATATACATTTTTCATTCCAGTTTTAATAACTTTTTTTTGCTGCTTTTTATTTCTAAATACCTAATTGAGCTTCAGTAAATAATAAATCATTGTTTATTAGTAAGTAATTTTTTTAGTAAAATATTTTAGGCATTGTTGAATGGATAATATGTGATATCATGGTATTTTTATATCGTATGTACGTTTATAAGCATGTCGAAATTTATCAATAACAAAAAATAAATGACATAAATTTCGCATAAAAGTTATCAATACTTTATTATAAAGAGTTTGGCGGTTAATTTACACAAAAAAATTGTATAGAATTCTAATTTAAAAGTCAAAAAAAGTAAAGTATTGATAAAGATAAATCTTATCCCTAGTCTTCAAAGATCTTTTCTCTTTTAAACCAGTCAGTAAATATATTTTGAGAAATAATAACTTTTTAAATGAACCTTTTTAAAAAAAAACTGAAAAACCTCATTCTTTCTTTAGATAATATATTGAGTTATTATTAGTAGTAAAAGTTAAAAATTTTGGTCTACTTTTTTTTATTGTTTATATATGTTTATAGAAGTTTATTCCTACTTATTTTATTTATTGCTCTTATACTTTTTACTTTTTAATTTATATGTTGGTTCTTTCATAAAAATCTGATGAGAAAATCCTCTTGATCTTTCTTCAGACACAGATTGTTTGCATTGCAATTTTGTAAAAGTTTATTAATCTTTTTTATCTTATCTTTGTTTAATGCTTTTTTAAGGTTCTGACGACAAGATCGTTGCAATCTTCTTTCAGATACCTTGTTTATGTTTGTTATGTTTTATGTCATTGTAAGTTTATATAATTATTTTTATTATGAGTTATTTAAAGCTGTACAACGATTAACAAATGTAAACCAAAAAAAAAATAAAACTTTACATTACTTTACATTATGTTGTTGAACAGTTTTAAACACAACAGGTTTTTAGCATTTTTATTATCAATTCTTAACAACTTCTTGGTTCTTTTATATCCACTTCTTCTTCTGTTGTTGTTGTTGTTGTTGTTGTTGTTGTTGTTGTTGTTGTTGTTGTTGTTGTTGTTGTTGTTGTTGTTGTTGTTGTTGTTGTTGTTCTTCGCATGATCTCTTAACACTTTTATAATCACTTCTTCATGTGATACAATCTTACTTAATGCTTTAATAACCATTTCTTTATGTGATACAATCTTTTTTAACTCTTTTATAACCACTTTTTTACGTGACACAATCTTTCTAGCTCTCGTACAGTTAACCTTACCATAATCTCGCATAACCTAACTGAAATACAGCGTATTGCAAATCATTTTTTAATTCTAAAAAAAAAGAAACTATGTCGTAATAATGCATGACGTAAATATTAGTACATATTTCTTCAATGAAATTGTATCATTTTTTTGGCATGTCTTCATAGTGATTTTGTAAAAAACTTTTTAATTATAAAAAGTTATTTAGGATTTTCTCTTATTTTTCGCAATGTTCAAAATATCACCTCATTTAACATGACTGCCAACGCGATTGTTCTTGTTTGATGTCAGAGCGACTTATCGGATAGCTTGCTGCAGCAAAGGAGTACCGCTAAATCGTCTCACTACTACTAAAAAAGCTAATAGGTTAATAAAAAAAAACCATTAAAATTTTTGACATAACTTTTACCCAAGACATATTTATGTTTGCGCATTCAAGGTGGCTTCACAGGAAATATTTTTTTTTAGTAAAATAATTTAAATCAATTCTAAAATCAGTTTTATAATTTAATGAAAATAATAATAAAATATGATTTATTTAAAAAAAAGAGTACTTTTTTAATAAAAAACGGACAAAAAAGCATATTTTATTTTGTTTTTCAAAACACGATTATTCCAGAATGGCTAATTAAAACAACATGGTACTTTGCAATAATATTTTATGATATATGAGGTAGAGGATGAACTAAGATCATTATATAAAAACAAAAATATTCTTTTTAAGTCCCAAAAAACTGAAAATTGACTGATTTCTAGGGGATAAGGTTAAAAAAAGACTTAGCAATCGATAAATATTCATTCAATTATCAAGATTGTAGTTCATTCTCTACATATATATGTATTGAACGATTGGGGAAAATTTGGAGATCTAGGCATTTTTTTAATGTTGAGATATCGTGTTTTGAGTTCATAAATTATGTTAAAATCTTCATTTTTAAATAAAAGACAATAAAGTAAAAAAGTTTTAAAAATATTCTTTTTTGTTGATATATTTGGATAACTGTTTTTGATTTTTATCAATCCAACCATTACTAATTCCTCTCCACTCTTTTTTTCCTTTTTTTTTTTTATTGTGGTTCTCTTTTTTTACCATATTCTCTAACTGCTTTTGGTCTTTTTTTACTGAACTGATTATCGTATTTTTTCTAAGTCTAGATTTAAATGTTTAAATACACAATAAATACCCAACGAACCTTTATTGAAAGAAAGAACCGCTGAGTTTACTCCTATTTCAAGAACATCTGTGTTTAAATAAAAATCTTAAGGACATCGGGACCAGATGATAGTAAAGAAGTCAAACTCGAACATTATCCAGGTTTCACTATCTAATCTTCACCTTGAACTAAAATACTCAAAACATGCGCCCACCACAAGCAGGAGACATACAAGGGTGTCTACGTTCGCGAAGACCAAACGCCAGAGCATAAATCTGAGTTTAACGCTACTCGCACCCAGCTCAAGAAGCTAAATGACGAACTTGCTGCTGCTAATATTCTAGATAAACTGTTTCGGAATGTTATACATCGAAGGACAGGTTGCATCAGTTGCATCAATGTCATCAAATCAACGTCCAACCAATGCTATGTGTTTGCATCCCCAGCCAGAGCCCTGGCTGACTATGCCAGTCGAACAGCCCTCCTAAATCAGAAATCTCTAATGCCATCTAGACGTCAATAGATACTCATAAGATGTATGGCTGAAATTTTCAATTTCAGCCATACATCTTATGAGTCTATCGAGGTTAACGGTGGCATTGCAACAGTTGCCCACGTGAGAGATGAGCGTTAAGGCGATATCAGGTTTCAAAAATGCCTTGATTAATGTCACCTAACTCAGCTTGTCACATTCCCAACGTACCGTAGTAGTCGACTCGTCGAGCCCACAAGAAAACTTGATCTGATTATAACAAACAAGCCAGACCGTGCCATCTTCATCGAACAAGGTGATTCTCTCGGTAACACTACAATTGGCCAGGAACACTGCTTCATTGAAGGTCAACTCGCTTTTGTAGGCCCTGACAACCTGCTTACTTTGTCATTACAACCTCGACTTATTTGGAGCCGAGCAAACTACGTAGCAACATCCTCGCACGTTGCAGCTGTTGATTGGGAAACAGAATTCACTGGTCAAATGCAAACGATAGCTACCAGCTCCTAGTAAACGTGTATAATGAAGCTATCAATCTATACATCTCATCAATAACTACTTCCTTCACTGGAAAACAGGAGCAATGGGTTACACCAGATCTTATTAAGGCAATCAAAGTTAAACGCGCCTCTTGGGCCAAGTACATTAATGCAGGTCGCGATGCGTACCAATTACTCAAAGAATTACATCGCACCACATGCAAAAAAATTACTAAAATGGTAAAATTGGCCAGTCTTAAATACGAAGAAAAACTTGCCAGTGAATGCAAAAACAACCCTAAACGCTCACATGCACATGTACAAAGCAAACAGAGTGTTAGGAGCACTATTACATCGCTAGAAACAACTAAAAAAGCAACATCACTACCGATACCGGTGATATATGCTCATTATTGAATAACTTTTTTCATTCGGTTTTTGTTTTAGAGCCCGAAGATCCATTGCCAGCTTTCAAAAGTCGTACTGAATCAATTTGTGTTGTCGACCCAGCAAGTTTTTCTATTGGTATAGTACAAAAGTGCCTCTACCACCTTGATGAACGGAAACCAACCGGCAACGATGGTTTGCATCCACGGGTCCTTAGTAAATGTGCACCTAGTTGCACATTTACTAAGGACCCGTGGATGCAAACTGGTACTAAGGACCCGTTCGCGACTGGTGAAGTCGGGGACTACACTAGTCGCGAACGAGCACTCTTTGAAAAGTGAAAGTGGTTTAGCTTTGCCAAACCACTTTCACTTATCAAAAAGTGCTCATCCCCGACTTGTGGAGAAAACGAATGTAGCAACAATTTTCAAGAAGGGAAGTAAAATAAATACATCAAACTACCGGCCTATCTCGCTCACATTCATTTCTTGCAAAATAATAAAAAGTGTTATTAAAACAAGTATAATGGAACACTGTGTTGCTAATGACTTAATTACTCCAAAACAACATGGTTTTGTTTATTGCAAAAGTTGCGTCGAAAATCTGCTAGAAACTCGGGATGTCATGACGGAAGCCATTTATCGGAGCTATGCAGTAGACATCATATACACAGACTTTGCAAAGGTGTTTGACGAAGTGCCGTACAAGCGCCTTCTTCATAAACTAAGAACTTACGGTACTTAAGGTACACTTTTAGACTGGATCTCAGCTTGGTTACACGACCGAAGTCAACAAGTGGTCATCAACGGCATCACATCTGAATGGCAAGCGGTACCTAGTGGCGTGCCTCAAGGCTCGGTCTTCGGCACATTGCTCTTCGTAATCTTCATTAATGACCTGTCGGACAGAATTAGTCATCAAATGAAACTGTATGCTGAAGACAGTAAAATTATTAGCATAATTAAAAACGAGTCGAATAGCATCACTCTCCAAGCCAACATTGACAGAGCAGTGGAATGGTCACATATTTGGCTTATTTATTTCAACATTAAGAATTGCAAAGTAATGCATGTTGGCCGCACTTGTAACAAGTCGACGCACAATTACTCAATGGCTAACGTTGACGGCACGCATTATCCACTCGAAAAGACTGTAGTCAAACTAGACCTTAGTGTGATGGTCTTCAAGGAATTTAAAGTGAGACCACATGTAGAGTCAGCTGCATCAATTATGAATAGAATGCTAGGGTAACTCAATAATACATTTCGGAGTCGTAGTTTTTATTTATAGCGCACATTGTATCTTATTTACATTCGCCTCCACCTCGAGTTTGCTGTTCAAGCGGGACTTTAAATGCTGGTCGCCGCTTTTAAAGTCCGACATTGCTATCCTTGAACAAATCCAACATTGAGCAACAAAAAGAATATCATCTATTAAACACCTGTCCAATAAAAATCGACTCCAATAGCTCGGTCTAACAACACTTGAAGAACGTCGTAAAAAATAAACCTAATCGAACAATTTAAAATCACGCGTCAATTCAAACTTCAGTCAGTTTTTTCGTTCCACAAAAACTTCCAAATAGTAAAGCCAAGCACATTTTGAGAGGACATAATCAAAAATTAGGACGCCAGCTTGTACGAAATTGTGAAGAACGACAAAACCTTTTTTCAAGTAGAGTTGTTTTCCCATGGAATGCGCTTTCCCAAGCAGTAGTGAACGCTCCACCTATCCATGCTTTCAAAAACAGTATAACAAAGTAACATTTAGAGATACAATTGCTGCATTGTCTGTAGCTTCTGTGTTTTTTTATTTTCGTCAGCATAGAGGGGCCTGGTGTAGCAGCTCTTCATCAAACTTTAAATAGATTATTATTTTTTTTTTATCACTGAATAATAATAATAAATAAATGATAAATAAAGATGATATTTAGTCCTTCATTACAATTTTGAGTTAGTCCATAAAGACATCAAAGTCTTTCTTGATAATTTCATAAATCCATTCAGTAAAGTTAAATTTAGGAGAATAGTTTTCATCTGCATCTGTATTTTTACTTTTTTTTGAAGTATTGTTACCTCGAGTTATGAATTATGTTATTATAGAGTTTTTGTTTTGTTATTGTTTATTTTACTTTGTTTTATTACAGTTTTATGTTTGAGTTATGTTCTTTTCTTCTATTATTCTTTGATATATAAACCTCGATTAGGCTATTTCTACTTAACTTTTCTAACCAAATTTGAATATTTCTTCTACAATGATTTCGAGAAAAATCCCTAATTTTGAGATTTATTCTAAATTATTTTTGCAATTTCGAGATAGGGCATGCTACCATTTATATAATTTCAAAACTTTTTCTTAAATAAAAGACATTTTATCTTGGTATTTTTATTTCTCAATAATCATGTCAAGAGTTAATTAAAAAATTCATATATTTTATTTTAAAATTCATATCGTCAAATTCGTGTTATGGTTAATTTTAACATATTTTCATTTATAATAAATAATAAAACTTAATTTGCTACATAAAATAATCCTTCCGAATACAATCGATTAGTGATTATTGTATGTAACATACAAAAAGTCTCTAAATTATAAAAATCTATTTTGTTAAATAAAATAATCACTCCTTCGGGATAGGAAATTCCTCAACATCATGAATATCTTCGATTTTATAAGCAGGAAATAAACCAGTCTTTTGCAAATTGTGGAGAAGACCTTTAGCTTGTCCATTCCAATGGTTACCTATAATACATGAAGACTATTTAAAAACATAAAAAAGATATTTATAAGAAATTTGCAACTTCACAATGCAAATTTATAAAAAAAAAAATTTAAAATAATTTTTCCAAATAGGTAAAATGCTAAAAATACAAAATTCTTTAGGGCAAGTTGGCGAATTTCGTGCAAATGGCATTAAAAAAATTACGTTGCTATTAATTTTATAACAGTTTTGTTTTACATTTCAGTAAATAAAATCTTTTTCCTTCCATTTGTTAGTAATTTCATGTCGGTAGTCCAAATATTTATAATAAAAAACGATGTTTTAAGTGATTTTACGACGGTTTTTCGTATGAAGTATTAAGTTTTGTGCATTATTTTATTTTTACCTAACAACGTTTTTGATTGCGTTTGTGGTTTAAACAATTTAAAAAGCAATGTTAAAATTGCTAATGACGTTTTAAAGACTAACAAAAAAATTGAAAACAAGTGGTTATCAGCATGATAATTAATGCAATATTGGAAATCAAATTTGATCTTGCAAAAACTGAATGTTTAATAAACATTTTCTAATTTTGTAATCAAGTTGTTACTCTCAATTAACTATGAAAAAATTAAATAAGATAATTTTATATCTGCCATAAACCAAATAAAGAAGCTATGGTCACTGTCGCTGAAGTCCGAGACAATAATTTTTCATGGAGCAAGTATAAAACATAACGTATTTCCATATGACATACTTATATGACGTACTACAATGACAGATATAATAGGATGCTTATGACGTTGATAGTGACGCGAATGCATCATATCGGGAATGAAATATATATAGGTGATTGCACACTAATTCGAATAAAAACAATATTTCTACATCTAAACCAATGCTCGATTGTGATCCAGATATTTTAACACCGAGTGCAACTACAATAAAAACTTCTTCAAAAAATAAAAACCTGCAATAATTGTACTCCGGATATGTATAAAAGAAAACTAAAGATGTTCTAAAAGAACATCATTAGTGTCAAACCGGTTCTCTAGGGATAAGGTTATACTGATAATCTAATCCCAAGAGAATCAATTTGTGCTGAGTATGATAACTCTGTGCATTCTGCATCAAATTTCACTATTCCAGCACCACCCATTTTAAACAACGTTTCTGATGAACCATCCACTTCATCAAATTTTACAAGAATTGGCAGTAGTAACCATCTAAAAAATTCAAATAATATCATAAACAGAAAAAGCCCAAAGAGGTTTGTTAAGACACCTCATGCTGTCAGTGGACTTAAAAAGATGATCAAAAAAGAAGTAGAGTAAGCCATTTTAGATGAGCTTTCTTGAAAATCTGGAAAATAACTTCGGAACCCTGATTCTGATAATTATTAAATTTAAAATAAACTAATTGCATTTTTTTAATTTAATTTTATTGTTTTGTAAAAGTTTCCGATTACTGTTTAGTTTTCTTTTAAGCACTAACAAAATATATATTTTTAGTGCATATTCAAAATTATAATAGGCATGTGATGTTTATTCTTTAAAGCCTTTTATAATCCCAATCGGGGTTTACAAGTCTTAAAAGTTGAGAAATCCTATATAAAGCTCCAATTTAAGGTAGATCCTAAAAAATAATTGACACAGAAATATATGAATTATCTAATTTTCTTGAATAAATTTAATATATAAATAAAATGATGATACTAAACTTTACTTCATCAACTTGCACGAAATGGTGCAAATTGTAAAAAAAAATAATTTGTTTTCTAAATTATTACTTGTAAGTAGATAAAACCAGTGATATTTTTGTTCGGAAAATAATTTTAGTTTTAGTTTTTATTCAGTTTAGAGGCAAAGTTTTTAGCTCTAGTTCTTATTCAGTTCAGTAAATAAATTTAGTTCTAGTTTTTATTCAGTTCATCTTAAAATAATTTTAGTTTTAGTTTTTATTTGTTTCAATTTTTGTTTGTCGTATAAATTTTTTATCTCATCTAATTATAATTTAGTATAATTTATAAATAATATAGGCATATATAATTAAAAGAAGTAAGTCTTAGTTCTATAAACAAACAAAAAAATGAGAACTTAATTAAATGTAATACACCCAGTCCCATGGCTAGAAGTTTAGAGCCCCGCCCACCGCCCTTAATAAAAAACACAACAACAACCTGTCCTTATTGCTCTAAAACTTAAAAAAATTTCAATTATTAGGTATAAAAAAAACTCCTCAAATTTGGTAACAATAAAAACTAATGAATAGTTATTGTATAGATTTTAATAATTACTCATATATTTTACAAATAAAGGGCCTAGTGATTATATGATTATCATCTAGACTAGATGAGAATTTAGTTTTAAGAAAACTCGCATTTCCAATGACGCTGACATTCGATTTCTCCGTCCATTTGTGAGCAAGCCACAGATAGAAAAAAGTCTTTCAACATATGCTTGAGTTGCAGGAGCTGCAATGAGGTCTTCAGCTAATGGTGCAATATGTGGGTAAACAGCACGTCTCATCTTCCAGAAATTTAAAGCATTTTGGCACATAGAGCAGTTCCTTATTTCAATAAAATATTTGTTGAGTTCATTTTGTGCTTCATTACCTGGAATAAGCTTTATTTTTTCTACTCGCTGTTTTGCCACTAAAAATTTCCATTTTGTTAATCCATTTATTTCTGGAGCAATCTCAACAGAAAGAGTAGATGCACTTGCTAAAAGTAAATCAAGTTGCACCGATTTTTTAGCCTCTGACAAAATGTATTTCTTTGCACACTCTCTGATTTGTGTATGCTCATTACCTAAAAGAGCTATTGCACATGTGGGGTCAAGTAGACATGCGGCACATGGCAGTGGATTAAAATTAGGATCGTTTGGCTGCAAAAGAACGGCAAAACGACGGCGTAGATCTTCAAGCATTTTAACTGCTACATCTTTGGCATCTCCAAATTGCTCAAGGTGACATTCTAAATTAAGTATTGAAGGTATAACACTGGATAGTGAAAGTGCATCCGTCTGAAGAATATCAGTTTCATTGGCAAAAGGTTCTAAAAGATTGACAAAATCCTGAAGCATTATCCATTCGCTATTGGCAAGTGAATCAATGTTAAGGTCTCCAAGCACTTCGTTGATAGATGTCTTTATTTCCAGAAATCTCCGAACCATAAAGTAAGTGCTGTTCCATCTTGTAGAACAGTCGCTGATCACAGTCTTACCACATTTGTTGATAATTTTTTCCAATGCAACAAAAGATTTGCGAATTTTTCCCACTAATCCACGTACCTTCAAAAGTAAGCCATGATATTTACCATCATATGCAAGTTTTACAACTAGCTGTATAACATGTGCAATGCATCCCAATCTTCTAAATGCTACGTTTTCTATTACATCAACTATCAAGTCAACATGTTCCCACTCTTCACTATTTGTCATATTCTCATCGTCTTCCAGATCTGTTATCTGCTCTTCATTAACCTCACTTTCTAATTCAATAAGTATATCACGTTCAGCTTGAGCTTTCATTCTCGACAACTTTATGCCTTTGACCATGTTTGCTCCATTGTCCGAAATAACAAGCAATATTTTTTCTCTGGAAATATTCCAATATTTTAGGCATTTTTCAAAACAATTAGCAATTTGTTCACCTGTATGTGGATGTTTCACAAGATACAAATTAAGCAGAGCATGTATTGGTTTTTCGGATTTAAAGTGAAAAAAACAAACCGAAATTCCTAAAAAGGACGCAGTAAGACCTTTTTTAGTCCAGCCATCAAGGCATATAGTGAAGCGCCTGCCTTCAGATATGAAGTCACGAAGTTTTCTCGTTAAAACAGTTAAAATTCTTCATTAAGTAGGCTAGTAATTTTGGCAGAGTTTTCTCGTTAAAACGTTAAAAAGTTTTCTCGTTAAAACAGTCAAAATTCTTCATTAAGTAGGCTAGTAATTTTGGCAGAAGCAGGCAATGAAAATTTATAATCCAAGGTATTAACTAACTTTCTAAAACTCGCATTATCCACCAATGTCACTGGATTACATGTTGCAATTATCATTTGAATAAGAGAGTTTAGTCGAATTTTATGCTCGTGTGAATTAATAGGCCATGCGGTATTCCTACGATTAATGCATTGAATCAAGGTCTGGTTCTGATTTGAGGACGATTCTAAAAGAGTGGGTCCATTTTCATCCACTGCTTTTCTCTTTATCCCTGTTTGCTTTTTTTCACTTAATTTCTTTAATTCCGACTCTTCCAGCTCAACGTGTACAGACTTATGGTTTCTTGCTAAATGTAGCTAGAAAAAAATAAACATATTTATATAATTTGTATATTTATATGTTTATTTATCTATCTGTTTATCAATTAATGTATAAATAAGTTCGTATACGTTATTGAATAATTACTCTAAAATGATAAAAATGAGTCGTTTGTTTCAAAATGAAAACATATCCTCTAACAGATAAACTAACTTTAAGATTTGTTGGGTTCTTTCCACACAACTTTGTATTGCATACTTTTTCACCATCAAGTAAAACTAAACATACTGATTTGTCGGATGACGCATCGTATTTAAACCATTTCCATACTGAACTATTCCTCTTCCTACCAGCAAAAAGTTTACTCAAACTCATCGCGTAGTTGTGTTGGTCTTACAGTTTGATTTTTTTTAGTTCGAAAAAATATATTTGAATAAATATATTCGAACTATATCATAACTAAACTTATTCGAACTTAATTGAATAAAATTCAATTAAGTTCGAATAATATATCATTATAATGTATTGTAATATAATAATTATATATATCAAATAATTCAACTCGTTTCAAATCTAGAACGAAAATATTTTGTTTTAAAATAATTTTCAATTCCGTTCGAAAATTTAAAATTATCGTTTTTATTCTGTTCTCGTTCTTAAAATAAATTTCGTTTTAGTTTTCGTTTTCGTAAATGAAAGGCTTTTTTTTTCGTTCTCGTTTTCGTTCTCGTGTACGAAAATATCACTGGATAAAACAATTAGGTGCTCAAATTAAGATCGGTATTTTCCTGAAAGCCGTTTGTTCAGATTTCATAATGTTTGCAGCAAACGTTCACTAAACTGCTCGATATTTGCCAATTTACCCTAGTTTCAATTTAATAAAATAAACTAAAATTTAAAAAAATTTGTAAGAAAAAATTCTCTTTATATTAACTTTTTATTATAAAAGTTTACACCAACTTAAAATAATGTTCAATTATTATTTTAATTGTTTTCATTTATGTTTAACTCAAACGTTTTATTTCATTTAAGCCAAACAAAGATTTGTTGTTACAAATCTCTGAGATTTGTAAAACTGATAAATTAGTTTTTCTATTTGTTTACATTTCATTTTCTACTTAATACTAAGCACTTGAATTAAAAGTTAAGTAATTTCATGTAAAATCAAATTTTTAACAAAACAGGTAGTAAAAAACAAGTATGCAGTATTTTAGCAGATTTTTCAATCAAAAATGTGTAAAAACATAGGATTGGTTACAGCTGTTTCCATATTTCACGTATTATTTTATGATTTTAACTATTAAAAGAGAAATTTTTTTTTCTGTAGTTAATAAATTTAGAAGCTTTTCAGATTTAGATTTTAAAGGATTTGGATTTCATCTAAGAATAAATCCAAAAAGTCCTTAAACATTTAGCACTCTATAGAATGCTAAATGTTCAAGGACTTTTTGGATTTATTCTTAGATGGAATCCAAATCCTTTAAAATCTACACCTTTGTCTAATTAAGTAACAACTTTTTATGCTTCGTGCTAAAAACATGGAAACAAAAAGATTCAAAAATTAG
The DNA here is from genome assembly GCF_022113875.1 of Hydra vulgaris. NCBI lineage: Eukaryota > Metazoa > Cnidaria > Hydrozoa > Anthoathecata > Hydridae > Hydra > Hydra vulgaris. The sequence goes on along the minus strand of NC_061163.1, from coordinate 5,734,351 downwards.
TATTTAACATCAAAATTACACAAAATTAAGTCATTTAAAAATTATAACAAACAGATAAACACATTTTAAAAGACAAACTGGATTAATTGTACATTTCTCACCTGCTATTCCAATAACATCTCCAACTCTAAGATCCAACTCACTTCTACCTTTAGCTGTATGTGGCCAAATGACTCTTGTCTTATGTTCTTGCTGGCCACCAAAGTAATAAATATCATCTAATGATCTGAAACGCTGACTGGCGTCAGTGTGCTTGCTGTTCATTATCTCATATGCCATCCGACAAACCTGAACAAATTTATTTTAGTTATCAATATTTATTTTTTGTAACAATTGATCATGTAAAAAAATATGATAGAATAATATATTTAATAAGTAGAAAACTTCATTAAAGTTGTTATGGACAACTTAAGATGACTACAAAACTAATTTTCTATATTAAATACTCAATAAATTAAAATATACTTATTTGTTAAAAAATTAATTTTACAAAATTTGCTTTTGATACAAGCATTTAACAAACATTCATGCAAGAACGAACATTTTTAGAAGATTCAAGAATTAGGAGGATTATGACCCACTACAGTACTGATTATCATATTCATACAAAAAATAATAATATTTTGAAAAATATTTGATATGTATTTTTTATAAGAAGCCATTAGTAAAATAATCCAAAAATTAATTTAGTAGATTCAGTCAGTATTTTTATATTTCAATCATCAGAATAACAGTTATATGGAAATTGTATATTTGTTAAATAATATTCATTACTTATTATTTTTTACTATTCATTACTTATTATTTTTACTTAATAAATATATATAAAAATAGATAATGCAATGATGTTCTTTTCACAGTTGAATGCTAACCTAAGTACACAATCGTATCAGATGCTAATTCTACAGACTAGGTTGATTTGTTTTTAGTCCTTTTGCAATATTAATACTAGAATATTTAATACATACTAGAACTATTTAATATATATTAATTTATTATATTAACTATTATACTTATTTATAATTATAATAGTTATTAATAAGTATATAGTTATTATAAGTATATTAGTTAATAACAAGTACAAAATGTTTAATTTTATTAACTATTAATACAAATTCTTACAAATTTTATTTATCTATACTAATAACTGTTGGGTTGTGGATTCATAAAAAGATAAACTTTTTAAAGATAAGAACATTCCTGAGAGGTGTAAATATTGGGTATAATCAATGGGTGTTATTAAGAGTGTTTAATCTTTGACTGTATTAAAATTTCAGTCATGCATGTGCTTTTACTCACAGCTGTATCTACAGCCATCTACCTTAAGTTCAGTTTCTTCAGTTGTATACTTCAGCCAAGTCTGTTATAAAGTTTTCTTTTAATTTTATCACTTCACAGACATTCAGTAACGGTCAATGTCTTTAAAGTTGGTTAGTTTTTAGTTTAACTGGAAATTTTTTATTTCTACCGCCCTCAAAGATAATTTTGCAGATAAGAGTAGGATTGGGTATAAACTGGTAGAAACTCCTTCATCATGATCAACATTTAAAAAAAGATTACTATTATACAAGCCTTCCCAGGAAATGTGTGCGGTTTTTTGTATTGTATGTCCACACATGAGTATTTTATTTTAGACAACTTGGTCACGACCGTTTGCAAGTTTTACTATATGTGTTGCAACAAAATTCAATAAGTTAAAGCAAAAAACAACAACAACAAAAAAAAACAGTTTTAAACATTAAAAAGAATGGTTTTATTTTTATATATATATATATTTTTTTTTTAAAGAAGAAAGCGAAAAGATAAATAGTCATCTGTTTCTAAAAAAATGTTTGTATAATTTTAATGGAACAAGTATATATCAAGTGTTAAATTAAGCGATTGCGATTTGCAATCTCTGGAAAAATATCTGGTCTTCATAATTTTAGTTTATGGAAAACCATGTACTTTTTTTTCAAGGAGCAAATTATTATAAGTTTGTTAGCGAGAAAGTTATAAAAAACAAAACAAAACAGTAAACTTGCGACTAAAAAAGTAATAACACTCTGGTCACTAACTGCATCATAAAAGTAATAAAACTATAATAGTGTTATTACTTTTATAAAAAACTTCTTACTTCTAAAGTTCATTCTTAAATCAAACATTTTAATAATTCCAACCATTAATTAAAGTAGAAAAGCATCTAGAAAAAATAAAGTGAATACTCAAATATTACTAAAACCTTCAGGAACTTTTACAAATCACTTAAACAACTTTGCATAAACGTACTTTATAAAAAGTTTAGCGTAAAGAAAAACAATACTAATTGTTTGTAGAAACGCGCGTTAATTTTAAAATCAACCAATGAAAAATTTTTATTGGCCGATTTTAAAATCAATGCGCAATTTAGTATCATTTTTCATAATGCTAAACTCTTTATACAGTACGTTTTCATAAAGTTGTTTAAGTTCCTTAAGTTTTAAATATTATTTGAATATCCACTCTATTTGCTAGATGGTTTTTTACTTAAATTAAAAGTTGTGATTACTTATGTTGTTTGAACAAAGAATGAATTATAAAAGTTATAAGTGCGTTATAAAAGTAATAACACTATTATAGTGTTATTACTTTTAGAATGCAGTTAGTTACGAGTGTTATTACTTTTGTAGTTGATTTTTTAACTTTTTATAACTTTTTCTGAAAATCATTCTTTTTATTGTAGACCTATATCTATTTTTTTCTTTTTTTTTGCTTCGCCTTATATAATTTTGTTGCTGAATGTAGCAATCACTCTAAAGAAACTAAAGTAAAAACAGTACACAAATTATTTGAATTTTTAATTTCTTTTTAATTTTTTTCTATTTGCTATATTGTTAGTTTGGTTTTGATTTTGAAACTTTTTCCACAATGAATAATATTATAAAACTTGCAAACAGCTGTGACCAAGTTTTCTAAAATAAAATACTTGCATGTGGTCATACAAGAAAAAAAATTGCATGCGTTTCCTGGGAAGGCTTGGTTATAGCTGTTTGCCACTGTTACTTAATTAATATGCAAATCACACTACAACCAGATACAAAGTGAGAATTAACAGGAGCCTGCCAGAAATCTGATTAAAAAAAAAACAAAGAGATACACGCTAGAAAGGATCCTTTTTTATGCCTGGCATACCAAAATAATAATTAAAAAAAACCTATAATATTGTCTACAGACGCTAAAGCAGGTTTTACTGATTTCTGTAACAAAAGAGGCTATATAGTTATGAGGTGAAATGTAGCTGGGCCATTCCAAAGGAGCTATATAGTTATGAGGTGAAATGTAGTTGGACCATCCCAAAGAAGCCATCCCAAAAGAGCAGGAGGTGGGGTGGGGTTAGCTGGTGTTCAATCACCCAACCCACTTCCTGCTCCTTTGGGATGGGGGAACACCACCTAACCCCACCCCTGCCCCTAAAGCATCATTTGAGTTGTCACAATTGTACATTTAGCATTAAAGTTAGCAAATTTTGAACTTTAGTTAACATATGTTAAATATTGAGGATTTTTTTAAAGGTCATTCAGCAAAAAACACATACCCCACTCCCCTGCCCCCCTTACACAGGACCTCTTTAAAACGGCCCTGAGTGCTCTCCAATCAAAAACACTTAAATTGTTAAATTAATATTGGTGTTAAATTAATATTGGTGTTAAATGAATATCGGTGTTAAAGTAATATTGGTGTTAAAATAATATCGGTGGATTCATCAATAAAAATAGAAAAGGTTTATTTTTTAAAAACTTTAGCTTCAAATGATGAAGGCAAAACATCTTTGATGAATTTCATACTTAATTTTTTTAAATATAACAATACCTTAGCCAGGCTATACTTAACAGTTACATATTGTATAAACCTAATACCTGTCTGATCAGAGGATAAAAATGATCTGTCTAGTCAAAATAAGTTCAAAAGATTGAACAGCAAGAAAGATACATATGGAAAGAAATATGACTATTGGATCCATTAGTATAACTTAGTAAACTTGGTTTTGGCCACAAGAGCTGTGTTTGCAAAAGTAGGCAGTGTCAGCCAAGTTGTGTTTTAAATAACCACAAAAGATTATACATTTAAGACATAAAATAAATTTCTTTTATAAAAAAGCTATGAGTTATAAACTATAACAAAAAAAAAAAAAAAAAGCTATTCTTCATTTTTCTAGTTGAATTTTTCTAAACAGCTTTTATGTAGTTCTTAAAGAGTTAAATTTATTAAATATAGAATTTTATTTATATTGTTTTTATTGTATTGCAATGAACTTGACACTTGATACTTTAAAACATAAATTATGCAATTCTCTGAAAATAAATCTCAATTGACAAAAAAGTAGTTTAAATATAATATTAATGATGCACGTCAAAACCATCAACCCTTGTAAACCAGCTATGTACAACATAGTAAAAACTTAGACACTTACAACATGTAAAAACTTACAACATGTAAAAACTTAGACACTTTAGAATTGTTGATATAATGAGCTTTTAATACTCACCTTATTACTGACCAGCCTAAAATACATTTAACTGAATAATTTAAGTACTGTAACTTAATTATGAATTAATAGATATTGTTACATAGCTACTTTTGAAGATTTACACACGAGAATCACTCAACTAAATCATGAAAACCAATAGTTCATCTTACTAACTAACAATGTAACACAAATATGTATCTACACTGATGCTGTAAAATGACATAAAACTGCATCTGTCTGATGCAGTTTATATCATTTTTACAAAATTTAGGTATTTTCCTTAAAACTAAAAACTCTAGTCCTTAATGCAAAGGGGGTGGGAATAAAAGGGTGGGTGGGGTAGGAATAAAAGGGTGGGTGGTAATAAAAAGGTGGGTGGGTGGTAATAAAAAGATGGGTGGGAATAAAAAGGTGGGTGGGTGGGAATAAAAAGGTGGGTGGGAATAAAAAGGTGGGTGGGTGGGTGGGAATAAAAGGGTGGGTTGGTGGGAATAAAAGGGTGGGTGGGTGTTTGGGAATTTTAGTCCAGCTCTAATAAATAAGGAGCGGAAAAAAATATTAGTTGGGATTTAATTTCAACTAATATTTTTTTCACAAAACACGCATAAAACATTTTAAATCTAACGTGGCTTGTGGTCAAATGCGCATTTTCTAACAGCTGTTTTATAATAATTTCAATAGGATTTAATATGTTGATATAAGTTTAATATTTTGGTAAGAATTATGAATAGTGTTTGAAATAAGATTTTTAATTAATTATAAAATTTTTGCAGAAATACATAGATAAACAATTAAAAAATATAACTTGCTATAAAAATTGTCTTAAAACTAAGTTAAAATATGATTTTTAATGGATATGAAGAGTCAAAATAGTGAGTTTAAAAACAAAATAAATATATTAAAAAAAATAACAGGGGGTAAAATATAAAGACATCTGTTAACATTTCTGTAAACTTTATTTACTGTTTTAAAAATAATTTTCCAAAAGAAAAAAAAAACCAACAAACATGTTTGGTTATAACAAAAAAACATATAAAAAACAATTTTTTGATTAACATTTAAAAAATTATACAAACTACTAATACTGTAGTATTTGTATATATAAATATATAAAAATAAAATGGTTTAAACTTACCTGTGATGAAAATGTACATACAAGAAGATCTGTGTCAGACAAAATTTCAATATCTGAGATTACACCATGCAAAGATTCATCAGAATAACGGCGACTTACTTTGGCACTTTCTGACACACCACTGTCACTTAAAAACTCATACTCTGGGTACCTAAGTAAAAAACACATTTAAAGTTTTCTTCTTGTATAACTAAAGCCATTGCCTATGTCTGCGTATATACTTGCATATATAAAGCCAAGCAAAAAAGTTTCAAAAATTTCTTATTTTTATTTCAACAAAATGTTGGTGTTTATTGTGTTAAGTTTTAAGTTAATGTTAATATTAAATTAATGTTAAGTTTAAGGGCAATAAATTTCTTTTTATTTTTTATTTTTAGCTATTTATATGTTGCTAACAATAATTTGTATCGATAAAAGAAAACACACTACTTTCCTAAAACTAATTGAAAGTTAGACAACCCATTTCACTGATAATATAAAAGTTTAATGGAGTTTATTAACTATGCATTTTTGATGCTTAACTAATAACTAAACATTTTATTTAATGCCTAATAGTAGTGGTTAACTAAAAATTACTTTTAACCATACTTTAATTGCTAAAATTGCTAAATATTAACTTGGTAGATTTTAAATTTGTATTCTAGTGAGTCGAAAATCAAATTATTATTTAACTGGGTTAAAAATATGTCAGATAGCATCAAATGGCATATTTATAGACTGGTCAAAGAGTGCTAGCAATATTAAAACAAGCAAACTTGTGTTTCTGAATTTTTCTGAATAATGTAATTATAAAGTAAATGCAAATAAAAGTATAATATATAAAGTATATAAAGAGCAAATCTCAATATAATTAGCAGCCAATTAAAACCTGTAAAAAAAAAAACTTTTTGCCCAGTCCACTACTGCCCAATTTGTCTCAGCAACAAATTGGGCAGTAGTGGACTGGGCAAAAGATCTGAATGGTAAAAAACTTGGAAATTGTTCAAGTAAAAATTAAAAAAACTTACCAAAAATGATAAATATATCTAATCAAGAACTATTAATCAATATTTGTTTGTGGTTTTATATTAGTCAATATTTGTTAACCAATATTTGTTTGAAGTTTCATATTATTAAGTAATTCTTCATTAAATTTCAATCAAAATTACATGAGAAAAAATAAAATCTTCTGATAGAATTTTTAACTTAATTATTTAGTTTTTGTTATTTTTCATAAAAATAATGAAAACGCAAGTGAGAATTATTCAATGTTTTACTATTTCTTGACTGGGAGACAATTGAAGGTAATAAATTTTGAAAGTATGTCTTAGAAACACAAAAGATGTAAAGAAGTAAATTACTAGAAAGTGATCAAAATGCTAAGCAATGATAAAATAAAAATTAAAATAATGAAAAACAAAATTAATTTAGAATAAAGATAAATATTTTATTGTAAAAAACTTAACATAGATAAATGATATCTAAATATTAGACGCTTCTTAATTTATCAAAGCTCCTACCTGTGTAATATCACCATTAAAAATCATAACACATATTTTATTTGAATATAACAAAGACTCCAATTGCTAAGTAAAATCACTTAAATACCATATAGTATGAAAACAAACACTATTAATTACTGTTTTGACCTGTAAATAAGTTGAAATTAGGGTTATAAACCAAAACATCAGATCAAACACCAAAGCAAAATAGTTAGAAGCAAAAAATTTTATTGATAAAAAAATTTCAAGAAAATAGATCTTATAAAATTCTTAAAAAAGACTAAAAAGTTTGTTTATCTTTGATTAACTAAAAATGACTTTCTGTGAGACAAATGTGAATCTGCTCATACAAGCGAGACTTATTTCCAGCTTATATCAAATATAATGTCTTTGGACGTTATTCAAAATAACTTTAAAATAGTACCTCAAAATTTTTATTGATATGATTTTGTCTGATTTTGCAAATAAAACAACAATTAAAAAATGACCATAGGCTCTTGGACTGTAGTGCTTCCCTCAGCAATGATTAAAAAAATAATCAGAAAAATAATTATATTCACCACAAATCTCAACCCAAATATAAGATTTTTTGATAAATTAAATTTACAATTAATTATAAAATTGGCAAAATTTTATTACTTTTATTTAAACTTTTTTTTGAAATTGTACAATTTATATATTTTTTTCTAAATTTCATTTTTCAAAACCTTAAATTTTAATTTTTATAATTTGTTTTTATTATTTTATTATTTTTAATGAATTAATATACTTTTACATAAATTTATAAACATTTTATTCAAGAACATAAATTTTCATTAAAGCTTTGGTTCTCAATCTATTAGACTTACTTCTTCTTGGCTTCAATTAGTACTGAGGTGTCGTCAGAGGCAATAAAAACTCTTTTTTTGTCAAATGGCTTACTAATCGCTAACTTTTTATAATATAAATCTACCCAGTACATGTATTCATCAATATCATGATAAGCAGCTTCTAAATTTATTTTGTCAGTTCGACGAATTTGCACTCTAAAATAAATTTAAAACTTTTAATTGTATTATTAGCCAAATGTTATTTGAACCAAAATAAAATAATTAATAAAAAGAAAAAGATCGAAGAAAAAAAAAGGGATTTCAAAGCACTAAAAGCTGCACTATAACAATATCAATACCTCTATAAAACGTACCCCACAATCGGACTCTTAAAGCCCAAAGCTTTTTTCTTTTCTGTTATCTCTCTTTGTAAATCAGGCTTGTATTTGAACAAAAATTTGCAAAACTGCCCAATCCACCATACAAAAGGATGTCCATGAAACATCCTAATTTGATCAAACAAATCTTTAGGGACAGCTTGAGGCATTTGAGATGGACGAGGAAACAGTGCATCAACAATTGGTAAATGAACAACTTGATGGCTAGCATGATCATAACCCCATTCTTTTGCCTCTTGAAAATCTTTACAAGAGGTCACACTTTCAAAGTAAGCATCCCAGCCTTTTGAAGAATATCGCCATCCTGATGAATCTATTATCATAGTGCGACCAGTTGAATAGGCAACAATAAAACAATAGAGAACATGGTGCATTTGACATCCATAGCCACAGCCTTTATTCAGAGAACAAACTAGCTTTTTTGCTGTGTCACAATTTTTTGGATTTTGTAAAGTAAAGATACGTTTTTGAACAATATTAGATAACTCTAATGCCAGTGAATCTTTATATTCTGAAACAGAATCCATAGATACAAGCTCTTCAAAATCTCTTTCTGTAATCTGATTTAATTCACGATAAGTATCTAGGAAATTTAAGACATCTTCATAACCTGGTTTTGGAACAATATTTTTCATTCGTTTCACTTGACTTGATATTAAAAACCACATTTCACGTATTTGATTAAATATTCTCCGACTCAAAACCTCATAGTTTAAGCTATGCAAAGGAACAGATTCCTTTAACTGCAACTGTTTTTTTAATTCTTTAACTTGAATATATGCATTTGCTAACTCATTCAATAAAGTTTTATTATTTTCTTCATTCTGCGATAACTTTGAATTAGCAATTTTATTTTTAAATTTTTTAAGAGTTGTCGGAATGTTTTCTGAACGCAACTTTTCATTTTCACGCTTTAAATGAGCTACTTTTTCAACTACCATACTTAACTCATGAGTGGATTTACGTGATTCTTCCACAAGTTGATAGACATTAAACCCCATATAAAGTAAAACACATAACCATAAAACTGTAACAAAACCTATATAACGCATTATTTTTGCTGCCATCTCCCTGTTAAGTTTAGTTCATTATGTCGTAACTAATCAAACAAACCATGGAAATATTTTTGTTATACACTATAAAATAAGACCTAAACTAAAAAAATTTTTTAAAGTATAAAAAAAAAAATAATAAATAACAAAATTACAATAATACAAAATATTAGATTATTAGAAACATATAACTAATAAAGTTATGTGTTTATGACAATATGAAGTAATTATATAAGTAAAAATATAATAATAAATAATAATGAGAATAAAACTAAAATAATTTTTCTTTTGTTTTTTTATAATAGGGTGTCTGCCAATATTTAAAGATGGAATCCCTAAATAAATCCCTGATTTTTCCTCTGATATTTCTATAATTCTCGACCTGCTTTCCCAGATTTAACTTTAAGTTACGAAAACTCAAATTTCGCAAAAAATATTTAAAAAAAATGGTCTTTAATTACAAATATCAAAACATTAATACTTAATTCAAAGTATCAAGAGAAGTTTATAAAACTATCCAGGAATGTGGAGTTGCAAAAGGACTCTGGATTTTAGAGTCACAAAAAGATTACTTCTTCCTAGGTTTTGGTATCCAGGAGCTCTTAAAATATAAAAAGTTTATGGTCTACTAATAGGAAAAAAAAAAAAAATGATTTTAGGTAAAAGGAACAATAATTTTTTTAAACTGGAGTCCTTAGGTATAATGACGGCAAGGACTTCAGGACTCCGGGCATAAAAACAATAAGTTAAGAATTATATTCAAATATTAAATTTTGTCAAGAAAAACATAAACACTCAAACACTCAAGAAGTGTATGTAATATTTCCCTGTTCTTTCTAGGCACTACATTTCCTCTACCTTTGAAAAGCACTTTTAGCATCATTTACTTTGATCACCTAAAAATTATAAACTATTACAGTTGATTTTTTAAATTTAATATAATTTAACTAAAACATTTATGAACAATAAAAATTATTACATCAAAATGATTTGATTGCATTCAACTTTCCTTGAAGTACATTATCTACAAGCCATCTCTCGCTTGTAGATAATGTACTAAAGAGGTAGTGTGGAAGGTAGAAACCCACAACTAATGACCTGAAGCTGCAAGGAGGCCCAGGAAAAAAAAAAGCAAAAATGTTCATGACAAACTTTTTGATCAAAAACAACAACAATAATCTTGTAGATCATAAATGAAGTAGAATACTCTATAGACAGTAATATTGCAGCACATATTTTCTCAGCTAGTTTTGTTTGTAACTGGTGAGTAAAAAATGCAAACTATTTTAAAAAACTATTTTAAAAACACAATTAAAGCAGTTACCATTTCTAGGTATGAAAATAAAATTATTGTTACACAAATCTGCCTAACTTTTTTTTTTAACTGGAATGTCAAAAGCTTTCAATTACTGGCAAAAGGTTTTTTTTTGAACATCTTTACAACTCTGGGTCATGTTAAGCATAGCCTTAAAGGCAAAAAAAACTATGGATGTTGATCAGCATATTTCCATAAAAAAGAGTGAGGCTTTTTTCTAAATGGTTTACTGCTTAACTACGATGCAGTAATGAGTATATAAAAGTTGAACAGTCAAACATTTTAGAAAAACTATAAAAAAAACCTAGAATAAACCAACCCACACTCCTAAATTATTGTTAATATGCAATATTTCCCAACCCATACCCCTGTAAGAAATAAAACAAAATAAAAGTTATCTAAAAAAACTTTTTTCTAACCTTGCTTATTTAAATATATTTTAGTATTTTAATCAAAAAATCCTAGTGCAAACACTACCTATTTATACACCTTTATTAGATTGGCACTAATAAATGGTTGTATTGTATCCTTCATGAGCTATCACTAGAATGAAACCCAAGAGAGTATTCTATACCCCTATTTTTTTGGTATTTAAATGTGTTAGTTAAACAGTACTATTGTCAAATCAAATCTTGGTTACTGGATGCTTAATTCTATCTTACTATATACAAATGACTTAGTATTACATAATGTTATGAAATGTACCACAATTCTTATTAAATGCTAGTGCAAGCTGAATTAGATATGAAATTTAATGTCAATAAACCATTTAATCTAATAATTATGCCATACAAAAATATAGATACTTTTTAAAGCTTTGTACTAAATTCTAGTCATTTAACTTGGTCAGATACTTAGCTCACATTATACCTGCAGTCAGATACTTAGCTCACATTATACCTGCAGTATCTTGTGATAATGATGATATTTTAAATTGAATGAGTCTTTTTTATTCTTTAGCTAATATGTTAATACTTAGAACATACTTATTGTAACTACTCTGTAGCAAAGAAATTTTTTTTTGATTATAATTGTTAGAATAATGTTAGTATAATACTCTTTGAACTTAGTTTACCTACATTTGACACCATTCTTCACATTTTGAGCTCTCAGATTACAGTCTTTGATAAACTTATGACAAAATGTTAGTTAAATACTGTTATGGCTATTCTTAACTGTTTTCAATAATTGATTTATATGATCTAAAACCAAATAAACAATAATAATTTTTAAAAGTTAAAAAAAAAAAAAAAAAAAAAAGCGAAAACATATCATTTATTGATTATGCTTTATCATGTCAAGTGCTATATATCTTTTATAATAAACCCAAATTAATTTACAAAAAAAATTTTCCTTTTAATTATTTTAGGTAGAAAAGTATAACATACACTTTATCTTCATCAAGACTTAGGAATATATTACTAATATTAGAAAAAAGTTATCTACAAAATGTGATACACATGATGCATACACTCAGGAACCAATATAATATTGAAGAATATTGAAAAGAAAAAAAAAAAATTTTTTCCTAATAAAATTGAAATATAAATATAAATTTCTAAATATTTTGAATAAAATAAATTTCTGATATTACTTTAATAACTTTTTAAGACATTTATAGTATTTAGTTAACATATTATATTTTATTGACATATTTTTAACCATTAAACAGATTATAATGATTTGAAGTCATATACAAAGTCATGTATTTTTTATTTTTCTTTAATAATGAACTAATTTAACTAGAGTTTAAATAAATTATTTATATTACTTACAATTAGTATATGTATATATATATATATATATATATATAATATATATATATATATATATATATATATCATATGTATGTATTAGGGTCACCCTAATACATACATACATACATACATACATACATACATACATACATACATACATACATACATACATACATACATACATACATACATACATACATACATACATACAATACATACATACATACATACATACATACATACATACATACATACATACATACATACATACATACATACATACATACATACATACATACATACATACATACAAAAAATTAATAAACATACATACAACAAAAAATTAAAAAATAAATAATATAAAATACATACATACACTGTATGCATGTATGTATGTATTTTATATTTTTTATTTTATTTTTTAATTTTTTAATTTTATTAATTATAGTGTATATTGTTTAAAATTTATATTTGAACTATATATATTGTAGTATCTATTTGCAAATTATATTACCTTTAAGTTTATATATATTTGGATTTTAAAATACATATTTTAAAAATTATTTTAGATTAATTAAATAAATAACTTTTTCACATAAATTTTAAGATAATATGACATGTATAATCAAAAAAACGTGACATGTATTTAAACATAGATTATTTAGACACTCAAGTTATGATTACAAATACACAATATTAGAATTGAGCCATTTATAAAAGTAAAAAATAAAAAATTTAGAAAACATAAAACTTTAAAAAGCAATAAATAAAGTAATTTTATAAGTCAATTTTAGGTTATACTGTTAATTGCTACAAGGAAACTCCAGCATATTAACGTCAAAGTCTTTAACATTACCAGCCACATAGCCAAATAAAAATTATGTTGAATAATGTAGGATGAAATCATGCATATCGAACTCTTCTATATCGCGCTGCTTTCAATATTTAACTTTCCAATTAAAACTCTAATTTAAAAGGGTAAAGAATCGATACTAGAGAATGGTTTGGATTAAATGCCCGTTCCGTCGGGCAGGGGGGGAGGGAGTTATAGGTGTTGGTTGCGTTCGACTACCCTTTTTTAAAGAAATTCTTTTGTTTATGCAAGTTTTCTTATAAAAATTGAGCAAGATTTTTATTTGCTATTCTAAACTACATTTTTTTTTCAAAAGCGACCCTCCCTAAAAACTTAACGGTACCGGCCAGGTTTATAAGGCGACATTTTGTTCTTGTTTAGTTTAAATCATATAATAACGCATCGTTTAATAATGTTTTAAAATTTTCAATGATTACTTGGCTTCATGATTATACTTATTTTCTTTTTAACCCATTTTTTGATTTTCTTTTAACTCATTTTTACCTTCATATGATTTGGCCCTTTTATTTTATAATATACACTCAGCTTTAATGGGTTTTTAAAGATGAATTAAAAATATATTTTCAAATAATAAAATAAATAATATTTATAAGTAAAATTTATTTCAGCCTTGTCATTTATTTCATTGATGATTTAAAGAAATTCTCAAAATCTCATAAGAAGACCCATGATAAGCTCAGAGATAAGATTATATTCTCCAGTGTCACGGTGAGGGTTATTGGTTCCCAATATCCAAATAGCAAAAAGGTGCCTATTTATTACAAAAAATCAATAGCTTGATAGTTTGCTATTTTGAGAAGTTAAATTTTTTAAAAGACAAGTAATATAGATATTCCAAAAGACAAGTAATTCAAAAACAAATTTTGAAGAATAAGTTTATAAGTTTAGTAGATGAAATAAGTTTATTAAAAAAGTTTTATCTGCTTTTGTGAGTACATCAAGTGTAGTCACCAATGAACAATATTGAACTGAACTGGTATTGCAACTATAGGGAAGTTTGAAGGAAGTGTTTTTAATTATTTCCAAAGTTTTATCTATTTTTTAGATAAAATTATACGTTTTGTCATAATTTTTTATTGTAATTATTATTAACTTCAACCAAGGCCGTAGACAACTTTTTTTGATGTTTGAGCTTAGGAGCTTTAAAACATGAAGAAAACTCCACATTTAAGTATCTTCATATATATGAGGAATTCATATATTTGTTGTTCCCAGTCTCCAATCACCGCAATTTTTTGCATAGCATCCTCATTCCTCTTAAATGTGGAGTTTTCTTCATGTTCCAAAGTTGCTTAACTTAAACATCAAAAAAAGTTGTCTACGGCTTTGACTTCAACATCTATATAAAAATTTTTATTTAAATTGATAGATATTGTTGTCTTCATCTAATGTGTCATCATCATTTCGTCACTGCTTTAGTTTATGTCAACTTTTTTTTGTATTAAAAGATCAGTAACTTCTTAAGGAAGAATATCTTTTACTTTTAGATCTTATACCTAAATTGTTCATTGGACGAGTAAAGACACATTGTCTTTCCAATGTTAAAAGTGAAATTGTTAATTAAACGTGTAAAGACACACAGTCTTCCTGATTTCTTGAAAAGCTCATATATATTAAAAACAATAAGTACAAAAAGTATTGACATAGGTTTGATTCTAAGTCAATACATAGAAAGTATAGGTTTGACTCTACCAAGTCAAACTTTATCTTTTTCAAGAAAATCTAAAAGTTCTCTACTTTGCTTATATACAAAATTATCTAACATATATATTTTTTTCAATTTTATTTTAGGCGCTCCAAGGTCTTATCACAAAGCACCGCGGATGAGCATTTAATTGGAAATTTTCGCCTCCTTCCTAACCGATGTCACACAACTTACCCAAAGGTGGAAATTGAATCTATGTTTCTGAGGCAAGTGCGCTACCACTGCGCAACGGCTGCTCAGTTTGCTAATATTGCCTGGATAATTAAAATTCTTATTGGAAGCAGTGGCTCTTTTGAGGTTGTCAGCATCTGTGTATATGTGGATCTACGCTTTAAAACAGAACTATAGTAATTGGATTTTGCTTTTACGAAAGATTAAAACTGGGCAATATGACCTTTACCAACTAAATCATTCTAATCATTAGAAATAAAATCTTTATTTATTTCTGCAAACGAGACTAAATCTTGTATTTGACTTCATTAGATACATTGCTATTTTTTTTTTTTTTGAGGTTGTATATTGTTTTTTTTTTTATTGCAAAGTACTGGAACAAGTAATATTACATGTCATATCAAAGTACATTTTATATGAAATAGATATTCGAATAATTACAAATAATTTGCCAGAGTTTTGATTTTGTTTGGCTAGCACATACCAAATTCCATTAAATAAGGCTGTGTAATTTGCGTTGTAATTAGCTTTGTGAAAATTATATTTAATTGGTTTTTTACTGAACTTAGAATTATTTAAATTACAATTCAAAAAAATCACACAATGGTCACAGGTGCTTGTGAATGAATCGTTCTATGTCAAATCCGCAGAAAAATTTATAAGGTCAAAAAAAGTTGAGTGACTAAATACCGCCTAAATTTTTTTCGCCCCTTAGTCAGAGGCGGTTTTGGGGAAGGTTCGCCTTAGGTAGGTCAAACTTTCCCAACTCAGCCTCTTATTTTTTTTAATAGAAAAACTTGTATCAACATTTAATTTGTAAAGTAAAATTTGTTCATTTGTAAACCTTCATTAATAAAGTTTGAAAAATCACAAAAAAGTGAAAGCAAATTTAACTCATTTATATATTTAAAGTATTATTGATAACTGTTAAAATTGAGCAAAGGATTCGAGATCTAAAGTTATTGTTTACGTGCACTATAAAACTCATTAAAAAAAGCTATACCATTATAGTTACATCAGCTTTACATTTCAAAAAATAGTGGCTTAGTTCGTATTACAAAAGAAATTTTTCTCTTACTTTCTCGTATTTTTCGAATCCACCTATTCAAACATAACTTTAAAAAAAATGCTGTATAATAAATTATGCTGCTTAAACTGTATACTAAATTATATTTGACTTGAATTAGTAATTAGTTTTCGTAATATTCACATTTTTCGCAATAATCACAAATATTAGTTTTCGTAAGCGGAAAGTATAATTACTGTCATATGACAGTAATTTTACAACAATCACAACAAATATTCGTTTTTAGTATTTCATTAAATTTAAATGCTTAATATAGAAAAGTCACTATTCCATATGGAATAGCGCTATTGTTGTTTTTGATGCTATATTTAAAACTATTCGCATCTGAACGGCAAAGAAATGCGAGTTAAACGCTTATAATAATATACTTACTACAGTTTTTTTTTTTTTTAAATAAGAAACTTATTATTTTTTAAAATAAATAACTATTATTACTTAGTTACGCAATATAGTTAATTATTATGTTTAATTTACACAACTGGTCTTTTTAATAACATAATAAGTTATTGTAGAGATCAGCGATTTTCTTGCGCATTCGATTGGAAAATTCGAAATTGCTTTTAGGAAAATGTTTTTAATTTAAAACTAATTGAATAGAAAATATAACAGTTAACTAACAATAAAACATTTATCTCACTCGTTAATAGTTTTTGTTTCCTAGAGTTGGAACTTATTTTTAACTTTTTTCATCGGTCCAGGGAGAGAAATCTTTTTACCTTCTTATGTCAGTCACCCTTTGTCCTTAGTAAAATAAAGTCCTATAAAAATATAAACTAATAAAATAAAGTAATGATATAATAAATGTAAAGTACCGATGTAATAAATAATTTTACAATAAAGAAAATATTTGGAATAACTATTGTACAAATTTAAATATCTAAAGATTTAGAAATATAAACATAAACATAAAAAATTTATTATTAATATATTAAAAAAGAAAAGTATTTCATTAGTTATTATAAAAGTTAATTAATAAAATCAATTAAAATAAATTTAAAAATTTTTTAGAATTATCGTTTCGCAAAGTTTTTTATAATTAATAGATTAGGAGAGATGAATGTATCATTGATAAAGTAGTGTGGGAAAGTCGGACGCGGAATAAGTGGGACACCCCTATAACTCTGTTTAGGAGCGGCAACTAATTAATGTTATCTAATGAAAACGTATAGATTTCTTGTGCTCTTTTTATTAGACATCATTTCGCGTTTCTGCGCGAAGTAAAAAGCGCTTGTTTTGAAAGTCTCTAAATCTCTAAAAAGTATTTTTGCTAACACCCTAGTAACTCATGTATGTATTTATTTTCAACTCTTGTTGCACCTTTTGTCAATTTTATAGGGAAATGCACGTATCATCTATCATTTAGAGCTTAAGTTTATATTTTAGCTTTAGTTGTGTGTAATTTTAGTTTTATTTTGTTTGCCTTACGTAGAGGTGAAGCGGGACAGAGAAAAAAGTCACTAAACAGTTTTGGGTTAATTTATTGCGGAAAGTTCTAGAACATTTGGGCTACGATTTTCAAAATAAAAATGTTGATATGTTTGGTAGGGTTTAAGCGGTTTTTAATTTTAGTTATAGATCTTAAACGGTTAGAGATCTTTAACACCCACCAAAAGTAGGTAGCGAATTTCTTTGTTTCCCTAGGGTAAGCATAACAATGAAAAAACCATTCTAGGTCTGCGATTTTAAAAAATGTCGCTACCTATTTTTGACGGGCGCTAACCTTCTTATACAGTGGGTTTGAAACAAAATTTGGAAACCTTTTTTAAAGATAAATTTGATTTTATTCATAATTGTTGTTTAGAGCAAATTGAGAATTCTTTTTACATCAATAGTTTAAAAAGCATTTGGAATGCAAAAGGCATGCATACGAATTTTTTTAATTTTAAATAAAGTCATTAATTATTTTATTAATAGTCTAAAATAAGATATAGTAATAACTTTAATCTTAATACCATTACAAATAAATAGATTTTTATCAAACGTAATTTCTTTTAAATTTCATGTCATTCCTAGAATTTATAAAAGAAAAAGTTAAACTCTACATGCTTCAGAAAACATTTTAGAAGTTGCCGTAGCCGAAGTGAAAAATGGAATAAAAGAAGCAGCAAACTCAGCTGGCATTTTTAACTCTGCACTTCATAGATATATAAAAAAAGTGTCAATACACAGATGCTAGTTTTCAATCAAATTATCAACATTCTTAGATTTTTTCTTTTCTAACGACCTGTTCCGATATGTTATATGGCCTTACAAAAGTTCAAGTAAGAGCTCCAGCTTTTAAAATGGCTCAAGCAAACAAAATAAAATGCCCCATATTTGTTATACAAATATGTTTTTACAAATTGAATAATTTGTTAAGTTTAATGTTTGTGCACTATCCCATGTCTTAACTCAGATCGCAAGCTTACATTAGCCCGATGCAAGTTTTTATATCGAAAAATATATTCGATTGGGCCAACATTTAGCAGCATAAATATTTAAGTCATAAAAATATAGATTATGGAAAAATATAAATGTATTTCCATAATTTATATTTCAAGTCAGGGAAACATAGATTATGTAAATAATAGAATATTTATGGAAAGTCAATTTACTTGAAATATATTCGATTAAATTCTTTTTTTTTAATTTAACTTTTCTTTTCTTCTTTTTAGGTAAACCATATAAAAATACATTTTTATCGTGAAATTATAGCAGCAATATATAAGTATATATAATATAATGTATAAGTATAAATATTATACAATATATAATACATAGGAAGAGTTGCCTTAATTGGAACATTTTAGGAATAAATATTTCTTAACCAAAGATGTCTTAACTATGAAAGCATTTATGATTTAAATAATACAAACAAACAACCCTACTATACTTTTAACCATAATTTGACTTTGCACTGTTATTGGAAATAAATTTGTTTTTGCAAAGCTACCATTTTGTTCCAATCAAGGCAACTGGTTCCCAAAATTGGAATACTTTGATTTCTTAATCAGAACAGGTTGTTTTTTTTAAAAAAAAAAACAACCTGTTTTGATTAAGAAATCAAAGTTTAAATAAATTTTTGTTGATTTTAGTAGGTTGTAAACCTACTAAAATCAACAAAAATTACCCACTAAAATCAACAAAAATTTATTTAAAATGATTTTTATCTTTAGAGTGAAAATTTACACAGTTCATTTAAAATTTATAATAGGATTAAAATTACTCTAACAAAGTGAAAGTCTATAAACAAAAAATTGTATTAAAGCTTTAACTGTCATGAAGTTCTCTAAATTTATTAATTAAAAATCACTAAATAAAGTATTATTTTTAAGGTTTATAATTGTTATTAAGTATTTATAAATTGCGCTTGAACTATTTCCACAACCCTTTGATTTTATTACTGATTAAGTGACGAAAAAGTTATAGTTCCAATCAAGGAAACTTTGGACTATTTTGTTATATCACTGCAATATCATGCTTGCAGCAACTTATAAGATAAGTTTATATTGTTATTTTGCATTTTAAATCCCATTGAATTAAACACAAAAAACTGTATTACCTATAGCAGTATATTTCACCGAACGCAATCAATATAGTGTAAACACAAAATTAGATCGCCAAAAAAAAAATGACGCAAAAAAACTTTAAATCAATGGTTTACATCCATTTTTAATAGATGTAAACAATTGATTTAAAGTTTTTTTCACGAATAACTTTCGAAATGTGTCAAAACGTAGAAAATGAGGCGTTATGCTAAAAAATGCAAAATAAAGCCATAATTCATTTTTTTCAAAAACAAATGCAAGTGTTCCAGTTAAGGCGTTGTTCCAAATATGGCAACTCTCCCCTAATATATAAGTACAAATAATATACAATCCAATATATAAGTATATAATCCAACTTACGCTATTATAAGTTCATAAAAAGTTTATAATAAAATAGAGAACTCTTTTTTTTTTTTTAAATAACCAGACTTGTGTATTATCACAAATAAAGGAAGCTAAAGATGGTTTAACATTTTTTGGTAAAACCAAAAAAAAAAAAATCTTCTTTTAGATGATCCAATTAGCGCAATATGACTTTTAGCTTTAATTTCATTTAAGTATTGTATTTTTATTTTTATTTTTATTTGTGTTTAAGTCTGTCTGCCTGTACTTTTTTATTTTGTTATTATCTTATTATTCCCATTTTTTAGAGCTTTTTTTTCAAGAATGTAGTTTTTCAAATATGTAATTTTGTTTGCTTTTTATGCAATGATAATACGATGATAATCTTTTTATACGATGATAAAAGCAGCCGTGTCGCAGTGGTTAGAGTTCTGGCTCAGAACTCTGAGGTCCGAGGTTCGACGCCGACTCTAGCCCAATAAGCGACATTGGTTAGAAAGGAGGCGTGAACCTCTAGTTAAATGCTCTCCCGCGGTGCTCCGCGATAAGACCGTAAGGACTTCTGGGAGCACCTAAATAACCAAAACAAAATAAAATAAATAAATTTAAATCTAATTTTTAAAAGTTTGATTTTTAGGCTTTTCAACGACTTAAGGCTTTGTGACATTATTGAAAACCATGAATACCGGTGAATTTAAGTATTAACTTTTTTTGTCAAAAACGTTAATTATATCCTCACCGGCTATTTGTTGTTTCCTTCGGGTTTATTAGTAAGAATAAATCTTTAAAATCATATAAAACTCAAAAACAGCGACATTACAAAGTTTATTTTATATTCTTAAATTAAATTTCGACTTTAGTTGTTATTATATACAAAAAAAAAGTTATGCTATTAATCGTGTAAATTAGATCCTAGTACTTTTACGCAATCTTCATTACAGTCACTTTTTATGTTTGTACGATAAGCGTAAATTCCATAAGAAGCCACTCCATAATAATAAATATCGGCAGCGTAAACACATTTTTCCATCTCGTCACTAAGAGAAAACCACTTAACAACCATTTTAAAAATCTCTTGGGTTGCGCTCCATAATCTCTTAGCTTCTTCTGCAACTGTTTGATTAGCTGTTGTTTGTCCCCACCCATTTTTAACTTTTTCATATTTATCTTTCATACTTTCCCACAAGCCTACTAGATTTCTCCTTTTACGAGTTGCATTTTTTACATTCTTTTTGCATAGATTTATCATTCCGGTTTTAAAACGTAGATCGCATTCAATCTGACTCCAGCCATGTTTGATACCCTACAATTAATCAGTTCTATATAAGAGTGACAGATAAGTAAGTTTTATGAAAAAAATTAAAAGTATAGAGGAAAATTCTAGTCAGCCTTTTTTCAACGTAATTACTTACGCATCTGTAGCACACGTCATGCGTCATGCATGCTGGTGTAAACATGGCTTTATACGGTAACGGTAAGTGAAAAGGTGTGCTACAGCCATTAAGGAATTCGGTAACCAAACATTTTTTATCTGCATCGGTTGTTTCTGCAGTCATCATTAATGATGAAGCTAATAAATAAAAAAGGATCATTTCAGTGATATTCAATGTTGGGTCAGATTTGTCGAATTCTTTAATAGATTAATAATTGTAAGGGCAGAACAGTTTAAATGTTAAAAATTTATATATTTTTTTAATGACACAGTTGTGTAAGCTGGTTACACTTTTGTTTAAAATAAGGCGCAGGCGTTAAGACATTACGTTTTTTATAATAATTAGTTCTAATAGTTTAAATTTTTTTTATTATAATAATCCTAGAGTCGAACATTTGGAGTAATTTACAGAACAAGGATTACACATATCACACTAAAAGCAGATTAAAAAAGAATTTAATTTTCTAAAATTTTTTGTGATTAAATCACAGATTTAAATGCTGTGTGATTTTGTTTTGAAAAAAGAACTTTAGTCAAGGGAGGGGCTTATTTGAACAGAAAGTTTTGTTAAAACATTTAAAACTTAGTACAATTTTCATTAGATTCTATTAATTTTTTATAATTAAAAAAAGGGTCTAGATGCACGCATGTGTGAATATACTATATCTTATTATAAGACTATATCTTATTATAGTCTTTTCGCACGTTTAAAAAAAAAAATCAAGTTAAATTTAATTCTCTCAAAAACAAAAAATGTTTATAACTTAAGTCATATATTTTGAAACTAATTTAATTTTTTTAATCAATTGTAATAAAAATAAATAAAATTACTAAAACTTAATTAAATTTTTATTCAAAAAACAAGCAAAAACGTGCCAATAGATAAAATAAACATTAAGAAATTCTTCTACCTTATCGGCACATCTAGTTTCTTTTTCAGAAATAAAACCTATATAGGCACGTGTTTTTCACGATCCAGGCGTAAACCAAAAGCACGTGTATATTACGGGCAGTTTTACTAGAGTTTAACACGTGATTTTTGAGGTTTTAAAGTCGAATTTAAATGTCGCATATTTTTATCAGTGGTTTCACATTCCTTACGAAAAGTTATTAAAATATAATACTACGTTTCCATAACGGTGAAACCATTAATACTTTAACTGGTATTTATGGTAAATAGTAATTGTTAATTTCACGGAATAAAAACCATTTAGGATACGTGTTATTCTTTTTATTTTAGAAAGTTTTAAAAACGCAACAGAAACCAAGCGTAACTATTTTCTGAGTTGAGCCGGCTGGGTATTTTTAAATAAAAAGATTGCCTGCCTAAGCCAAAACCCTCGTCAGTGTATTTATACTACACTGTGCCTTTCCCTAGATAAGCAGTCAATATGTATACACACTACAGTCAACGTAAGTACTGCGTTAGTACTCCACAGTGCTAGTTTAATTTTAGAGTTAAAAACCAATAATAAATCTAATTTTTTTAATTCCCTTTAAATTGAATTTTTTTAATTAAACAAGTGAATAGACTATAATAAAATATAGTCTATTCGCACGTGAAAAACGTGCGAATAGACACTCCGTTTAAAAAATTAACTTTTTAAATTTTAAAGTGTAGTAAAACGTAAGACGTAAGTATTTTACTATCAATGTAATTTTCAAAAAAAAAAAAAAAAAAAAAAAAAATTACTTCTTATTCTATACTAAAATTTGATTGGTTAAATATTCTAGGTAATCGAAATTAATCAATCAGATATTAACTTATAACTTTTATCTCTGATTGAAGCACTCAGTAAAAAAATTTTAGAGTGTTTTAAATTCATTTCTTTTTTCTCACGGTCGTTCAGACTTACTAAATAAGTGGAAAGTTATTATACGCAAGCGCAGTAAAGTTTGCATTTTTTTAAAGTTTTAAAAATGGCTTCGGATAACGAATATAAAAAAAATTCTCATTGACAACGAGCTATTTTTCTAATTTTTAGCAATTAAATATGCATTTAGCCGTTTATTAAAAGAAAATTATAATAAAAGTAACTTCTAGTACACGATAAAATGTTTCAAATTAAATATAAAACCTCTAAAAACGAATAAAATGTAATTACAGCAATAGCTTTTTTAGTGTGTTTTGTTTATCGTTTTCAAATTGTTTTTAAAAAAATTTTGAGCGTAGAAATTTTTAAATTTTAACTTTTTCAGATAGATAAACTGTTGATCTTTCTTAGAATGTTTACTGATATTAGTATTCAATTTTTTTTCAAGATTAAAAGATATTTTTTTAACATTAACTTTTAGTAAGCTGTTGCTAGGCTACCCTATAATCACAATACATAATTACATTGATGTGAGTATATATATATATATATATATATATATATATATATATATATATATATATATATATATATATATATATATATATATATATATATATATATATATATATATATATATATATATATATATATATATATATATATATTTATGTATATATATATTTATATATATATATATATATATATATATATATATATATTTATGTAAAAGTTGATTATAATAAAAAGATAGCGTAAAACCATTTTAAAATATATTTAGATGTATATTTAGATTAACAATAGTATATTTTAACTTTATATATATATATATATATATATATATATATATATATATATATATATATATATATATATATATATATATATATATATATGTATAACAAGAAATTACTTTTAAGGATATATGTGTATATATATATATATATATATATATATATATATATATATATATATATATATATATATATATATATATATATCGTATAACAAGAAATGACTTTTAAAGATATATGTGTGTCTTTGACAGGCAGGCAGGATTGTTTTTATTAATACACACATACATAATAGATGTATGTATATTTTATCAATTATTTTAGCATATATTACATACTTATTTAAATATGTATGTAATATATGCATGGATGCAATATAGGTATTTGCAGTTGTGGTCAAAAAGTCAATGGAGAGATAAACAAATAAAAAACAAAACAATTTCTACATTCTATAAATAGTTTAAACACTCCTAGTCATAACTAAAGAATATATATATATATATATATATATATATATATATATATATATATATATATATATATATATATATATATATATGTATATATATATATATATATATATATATATATATATATATATATATATATATACTATATATATATATATATATATACATACATATATACATATATATATATATATATATATATATATATATATATATATATATATATATATATATATATATATAAATATATAAATATATATATATATTTATGAATTTCAATACGTATGTATGTTAGACCCATGGAAGTCGGCCTAACATACAATTTTTAATATATTTACTTTTTGTTTTTGTTAAAATCATTTCATATTTTAATACATTCGAATTTTAAAAGTTTTTTCCATTTTTAACTATTTATTGCTAAAATAATTAATAAAGTACCTTATAATATTTTTTTAGTATTTAAATGAGCAAAGTTTGATCAAATCGAGGGGGCTGTTAATTTTATATGGTCATAACTTTTAGGCACAATAATACAAATAAATTAAATTGAAAACTGAAGGTTTATTTAGTATTAGATAGAGAAACTAAGCATTTTATCAAGTCATTGTCATCATGTTTTGGCAGAGGCAGTTAGCTTGTAGGGGAAATTTTGTTAACAATTCATGAAATTTTTTGCAAAACATTTAGAATTGACCAAAGCATGACCATAATTAAGTTTAGTTAAAAAAAATTTTTTTTTAATGTATCTTGAAATTTCCAAGACAACTTCATGTTATTAGAGTAATAACATTCTAATAATGTTATTACTCAAGATTGTGAAAATTTATAATGATATGACCTTGAGCTAATTTCATTATAAACTATTAACAAAAGCAGGTTGATTTGATTCAAATAAATAGAGATTTTTTGAGTCAAGTCTTGAATCACTTATTTGATTTGATTCAAAATATTTAGGCTTAGCAGGGGCCTAATATATATATATATATATATATATATATATATATATATATATATATATATATATATATATATATATATATCCACGACATGATATTAAATTAGATTTTTGAGGTAGGTAAGATTTTTTAAGCCTTAAATTAGAGCACACATAGTTTTTGTCACGATTTTTTTATAAAACATTAAATTCAAAATCAACTAAATCGAAAACTAAAATGCTTTTATTTTTATTTTTTTAATACAAGTAAAATCTATATGCATTATGAAAATTCAAAAAAAGATCTAAACATATTGATTTAGATACCAAAAAAAAAATAATAATTAAACATTTTATCTTAATTTAAAAAAACAATCGGACTAAAGTTAAGTATATATTTCAAATAATATATTAAAACAATAATTTACCAAAGAAAAACCATAAAAAAAGCATTTCAATATTTTGCAGATCCACCTTTCTTAAATAAGGATTGAAGAAGGCAATTATCTAAAATTTCAATGTTCCTATCAGCATTAAGTCAACCTTCAAATAATTAATAGTATTTAAGTCCTGCATAATTCATGTAGGCCCAAAAGTCTACACTGCCATTACCTTGCTTGGTTGGTTTTCATGTACAATTCAAATCAAATTACTCTTGAGGTGATCGCCATAGCAGAACACGAAGCAATAACATATTTTTGCATATCTACCTCAACATTTATTTTGTCTGAGAATATAACATTTCACCACTTGCTGTCGTGTTTCATCAAGCAAATTAATTTTATTAATTAAAAACGTTTATTATAGATCCATAATGTCATCTGTTTCAGTATAAGGTTTTCAAATATGTGAATATTCAATAATTAACTTATTGGCTATTTGACGAGGAGATAATACTTGGTTTAAAATAAAAATAGATTTGTAACATGTTTTTTCAGAGAATCTCAACCATGATTTTGGAGTTTCATGCTGTATTACTTCACTCGTTATGAGGCTTTTTCAATATCTAATTTCTTTGTGTTTTTATCAGTACTATTTTAAAATTAGAAATTTAGAGTTAATAAATGCTAATGAAAATCAAATTAAATTATTAAAAAAAATATTACATTAATTTTAAAAATAAAGCAGTAAGCATTAATTTTTAACGAACAAAAAAAATTTAAAAAAATATAGTTGATGTTATAAAGTTACATATAATTAGAAATACAAATGAACTTTTATGGTAACATCTTGTCCATTAAATAAAAAACACGATACTTATTAATTAGAAATAATAAAATATTTAAAAAGCCAACTAGTTTTTAAAGTAATTTTAAGCAAACAGGATATATAAGTAAGAATGCTCTAATTAATGGCCAATGGTGTATGTATTGTATATATATATATATATATATATATATATATATATATATATATATATATATATATATATATATATATATATATATATATATATATATATATATATATATATATATATATATATGTATATATATATATATATATATATTTATATACATATATATATATATATACATATATTTATATATATATATATATTTATATATATATATATATATATATATATATATATATATATATATATATATATATATATATATATATATATATATATATACTGTATTGTATTACATAGTATACTATGCTTAGACATATATTATTATTTTTAATATTTTATTATTTTTCAGAGTTTGATTTGTATGCATTAATTGTGTTTGCATACAATTGTTGTAATCGTGTTGTAATATAATATGCACACAAATTTATTGGATACAAATTGTATATAATATATAGTTAAATGATTATGATATATTATAAAAACTATATTTTATAGTTTATATTACCTATATTATAAAAACAAATATAAATTATAGCTATATAAACTATGTAATATAATACATTTATATTTAACTTATATATAAATATTTTATCTTACATACTTTATAAGTAACTTGTGAACTTTTTAGCCTTTTTTTTTTTTTTGCATTTATTGTATAGTCATTCATATATAATTATATATTATAATTTATATTATAATCATTCACATATAATTATATATATATATATATATATATATATATATATATATATATATATATATATATATATATATATATATATATATATATATATATATATATATATATATATATATATATATATATATATTAGCTATATACCTTAATATAAATGTATCATACATCTACAAAAGTAGTGTTGGGTGAATTCTATTTTTGTTCAGAAAAAAATTGAATACTCAGATCTGAAAACAATTTCAAATCAAGACAAGACTATTCGAAATAAAAAAGTAAAAATTATTTAATTCTATCGCTCAGATTTTTAGAAAAACAGTTTTGAACATGTAAACAAATCACGCTTTTAACAGTCAGATAAATGTAGCAGAGAATCACAGTTTTTTATATATTTAAACATCTTTATATTGTTTTGATCATTTTTGAATCAACAATTCAATTATCTTTATTATTATTTCATTCTATCAAAAATATGCAAATAATAACTACTAAGTAAAACTTTAAAAATATTGTTGCTACTCAGAAAAAATTTTGGTATCTAAAGGCCGTCACCATCTTTAAAATTATAATATTTGAATTTGACACTGCGCTTGCGTATAATAACTTTCCACATTTAAACGACCGTGTTCTGAAGAAGACGTTCATAACTGGCATAATAATTTTTTTGAAGATGATGTTTAAAACTATATTACCGAGTACATTTTTGTAAAAGTATTACTTGATGTTTTTGCAATGATTGTAGAAATATGTTTGGGCAAATCTGCATAATGACATAAGCTTTTGAAGGGTTGAGGTATAAACATACCACAGCTTGTGTGAGTACAAATCGATTTCAAACAACAAATTTCAACAATAACTTCCAATAACAAATTTCAACAAACAAGTTCCAACATTCGAGCAGCCGTGGCGCAGTGGTAGCGCACTTGCCTCCGAAACGTAAGATCCCTGGTTCAAACCCCACCTCTGGGCAAGTTTTACGACACCGGTTGGGAAGGAGGCGCAATCTTCCTATTAAATGCTCTTCTGCGGTGCTCTGTGATAAGACCGTAAGGACTTCTTGGGGCACCTTAATCAACTTAAAAAAAAAAAAAAAAAAAAAAAAACATCAAATATCAACTATCTGCTAAGCTCCAGAAGTCGCAAAATTAAAGCTAAGATAGTTATCCGTATAGACTTTTAAAATCTTAAATAACTTATTTAACTATAAACGTTTTTGCAAAAAGACTTAACCCAGTGGGCAAGCGTTGTCCGGAGGACGTCTGCTGGACGTCTCATGGACGTCCAGACGTCCGTAAGACGTCCAATGGACGTCCCCCGGACGACGCATGCCCACTGGGAAAGGGAGTTATCGAAAATGAAAAATTGAACAAAAATAGAATAATACCAAACAGTTTTTGAATAAACAACAAATATTTCTAAACAAAAATTAATGGTAAAATCATCCATAAAACTACCTAATAAAAAACTTGTTCTATCTACGGCTTAAATATTAATTAATATTAACTATTTTTTTTAACCTAAAAAAACTGCAAACAAAAAACTAAACTCCAACTCTAAAAACAACTAATAAATTCCACTTTGATTAGGTTCCAAATGTTTTCATAAAAAATTAATTTAAACTTTTAAAATCTAGAAAATTAACAGGTCTAGATAAACTTTCTCCTTTGCTATTAATTAATACGGCAGAACCAATCAATCATCAGAATCAATCAACATTTAACTTACATAACAATAGCATAATAAACTAGTCGCTAAAAGCTGCTACCATACCTGATCTTTGGGTGAAATAAACAATGATAATAAGAAAGCAGCAAATAAAAAATATTATGGTGGGGCAGCTTTTTTTAGACTTAACTAAAGCATTCCATACTTTTTCATTGATACATACTTTTAATATATTTTATGTATTCTCATAATATTCAATTCAACCAACTGACTGCTAAAGAAATTAATTACATTAAACTTAATTGGGTAGAAAGAAATCTTTTTACCAGATTGCAAACTGGTAAATAATGTCTGCTTACTCCTATCTAATATATCCTAAATTATCAGTAGGATTCCGCAAGTTTCATTAAAAAAATGAAAGTTGCTAAACCCCACTGATAGTTTTAGAATAGTAGTATTCACATATGACGGATACCCATCATATGTAAATACTACCCGGGCAGTAACAAAAGGGCGGTACTGTCTTACTATTTACTAGTTCCTCATTGTATGATGGGAAAAAAAGCAGCTGCATCTCGACATGAAGTTTAAAAGTTTGATTGCAAACACCATGTAAGGAAAAGAAGCAATAAGAACAGTTTAATTCCAACTTACTTCAAATTTAATTCGAATATACTTCAGATTTCTTAATTAGTTTAATCTCATTAACTAAACGATTGAAAACTCAACAGTTGAATCAAATTAACGACTTATATTTAAATGTCGATAATGTTGACAAAAATGAAATATTATATGAAAATGAGAATACTGAAAGTGTTGACGATGAATAAACTTTAGTGATTGAAGCCTGGGAATAAAATACCCCAAAAAGTTTGCAATCCCAACCTCAAATGTGAGGGCAATTAGTTTGTAAAGTATTTTAACTTACTATCTTATGTAAAGTATTGTAACTTACTATCTTATGTTAAATTTAAATTCATCAGCAGGTTTCTAATTTATTCTCTTATACTAAATTTAAATTCATCAGCAGGTTTTTAATTTAACATCATCAGTAGGTTTCTAATTTATTATCTCATGTTAAATTTAAATTCATCAGCAGGTTTCTATTTTAACTTCATCAGTAGGTTTCTAATTTATTATCTCATACTAAATTTAAATTCATCAGCAGGTTTCTAATTTCATCTTAATGGTCTTTTAGTATTTAAAAGATTCGATAAGGTACGATAAGGTGTTTACAACTTCTCATTATGGGGAGAGTGGAAATTTTATGATACGTGGTTGAGCATTGTTGTGCAACAAAATCATTTTACGTTGCTGGTTAATTGGACAAGTAAACGAATACTTCATTCATTCGATGGTATAAACCTCTTAAATAATGTTGTTATGATCAATCCTTAGCAGATCATAGCAAACAACACCTGTCTGATCCCACCAAACGCACAACCATACCTTATTTTCCATGAATGTTTTTTTGTTGAATACAATTGTTAATATGGATAAAACCATATTTTTTTGCGATTGATGTTATGGAAACGAGCTCATTTTTTATCGGAAGTCACAACTTGACGCAAAAAATTCTTTTTTGTTGCTAAAACAAACTTTTGATATTGAGATTTAACACTTTAAAACATCATAAATGTAATTTAAAAAAAAAGTTGACCACAAAAGTTACGCTGTCACACAGAAAATCCAAAAAAATGAGATACACCCAATACATTACCTGTGACAAGATGCGGTCGAGTTTTCAACCTAAAAAACATTTATTTAGAATAACTCGTAAAACTATTTACAGAAAAATTGTTCAAAGTTTAACAATGGAGAGGTTTGATTACTTTTATTTTTTATTAAAGTCAATTTTATAAAAATTGTTTAAAAATATTTTTTTAATTTGATTTTACTAAAATTCTTTGTAATCGTAAGCAAACTTTTAATATTAAAAACTCTTCTTTGCATTTAATAATGAACGTAAAAAACAGGTCAACAAGCTATCTTTTACTTTATGTCTTTTTCTTCTATCTGGTATAGCACAGTGGGCCGGAATTCACTTTTACTGGACAAAATTCATAATTAATTTAATATTGAAGCTATATTCACTAAAATTAGCATGAGTACTTATATGATGTCTGCGCTTTTTATGAAGGTATATTTTTTTATTTCGCTGCTATGGATACTTTTATTTTGCTTAGCAACAACCTATTTTTGTTATCTGCATATATTTTATGAGTACTGTATTCCCTAAATTTGGCATGAGTACCAATATGATATCACACATTATAAAAGTGATAACGTTTTTAATTTAGTTGCTATGGATACTTATATTGCTAAGTTACCAGATACTTTCCTTAGTTACAAAGATGTAAGTTGATATTTGAATATTCTATTAGATTTTCAACCCACTTATAATGAATATCAATTGATTTTTTAGGTTAATAATGTTTTTGCAATAATAAAAACAAAAAAACAGTGGAAGAAAAAATTGTTAATTTTAAATTACATCAAAAGTTTATAAAACAATAACATCGTTTAAAGATTGTTTAAATAATTGTAAAACATCTGAAGGAAATGCTTTATGATTTGTTCGGTGTGATGTTGATTTACGCAGCAGAATCACTGGAAAATAGGAGTCAATTGATAAGATCAGTATTTGTTACTTTTCTGGATGTTTTTTGGCTGAAATTTTTGCGATAAGATTTGAAGTCTTTATTTCTAACCTCTTGAGCTTCCTCTGACATAAGTCCGATGGGTAAATTAAGGTTTTCAATTATGTCATGTCCATGAATCAATACTTTTTGAACTGTCTGAGCCATGTAATACCATGGATAAAAGTACACATATTCTAACAGCGTCAAAACAGTTATCCTTGAATTTTAAGCTGTCTATTTCATATCCTTAAGAGAGAATTACCAAGATAATGTAAAATCTGAATATAAGGTGATCAATAACCAGAATTTCAGCTATTAGTTCATATGCTGAAAAAGCACACCTTGAGGTATTGTCATCATTGCTTGTTCCAGAACCACCACTTTTAGGGAAATCAACAACAAGTCCCATTTTGTTCATAAAATCAGTCTGATTCTTTCGTTTAGCTAAAGATACCTTTTCTTTGTGTTCTTTAGATCTTGCTTGCCACTTTCTTGTTTCTTTTTTATATACAATGTGCAAAACCATCTCAAAAAATTGAATCCATGCATGAAGAATGGAAAGATCATATTTTAACTTTCTGTTAGTATAATCTATATTAAGGATATCAAGACTGTTCATATTTTTTGGATAGACAACACACACTAAATAGCATTGTTATGAGTTAGTTTTTTCAAATAATATCGTTTGAACTTTCCCATCAATCATTGTAAACTCAATAATACAATTCACTTCAATAAAAGAACCGCAAACCTCTAATAAAATCATATCCATGCTTTCTATCTCACTTTTAATGTACTGATTTTCTTCGATCACAGATTCCTTGGATTCCGTTTTGCCTGTTTGGGTCTACAACAGACTCTGGATGACAACTTTTTATTTCTCCAAATAGGCACCTTTTCGTCACTGTTGTTAAATCTAGTCAAATATAATGGGGCTAGACAAGTTATAAATAATAATTCTTCACACTTTAAATCTTTGTTCATTTAAAGTTCTGATAAAACTTGTTTATAAATGCTTTGGCCAGTAGCACCATCAAAACCAGCCTTATACGTAAGTGTCATTGTTTTTATTGCTTTGTCGTTCATTATCAAGTGCTTCAGCACAAGTTCCTGAACTACACAGATTCGTTGCAAAGTATGAATCATTAAATCTTTTAAAGGAACTGAAGCTGAATAGTCCTCCACTGTTATATTTGCAGGATAACATTTTAATTTTGCGTCTCTGACACCGTTGTAAACTGGGTAGGGGGTATATATTCACTCTCCAAGGCTCCGCTTCTAATCAATTGATAGGAAGCTTTTGTCAGACTGATATCGATTATTAAAGCCAGTGCTTCGTCTGCTGAATATATAGTTGCTTTATCTGTATTTGAAATATTTAAAAAGTTCTTAGCAGCACTAGCAAAATACACGCCGTTTTTTAGTTTTATTAGAACTATTATCGAATGCAACTGGTTTTCGACGACGTCTACTTGCAGTTGGTTTTTTTTTTTTTTTTTTTTTTTTTGACAATTAAATATTCATTAAGCCAATTTACTAACTTTTTTTCAAAATTTAAACAGTATAGTTTGCAGATTTTTACATTATTTTACACAAGTAAGCAAATTTTTTTTTTTTTTTTAATTTTTTTAAATTTATTTTATTTTATTTTTTTTTATTTATTTGAGTTTTTATGCTATATTTTTCTATACAATATTCTTATATCCGAAGATATTGTTGGCTTAGCATAGGAACAGCCACAAATAGTCATTAAGACTAATCCAAAGTAGCGTCCGTTATTGACCAACATTTTTGCGTACCGAAGTACTACTCACGCGCTGAGTTGGCGGTGGCGGGATTTGAACTCTTATCGTTCAACAGTCCGGGTTTTAACTTTTCCTTTGACACTCTAACCATCTGAGCTATCCCGTTTAAATCGTTAAACAGCATGTCTAAAAATCAACGTCTTTAAATTCAGCAAATTTTAGCTGAATAAATTTCAATATATCTTCAGTAATATTTAGTTTTGAAATACTAAGATTGTTTTTTTGGAGAAAATTATCAATATCTAAGTTTAATAAAACCATATCTAAATAGTTCTTATAACAAATATTTTGTATTTAATAGTTTAATGTTATAATATATAAGTCGCGTACACTACTAATTCATGTTAGTAATTAAGTTACTACAAGTGTTAGTAATTAAAATTAAAAGTAATTAAATTACTGTTAGTGTTAAATATTAAATTACTGACAAATACCGAAAATATGTTGTTTATATGCTATGCAAAGTAAAAAAAAAAAACCTCATAAGAATTGTGAATCTCATTTTAATATATACTCCCAATATTGTGAACTTAGCGCAGATAAAATACTGTTAAAACAACGTTAATGTAAAAATGAGTTATTGCTGGTTCTAGGAAAAAATCCCACGGGAAAAAATCCTCCCAAAAAATTTGTCGGGGGGATTTTTTTCTCGAGGGAGATTTTTTTCTCGGGGGGATATTTTCCTGGGGGATTTTTTCTCAGGGGGATTTTTTCCTGCTACCATACCTGCCATTCTATTACGCTGTGTTATAACACGCTGTGTTATAACACAGCGCAAATGTCACCGTAAATTACTTATTTAAATTTTTTTTTTTATAATTTCAATATTCAAATGCTTAGAGTCCTGGTAACTAAGGGATTTAATATAAATAAACTATCAATAAATTTCTCCTAATATATGTAGATACTAAAATTAAATAAGTTTTCAAGATTAGACAACTAAATTTTTTCTCATTTTGTTCACCTACTGGCCCACTGTGTATAGTAAGAAATATTCCACTAAAATCAGTATTAATTCTATTAAACACGCGTAGTAGTTTTCCAAGAGAATTGCTGGTAAAGAAGCTATTATTTATTGAGCAGAACTAGACATTCTTCTTCTTTTTTATTTATTTATTTTTTCTTCACTAGATGATTTGAAATACACATGTTTAAGATACCAATATAAAAGAAAATAATTACCCTTGAAAAAGTAAAGAATAAATATAAAGAATGCGGACACTCTAAGAAGACCGCAAGGTCTTATCTCAGAAAGCCGCTGTTGAAACTTAGCATTTCTTTTGTTATAGCTTTAAGTTACTTGCTTAAAGGTGCTTGCAACAAATTACATATGCTTCCAAACAACTGTCTTGCGCAACTTTTATCTGTGATTTTCATATTATTTTCAGTTTCTCAAAATCAAAATATATAGTCAAGTAATCTTCATTCAATGATTATTATTTGATATTTCTATTGTGTTTTTCTACTTCATTTTCTTATTTAAGACTAATTTTTCCATGAGTTGCATGTTTTCTTTTTTTTTCTATAAAGTATATGTACAAGGTCAACAATAAAGTATAAATAATTAGGATGATATTTTTTGTCTTATAGTAATACTTGTAATGTAATTTTATGTCCATATGCATACATACATACATACCATACATACATACATACATACATACATACATACATACATACATACATACATACATACATACATACATACATACATACATACATACATACATACATACATACATACATACATACATACATACATACAAACATACATACATTCATACATACATACATACATACATACATACATACATACATACATACATACATACATACATACATACATACATACATACATACATACATACATACATACATACATACATTCGTACATACATGCATACATACACGCATATACACACATATACATACACACACACACACACACACACACATATATATATATATATCCATATGCATATAAACACATACATACACATATACATACACAAGCATACACACACAGACACACAAACATACGTCGTTTTATTTATTTTTTTTACAATTTAGAGAGTTCCTAGTACATATACAATATAAGAAATATATATACATGGTTAATCATACAAGTATAAATAAAGATCAAAAACTAACTAAAGTATGTAATTTTTAACGCAATATTGTTCCATGAGAAAGCTCCACGAAATGAAACACAGGTTTTCCAAAGTTTGTTTGGATAATTGTTTGTTTAATAGAATTATAACTTATTAAAGAATATATAAATATATATTTTTAAAGAATATAAATCAAGAAAGGAGGATGGAGAAAAGTTGTTTTATACTTGAACATAAGTTGATACATGTCAAGAATATTCATGTTAATTAAAAGAGGCTTTGAGTAAGATGATCTTTGAAATTTATAAGTTGTACAATGTACTTCTTTTGATAACAAAGTGGTTTCAAATAACTTTTGTAATCTCTTCCCAACGCAATATTAACATAATTAATATGACGTGTATAAAAGAGTAATAAAGTTGATTTATTCAAAACTTTTACTACATAAGTTTATGATGTGATTTTTTTTGAGATTCTTTTTGTTTGAATATTATAAGTATAAAGTTGTGGCATATCACTTGGGAGTAAACGTTTTTTAAATGCTGGATATAAGTGAGACCATTAAGTCTTTTCAATATTGATAGTTTATTTGATTTAAACAAATTAGAGATTTTTGCTAACTCAATATTCATATCATTAAAAAATTTATTGATATTATTACATAACAAGAAGAGGTTAGTATCATCAGCAAACATGATTCTTGTTAATTTTGAGGCTTTATAAAAAATCATTTACATAAACTAGAAATAATAGGGGTTTTTCTATAGATCCTTGTGGAACTCCATAGATTATATTTAGAAAGTAAGGAATAGAAGATCCTTTTTTGGACATATTGCTTGCGATTTTTTTAGATAACTTTTAAGTTACATTAAAGCTTTTGCAGTAATATCATAACATTCAAGTTTTTAAAAAAGTATTTAATGGTCAATTGTGTCAAACGCCTTATATAAGTCTAAAAACACTCTTAAAGTAAATTCTAAATTTTCAAATGATTCATTTATGCTTCGAGTAAGATGAATTATTGCATGTTTCGTAGAGTTGTTTCTCTGTATTGGTTCATGTAAAGTTATTAACAGTCAGATGATTGTTTTACTACAATTGTATTTCAGTTATAGTAATATATATATATATATATATATATATATATATATATATATATATATATATATATATATATATATATATATATATATATATATATATATATATATATATATATATATATATATATATAAATTTTAAATAAATAACAATTTTTTAAAAACTTTTTGACAACATGTTTTATCAATATCAATTGACATCAGGTATAAAAATTTAGTCACAATTCTGTATATAAACAATTTTTTTGGCTACATTAAAAATTTAAAAGTTTTTAGAATAGTTACCATAATTACATATTATAAAATATATAATTACCATGAGATTTTACAAAATATGTATATTTTCATATATTCTGAAAATAAATTTTCACGGCTATTTACAAATAGTTTTGAAATACTAATCTCAAGTAAATATACTATAGAGCACCGTATTTATGGAACAAAATTGTTGTTCCAAATTTTGATTTGCCGATTTCGTTTTCCGTTTTTAAAACTAAATTAAAAAACTATATTCTTTCTACTGGCAATATATATAAATATTTTTGAAATGTAAAATTTTTTTTTTTTTACTCTGGATAATTTGTAAAATTATTTTCAGTTTTTGTTTCTTCTACGTTGTTATTAGTTATTTGATCAATTATATTTTATTTTATTATATATACACGTATTATATCTTTTATATGGTTCTGGCGACAAGATCATTTGGATCTTCTTTCAGATACCAAGTTTATATATTGTTATTTTGTTATACTATGATTAATAATTGTAAACTGAAAAAAAAAAAAAAAAAAAAAAAAAAAAAAAATACCTGAAAAAAATAATTTATATATATACAAATAATATTAACAACTAATGATAGTCATAATAATAACAATAATAATAAATAACAACAATAGTAATAATAAAAGTAATAACAATAAAGTAATTATAATAAAACAAATAAATCGGTATTGCTTTCCATCCTCGCAGTCGGAAATACATCATAATCTTTGCCGCGAAGAGCTACCATTTTAGTTGGGGAAAAATAAACTTTCGTTCTGAAACGCAGACGATAGCTTTATGCCATTAATTACTTTAAAATGCCTAAGAGTTGTTGTGTCTTTAGGTGTTTTTTAATACATATATACGTGTAATTATAAATAGCATAATATATATATATATATATATATATATATATATATATATATATATATATATATATATATATATATATATATATATATATATATATATATATATATATATACATATATTTTTTTTTTAGTTCACATTTATTAATCTTTGTACAACCCATAATAAAAATAATAATATAAACTTACAATGGCATAAAACATAACAAACATAAACAAGGTATCTGAAAAAAGATCGTAAGGATCTTGTCGTCAGAAACTTAAAAAAGCATTTAACAAAGATAAGATAAAAAAAATAAATAAATTAAGGCCGTTTTCCACAAGACGCGAAGCGAATTTTTTCGTCGATAAGCATGCGCAGAATAAACATTTTTGGTAATTATTCTGATTTTTTTTCACGCTGCAGCGAAAAAAAATATCGGATTCATTTCGACTTTTTGCGAATCACCATAAGCGAAAACTAATCAAGTTTTGAATATTATATCACGTGATGTCAACAGTAAAAAAAGCGAAATCATGTTGTTTTTAAAGTAACAAAAAAGAAAATTCTTAACCTGGCGTTATTATTAATTTTATATGAACTTACTCTAAAAATTGGCAAGCATGAGTAAATTCATCAAATAAGGAGCAAGATTTATATAAAAAAAATGACAAGACCTATATGTAAAACTAAATCGAGAGTTTACAAATATAAATTTTCACACTGTCAATTACGAAAGTTACACTTCATAAGAGTGTTTATCTTCAAGTGGCCACACGAAGATAAACCTTTTTGTGTAAAACACTAAATAGAGTTAAACCTGCTGTTCGTTTTTGCAGTAACAGTTTTTAATAGAAATGATCATATCAGAGTTTAGCATTTATTTTCTTACACTTTCTTGTAGAAAAAACCTTTTATCAAATGATTATATTACAAAATGATATCACGTCTTACATATAAAGACAGAAATGTTATTATTAATTCACGGAAAGAAATTTTCACATGCTTCAAAGTAGAAAGTATGCTAAAAAAGTAATAACTGTCTTTAGTTAAACATACAGCGTAAACTTATGGCTGCCATTTTTATTGTTTACAACGAAAAAAAGTAGCGCGAAAGAAAGTAAGTGGAAATTAAAACAGCGTTTCGTCGTAGCGAAAAAATTCCTTTCGCACGAATATTTCGTCTTGCCTTAAAGGCCGTTTTCCACAAGACGAAATATTCGCGCGAAGCGAATTTTTTCGTCGATAAGCATGCGCAGATTAAACATTTTTGGTTTCCACAAGACGAAAAATTCGCTTCGCGCGAATATTTCGTCTTGTGGAAAACGGCCTCAAACTTTTACAAAAGTGGGAGGCAAACAATCTGTGCCTAAAGAAAGATCAAGACCCAGTTAACAATTCCAACTGGGTCCCGGCTGAGACTCAACTGGGAAAAAAATCTGGCTTCAATATATTGAACCTAATATATTAAGTTCAATATATTGAACCCAGATATTTTTTTCATTTACCGCGGGTTTTCTCAATTTTTTATAGTTCAGATTTTTTGTATCTCGAATCTGCGAAATAATGTGACAATTTTTTGATTAAAACGCGTCGCATTTTTTATATAAAATTAAAAAGTAAAGGTTTATCTATATTAAATTCGCTGCCAGGGTAATAAAATGTATAAGGCAAACGAATATTTGGTCTGACATACCTTTTGCAATTCAATTGAAAAAACATATTTGAATTTCATAATATTTAAAGCAACAAAAAATTATACAATGATTTGATGCAAAACTGTTCTACGATAGTAGTATACTGCCACATTAGTTCTCCTCATATCGCCACCATAAAGTTTATCGTTACGCTTCTTTAGTGCTTTCATCCACTTTTACACTAATTTTATAAATTAAAAATAAACATTTAAATAACATAATAATTTATAGCATATATATTTACAAAGTATAGATAAAAATATTTATTGATAGTATTATTTAGGGCATACCATGCAGTGTGCCATACCATGTCGTATCTTGCATATAACTAACTAACACTAGGCAAACAAAAACACACGTACAAATCACAAGCTAACTCAATACAGTATATAAATCGATAAACGTGTTATAACAATAGCCAGATTGAAGTAGAGGCTTCTTCAGTTGCCATCATCTAGTTTTAGAGTTTCTTCAGTTTTTCTTTTTAACAGGCATCTTGCAGGGAATCTAAAACAATGTTATTTCACGGTAAATGTTTGATGTTATTAAATAGGTATTACATAAATAGACTTGTAAACAACAATAATATAACATGACTAATATGTTAGCATTTAAAATTTAAAGTCTTGACTTAAGTTAACCTGACATCAAACTCTTTAATCAGTTGGTGAGGGTTTATTATCTTTTATATAATTTAATAAATGCAAAAATAACCAATATCACTAACATTTAGATTGTATTTTTTTTTTAAAAAAAAAACACATCTTCGCTTCCAACAAGGCTAAAAGCAACCACTAGTTAGTGTTGGAAGTTTCTGGAAGTGAAAAGATGAAGATTGTAGAGCAAGATACCGATTGACAGACAACATAAAAGATGGCAAATTATATGAATCTAGAAAGCAAGATGAAGGAAGCGAATTCCAAAGAACTGAAGTTCGAAGAAAAAAAATAGACGAATAAGAGTTTTTGGAGCACTTAGGAACAGTAATAGAAAAAGGATGAGACCTAATTAAATGATGAGTAACAAAAGAATGAATTTTAGTAGATGGCACAAGAAACGCTAGCTTTTTGGAGCAGTACCCATTATATTATTTGTAGAAAAGAGAAAGAGAAGCAACATTACAACGATGTGATAAAAGTTGAATGTTGGCTGCAAGAGCAGGTCCAACTATGTTTGCACCTTGTCTAAAAGAGAAAGAGCATCATTAGAAGATCTGCCCCATATATGGCAACAGTATTCCATACAAGGCCAGATTTGAGATTTATAGAAATAGAGAATAGAATCCAGAGTAAGAAAGTGTCAAGCTCGATATAGAGATGCAACTTTAGCAGATACTAATTTTGCAACAGATTTGATATAAGGTTTCCAAGAAAGATCAGAAGAGTTAATCCTAGAAGATGAAGGGATGACTCATCAAGTACATTACCGTTCATAAATATAGGAAGGTCTAAATTATTGCGATAACGATTGGCTGAAAAAAAACCTGAGTTTTATCTGAATTAAAGTTCACCAGCCACTGTGAGCCCCATGCTGTAGCAGAAATGAGATCCTTTTCAAGCTCATATTTGGTTTCTTATCAAGACAAGAATAAACAGTAGTATCATCAGCGAACAAACCCACCTTAGATGTGAAGATATCTGGAAGATAATTAATGTAAATTTAAGAGTCTAGGGCCAAGGATAGAACCTTGAGGAGCACCTGAAATTACAGATATGAAGAATATATGTAATTTCAGGATATGAAGAAGAGTGCTGTCCATTGAAGACAACTTTTATACTACGATTGGTTAGAAAGGATTCAATGATCTTAAAGATGTTACCAGATACACTGCAAGAAGAAAGCTTATGAAGAAGACCAGCATGCCAAACTTTATCAAAGGCTTTAGAAATGTCAAGAGCGATGGTCTTAACCTCTCCACCTAATTAAACAATGATCATTTTAGGTTATATTACTATTTGAAAATAATTATTTGCTGCAATTTAATACATTGAAAAAAATTTAAAACAATTGTAGTTTTGAACACAATAAATTTTGTATTAAAATTATTTTCACAATGAAAATTTACAAATATAAACAAGCGTAAAGTACTTACATTAATATATATAATAGTTATATTCATGATTAGTCAAACATAACGTATTTCAATTATCATGGACCAAAATTTATTGTTTAATTTCATGTTGTCTTAGAGCTACATTTTATGTTTATATATTAAATTTATTTCACAGCAGATTCTAAAAAATATGCAACACCCTAATTAATTGGTTTAAAAAATCATTATACATAGATAACTTAGAACTTATCCATTCACAGAAGCCCAAGTCAATAATAGAAAAACCTGTATATTTTGCAAAATCTATATATTTTTAATATACAGAAATTATTTTATTTATTTTATCAAATTCTGTACACTAATAGTTTGAGATATTAAAACTCGGGGAAAGTAAAACTTTCCTAAACTTTCTGAAACAAAAATATTCAAAATAATGTTGTCAGATTAAGTGTAAACTTACTAGATTTGAATAAATCATTTCATAGGAGATTTTTCATAACTTTTATGTGTAAAAAACTAAAATTTGTTGCAGTAATGTATTTTCTGTTGTTATTCATAAATCAACACAAAGCAACTATAAAATCAAAACATAAATACTATTGAACCTCTTTAATAAATTTAATAAAGTTAAAAAGTACAAAAATAACATAAATAAAAAATGTATTACCAAAAAAAAATGATATCTTTTTTATATTGTAAATAAACATATTATATATGACTATATGATATCATATAATGACGCAATGAAATTGACTTACTATAGCAAGTGAAAAATACAAAACATTCATGATTATTCAAACATTCAGTTTTTGCAATATTTAGTATCAAAACTACATTTGAGTGGGTCAGAAACCAAGGGGTACAAGTGACATTTTTATAGTTTTGAAATACAGCTGTTTAAAGTTAAAGTATTTTTGTTAAATATACTCAGCTGTTGTTATGTTTTTCCAGTAGAAAGCAGCACAGGGCAGAGATTCACTTGTATCCCTTGGCCACCAACAATTTTGTTTGCTTCTTCTATCAAATTCTATACTTAACTTAATTTTGGTAAAATTGTCACTTGTACCCCTTGGCTTCTGACCCACTCATTTTCAATTTTAAATTGCACTTGAGTAGCATTTTATGATTGTATATTTATTTTATTTCACAACATATTCTAAAAAAGTTATATAACATCCTGTAAAAATTAATTAAAAAACATCTTAAACCTTAAAACAAAACATTTCCGTCTTTTAGACTGGCCAAATTGTTTCTTAAACACATGTCTGACTATTGCTATTAAAATATATACACTTTTATAATTTAAAGTATGTTAAAAATGTATTTGATAAATAAATATGTTTAAACAAAATGTGATAATTATTTTATTATTACAGACAAAGTTAAACGTTAATTATTAAAGACAAAGTTAAACGTTAAAACACCAAATAATTTTTGTCATTACTTACTATTATTTACAAATAGTTTACAATATAAATAATTTAAACATTTTTTCATATAAAACCTTATATTATAACTTATAATATCAGTTACAATATTTATAATATAAGTATTATATTGTTAATTATATAACTTATAGAAAAAGTAAAACATTTACGTATTTATAAATAATATGTAAAGTTTAGATATGGCAGTGTTACTTAGTAAAACCTTACCATATTTTGTTAAGTGACATTGAGATTT
This sequence comes from Hydra vulgaris, assembly GCF_022113875.1. Taxonomy (NCBI): domain Eukaryota; kingdom Metazoa; phylum Cnidaria; class Hydrozoa; order Anthoathecata; family Hydridae; genus Hydra; species Hydra vulgaris. The sequence goes on along the minus strand of NC_061163.1, from coordinate 5,690,848 downwards.
GCTTGAAAAAGAAAAATTAAAATGAAACACACTAACTTAGTGTATTTCACTTTTTGCAACTTAGTGACTAAGCCATAACTGTAGGCACACCAAACCATATAAACTAATTTTCAAAATTTGTCTATAGCATAAAAAAATAAAAAATATGCCTTCAGTTTAATAAAACATTAAATAGGTCTGTAAAAAAGTAAACATTGATTGTCAAACTTATCAATGATGAAATTTAGAGCATTTAAGAAGTTTAAAAGTATGCCACATTTTTTTGAATTAAAACTGATATGTAAATGATTATTTTTTTGCAAAAATACTAAAAATAAACCAAATTAAGTTCTTGTTGACTCCAAATGCAAGTGTATATTCAATCCAAATCAATCTGCGTTACTGTATATGTCATTTTAAAAGATTTTTATCATATTTTCAAGCATAATTTTTGCTGTAATCGTTGCACTATATGGGACCCATCTTTAACCCAGTTCAAATCCCAGACATAACTTAGTTCCAATAATCGAGTTACATCCCAGCTGGGACCTAGTTGTTGTGGTTAACCGGGCAGTTTATCCTTTTTATTATTAAATACTTTTATTTGCAAACAATACGCAATATAAATTATTTAAATATTTTTCATATAGAACCTTATGCTACAAATTAAAATTTAAGTTATAATATTTATAATTTAACTCAAATTATAAATTTTATCACTTTACAAAACATAGTATTACTATGTTTTATAAATTAATGTTTGATAATATTACTATTAGTGAGGTTTTACTAAGTGACATTTATAAAAATTTACTTATTATTTTTTGTAAGTCATTGTTTTATTTTTTAGTCATTAATTATTTTTAAATAGTGATATCTAATTTGTTATAGTGTTATATAACTTTTGTTTTTATTTTCTTTTTAACCATTTATTATATATCTTTTATTCTACTATTTATTAGTATTATTTTTTGTTTTTTTAAATTTATTTTTAATTTAGTTGTTGTTTTCTTCTTGTTGTTAATGTTGTTTTTTTGTTATTGCCAAAAGAACTTAATGTAATATTTTGTTTTGCTTGTAATGTTTGTTGTAGCTTTTGTTTTGTTTTGATTTTCTCAGTGTTTTTCTGTTTATATTTTATTTATTTACATTTTCATATTATTTTCAATATATTTCGATTATTATATTATAAGAAAAATATATTTACTAAATCTTTATAATTTTTTTTTAGCAGTGGTAATGTTATCGCTAGTTGTTATATTTTGTCAGTTTATTACTGTTTGTAAATGTAACTTTGTATGTAAGAACGATTGTTGTATGGAAAATTATACCGATTTATTTAAATTATTTTAATTACTATATTATTAATACTATTGTTAAAATAACATCTTATTATTGTTATGAATAATATTTTTATTATTATTACCATTACTATTTTAATCATTATCATTATGTGTTTACATAATATTATTAGTTTGTATTATTTGTAAACAACCTTGAAATGTAATACCAAATATTTCAGAAATATATATTGATTGATTGATATAAAAATTTAGATATCACTTGTAAATGCATAAAATAAATGTAAGATTTAACATTTTCTATAAGTTATATATTTGATAATATATTACTTATACTATGAGAAATATACTATTTATGTTAGTAATATAAAAATTAAAATCATGCATTTATTAAGTGTAAGATTTTACATATTTTATAAGTAATATTATTACTTATAAAATATGTAAAATCTTACACTTAATAAATGCATGATTTTAATTTTTTTCATAAGTATGTAAAACTTATTATTTATAAAAACATAAACCATTTATTAAATGATTTATGTGAAAATGAATAATATGTAAAGTTTACATACTGCAGTGCTACATAGTAAAACTTTGCTATTTTTGTAATAAAAATTTGCTTAAGTCATTTTACAAAACATAGCAAATTCAAAGGTTTTTCAAAAAGTCTATGAGATTTGTTTGAAAAAAAATTAAAACTTAACACACTATGCCATTACTATAAGCACACAAAACCATATAAACTATTTTTTAAAAATTTCAACATTTGTTCATTGCATAATTACAGAATATACCTTCAGTTCAATAAAAAATTTAACAATTCTAAAAAAAAAGTAAACGTTAACGTATCTCAAACTTACTAATAGCTCAGAAATTCAGTCTGAATTTCAGTATAAAATTTCATTTCTCAAATATTTCTCAGATATATAAGTCATATTTTCTTTTTTTTAGCGTGTGAAATAGTTTTTTAAATGTATGACTAAATATTGATTTTAACATATTTACACTTTTAGTATAGAATTAAAACTGGTATGTAAGTATTTTTTACAAAAATACAATAAAAATATATTAAATCTAAATCAAGCCGCGTTACTGCATATGACATTTTAAAAGAGTTATTTCAACAAAACTTTTCAATAAAAACGATGCTAAAAATACTGCTTTGATGAGAAATTACACGCTACCATTAAACGACGAGTTTCATCTTCAAACCAGCCGTAAACCTTATATGGAAGCCCCATGCCAATCCTGGTAAATACCCAGATTTTATTTGCGGCATTATTTTTACACCATATGACCATGGGAACCATCCGTCACCCAGAACAAATCCCAGCCCGAACCCAATCCCAGTAATCCCAGTTCAATCCCAGTCAATCCCAGCTGGGAAAAAGTTGGGTTGGTTAACTGGGGAGGATCTTCTCATCAGATTTTTATACAAAATTAAATTAACATATAAATTAAAAACCAAAAAGTATAAGAACAATAAATAAAATAAGTAGGAATAAACTTCTATAAATATAAAACTTCTATAAATAAAAAAAAATAGACCAAAATATATTTTTAACTTTTACTACTAATAATAACTCAATATATTATTTAATAAAAGAATGAGGTTTTTCAGTTAAAAAAAAAAAAAGGCAAAAAGTAATAGGTACTTTAAATTTAAAATTCACCAAAACTATTTTATTCCAAAAGTGTGGCGCTCGATAGGTAATACAAAATTGATTAAAGTTTGTTTGACAGAAAGGTTCATTTAAGAAGTTATTATTTCTTCAAAATATATTTACTGACTGGTTTAAAAGAGAAAAAATCATTGAATACGGCTAGGGATAAGTTATATATCCACAAAACATAAAATATTAAATACATTTAATTCGTAAATATTCAGAATTTTCATTTCAATAAAATAATGCTTCGAATGAGAGAAGCGATTTGCAAAATTGATTATACGGATTGGGCGTTTCTGACGGAGATAAAGACGTTGCAACTTACTTTTTTCTGTACTTCCCCAAGCAATATTGGCATAATTTAAATAACTATGTATGAATGAATAATAAAGTTGGATTAAGACTTTCTTATTGAGATAAATTCGTGATTTATATAGGATGCCCATGTTTTTAGAAATTTTTGTGCTTATATATATATATGTATATATATATATATATATATATATATATATATATATATATATATATATATATATATATATATATATATATATATATATATATATATATATATATATATATATATATATATATATATATATATATATAACGGACGGGTTATTTCGGAATCCTTTTAAATGGTATTTCAAGGGGTACCAAAATTCATCTAAAGATATTTATTTGTTAACATATCGGGTGGACACGGAAAAATCCGGTCAACTTTAAATTGAGATTTCTCTAAAACCATAAATGCTTTTTATTTCAATTTTTTTATCATTAAATGTGTTTACATAAATTAGAGTTTCAACTTAATTTTAAGGGCTTGATGGGTTGCTTGGCAAGAAATCGAACTTTATAGCGGGTTGATGCCATCATTTTACAGATTTTTTCTTTTTTCACCATATTGGTGGCATTAATCCACTTTTTTTGGAAGTCCTTTTTATTATTTGTTAGTCTACCTGTCTTACGAAGAACTCCTTTAACTATTGCCCAAAAATCTTGAATCTTGCGCTCTTCAGGACGATTTAGAGGATTCGCATCTTTAGGAACAATTTTCACATTATTATCTTTCCACCACTGTAAAACTTTTTAAGAATAGTGAGAGGCAGCAAGATCGGGTCAAAAGAGACATCGGTATTTGTGTTTTTTTATAAAAGGCAAAATTTTTTTTGGGGGGCATTCTTTGATGTAGAGATTGGCAGTCAAAGTCTTTTTAGTGACAAAACAAGAGGACTGCATACCACAGCTACAAATTGGTTGCCACACAAGGAACTTGGATGCAAATTTTTCTCGTCGAATATATTTAAATTGATCATCGACAGGTTTATCTTTGTTTTCATAGTAAAACTGTTGACCAGGAAGTTGTGAAAAATCCGCAATACAATACGTTTCGTCGTCTTCAATTATGCACATATTTTTATCCGCCATTATTTTAACCAACTTCTTTGCGCGTCGAATTCCTTTAATTTCACAATTTAAGCTTCTCTTAGGTGTATTTTTTTTATGAAACGCTTTAATTCCAGCATTTTTAAGTACTTTTTGATTATAAAAACGAGAAGTCTTAAATTTTCTTGCTAGATCTCGCTGTGACTGATTTGGATTTTTTGCTATTGAACGTAAAATCAACTTTACCTTTTTGGATTTATGGAAAGTCTTTTTTCTTCCACTTCCAAGTTTTCTTTCGAAGCTTTGAGTAGTCTTGATGTTGCTTATCTATGACTGTAGATTTTGGTACATTTGTGCGTTTAGCAATCAAGCGATAGGAGGTCGATGGATTTTTCAAAAAAAGTTCACAACATTTTTACGCACCTCAACTTGTTTCCAAAACATTTTGCAAATCATTAATTTGTAAACAAAAATTTATCAACACCATTTTAGATAAGGAAGTAAGGTTTAATTAAAAAAAAAAATTAAATAAAAAGCTTTGTGGTTTTGGAGAAATCTCAATTTAAAAATGACCGGATTTTCCGTGTCCACCCGATATTTAAATTATATAAAGGTGTTTTGGTAAGAATTTTTCCAAATAATATAGGTTTAACTTTTTTACTTTACATTAAAGGTAGGGTAAGGTTGCCGATATCGTACCCTCTAAAAATAAAGTCAAAAATAGAGAAAAAAATACAAAGCAGAAACAATGAGGCTTTATTGTATTTTATATTTTGGGGATAAATTGTTCTAAAAAAGTTGAAATATTCAAAAATTTAAACGTTGGTGAATTGCTGATAGGGAATTAAATTTTAAAAAACATGCTATCGGTACAATTAAAAAATCGTACCATTATAATCTAATATTTTACCTTTATCTTGATTTTACAAATACAATGCTAATTTAGAGTACGTTTTTAATGATTTTGGTAAAGATCTTTTTCTATGCCAAGCAATGTAAAAAAGTTTTGTCATCATCAATAAGGTATAACTTTATTGAATGTGTAACTTGTTAATGCGGTAGTTAGAATTTTGGTACCTGTAAATTATATTAGTAATACAAAACAGAAAATCTTTATTCTTAATAAAAATTACAAATATTCAAAATTCAAAATGGCAGCCTTGGTACAATTTAAGGCCTTCAGTAAGGTACAAAATACGCAACTAGACTCACTTTATGTTTATAATAAAATTAGACAACAAATGTTACTGTATTTTAATTTTTTAAAAGTTATTTTGAATTCACATAAATTGTGCTTTCACATAAATATGATAAAAAAGACAAATATTTAACATGTTTAAAGTAATACTCTAAACATTGAACCCATAAAATAAGAAAACTTTGTTATAATATCAACAAAAAGTAAATGTTGCCAGAATCTAGTTTCATTTCACAAAAAAAAAAAGATTTATCAATTCAACTTAGCAAAGATAAAATTTTAGTCATAAGATATTATTTGGGTCGTAAAAATAGCTAGATAAAGCAAAAGTACAATTTAGGCGTCGATACAATACTGGCAACCTTACCCTATGTAAATTTATGATTACTCGCTTTTTTTAATATTTTTACCTTGTTGAAAATTTATGATATTTTTTTTTTTTTTTATTAATCTTTTTTTTTTAATATTAGAAGAGAAGAAGTTCCTGAAGAAGTTCGAGAAGAAGTTCCTGAAATTTATGAGGTTTAAACCTCATAAATTTCAGGAACTTCTTCTCGACTCCCGGAGTCCTTGCTGCTATTATACCTAAAGACTCCGGGTTCAAAAATTGATTTTTTTTCTAACTTTAACGTCTTAGTTTATTAAACGTTGAATAGTTAAAAGAAGCCATTAAACCTCATGAATATTTTTCTTAAAGCAGATCATTAGTCAACTAACATGTTTAGAGCTTCTGAACAACAGAGACCAATAAAAAATAGAAATATAAATCTGGGGTCTTTTTGGCTCTTCGCATCCACGTATACAGACATACATGTATATATATATATATATATATATATATATATATATATATATATATATATATATATATATATATATATATACATATATATATATATATATATATATATATATATATATATATATATATATATATAAATATATATATATATATATATATATATATATATATATATATATATATATATATATATATATATATATATATATATATATATATATATATATATACACACATTTATAATTATTTTTTACTTTATTATTTAGCTTATACGGGTTGCATTTAGAAAAATGAGGAAAAGCCTCAGCGCCAGCTATTGATTGAGTTGTTTATTTTTAAATAGTAGAACAATAAAAAAACAGCGACGCTTAGCTAACAGTTTAAGAAGGTCAAAAAAAAACCTAAGTTGGTTCCGTCTGTAAAAAAATACGAATATATATATACATATTTTTTTTTTTTTTAATTGGAAAAAATTATATTAACATTTAGTTTAAAAACCTGTATTTTAAGATATTTAAATTAAAGTTGTAAAAGTTTTTTAGCTCTTTTTGGTTAAATTTTCTCTAAAATTTTGTTAAACTTTTTTTAAAAAAACTTTCAAGCATATTTTAGTGTAACTAAAAGTTTAAATTGAATAATAAATTATTTGTTAAATCAGTTAAGTCATCTAAAATATTAATATAAAATATAACATTAAAATACAAAAAATTAAAAAAAAACAACAACATCTAAGTAGTCTTTATAAATATTCATGAAAAAATTGATCATCAAACAAATTAAAACGATTTAAAGGTTTGTTAAAAAACAATAAAACTTTACGGACTTATTGTACGATATCTTTTGTCTTTAAGTTCGATAAAATTAATTTTTCATGATCAAAAAACAGTACTTTGATTACAACTGTTACAGTCTCCTCTTCGTTCCCTTTTATAACCCCATGAATTAACTTTTTTTACTCATTAAATTTACTAACGCATTGTATGTTTGAGGAAAATTTATAAAGCATTATTTTTAAATAAAAGAATCCTTCTAAAAAAGTATATATTTCGAACGTAACTAATATTAAAGGGTAAAAGGTAATATGCAAAAACATAAAGGCGTTTTTTCATTTAGTTTTTTTAATTTAAAACAATAATTCTATATATATAAATGTTTTGACAACATAAACGTTAGAATTAAACGTTTATTTGTATATGTATATTTGTACACAAACACACACACACACACACACACACACACACACATACACAACCAGTGTAATGGTTAATTTAATGAACAAGAGTAAACGTCTAATTTTATATAACTACTACTTTATATAATTGATATTATTTCTGCATTTAGTTTCATTCTCTTTAGTTTTAAGTGAATTGTTATTGAATTTGATAATATTTTTAATATTATTCATGGTTTAACTTTAACATGATTTATTTCAATGTTTAATTATAGTTTGTCATAGGTAAATTTTAAATTTAAAATTCTCAGTTATATGCTTAATATCGAAAATCGGAGTTCTTAACACAGGAAAAGTAATTTTGGCAAAAAAAACTTGATTACGACAAAACTTGGTTATAACCTACTCTGTTGTACTAACCTTAAAATTAATTTGCTAATTTATATTTTACCTTAAATTAATCAACATGTAAATTTCTAAAACATGTAAATTTCTGTGTCAAAATTTAGTTAATTTCTTTTATGTTTCAAATTCCTTTTAACAAGAGATCTTTTTTCCATCAAATTGTAGCGTATATTTGTATTGTATATTTGTACTTTTGTAATTGCCTTCATTTTTTTTTCATTTTTTCGAGCAAGTAAACTTATGAACATGCTTTTATAGTAAATATAAAAATATGTTGGGAAAAAAAAAAGGATTTGTAACTCATATTTAAATTTATAATTGAAAATTTAAGTAAAAAAAAAATTAAGGTTATTTGTCAATGTTACCTTCATCTTATCAACGATAAAATTTCTATTTCGTCAGATTTTTTTTTTCGTACACAGTTTCCTTTAATTAAACAATTTGTTTGTTATGCATAATGGTAAAACAAATATTCTTATGGACAGCTCCAAGATGCATTTCAACAGCATTTGAGAGATCTATAATGGAAATTAAAGACTGTAAAGTTTTTCATGAACCTTTTTCGAGGAGCTATCATTTTGGTCCGGAACGGCAGAGCCCGCGTTATCAGAATCAAGCAATCCAACTAAACTCATCTTACAAAGAAATGGAAAAGCTTATCACCAAAGAGTACGACGGTATTGATTATATATTTTCAAAAGATATGGCATATGCAATTGAAAACCATTTTGAAATACTCCTACATAAAGATCTACGAAATTTTCAACATACCTTTCTGATTAGAAACCCTCGAAAAAGTATACCAAGTCTATACAAAGCTTCGGTTAATGTTGAGCTCACTGGATGGACGTACTTTGATAAAACAGAAGCTGGATTCAAGCAAATGCACGATTTATACTGTTTTGTTAAAGAAAAACTTGATCAAAATCCAATAATTATCAATTCTGACGATCTGCAGGCCAACCCCGCGCGAACCATGGAAAGTTAGTAAAGATTATAATATGTGTACAAATATATATATATATATATATATATATATATATATATATATATATATATATATATATATATATATATATATATATATATATATATATATATATACATATGTATAGTTTAAGTTGTTTTTATAATTTTAAACATTTTCAGCTAATATTAATATAAAATATTATTTCAGTTATTAATCGAGTTAAGTAACTTACTTACATCATATAAACATATTTTGCCAAAACATTTGTATATGAATAAGTTTAGTTTTTCAAATTTTAAATTCAAAGATCTTAAATTTGATAAAAATTATTCCAGTATTTTAAATTTTGTTAAAAAATATTATTAAGTTTAGAAACTATACCATAAAAAAATTAAGGCGACTTCTCTCTTTTTTAGGATCGTATTTTACATCTTCCTTATTATGAACGTAATAAAATTTATCTGTTTTGAACACCGAACATTTTGTAATAATGTTTCAAATGCATTTAAATTTATTTTCTTTTTTAAGCAAGGGATGGTTATTTTTTTCAAAAGAATAAATTCTATTGCAGATAAACTTTAGCGTAATCTTTTCTAAAAAAAAGTTTTTGTATTTTAATAAATGATTTGAATTATATGTAAATGGTTTTTATTAAAAACTATTTTTGAAATTTTTCAACGCTCTATTCAGGTTGAAGTAAATTTTAAGTAAAATATTTATGTTAATATGCTGAGAAAACTGACAAAAGAGTAGCAGATATAAAATCTTTAAAATCAATCCAAGATAAAACATGCTACATCAAATTGTAGCTTTATCTTCGTACAGAGTTTGTAATGCTCTTTAACGATATTAATTCTAGGATACTGCAGCGAAACTGGGCTTCCTTTCAATGAAAACATACTTCATTGGGAACCTACTTCAAATCCTGATTGGAACGTGTGGAATGGTTGGCATGAAAACGCATTAAAAAGTACTGGGTTCGAGGTGCGTTGCAGAAAATCATTAGCAATATTTGAAGATCTTAATGAATATCCTTCTGAAGTAAAAGAAAGCGTAGCTGAAAGTATGCCGCATTATTTTGAGTTGCAGAAAAATAAAATATGTATTAGTAATATATAATATATCTATCGATTTTATTTGTATTGAAACTAACATAGTTAATATACTAGAAATGTCAAACAAACAAAGAGATCGTTTCTCTTCAAGAATGCTTATTTGTGTTTGTTGTGTTAATAAAATCATAAAATGTACTAAAATGGAAACTGAAAATCCTTTGTTAAATCTGATTCAATTGTATGCTAACCACTGAATATAATCCCAAACGTCTTTCGAACCCAATTGGGTTATGTTTAAGCTGCAGGTTTATTTTCTCTTTTCGCTTCACTTTTGCTTGTCGTAGTTGTCGTTTGCTTTTTACAAAACTCTTCAGATCTCAATTTTCATGAATAAGTTTTTTCATCGATTGTATTAATGTTGCGGCTTCTCTGGCAAGCTTAGACGTTAAGCAGTTTGGATTACATCGCAACTTACAATCAACTGCATTTACAATTTTTTTTGCTTTCAAACAATTCGTTTTTTAAAAAATATTTTTTCCAAAAACCATTTGTTTGAAGATCTGTTATAACTTTGAAGACATTAGATTTATTTAATTGTTCGTTCATTTTCTTCACAACTTCTGATTGTTTTATCCCTTCACAGCTTTTTATTAGTCATACGCACACGATGAAATAATGGTTTGAACTCTTTTAACATCTTTTTATTTTGTAAAGAAGTGAAATATAATTTTTGTATTTTATATTAGATTTTAATAAAAATAAAGATATTTATATTAGTCATTTTGATAATAGGCTGTGAAGCCATCACCATCATCACTTAAAACCATCGGTTTTTAAGTGGGGGAGGGGGCATGGGGTAGTAGCCCCTCCCCCTAGAGATTTTTTTTCAGAAATATTATTTTGTAAATTTACTATTAAACTATTATACTGACGAATGAAATCGCCAATTATTAGTAACTATACGTATATGAACTTGATTATTACACTAAAGTATAAAAAATTAAAAGAGAAAGTTACTCATAAACGAAAATATGCGGACCTTTTTTTTTAAGATCTTTTTAGCCCCCTCCTTGGCGAGTGACAAAGCCCGCCCCTGCCATCACACCACCATCCACCTTTAACTCAAAAAATACATCTCTCATATTTATAATTAAAAAAATTCACTTCTAATAGTTGTAATAATTTACGTTGAGAAAAATTTAATTTTGACCACAGCTTCCTCAAAAAATTCATATAGTGATAATATAATATAATATAATATATATTTCGCCATAAAGAAAATATTTACAAAATTAGACTTTAAAAACTGTATATACACGGCTGGGGCAAGAAGAAGACAAATTCAGTCTTATCGCCAAGCCCCTTCAAACAAGAATATAAGTAACAAACAAAACAAAAAACCAAAAAAAATCCGTTATCACAATATAATATATGCGTAAGGTACATATATAAATACAAATATCTAAATATTTTTCATTAAAATTTAATATTTTTTTTTAATTTTTTTTTTTATTAGGATTTCAAATTTTAATAGTAAATAAAAATGAGATAAAACATGATAATTTAAGAAGGTAAAGATTCAAATTAAAATCAAAAATTAATATGTTAAAAATAAATTAAATATCAAGTAAAAAACAAGTGATTACTCCTATTTAAAAGTTTCAGAAGAAGTCAAGTTCATTGTCAATTATCAAAAGTTTACTTTTTATTTTTATTTTAAATAAAGGAATTTAAATAAAGGAAAACAAGGAAAGAAATTTTTTTATCCAATAGGGTGTTCCATAATTTAGGTCCTCTGATTGCTATCGAGAACCTAGTCGCAGAATAATATTTTTTTGGTTGAATATAACTGTTGTTTGAAAATCTTGTTGGGTATAAATGATTTATTTTTTCGAAAAATGAATTAAATAAAATGGGTGCCATTTTATTATCTACTTTGAACATAAATATAAAAATATGATATAGGTTAAGTTGAAATACGTTAAGTATTTTGAATTTATTAAAAAGTAATTTAGTGTGCGAAAAGCGATTCACATTTCCAATAATTCTTAGAGCGTGTTTTTGTTTAATTAGAAGCCCTTTATTTTTAGATGCATTAGTGCTGCACCAAGCAACGTTAGCGTAATTTAGATAGCAATGAATAAAAGAAAAGTAAATAAGTTTCAAACAAGTTTGGTTCAACAACTGTTTTGCTTTGCATAAAAGGCCTATATTTTTCGAAATTTTATTTTGGATTATTCGTATGTGCTCCTTCCATGTTACGTTTTCATCTAAAACAACGCCTAGAAACAACAAAGAACTCTCTCTTTTGACATAAGAGTTATTAATAAAAAGCTTAGGAAGTTGTAAGGGTATGTTGTCTTTATCATGAAGACGATGGAAGAAAGTATATTTTGTTTTTTTAATATTTATGGACAATTTATTTGATATAAACCATTCGCTTAGTTTCACAAGCTCCTCGTTCACTGTTGTAAATAAAAAATTAATATCTTTATTTGAATAAAATATGTTAGTATCGTCAGCAAATAAAATTGAATTTAAGATATTGGAAAATTTACTCAAATCATTTATATAAATGAGAAATAAAAGCGGTCCTAGAATTGATCCTTGGGGGACTCCGCAGGTAATTGTCATCAAGTCTGTTTTCTCGCCATCATATAAAATGCATTGTTTCCTATTCTTTAAATAACTCTTAAACCAGCCTAAGTTAGAATTTATGATACCATAATTTTTAAGTTTATAAAGAAGAATATTATGATCTACGGTATCAAACGCTTTGCTCAGATTATTAAAGACACCTAAAGTAAATTTTTTTTCATCAAACGCTTTAAAAATTTCATGCACAAGATTAATTATTGCGTGATCGGTCGAATGACCGGATTTAAACCCGAATTGTTTATTGTAAAGAATATTATTTACATTTAAGAAAGAATAAAGTCTATTATACATTATACGCTCCAAAATCTTTGAAAAACAATTAAGAACAGAGATCAGTCTGTAGTTGTAGTATACGCAAAATTTGTTACTTAATAACTTTTGGTAGAGTTGTACAACTTTTATAACTTTTTCACCTTTAAAATACTGCATAAGAGCTCCTTCCAATAATATATAACAATCTATAAATTAATGAATTTAAAAATTTCATATAACATACCTACCATATGAGATCAACCTGCAAGCTGTCATTGGATTGCAAGTTGAAATAGGTGCTGGTCATAAATGGATGAAAACTATTTCTTCTTAAAACGGATGAAAACTATTTCTGTATGAACATTTATTATTTGTCGCCTAATAGCTTTAATAAGTTAAATAAAAGTGTAATATTGGTATACAAAATTGCTGCTGAGGAAAGTATGCTAAAAGCTTCTGAAACCAAGTCAATAAACAACTCTCTAGAAATAAAGGAAGTTAATGGTTATTGAGAGTTTCTAGAGGTCAAAGCCGCCGCCATTAGTAAGAAGCCGCCACCTTTTGTACCTAATTTTTACAACCGCCACTTTGTGTTATTAGCAACTACTAAGCCGGCAATCGAACAATATATTCAGCCACAGCCGATTTCAAAGTCACTATTGTTGGCTGCAAGAAAAAAAAAGAAGAGTTTAATAACCCAAAGTTCTCTTGTATAACTTATAAGTTATAAGCAGCAACTTATATAACTTATAACTTATAAGCAGGAAGTTATTTAGAGCATCATTTTTTTGTGTGTGCACCTTTTCGATTTATTATTTAAATTCTCTGAGATGAAATATTAATGCACTCCTTTTTTATACAAGTACATCAACGTCCGCCACCTCTTTTATATTTTAAATATTCTTGGCTTTTAAAGATTTTTTATCACTTTAACATTTTTCAACATAAACTAACCGAATTGAACACAAACAGAGTTTGTATTACTTAGTAATGAATCAAAAAGAATTTCGTATTTCACATAACAGTTCTTTAAAATACTAGTACATTAGACTTTGAAGTTCATTTAAAAAAACAACCACAGATTCATCATTAGTCTGGAAATACTATGGTCAAATATTGAAACAAAATTGTAAAGTTCTCGACGAGGAACATTATTACTGTAGTAAATGTTTTTTAATAGAAAAATAAAAGAGGAGTCCTCAGGTGCAGGTCATTTATCGAAAATTCACAAAGTTAGGGTTTCCACATCAAGTAGTAATATGAAAAATCATCTATTTCTTGTTCACAAAATATTAACAGACAAACCTGCCGTGGAAGTAAAAAATGATCAACTCTTACGTAGATGATGCAGTAGCTCTATAGCTAGTTCATCAATATATGATTTAAATCGTGATCTTGTCGTTTGGTTTTCTACAGATCTACCACCATTTTCTCATGTTGATAATGAAGGATTAAAAAAGTTTTTTGAAAAAACATTGGATTAAAACTTCCCACAGGTTCTGCTGTGAGTCCAGTAGCATTACCTGATATGTACAAATCTTTAAAACTATCTGTATTGGAAAGTTTAAAAGATATTGATGCAGCAAAAATTTTATTTGATAGATGGACTGACAAGAACAAAAAAATTAATTATATGCGTCTGAAGTGTTCCATTATTAATAAAAACTGGCATAAAAATTTTTTTACCTTGTTTGCCTTTAGAAAGTCATACAGGTAAAAATTGTCATAATTTTATCGAAGACATTGTTCAAGAATTTTTTCAGAGGCGTTGTAGAGATATGAGGCTACATACTGTGCATGACGGTGTAGCGAATATGATGAAAACCTCTAGACTTTTAGGCTCAAAGAATCCATAACATTGTCTGGCTCATATCTTGCATTTAATATTGACATGTGATGGCATAAATAATTGTACTGAAACAAAATGTTTGTTAAAAAAATGCAGAAAAATTGTAACCTGCCTGAACTTCAAGTCAACTTTACTTTTAGATGTATCTTGAAGCAGACATAAAATTATATAACAATCTTCAAATTTTTGCTGAAGTGAAAGACATTGATGATTTAGAGCAGCAATTTCCAATTCAAATTTATGATGAAGCAAACATGATTGAAGCAAATAATTTAGATAATGCTTGTTAAGAAAAATTTGATGATAATTTTGTAAAAAGACAGCATAGGAGTCTGAAAAAGCAAATATGCACAAGATTGAACAGTGCTCTCTTTATGATAGCATCAATTAACCAGTTATTAGATCTTATAGAAATTTTACTTAAGAAATGTGGTAGACAAGACCTTTGTTTAGATAATGATAAACAAGCCTTGATTTCAGAATTGGTTAAATTTTTGAAACCATTTGAATCATTAACCCTTGTAGTCAGTGCTGGAAATTTGCTTTCTATTTTGCCATTTGTTAAACACAAAATACTAAAACTACTTTCAATTAATTCTTGTGATTTGAATGAAATAAAAAAAAAACTAAAGGAATGTTGCTCTAAAAAAATTGATCAAAAACTTAAGTTATCAACTTCTATAAAACTATGCTGTTTTTTAGATCCAGCCACAAAAATTTTATATACAAGAGATGAAATAAAGGAAAGTTTGTTGGAGAATGCATTTAACATAAAAGTGTCCAATTAGATTTTATTTAAGGTATTAAATATAACCCTGTCTATACAACTAATAACATCAATAAAATAAGTTTTAAAAAAAATTACTAAAACACAAATAAATTTTATTAAAAATTAATTTTTTTATATTATTTAATTGTGAAAAACAGAAAACAGAGAAAATCAGTATCAGTAGTTATAGTTATTATTAAACTATTGAGTTCATCAAGTATCAGTTGTTTATTATTGATATTGGTTTTTATTAAATTGATTTATCTGATTTTAGATATATCAGAGTCGGAAAAAGATAAAGTTTCAAAATTAGGTCCTTGTGTTAAGTGACAACTACTTCAAGAGATGAAGAAAAGTGTTCTTTCTGCAGAAAAAAAATATCAAATTGATTTGGAAGAAGAGCAATATATCTCTCATACACCTACAACAGATGAAGAACTGGATTGTTTATTGTTTTGATGAAATCATCATGCAAAGTATCCACACTTAGCAGTGCTTGCAAAGGAGTATTATAGCATACCAACCTCAAGTGTATCAGTGGAGTCCATATCTTCATTAACTGGATTGATTTTGAACTCAAGAAAAAACAATTTAATTTCTTCCAACATAAACATGACTATCTTTATTCAAGACAATATCAGTCTTTTTTGATTTTTGATTTTAATTGAATAAAAATTTGTCATGATTTAAACTTAAACTTGTTTTCTTTTTGTCGAAAAAAATACTAATTATAATTCAGAGCAATTTGTGCAGCCAGAAGCCAGCAACTTTGTTGGTCAGCCAGTATCAGCTAGTTGGCCAAGTTGCTCAACTTTTACCCACCTGCTAAAACTGTCAGCCAGCAAGTGATATGTTCTAAACATGGCTTTAAGCTCTAATGGTTCATGGAAAACGCGAGGCCATTATTCTAATTTGGGATACATGTATTCAATGAAGAAAGCGGTTAATACCATACTTTTCCATAAATTTCCTGATTCCAACACACGCTACCAATTTTTTTTGTGTAAAATATAGTTAATGTAAGTACTGGGCTCTAAATCAAAAGAATTACACAACTACAATCTATCATACCTGTGTGGGTAAAAGATTTAATTCTACCAATCATTATAAATTTATTATCAGATGAACTGTTATCAAAATGTTTACATGGAAATACACAAAATGCAAACGAGGCACTTAATGAACTTATTTTGGCTCCTGTACCAAAAAGAGTTTTTGCTTCTAAAACAACACTAGAAATGGGAATATATTCAGCTATTTTAGCATATAATGATGGTGCAAAGGATGCTATTAGTGTTTTCAGAGATTTTGGTTTATATGGTGTGGTATCAAACATTTCAGCGACTTCTAAAAATAAAAAAATGGATTAGTCAAATAAGGATCAGAAGCCATCAGAAAAGAGAAAAAATAAAAACTTTAAGAGCAACAAAAAAAGGCTACCTAGATAAGGAGAAAGCATTTTTAATTAATATTTTAAATAATATATCAAAAATTTTTCAAAATTGGTTATCTCAGATCGCGTTTATTCGTTTTTGCTAAAACTTCAAAACATTTTCTTGAGTTAGCAATGTTTATTTGATGTGAAATTATCAGTACCTGGTTGAAATAGCTATAAAAATCATTTAAAAGATGGATTTTTGTTGATGGTCAGTAAATGTTTTTTTTTTGTGGAGTCAAACCTCTCTAAAACATCAACAACAAAAAAAAAAAAACTTTTAGGAATATTTACACAACTTGTTGTTGAGTTGGATATATCAAAAATCTATCTGTTAAATGGAATAATATGGTGTTTAGAGTAAATGTACAAATTTTCAGGTCATTTGATGATGGCTAGCTTAAGATATTATATTTTAAAATTTAGACCAAAAATGCATTTTTTGATTTTGGTTTTTTCGCCATTATGATTCTTTTCACTTTTTTTTAAATTAACATTAAGACCATAGTCTTTAATTAAAATTTTTTTTTTTAGTTAACATGAAATTTTTTTACATTTTTTTAGCTTAAATCTTTTGAGTAAACTATATTTAATTTTATTTTGGAAATTTATTTCATTATTTTTTTAACTTGGTGTTGTATCACCTTAAGAATATCAGAAAAAATGCGACATATCATTTTTTTCAAAATCTCTTTTTTATTAGAAAAAATTGATCAGAAACTTATGTTACAACCACAAAAAGCAAATGATGCATATTTAATTTTTTGGCGCAGTTTTGTAAATACTATTATTTGGCATTTCCAATAAAAAAAAGTAATTATAAATTCACTCTTTTAAACTCTTGGATGACCGAAGGTTTACATAAATCATCAATTTGGAATCAAAAAATTTATGAAAAATATTTAAAACATAAAACATATAAAAATAAAATTAAATTACAAAAATAATTTATAAAAATTGTTCAAAACACAAAGAAACACGCAAAAAAAGTTTACTATGCGAAGTTGTTGAAAAAAATTTACGGAAACACACAAAAAATGTGGAAAGTGATTAGGAAAAAAATTGGTATAAATGAATGTGCAAGCAATAACTTGTCACAAAAATTTTTAATTGATAGAAATAATTACTAATCTAGAAGCCATGTTTGAAAACCTCAACAGTTTTTTTCTTGATATTGCACAGTGGGCAGAATTCACTTTTAATGGACAAAATTAATAACTAATTAAATATTAGGTCTTTATTTACTAAATTTGGCAAGAGTACTAATATGAGGTCTGCACTTCTTATGAAAATGATATTTTAATATTTAATTGTTTATGGATACCTAATTTTTTTTTTTAAGTTGATTAAGGTGCCCCAAGAAGTCCTTATGGTCTTATCACAAAACACCGCAGAAGAGCATTTAATTGGAAGTTTACACCTCCTTCCCAACCGTTGCCCAGAGGTGGGGTTTGAACCAAGGATCTTACTGCGCCACGGCTGCCTAATTTTGATTAGCAACAACCTATTTTTGGTAGTTGTAGATGTTTTATGTATGTTATTTATATTATAATTAGTTTAGGCATTAGTATGAGGTTTGCTCTTCTAATGAGGGGGATACTTATAATTTGGTTGCTATGGTTACCTTTTTATGTAACCATATCTTATGATATCTTATTTACATAGCAACAACCTATTTTGATAGTTACAGATTTTTTACGAGCGGTATATTCACTAAATTTAACATGAATACCAATACGAGATCATACTCTATATGGAAGTCATAGTTTTTTTAATTTAGTTGCTATGAATACCTATATTGCTTAACAAATGGATACTTTCCTTAGTTACACAAAGATAAATGGATTTTTGAATAAATTTTTATTGGATTTTCTACTATCCTATTTTAAATAACTATTAAATATTAAATATTTAGTTTTAGGTAAAGATTTAGATTATTAAAAATAAAAACAAAAAATACTGCAATGCAAATATTTGCATTGACAATTTGAAACAGATTAAGAATTTATACAACATACATGCATAAGAAATCATATTTTGGGTGAGTCGACAGTCGGAGCCTGAAGCAAATCACTAACTCCTTCTGGGAGTTGAGATTTTGAATTGTGAGAATTTGAACTCCTCATGCTGCTGATTATAGGTCTGATAAGCACGAAAGTTGGCATAATACATCATAGTTAGTTTCCAAGCGACTGCATTTGCGTGTATAGTTTTTACGAAAATGTTTGAAGTTCTTGTTCTCGTATTTGAAGTTCTTGTTCTCGTATTTGAAGTTCTTGTTCTCGTGCTTCTTGTATCTCTTCAGAGAGTATTCCAAGACCATTCTTCTCATAAGACCATTCTTCTCACAACTTCATGTCTAGGTAATAATATCTTGAGCCTTATTAAATTTGTTGCATGTTATTCCATGGGTAGCTCTGTGCAAACAAATGAGTCACCTAAAAGAGGCAATAAATCATGTAGATACAAAGCTAAGTTAGCCAGAGCTCAGCATAGAAATAATATTAACAAATAAACTTACGTAAAGGCAGTACTTTTGACATCCTCTGCATTAATTAGCAAAGGTGATGACAATTTGCCAAGATGACATGTAACTTTTTCAGCAATAGTACATTCAACTTTAAATTTTTAGTCACAATACCTTTAGAATGGAAAAAACGACGAGCTGTATTTTCATCATTGGATGTCCCAGAACCACCTGATCTGGGCACATCAATAATTAACCCAAGACAATTTTGGATTCTTTTTTGTTTGTTGTCACAAATAACTTTTCTTTTGTGCTGCGCGTCTGCCAATTTTCCTTATCCAACTTATAAACAAGGTGAAAACAGCATTCCATTGTTCTAATCCATCCATTTAATAATGACAAGCCATTCTGTAGACCAGCGTAGTTTGCATTTTCAATTTTTGTTACCATTTTTTTAATATTGTTTATCTCTTTTGTTGCGCTGCCATTCACTAAGCAAGACTGTGATACATTGGTCTCGACTGATAATTGAATGAACTTTACCATCTACCATGAACTTTACCATCTACCATGGTTATTTCAATGATATTTGGCACATTTAAATAATAAAATAAAACTTTTATGTTATGCCAATTCTATTATTCATTTAATACAGCTTAAAATGAAATTAGCATCCATAATTGAAACTAAGTATTACCTTTTAAATGTTAAAATGTAATAAAATAGCAATCAATACTGTTGTTTTACAAAAAATAAATTAAAAAATTAGGTATCCATAGCAACCAATTAAAATTATAACTTCCATAAGAAGTGCGAATCTAAATTTAATACACATATTTTATATAGTGTACATAGCACAAATAAAAAACTATTAAAAAACCGTTAATGTAAAAATAAGTTGTTGCTATGTAAAATTTAGTATCATAGCAACCAAGTTGTACTCAATGTGTAGCTTGAATAAGACTGTCTACGTCCATAAAACCAAGTGTTTTGACTTCCTCACATGTTAAAGAACAGTTTATGACCATTTATTTGCTGCCCTAACTTGCCGCAAAAAAGATGATTTAATTTGGGACTTTTAAGTAATAAAATTAAACTTTAGTGTTATGCCTATTCTAGTATCCATTTATTAAACCTTGAATTGACATTTTTTTTTTTAAATTTGTTATTTAGGTGCCTCAAGAAGTCAGGAAGTTCATGCCTCCTTCCTTACCATGACGCAAAAAAGCTCGTTTCGAACCTGGATCTCCTGCTAATAAAGCAAGTGCTCTAACCATTGCGTCACGGCCGCACATTAGCATCCATAACTCTGGCTAAATATTACCTTTTAAATGTTAAATTGAAGTAAAATAACAATCAATACTGTTGTAATGCAAAAATAATTTAATAAAACTGTGTAACAATGTAAACAAAATTATAAAAAAATTGTGAACTTTCAATAAAATATCATAAAGCGTTCTGGAAAGATGATTAAGAATTATTTAACAACAAATTTGATAAAATAATTCCAGAACTTTAATTATATATATATATATATATATATATATATATATATATATATATATATATATATATATATATATATATATATATATATATATATATATATATATATATATATATATATATATATATATATATAAAATTGTATATAATTTTTAGACAGATTGGATCATGTCAAAATTTTGACTTTTGTCCAAAGCTGGCCCACTGTGTATTGGGCCAAAGTTAGCTGATAAAATTGGTTTTAAAAAAAATCACTCAACGAACCATGTAGTAATCAAACTACGAAGTTATGGCTCAATGGGTATCCGATGGGTTTAGCAAGGATTGTTATACATTAGAAGTTTTTACTGATCTATTAAAAACATTTGACAATGTCAACTATAGTTTATTATAAAAGTTATTATAAATTACTACTTATTAAAAACTTATAAAAAAAACTAGAGCTTTTTTTAAATTTTTTTTATTTATATTTTTACAACTAAATTTTTTTGCACATTGTAATATAAGCAAAATAATCATAAAATTAGCAAAAGCTTTATTTTTATTAAATTAAATGGAGTATTAAACAATAATTTACTTTGATTTAAAAGTTACCTGCAAAAAAAACTAATAAACATATAATAACTTGTGGCGTTCCTCAGGAATCAGTTTTATAATAACTATTATTCCTACTTAGAATAATATTTATTCTTTTAGACTTTAACTGAACCGCCGGGATATCGGGAGATTCCTTGTGAACTGATTGCCATAACGATCATTTTTTTAGTTAGACTACATTTTATTTTCCGTTGATCATGATAATCAACGGTAAATTTAAATGTAGCTAAAAATATAATAACTTTTTTTCTGGCCTATAATAGGTTATAGCCTATTATAGGTCGGAAAAAAGTTATTATATTTTGTGCTAATATAAAGATGTGCTATAGCAGATCTGCCCGCTAATTAAATAAATTTTGACGGCCATCTTGAGCGGATCGAAAGTAGTATTATGTTAATGTAAACAAATCTTTAACTTAAATTAAATTAATTAACAAATGTTAAACTATTTATTTTATAACTATGTAGATTTTAAATTTGTTGTTGTTTGTGTATCGTTTCCTGAAAGAAAAGGCACAAGTTGATATTATTAATAATATTTGTTGTTATAAATGATATACTTTTTTTTTTTGTTGTACTATGTTTATTTTTTTGGTTATATATTGAAATTTTGTTGACAACCAAGTATATGACCTCAATGGCAGTTTAGGCAAAAGCTAACATAGATTGCAGCGTATGGGCGACACAAGGTCATGGGGCGCCATAAGTAAAAAGAAATAAAAAAGAAAAAAAAGTTGAAAAAAAAGTAAAGTCATTGAAAGCTTTAGATAACTTTAGCTTTACTCATCCAACGTTTAATAATTCTTTATGGCTTAGTTTAAATAGACTTATTATTTGTTTAAAAAAAAAAAAACATTTTATAAGAATCTAATATTAGAAGCCCCAAAATTTTATGAAACTTTTAGTACTAAGTTACTTTTCAATAAGTAACTTATTTTTCTCCTACATTTCACGTCAGCGTTACACAAAGATAGCATTACTTACAACGGAGAAGCAGCTGTGTAGCGCAGTGCTAGCGCATTTGACTCAGAAACAAAGTATCAGTTTTTCTATTTTTACTTATGGGCAAGTTTTGTAACATCAGTCAGGAAAAAAACGTGTTAAAAGCTCTTCTGCGGTGCTCTGTGATAAGACCGTTAGGGTTTCTTGGGGCACTAAAATAATAAAAAAAAAACATCAGTTTAAATGAATATTTAATTTGCAAGCTCAATCGAATGGAATTCCATTTGATTGCAAATGTGATTGTCTAATATGAGACGACCCTAAGATCGAATATGATTGTCTTACATCAGACGACTGAACGGAACATATTCGCTACATCACCGCACCTGTAGACATCAACAGTCTTTAATATCAGTAAACCAAATATTTTTTGTTTTTTGCATGTTATATGCACAGAGTCTCTAGAGCGTTAGTTGTTTCTCCTCTTGCCCATTGAGCATCTATACTTAGTTTTTCTACTTGACAAAATTCTTACCACTCATTTTACATAAAAAAAAAATTTTTTTTTTTACTAACATCATTT
Organism: Hydra vulgaris; assembly: GCF_022113875.1. NCBI lineage: Eukaryota > Metazoa > Cnidaria > Hydrozoa > Anthoathecata > Hydridae > Hydra > Hydra vulgaris. The sequence goes on along the minus strand of NC_061163.1, from coordinate 5,667,853 downwards.
ACAATCTGTTTTTATTATTACATGTCCCAGGTCAACGTTACTGGACAGCTCCGTTAATCACCTATATGCAGTTTATGTGTCGAATTAATAATTATAAACATATTCTTTGTGACTGGTGAGCCTCAACCTTTTCCAATGTATACCACAAGGACAAAACAGATATTAGGTTATCCCGCTGGATATGGTTACGGCGCTCAATAACCTAATGACTACTGACAACCACATACACGTTGATTCGGAAGCTCCACAATGCATGTCAGATCAGCGCTCGCTGACTAAGGGCTTGATCTAAAATCCTTTCGGCTAAGTGTGATAACTTGTGCCCTACAATGACTGATGTGTGCATTCGATAAATTGAAATCCATTCTGTAGGTTTTGCGTTTGGCTTTGATTACCTAGCCTATAAATGCAAGAAGTGAGTGTGTTAAGCTTTTTATTCATCATATTTGAAATTAGAAAAAAACATATTGAGACCGTACTAGACGACCTCACGGAACATACTAATACACTACACCATCACACCTGTAGACATTAACACTTTCTAATATCAGTAAATCAAATGTTTTCTTTTTTTTACTCATTAGCTTATTAGCTTTTGTGTCACCCTTAAGAGAATGGGCAATTATCCTAATTTTTAGCCGAATGACAATTAAATTAGAAATTATATTTACAGTTCCCACAGTTAAAAACAGCGATAGCCACAGATCTCTTGCATTGTATTATTTTTTATTGTATTGTAAATTTGTGTCAGCATTATCCATTACCCTCATCACAAGTTGCTTGTGAAGGGTCATTCTCAAAATTGAGAACAGATTAAGAAATATATATATATATATATATATATAAATATATATATATATATATATATATATATATATATATATATATATATATATATATATATATATATATATATATATATATATATATATATATATATAAATATATATATATATATATATATATATATATATATATATATATATATATATATATATATATATATATATATATATATATATATATATATATATTAGGGGTAGTCAATTTGAGCAAGTTTGAGGAATCAAAATCAGCAATAAAAGGTAATAATTAGTTTTAAATTGAATCCCTTGAGATAAAAACTCTAGCTAAACTTTTTTTTTCTTTTTTTGTAATAAAGAGTGTCAGCTTTAAACAGGGATAGAGATACTGCATCACTTAGCTACCAAACAATAATTTTTGCCTAGAACATCAAAAAAAGACATTATTCTTGCTTGCCCTTCTCAAAAGAAATTTCAAAGATGTAAAACAGAAAGTAAATGTGAATGTGTTTTGGCCAGGTAAAAGAGCCATGGATTAAAGCTGGATTTTCTATACTAAACTATCAAAGTCTAGTGAAAAATCATTTAAGTCTGGACAATGTATACTCAAAACTTAAGAAGCATGAAAAAGAGGATCTACTGCAGACTTGGCACAGCAACAAGAGTTTAAAGTTTACCTGAATAAAATATTTTGGGCTGGCATTCCTGATCTTAGAAATACAATTAAAAATGACAAAAAAAGATCTGATTCAGACAAACTTGATGATTTGGAGTTTCTGGAGGACCAAGAAGGGGAAAGAAAATTTAAGCTTGGATCAGAGGATAAAAAGTACAAAAAAAAAAGTATTTCTTTAAAAGCAAAAAAAAAAAAAAAGATTTACCAGGTTTTCTAAGCAACTTACTTACAACTTGCCACTTTAAAAAATTTAAAATAAAAATAACTAAACAAAAATAACAATATTCACTCACTATTTCAATTTCTTATATAACTAAATTAAATTGTTAATTATTAAATTCTTTTGATATTTTTAGGCAACAGTGATTAGCAGAAAGAGAAAGCATTATGTGAAACAACAATATAAAGAAATATGTGGGAAAACTAATGTTAAGATTGATACAGATACTAGTGAGGAATCTTCGCATGATTCTGATTTTAATACTGGAGAGTGGTTTGAAAGAAAACCTTTTCAACAAAAAGTCACTGTTGAAATTCCCATTGATATTTTTGCTGGTAATGTAGCTCTTATGGCTACAATCAGTGACATTTTTCCAAGTGTTTTGCATAAAGTTACAGATGCAATACTAACTCAATCAGGAGCTGATCAAACAGATTTTTAATGTAGCCAGTCTACAGCAGCTAGAAAAATGAAAAATGAAAATGCCATTTGTAATATATGCATAATATCAAAAGAAGATGTTCAACAAGCAATGTATGAATCCCCATAACCATGCATAGTACATTTTGATGGCAAAACATTAAATGAACTAAATAAAGGAAAAACAATTAAAACTAATAGACTGGCTGTTCTTGTAAATATTAAAGGTGAGACACACCTGCTTAGAGTACCTCCTTTAGCGTCATCCTCTGTTGAATATCAGTGCAATGGTGTAATGGACCTTCTTAAGGAGTACAATGTTGAAGCCAAAGTAGGAAGAATATGTTTTGATACTACTGCAAGTAACACTGGGTTAAAGAAAGGTTCTTTTATAAGAATATCAAATAATATAAGCAAATATCTTTTACTTATCGCATGCAGACATCATGTATGTGAATTAAGAATGGTTCATTTTTGTAATTCAGTTTCAGATAAACATTCCACAGAACCAGATAATCCTATGTTTAAAAAATTAAAAACTGTTTTTGTATGTCCTCATTTTAATTACAATGAAACAGAACTAATAAAGTTTGATTGGAAAGCAGTAAGGGAAACCTTTCTTGAGAAAGCTGCACAAGAGTCTTTAAACTTTTGTCAAGAATACATCACAAAGGGAAAAGAAAATAAAGATTTTATCTGAGAAGATAGAAAGGAGCTTTCAGAACTTGTTGTGAGTTACCTTTTTCCGTTTTCAGTAAAACTAGGAAAACCCGGAGCAGTTTATCATGCTAGGTTCCTATCTAAAGTACTTTACTACCTAAAACTGCAGCTTCTATTCAGCCAAATTGAGTTCGTAAATCAAAACAATTGAGTTCGTAAATCAAAACAAGTGAACTTACAGTTTGCTTTTATGCCAAATGGTATTTACAGGCTAATGACGCTATTAAAGCTCCCTTTCTTGATATAAAAGCAATACACCAAATGCAACAGTACAGAAAACTTTGTGTCAAACCAGATGCTGTTGATGCAGTTTTAAACTGTCTATACAAACATAGTTGGTATTTAGATTCAATAATAGTTCGTCTTGCTCTGTTGGATGATGGTTTGTCATTTGAGGAGAAAGCAAACCTAGCAAAAGTAATTTTAACTTTTAAAATGCCGATATATATATATATATATATATATATATATATATATATATATATATATATATATATATATATATATATATATATATATATATATATATATATATACAACGTAAAATGCAGCGTTAAGCCAACGTATAAAATAAAAAGTTGAATCAATGTAGATAATATAACCATTTTCCAATTTTAAATAAACGTTTATCAACATTGGTTTTTAGTTGTTGGCAACGTCGCATTTGTAACTATAATGATAAAACAACGTTGGCAGCCGATGTTGGGCCAACGAAACGCGCAACATTATTCTAATGTTTTAGCAAAGTATGTGTGCTAGCTGGGAAAGGAGTATTTTTTATATATTTTTATTCTATAAATTATTGAGGAAATTATTTTATACATTAATTACCCTTAATTCAACATCCTTGGCATTATCGTAAAAATGAGAATCAAACTTACTTGAAAATCGCTTTGATGATATCCATGTTAAGATATTTTTGATTGCCTTCAAAACAATAATCTTCATCTGTGTATTGTTATTAAAAAAATTTACTAAAAAATAAATTGCTCTGCGTTGAGTGATTGTATCAAAACCAAATAAATTAGATAAAGAACAAAGAAAGTATCGCAAATAACTTTGTCTGCTATTGCATTTTCTTTTTCTGATAATTATTGGTAACAAAGAATTTGGAATTTTATATTTTTATGCTATGTTTTTTTTTAGAAATAATTTTTTAGTGTTTAGAAATAATACATATTTTATTTATGATTATTTTATTTATTTTCAATTTAAGAACTAATGTTTTAGTTATTAAAACAACTAAAACATTAGGTTCAAAATGTTAGGTCAAAAGGTGCAAAACTCATTTTATGCATAATAAAATTGTTTTATTCTTCTTTAATAGACTTTTGTAATTACTTAGCTATATGCTTAAATACTTCATTGTAAATTAAGTACTGCGAAGTTCTAGGGTTGGGATTAAATTACAAATACTAACATTTGGTTTTCACCACGTGTTAATATTTGTAGCTCTTGAAAATTTGGAGCACTTTATTAAATTAATATGACATTCATACTGAAATTTAATTTATCTAGGTATTGTCTTTAAAACTATGGTTTACCAAGACATTTTTACAAAACATTGGTCCACAACGTCCTTAGTTATTGATTCTGGATGAGCACGATTCTCACAACTTTATTCAGCTAATTGATATTACTATCCAGAACCACATACATATATTTGAAATGCCTTCACAAACATTAAACTGGCTTCAACCATGCAACCGCACTTTATTCAAGCCACTGAAAGATTATTATCACTCTACAGCACAAGATCTGATGGGTTAGTTTCCAGGAATTATTACTTGTAGTTCAAATTTTGCAGGAATATTTGTTTCAGCTTGGCAAAAATTAATGACTTCTTGAAACATTACATTTGAGTTCAAGTAGTGTGGAATTTATCCATTTAATCCTCAGGCTATTCCTAGTGATGCGTATTTACCAAACTATCTACACATAGCTGAGGATATATCAGTTAATACAACTGAAAACAATTGTTACTTGGTTCGTGTTGTACTATCGTATTTTTGCAAATACTACTATACATTAAAAAATTATATTTAAATTTTAGTTTGCTAACTGTGACTAATATTTTATGTAGAAGTTGATAAAAATTCTGAATGCAGCATAAAATTTACTAACTTTTTCTTAGGAATTCCAATCATCAGTTGTTCAAGAAATTAATTTTTAAAACGTTGATGCTTCTATAGATGCTGGAGAAGTTGTTAATTATCTAGAACAATTACAAAATGGAACTGAAGAAGATAACGCAACTCACAGTTCGTTACAAAACAACACTCCTATTTTAGAAGTAGAGACTGTTGTTCATAATAATCAGCTTGCATATTTAGTCAATCCAGTTGACAAAAAAAAATGTTGACAGCATTGTGAATAGTTTTACCAATCTTACTAAGCAAAAAAAAAGGAAATCTTAGAACCATCAAAATTTAATTCTACTACAGTTTCAAATTTTCCGTTTGCAAACTCTTCCTACCCTGGCAAGTCAATCAATTTACAGTTTTTTCATTTCATTTGATCAAGTGATCAATAACAACTTTTAATAATTTTTAGTTTTAAAATAATTCAAATTCTTAAAAATTATTTAAATACTTGTTCTTTTATTGAATATATATGTTTTTATCAATGCAGGTGATGGAGATGATGACGTCTTAGCATATCCTAAGGCTACCGCACGGAAAAAGATTGCGAACAGAAAAGGTCAGCCTAGATACTTCGTTTTAACTTCTCAAGAAGCATACTCAGCAAAGCTGAAATATCATAAAGACAAAATCCAATCAGGAAAGAGAAAAATGTGAAAGAAAACAACTGCGATTTATTAATGCTGCTAAGCGACTCAAAGAAAAAGAAAAAAAAAGGTATTGGCTGAGGAAAAAATAATTAGAAAATCGTGCTAACAAGTTTATAGCAACAACAAAAAAGAAATTCATTTCATTATCATCTGAATTGCAACCATTGGTTGATCCCGAGAATAATACTGACTAAATATGTACTAAATATTTGACAATATTTTTTTATATAACTAAAAATGCATACAATTTCGTTTTATCTATATAAACTTTTTTACTATTTTTATTTAAGAATATAGTTTTATTTGTGATAAGACCTAATGGTCTTATCACTAAGCACCGCCACAAGGGCTTAACCATTTAATGAGTTGGTTCCCCATTTTGAGCTTTACCGATAACGTATAAGTGTTTCGAACAGGATTCGAACTCGCAACCCTTATACGATGAGTACCATACTCTAATCACTACGCCACAGCCGCTCAATATAAAAATTAAACTCATGACTGGGGCAAAAAGAAGATAATGTTTGTCATATCACTACGGCTCGTAAGCATTGATGTGTCGAAACTATACTTTATTTACACATTTTACAATTTCAATTGAGATTGATCTCAGAATCCAGATTCGAGTCAGAATCTAGGGAGAAAGTTCGCATTCACAAAAACCCTATGGTTTCATACTTTTCTAATTAAAATGGTGCTACTGAGCATAGAAATTAACTAACAAGATTTAGTCTCACTCACCTGCATATAACGTCGCCCTACGTAAGTATAAGTTCTTTTTTAATTTACACAGTGGACGACTTTAAATCAACATGGCGAGATTGAGTTCAAGTGGGCGAAAATCAGTGCTTTTGACACTAAACAATTTAATCTCATAAAATTTAAATAATTTTACATAGTTTTGTAGTTAAAGGAATAAGTTATCTAATGATGTATAGTTCAGCTGAGCTTGTCTAATAATAGCCTGTCAACATCGATTTCAGTGCGAAGGTGGGCGAGGCTCGATTAAGTTACCCTAATATAAAAATCTGTTTAAAATAATTAGTAAAGAATTACTAAAACTTAATGAGTGGATTGCAAGTAATAAACTAAATTAAACTCATTAAATATTAAGAATACTAAATTTATATTGTTCCACAAACCTAGTATTATCACAAACCTTTAAAATTACTCAATCTCTTAATGAATAATATAGTTATTAAAAGAAAATCATCTGTTAATTTCCTAGGAGTGATATTAGATAAAAATTTATTAGTGGGTGCGGTTGCAATGCAGTGGCAAGAGCGATTGCATTTTAAGCAAGAGATCCTGGGTTTAAAGTAAGCTCTGAATATATTTAGCGCCATTGGTAAGAAAGGGAGCGTGAACTTCCTATTTAAATGCTCCTCCACGGTGTTCCGTGACAAGACCGTAAGGACGTCTTGGGGGCACCTAAAACAAAAAATTAAATATATATATATATATATATATATATATATATATATATATATATATATATATATATATATATATATATATATATATATATATATAAATATATATATATATAAAATATATACATTATGCATATTTCATATGAAATCTGTTGAAAATAATATCAGCAAAAAATTTCTGTAATACATATAGTTAAACAATTTCTAAATATTGAGTCTCTAAAAATTATATATTTTTCATTTATTCATAGTTATTTTTGATATTGCAATATTGCACGAGGAAGTACCAATTTTGGGAATCTTAAAAAAAGTTATTGTAAATAAAAACATACATGCAGGATTATATTTGGCGTTAACTGCTAACGGAGAATCTCTTTTAAAGAAACTTAATGCACTCAATATTTATAAGGTTAATATGTACCAAATTATGCTGTTTACATTTAAATCAAAACAAGGTTTATCTCCTAATGTCTTACTCTTACCAAAACTTCTCATAAATACCCCACTAAGTTTTGATAATTTTGTTACTTCAAGATTTTATTTAAAACTTTGTTCTTTTCATATTCAATATCAGGGAACATTGCTAAGGAAAAATTCGTTTCAAAATGTTATTAAAACAAACTCTTCTAAACATCATTTTAGAAAAATTTAAAACAGAATGTAAACGTTTTCTATAAAAATAAAACTTCGAATTTAAATATTTCTTTTAAACCAGTTTCAAAAATAAAAAAACTTAACTGAAAAAGTCATCACTACTCTCTTATTTTTGTCTTGATCATTTGATTTTTATTTCGTATTAAAATAAAAAATTTATGTTATAGTTTATTTTTATTTTTAACATCTTATCAAACTGTTTAGCGTTTGTAATACCTGCGTGGAATTGTATTGTAATTTACTTCATTTCTTCTTTTTTTGCTTTTTTTTTGATTTGTTAATTTTTAAATGATAATATTAATTAACAGATTAAATAACGGAACTAGCAAACTAACCAGGTTTACTTTACGGGTCTGGTTTTATATTACTTTTGGCCAAAAGAAAAATAAGAATAATACATTGCATTACTGGGTCTGGGTGAGTGCGTATGTTATCATGGCCGCAAACAGTTACGGTGTTATTGAATTTGTTTTTCTTAGCTTTCAATGATGAAAATACTCAAAAAAATAAAGCGTTTAGCTATAAAAACTGAAATATAAAAAACTGAAAGAGTGAGTATCCGATAGATTATTTATCTTGGGTAATTGCAAATAATCTAGTTTGACGCACCACAACCAATGCCGTTCTGTGTGTCTTCCTCATAAAAAGCGTTTAGTTGATTATTGAGAATTGAGTCAAAAAAACCTTTTTTTCTTTGATTATTGAAATGCTCCAAGAAGAACCTAACGTTCCAAAGAAGAACTTAACATTCTTGTCTTTTTTTTGAATTCAACTGTTTATTGTAATAATAAGAAACTGTTTTTTTTAATGGTATATGAACTAATTTTTTCATATATAACGAAAAAATTAGTTTATACATATATATACCTTCAATATACATATATTTACTTAAAAATTGTGTAATAAAATGTAATTTTTTTAGTGGGACACTAAAAGTGAATTTTTTTTTTTTCAAATTTTTTTAGCATTAATTAATAATAAAAGTATTAGCTAGAATGAGCCGTACTAAAAAAAAAAAAAGAAAAAAAGAAGAAGAGTGAGAAGCAAAAGTACAGCGTATCAACAAATCCATTGAGACTGCTGTTTCTCCTAAATTATACAACCAATGAGCTTGCAATAAACCAGCTGGAAACCATTGGAAAGATACATTCAGTTTCTAAAATATACCGGGTAGAAAAATAACTATTTTTTTTATATAAGTATACTATAAAACAATTATAAAATTTAAAAATGGTCTATTTTATGCGATATATATTTAATCTAGTATCCCTCTCCTCTCCTAAGTGTTATAAATGAAACACAATGAGCCAAAAATTATATAAGAAAAAGAAATTTATAATGATAAATACTTATCTACTTTTAATTTAGATAAATAAGATTTAAACCAACTAAGTTGAGAGTAGCTTGCCCTCAGAAGCATGAGAACATGGATCTGAACTGCAAAGATAGTATCTGCAAGATTTCTTTACAAATATGTGCTGCCTCCGCTGTAATAGACGCTCAGAAGAAAGTAGGGTTTCAAGATTTTATCATCAGCGAATCTCGTGTCAGGGATAAGATACTGAATCTCCATAACAATTACATAAATTTGCATCATCTCAAATCATTGAACTGGTACTCTAGCGACGGCAACCTCTCTAAGATACAGAATAAGTTTTTAGAGGAGAGTAATACACTTTTTTATATTTCATTAACAAATTGAGAAAAATTGTAGAATTCTTTTCGTTCTGAGAATGCCTAAGAGGAGAATATTTAGTTCTATCTAGATCATAAAAGAGGAAAAAACAAGTATATTGCAGAGCAATTGAATGAATTATTATAAAAGTTCAGTTAAAAATAAGTATACTCGGCTCAAGAGGATGAAGGAGGCAAGAGGTAAAAGTAGAATCACAATAAATGCAGTAAAATCTAATGATTTTGAGTTTTTTTTTCATTCATCTGGAAATGATTCTGAATCGGAACTTAAATCATATTCTTCAGATAATAAAGATTTACCTAATAAATTCAGTCATTCCACTAATTCTAAGATAATGATAAGTGTAAGTGTTGAAGATCTGGTTAACTGTACTACTGCAGTTTCTGCCCGATACAGAGTAGGTATACGCCCACAAACTTTATTAGTAGATGCTATTTGCAATAAACCTGATGTGAATCTAGAATACACTCTGGAGCTGTTTTGATCCTAAGCTCCATTTTAAATATTCTACTTATATGGTTTCTCTGTAGAATACACATGCTAGAAATACACACTTTATGGAGGCTTTCAATAGAGAGAAGGCGTAGGGTTCAAGGAAAGGACTGTATGTCAAACTCCAGAAAAATTTGTGTTTAGTCCAACTAGTGGTGGACAAGATTATAGACCTAGTTAGATTTGATTCGGGACAACTTTAGGCTCACTCCTATATGAAATCGCTAAGAAAGCTCTGGAATTTAGAAAAGATGTTCTTGCCTCAAAAATATTTTTGAGAAGTGGTTAGAGGAAACTATGCGGACTTTATGTTTTTTACTTGGGAGGAAAAGTACCTGGATTTTGTTTCTATCAACCTGGAGCCTGCCTTGAACCTAGGTACAGTATATTGAAAAATAATTGTGTAAGTATAATAAATAAATATATAATAAATAAAAAAATATAATAATTAAATATTAATGGTTACAAGACCTTTTGGTTTATGGATGATGCTTAATACAATCTTATCCTGAGAATAACGGATAAGATCACCATGATTATAAGTGAAGTGAAAAAATAAGATGGTAGAGACAGCAGCCATTATGCACCTTGGTTTCTAAAGTTGCATTTGATTGAAAATTCACACTCAAATGAGCTTGTCGCTTTCAAGAATGCTTTTTGTATCAAAGATAAATATCCCAATTTTGGATCGGCATTCTAGTATGCAAAAACATAAGGCCTTTATTATTTCTAATTTATGTTAATGATCTCCATGAAGTCACAAAATTACCAACAATAATGTTTGCTGATGATACAAACCTATTCTTATCTAATAATAACATCAATAAACTTTTTTATGATATGAACATTGAAATAACAAAAATATCTGACTGGTTTAAGCCAAATAAACTTTCACTCAACATTGATAAAACTAAATGGATTTTCTTTCATCCACAAATTAAAAAGCATTTACTTCCAAGTAATATGCCTCTTCTTCATATTGATAATATTCAAATAAAAAAGAGTAATTTTCACAAATTATTTGGGCATCATTGTAGATGAAAATTTATCATGGAAGAATTACATCGGACATTTATGCAACAAAATTGAAAAAAGCATTGGAGTTTTATATAAAGCAAGAAGCGTTTTTAACAAACATTCATTAACACAACTATATTACTCTTTTATACATTGTCATATTAATTATGCTAATATCGCATGGGGTAGTATCCATAAAAATAAATTAAAGCCACTTTATTGTCAGCAGAAGCACGTCTTATAAATTTCAAAAATCGTTTTACTCACTTAAGGCCACTCTAACTTAACATGAATGTTTTTAATATATATCAAGTAAATGTTTATAATGTTCTTTGTTTTATGATTTTTTGATTTATATTTATTAAAAGAAAAAAAATAAATATTTTTTTAGAAATGATAATTTTATTAAATAACCAAAATTTCAAACAAACTTTGGTAAATTTTGCATTTCTTTTCGCCGAGCTTTTTTATGGAATCAAAGAATTTAAAAAAATTTTGATTTTACTTATGAATGGAATTATTATATGTTCAAAAGAAAATAAAAAAAAAATAATTTTCTCATACTTTTTATTATACCCAGTTTTGTCATCACTCATTTGTATTTTATTTTTTCATCACTCATTTGTATTTTACTTTTATACGATATTTGTTTAACGTTTATGTGAGAAACTATATTTAAACACCATTATTTGAATTTTGTTAAAAGTTGCACTGACATTATTTGTACAGTAGTCTATTATTATTTACTTGTTTACTTTAATTTTTATTTAAATTTGTAATATTTGTAAATAATTTGTCTTACAAACGGTATATACTTTTAATATTGAACTCAATTTTGTAATAAATTAAAAAAAAAAAAAAATGATGTATGTGAATGGATGTATCTGCAAATATTGTATATATAATACTTCTGGAAGTTAACCATCCTTTAACAGTGGTTTAGCATTTTTGTCGGTGGAAGTATAAACGTAAACGCACCAACATTTGATAATTTTGGCTTTAAACACAGTGACACTATCATTTGGCTTTCTAAATTCTTCTACACAATCTTTTGGAAAACCTTGAAGTGCATTTGGATGTACCTAGTGCAATCATAATCTTATTATTTTCGTTAATTTATTAATTAATTAACAATTAAGATTAGTGTAATTGTAAGATACATTTAAGTAACAAGATTCAAAGATCGTATAGATGCGAGTAAGATGCGAGACGTATTTGTTTATCAAGAATATTTTGATATTATTGTTTTTGCTTGAGTCATGCGATTCAGAAGAATTAGTATTTTAATTCAAGCCATAAAGGCAATAACTATAGAAAAGTTTAAAATTTGTATTTATTATTTTTTTTTTCTAAAATTTAAATTAAGTTCAAAGTTCTTCAACAGCGGTTCTCGATGACAAGACCTGTATGGTCTTTTTTGAGTATCCGCGTTCTTTATCATTATTATTTATTTTTTAACGGCTTCTTTGCTTGTAATTTTTCTTATTGATATATTTGTAAATATTGTATTAAAAATTTTAATAAAGACAAAAAAAAAAAAAAATAGTACTTGAGTGAGAGAGAGGCTGGTGCTGCTATCGCTGGCTGATTAAGATGCAGAGCATAAAGTAAACAAAAATGTTAGATAGATCAGTTCAATATAACCTCCTTGACGAGTTCCAGATTATCAAACCTGAAATGCCAATCATATCAGAGTCCACTGAGCTTTGGGTAGTTCCAGAATATTTCAGAAGTCCCTGTTAAGGAGAGTTGTGAAGGAAAATTTGTGAAGGAAAGGAAAAGAAGGAAAAGAAGGAAAAAGCCCCGAAGTCATTAAATTTATTCGAAAAATTTGTTAAAAATTTGATTTGTGTCATCGATTGTGCAATGAGAAACATACGCTTTGTTCAGAATTTTGTAGGTGTATAGAAATCTAACAACATGCCAGTTAAAATCCCAGTTAAAAAATATATAATGTACTATCCCTGAAATATATATTTCTTGACACATTTTTTGGTTTTTAACAAAAAATGGAGTTTTACATATTGCTGAAATTTAGGTTCAAAAATATTTTTTTATAAGTATTTTCTCTAGGGACACTAGAGAATGAGGACTAACCTCTTGTGAAAACATAAGTAGTCTTGTGAACCCATAAGTATTTTATGTACTTAATCTTTTTACAAATTTGAGTTTTGATATTATTATAATCTTGTAATCTTGTAATTATACTTATATCTTATAATTATACTTATATCTTATAATTATACTTATATCTTACAATTATCTTATACCTTATAATAAAATTTTTTAATTCTTAATAATAAGAATCTTTAAACTTCAAATTTTATGATCAAATTTGTCACAGCTTCATACGTAAGCAGGAGCGCACATGGGTATGGGAATCCGGGTCGGTTTTCTCCGGGCATCAGTTTATGGGGCATCATCAGATAACAAAACAAAATGATGAGTATGCGAAATAAAAAAATTGAAAACATCCAATAAAGAAATAAAAATTGTTTACTTTGTAACCTTCATTCATCAGATTACATAGAGATTTCAAGCTCTGAAACTGCAATGTAGATTATTTTCATTCATCTGGTCTACACCTGACATCAATTCGGACTTAACAAACAGTCAAGAATCTAAAGTTAAAGATTTCGTACTTCTGTATCCAAATGATCTTAGTGAGGACAAGTTTATTGATGAGTTCCGCCACTTTTCGTTTGTTCGACGCGATCTTCTGACAAATAATCGGCCTTAGATCTTCTGAATAGCACTTATGCAAAGAAAATTTCCCCCAGATATGCATCTGCCCTCGTATCTTTCTTACTTTGCCAGTCTCTGTGGCTGAAGGCAAGAGATCTTTTAGCAAGTTAGTTTTCATAAAGTACTCTCATGAAGATCCTTGAGACAGGATCTTCTCAACGACTGTCTAAAAAGGTTAGAAAATAAACAATAAAAACCCCTTAAAACTAAGAAAAATTGTTTTTTTCTAACATCTGAGTGAAGCTATGGTACCATTTTACAAGCCTCAGTCGTAAACTTAGAGAAACCAATTCTGCTCAAAAGTTCAAAAAGAATATATTGCCAATCAAAATTCTTTACCTGATTTTTTCTAACAATACACATTTATCCTCTTTTTATTTATTAAAAGGTTACTGATTTTTTCTTTTTCAGGTTCTCCGGTCTTGTAACTACTATATGCAATGAAATGTATTTTTATTTAATATTTTCAAATATTTTATACGACTTAAATCACCTTTAATTGTAATTGGTTGCTGACAAAAATAAATAAAAATAAATAAATACAACTTAAAAATACCTGGTAAGGGATCGCCCATAAATTTACGCAATACTAAATCTGTATATATTATTGCCGAACTTAATAGTGTTAGTAGTAGTAGTAGTTGCAGTAGTTGCAGTAGTAGTAGTAGTAGTAGTAGTAGTAGTAGTAGTAGTAGTAGTAGTAGTCGTAGTAGTCGTAGTAGTAGTAATAGTAGTAGTAGTAGTAGTAGTAGTAGTAGTAGTAGTAGTAGTAGTAGTAGTAGTAGTAGTAGTAGTAGTAGTTGCAGTAGTTGCAGTAGTAGTAGTAGTAGTAGTAGTAGTAGTAGTAGTAGTAGTAGTAGTAGTAGTAGTAGTAGTAGTGTGGTAGTAGTAGTAGTAGTAGTAGTAGTAGTAGTAGTAGTAGTAGTAGTAGTAGTAGTAGTAGTAGTAGTAGTAGTAGTAGTAGTAGTAGTAGTAGTAGTAGTAGTAGTAGTGTTAGTGCTCATTTGAGGGTGTTTGACATAGAACCCTTGGCAGCCATTGCAAACGAGGTAGTGTCGATAAAGAGTCGCAGCACTTTTATAAGAAAACGTGAACGAACGAGTATGCAAATATCTAACGTTCGTTAACTTCAAATTAAGTAATGTTAAAGCATGCTGAAACATCAAGTTTTACAGTTTGATTTTCACTTAAAAGTTACATTGCGTCTAGCTCTCCTTAATTTTGATCTATAACATTTATTTCCGTTAAAAAAATTATATAGTTTTAAATTTTTCGATAATCAATGTGCCAGCGTGGCCGAGTGGATAGCGTGCACAGCTTCTGAACAAAAAAACCGTTGTTTGAGTCCTGCCTCTGGTGACTTTTTTTTTATTTGTTTTGATTATTTTAAAACACAAAACACTTATGAAGTTTTATAAAGATTATATACAAACATATGTAATGATATTATACACTTTTACTAACGAAAAGATTTTAAAAAAACTAAAATTTCTAAAAACATCAAAACACCAGGAGAAAAAATTTGTTGCGTGCGTGTCGTGAATGAGATACTTATGTTTATTATGTTATTATTATGTTATTAATGCGCTCAGGTAATTAGTCCTAAAAAGCTGCGGATGGTCTGAAAAAAAAGGTGTCTGAAACTTAACAAAGAAAAAACTTGATAAAAAGGTGGTGCTGTGGGGGCAAAAAAAAAAAAAAAGCTCATAGCTAGAAAAAAATTTAAGACTTTTTTTTTGACTTTTGAATTAAAAGTTTTTTTTTGCTACATTTATTTTTTTACTATAAATATATGGTGCAGCCGTTTTTCAAAACGCTTTAATATGCTTATTACGTATTACAGGAAAAAGCAACTAAAAAAAAATATTATTAGGAGAAACTCTTTGTAAAACGCTTTTTGAAACGAATAATCTTTATGTATTTTTTCAGAACTCTTTGACAATATGTACTCAATAATGTTTGTAGACATCTAAACTAGGTTATTTTGAAATGAGATAATTAGAACATATAAACTAGGTTATTTTGAAATGAGATAATTATGTCTTTTATATACTTTTAAACTTTTTTATTTTAGTGGCTTTTATTAATAAAAGCCACTAAAATAAAAAAGTTTAAAAGTATATAAAAGACATAAGTAATCATTTTCCTATCTTTCTAACCACTAAAAACATAACATTAAAAAACAATTCCATAAAATCAAAAATATTGGTCCGTCAAATCAATGAAAACTCCTTAGCGCATTTTCGCCATCTATTAAAAAATTCTGTTGATTGGAACTTAGTGTATAAAACACAAAATGCAAATAATGCTTATGAATTATTCCTTGCGTTTTTTAGTAAACAATATAATAAGGCATTTCCTTTAATCGAACAAAATTTAAATTCTAAGTCTATTTTAAATCCGTGGATGACAAAAAGTTTAATCAAATCTTCAAAGAAAAAACAAAAACTATATGAAAAATATCTACGACTTAAAACATATCATAATGAAATAATATACAAAAACTACAAAATTTTGTTTGAAAAAACCAAAAGGTCTTCAAAAAAATCTTTTTATGAAAAGCTATTGGAAAAAAGTAATGGAAATACAAAAAAAAACTTGGAATATAATAAAAGAAATAATTGGCAAAAATATTTCGATTAAAAACAATTTGCCACAAAAACTGTTAATTGATGAAAAAGTTGTTTATGATAAAGAAACCATAGCTGACAAGCTAAACAGTTTTTTTCTTGAGATTGGTCCAAATCTGGCGGCAAAAATTCCATCTAGTACCATAAAATTTGAAACTTACCTCAAAACAGCAAATAATGTTATGACAGAACCAAATTTAAATGTAAGTGAGTTGCATAATGATTTTTCCTCTCTGAAAAATAACAAAAGTGCAGGCATAGATAAAATTAGCGTCAATGTAGTTAAATCAGTTTTTGATATTATTGAACCCTTATTGTTTCACATTTTTAATCTCTCATTAATCTTTTAGCGTCTGTTATTGTACCAGACAAACTTAAAATAGCCAAAATCACACCGATTTTTAAGTCAGGTGAAAAAACAAATGTTTCAAACTACAGACCTATTTCTGTATTACCTTGTTTCTCTAAACTGCTAGAACGCATTATGTACAATAGGCTTTATAATCATTTAGTATCAAATAATATTCTGTACAACAAACAATTTGGGTTAAAAAAAAATCATTCTACGGATCACGCGATGATTGAGCTTGTAAACCATATATCGGGTGCTTTTGATAAAGATTATTTTACCTTAGGAGTTTTCATTGATTTATCTAAAGCATTTGACACTGTCAATCATGAAATCCTTATAAAAAAATTAGAGCTTTATGGAGTAAACAACTTAAACTTACTTTGGTTTAAAAACTTCTTGACTAACAGAAAACAATGCATAACCTATGAAACAAATGAAATTTAAAAAAAACTTATAAGTTGCGGGGTTCCTCAAGGATCTATCATGGGGCAAACAGAACTGTTTATTGCGAACCGCTATTAAATCGTCTCAAGGCCTTAAACATTTATAAACTAAACATTTACCAAACATTACTTTTCATGTTTAAAATGAAACATGGAATATCTCCACTTATATTTCAATCTTATTTTAGCGAAATATCTCATAAGTATCCAACAAAGTTTTCAGAGGAAAACTTTATTGTTCCGAGAATTAATTTAAAAATAAGTTCTTATCGAATTCAATATCAAGGACCTTTTTTATGGAAAAATTTTATTAAAAACTTTAATAAAGAATATAACTCTTTAGAAATATTTAAAACAGTTTCTAAAAGAACCTTACTTCAACAAGATTTTAATTCAATAGACTTTATATATTTTTTTTAAAAGGTAATTTTAAAATAGAAAAATTGCTTCCATTAGCACTAAATATATTTTGTTATATGTATCAAGTATAATTGTATTAGTATACAAAACTTTTTTTATTTTTAAATTTTTAATATAATTGTCATTTTATTATTTGACAAAAGTTATGTACTCTTTAACGTTTTTTTGTATATGTTATTCATATTTGTTTATAAACACGGACGTTTTGTAAACGGGGCTCGGTGATAAGACAGTCATTGTATTCTTCTTGCTCCGGTCAATTTTTATAAATGTAATATGTCTTTATTGTAAATATATGAAACGGCAAATAAAAAAATAAAATTAAAAAAAAAAAAGTAATTGCAGTTCAGTGCACTGAAAAATTTAAAGTATAGTATATTGGGGTTCTAGGAAAAAATCCCCCCGGAAAAAATCCCCCTGAAATAAACCCCCAAGAAAATTTTTTTTTTTTTTTTTTTTTTTTTTAAGTTGATTAAGGTGCCCCAAGAAGTCCTTACGGTCTTATCACAGAGCACCGCGGAAGAGCATTTAATGGGAAGTTCACGCCTCCTTCCTAACCGATGTCGCAAAACTTGCCCAGAGGTGGGGTTTGAACCACGGGTCTTACGTTTCTGAGGCAAGTGCGCTACCACTGCGCCACGGCTGCATAAAATTTTCCCGGAAAAAATCCCCCATGGAAAATATCCCCCCCCCCCCAAAAAAAAAATATTTTTTTACATAAAAATTATCAATATATAGTTATGTTTATTTCTTTATTTATTTTAAATATTTATATAAAATTAGGTACTTCAGTCACGTGACTTTTTCCGTGCGACAAGTTTATAACATGAACATAAGCGGCAAGTTTTTCGGGAATTTTTTTCATGGTACCTAATTTCAAACCCAATTGCCAGTTATATTTCATTAGCAAAAATTTGAAAAAAATGTTGATCTGCGGAGATTATTCTTTGAAGTTTCTTAAAAAAGACGCTAGAAGATTTTTGAAGTCGTTTTCTTGATAGTTTATTTAACTTACACTTTTTGACAAGTAAATAAACTGTTTTAAATTTCTTTTTTTGGGTTCTAGCACATCAAAAAAGATTATTTAGCCTATTAAATTACAATATTTGATACTTGTTTTTATACTAATTTGTTTTTTATATCTGGACTTAAAAAAAAAAAAAAAAACACTTTCAAGTATTTTTTCGATTTTTTTTTGACGCCATTATGGTATGCCGTTCAACCAATATATAGCTAGTTATTTATGAGAGTTTATTTTTATTTCACGTTTATTTCACGGCTGTTTCAGAGTGAGCTTTACGGCTTCTTGTTTTTTTTTGAAAATTTTGACTTAGGGGGTGTTACTAAAACATTTATAACTTTTGAAATATTAAAAATAATTTTGTTTTGTAAAAGGAATAAAAACAACAATAAAATGTTTTATCACATGACATTTAATACAATAGTAAAAAAACTTCTTTTAGTTTATAAAAAGCGCGACAAATGATGAACTTGGTTAAATTTTAGTAATTTGCTGTTACTTTTTATCAAAAAAAAATCAAAAAAATATATTTCTGATAGTTATTATCAAATACACTCATTTTTAACTATTATTAAATTAAAAAAATCTTACTTAATTCTTAATAGTAAACTGAAACAGACTTTATTAAAGTCTGCAAGCAAACCGCATTTTTTGCAAAATTATGAAAAATGTTGTTAAAGGGGGGATAAGCTGTTAAATGAGCACGTTTTTAAATCTAGAAGTTCTTGTTTTAGAAAATAATCCACTAAGTTGATAAATTCAATGCATTATAAAATAAAACCAGATCTCAATTTTGAAATATTTAGTCTTAACATTTTAAGCTAAAACCTTAGCTTAAAATATACTTTAGCAATTCTTTTCTATGCATACAGTTTTAATAATATGGTGTTAGTTTGTTAATAAATAAAGACTCAAATAAAATAATTCATGACCAAAACTAAGTTAAAGTTTTTGAATTAACCTCGCTTTTTGTAATATAATTATTTATGGCACTTGAATCGATCTTTTCTCACAAAAAATAAAACGTTTCTTTTAATATACAAATAGCTAATTTAAATTGTTTGATAATGTGTTTTTATTCTCATAAAAAACTGTTTTGTAATGAGTTGATCCACTAATCAGTTCTTTAAGTAGAAAACGATCTTTGAACATCCAGTTAATATTAGATTTATGCACCATTTTAAAGAAAAAACCGTACAACTTTGTTTATTTTATACTTCAAAATTCATCTCGCTAAGAAAGTTTTTGTTAAATATACGTTTTTGTTTTGTTTCTACTTTTGTTTGTTGCTTGACAAATTATATTAGCGGATTATTCATTTTGTTATGATACTTTATTAAAATTTTTATTTTGTATGTCATATTACGATATTTTAATTAAATCTTGTTAAAGGGGTTCTATAAAAAGATTGCGATGACGTTCTGTCATCCTCATCTTCTTTGAGCCCCTATCTGTTTTACTTATATAGTTAAATTTTATATTAAGTAGTGGAATTTGTAAAATTCTTATGTTATGTAAACAGAGAAAGATAGAAAGAAAAAAAAAAGAAAAAGTTGTTTTCATAAAATTTATTACATATTTCCTAGGGACGTACAGAATTTAAGGTCACGTGATTGTTTCGAAATATAAACAATGTTTTGCGCATTAAACTAGAAAAATTTGTTTCTAAACCAGCCGAGTTTGAAAACATATTTCATAACATAGCTAGAAGTACAGCAAACAATTTTTTGATTTTTATATGCAGAAAGGGTTGAAGTTTCAATAATTTGGTGCGGATTTCATAAATAATAATACGATTTTCATTATTTAATAATAAAATTAAAAATAAAAATGCATTAAAAATAGTTCAAAAATAAAAAATAAGCAATCCGCACCAAAACTAGATTGAATAGAGATTTATTTATAAATGTTCCGAATTTCAACCATGAGGCTTTTAGCTACGTTATGAAATCTTAGTTAACCCAAGACAGGTTTTCCGCAAAAACCACAAAAAACAGAAAAGTGATCCCAAATCTTTAGCAATATTTAAACATTAATATTTTTATTCCGTTTAATGTAAATATTTATTTAAAAAAAAAAAAAGATAGGTCTTTAATAATTTTTTTATTTGGAGATGAAAGCGCTTATAGGAAAAAAACACTATTATTTTAAAGTTCGTGCATTTTTAAACTTTTTTTGCGGAAATACATTTTTTTTGATAAACACAAAAATAACTGTGACGTCAAGCTCGAGTAAAACAGCCGTGATTTACGTAACTTTTATTTTTAATACTTTTTTATATCTAGTGCAAAATAGAGATTTGTATTTATGGTATCAAGGTTTAGAAAAAAAAACTTATCATATGTGTGCACAGTTTTTAGACAACGATTTTCTTCCAATTTCAAATTACTGATAATGACCTTAGTTTGTTTTCGAAAATAAAGAGTTATTCAGAAAAGTAGGTTGCTGACTAAAAAAAGTAAAGAAGAATTTATGCTTTTAAATTTTATACCACCAGTATCTGAAACAAATATTCAAACATTTTTACTTTCAACATCACCTAAAAAAAAAAAAAAAAACTTATAAAAGACCTAGATCTTAAAATCGAAAATAAGCGTAAAATTAAAGCTATTGACAATTTAAAAGAAAGTTATGAAAACTGCTATATACAGCTAAATAGTCTTAAAAATGGCAATGAAAACTTAAGTCAGATATAAGAACCAGCAATGCAGAGAAACTAGAATTTGTAAGACAGGCCAAACAGTGTAAAGCATTATATACAAAACGAATGAAAGGCTGTCAATTCTAGAAAGAAAGTTTACCATATTAAAACTTAAGAATAAAACAAACAGAATTCAAAATTTAAACAAGAAAATTTTGTATGGAGATATAAAGCTAAAAAAACAAGAAGAAAAAATTGATGTATTAAAAGCCCAATTTAAAAGCCAATCTCAAACTTTAAATAAGAAACTTGATGACCTTAATCAAATGCTAGAAAGTAGTAATAAAAAAATTTATAATTTATTTCAACAAAAAAAAAATCTTCAAAAAAACTTATGTCGTTTGAAAAAAAAATTAAATAAAACAAAGGAAACAATTTTAGCTTTTTCAATTGAAAATCTTACTTTTTTGCAGTCAAAAGTTAAAGAACTTAGTGCAAAACTTGAATTATTGAACAAAGATAACATATATTTAAATGGTCTTTTGAAAATGTTGGAAGATGAGGAGATTGTAACTTTTGAAAGGGGGCGTTATTCAAATGATATTCGAGAAGTAATTATGGAACTGTTATCATTAAATGTCAGTATGAACAAGGTCACTGATGTCATCAAAATTGTTTTTAAGAAACTTGCAAAAAAAGAAATTTCAAAACTTCCTTCTGTAGGTACAAAATCTAAACTTATGTCAGAGGCTTTAGTTCTTGCACTGATTCAAGTATCAGAAGAAATGTTAGATAGTGTTGAGAAAGACACAGGAAACTGTTTGCATGGGGATGGAACAACCAAATATCACAGACATTATCAAAACTTTCAGTTGACTTCCAAAAGTGTTGGAATGCTATCATTTGGGCTATCAGAATTGGCT
This sequence comes from Hydra vulgaris, assembly GCF_022113875.1. Classification (NCBI taxonomy): domain Eukaryota; kingdom Metazoa; phylum Cnidaria; class Hydrozoa; order Anthoathecata; family Hydridae; genus Hydra; species Hydra vulgaris. The sequence continues at coordinate 5,645,756 of NC_061163.1, read as the reverse complement.
TCTGGTGATGCTGGATCTACTTTGAGTTCTTTAACAGAAACATTGGATAATATTTGTGATGTTCTGGACACAAAAGACAAGGAAAAAGACTTAGCAAAGTTAATTTGTTCATTTAAGACAACTATGTTAGATTTAGGTTCTGTCAATCCACTTTTTAATAGTAAATTCAAAGAAATGAGGGAGCTATTGTTACCAAAAGTAATAGAACATTGGGATTATTTAACAATTAAACAAAAAAATGATTTTAAGGATATGTCAAATGTTTTTTGCAAGTTACACCTTTTAACAAACTTTGCAACTGAGACAGATAAAGTACTGAATTTATTTGAAAAAATAGCAATGAGTGATGATCTAAAGACATTTTTGCATTTAAAACTTTCAAATCTGGGGCTGCAAGACCGATACGTACTGCATGTAAAGCATTCCATAAACAAGGTAGTGATGAAGCTAGTGTGGCAGGATATTTTAATTCTTTTCTTAATGGAAAAGGTGAAGACAAATGTATGTTTGCTCCTTTTAGAGGCAATAGGTTCAACATTTTGTTTTATAATAGGGCTGCACTGTATTATCATTCAGAATCTATTAAAGAATTTTTGTCTCAATGGCCAAATCCGAATAATCTTTTAGAGGCAGTTAATGAAGATATATCAAATTTATTATTTTCAGCAGAATCTCGTGCATTAGGTATTTTTGACAAGTTAATTACTGGTCCCCTTTGGAGACTCATTTAAGAAAACAAAAACATTCTTAGTATAAATAAGTTTTTATTTTGTTTAAAAATGAAATTGTCAGATCTTTGCAAAGATGCTTCTCCAATGCTTAATCAAACACCTGTATTTGATCCAAGAGATGTCAAAAAACATAAAGATAAACTTTATGAAAAACTTTTTGAGGAGACTGAAAATATAGAACTTGATGTCTTGGTGCAGCAGTCATTAGAAATAATTTCCCATGCATTTTTAATAATTCTAGAAAGACAAGCAATTGATCAGCTCCCAGGAGGTAAATATTGGAACTCAGATAATAAAATTCAAAAGGCTGCTGAAAATGTACCAACAACTAACAAAGCTTCAGAAAGTGATTTTGCGATTCTAGATTTACTTATTCGGACAAAGCCCAATGCTAAAATACAAACAATTCAAGCATATACAATGTGGTACAGAAACAAAACCTTAGATTGGTTGGATGCAAAATCAGAAGAAGAGCGTTACATTTTAATTGAAAAAGCTTTTAATAGTGTTGAAAAAATGAAGTTTAAGTATAAAGAGCGTCAAGTAGAGTTAATATCAAAGAAATCTTCTATTCTGATAGTAAAACAGCAACTCAAAGCAGATACAGAAAAGAAGGCATTGCTGAAAAAAGCAAATATTGTAAATGAGCTTATTCAAATGAAATCACAAGTTTGGCTAACAGCGGATGAAGCAAAAGATAAATCTTCAAAAATTGAAAATGATACTTTAAGAAAGCAAGTTATTAGAATTCAATTAGATTTTTATCGTTATGTAATAGGGGCGAAATGTTTGTTAAAGCTGTTTTATAAAACTAAAGTTTCTGGAAATAAACGTATTGATTTAAGTTCAGGAGAGTTAATGGAGAACCTTTTGACTGTCATTTGTACCTGCAATTTGCCTCCGCCAGAAAAAACAACCAATACATTAAAAGAAAAAAACCAACGCAGACCTGATTGAAGAAACAAAAAGAAAAGTTGTTTACAGCGTTAAAAGATTCTAGAATGTCACATCTTGCAAAACAAAAAAAAGTCCTGTTTTTGCCAGCTTTATTAGATGATCCATTTAGTTTAATTGGGCGAGTTGTTCTTCATAAAATAAAAAAAGTTGATGAAGAAGAGTATTTCTGGTGCAAAGCAAATGTTGTTAAAATGGGTAAAGTTGGAAAAAAAATCAAGCAAACTTTATATGATGTTATTTACGAATCAGAACCTGGAAGCATTTATACATTTCCACTGTTATCTGACTTTGATAAAGGAGATATGATTTTGTTATAAAAGGTAGAATCATTTTAAAGTTTCTATAGTTATTATTAGTTGATGAACCTGTCCTTGTTACTATTTAAATGAACCTGTCCTTGTTACTACTTAAACAAAGATTTCGTTATATTTTTTGCATGATCATTAAATTTTTTGTTACAGGAACATTTAAACATGATGAACTGCTTGTAAGATTGTGGTGCAATGTAAACAAGAAAAAATTGTGGATGATGTTTTTAAATACATTTGTGCATTTTTCTTAATTTTGTTTTTGTGTATTTTTTGACTATTGTGTTTTTTCCAGCAGTGGTTATCCTTTAACTAATGTTTATTTTTTTGGTTTTTACAGAAATTTCTTTTTTTTTTTTTGACCCAAATGCCCCATATGGGGCAAACGAGCACTGGGATTTTTACATATATTTTGGATTTTCAAAAATGTGTATGAACTTGTTTATTCTGACAATATGAAAAAGCACTAGCTCTATAACTAAAGTTAATTTATATTATTTTTACAGAACCTTAATTGTTTCCGGTCCAATCGCCTTGAATCGGGGAATTAGGCATAATATTTTGAAATATTTTTTTATATTTATAAAAAAAATATGCAAAAATAAAATTGTTCACTCTAAAATTGTTCAAACGTAAATAAAATTGTTCACTCTGACAGTTTGAAAAATCTCTTTTTTTTTTTTAACGGTTTTTAATTTTTACGGTTTTAACCAAGGTTTTTGTACTCTTGGCCTAATTTGCCCCAAAATGGGAGAACAAGCTCTGTGTATTTTTAAATATTTTCCTAATATTTATAAATAAAAATAAATTTGTTCATTCTGAAAGTTTGAAAATTTTTTTAACGGTTTTTAATTTTTACGGGTTTAACAGAGTTTTTTGTACTCTTGGCCCAATTTTCCCCAAAATGGGAAAACGGGCCTTGTGCATTTTTACAGTTTTACCTAATATTTATAAGTATAAATGAATTTGTTTATCCCGATAAATTAAAAAAGCCTTTTTTTTTAACTAAAATTAATTTTTATTGTTTGTATTGAACTTTGATTGTTCTTGGCCCGATTGCCCTGAATTGGGGAAATTAGCCCTAAGATTTTTACGTATTTTTTTGGTATTGACAAATGTAAATGAATTTGTTTACTCTGTCAGTTTAAAAAAACTCTACTTTTTTATTTAAAGTCGATTTTAACAAAGCTTTTATAGCTTTTGATTCAATTGCCCCAAATGAGGCAAACGAGCAGTGGAATCCTTACCTAGGGGCCCCTAATATGAGAATAATAATTTTTAGAATTGAATGCTTTGATTCTTTAGTAAAAAAAAAACAATAAAAATAATTTAGCATAAGTACTTCAAAGAAACTCGTTCTCATTGATAGCATTTAAAAATAATTTTTTTTTTCAAAATTTGGTGCCATAATTCCTAAGGAAAACTCGAGAAATCTTGTCGCAAAATAGGCATTATTGAGCTTAACATAAACTGTCATAACTTGGGAACCAGTTATCCAAATTTTAAAAACGAACTCATTTTGAAAACGTCTTTATTATTCGCATACTTTAGTATTAATTATAACAAGAGATAATAATAATAGTAAAATCGAGTGAAGTGCCTAATAAAATACTTCATTTTTCTTCGCAATGTCAAGTTATGCGTTATACCTCGAAGGTAGCGAATGTGATACCCTAACCCTAACCCTGACGAACTACAAACCGGCAAAATGTGAACTTTTTTGAGAGCCATTGTAGTTAATTTAGCGGTATGTTGACTGTACACTGACTTTTAAGGTACCCTGACTTTTAAGCGAAAAAATTAATTAAAAAAAAATAAAAGGAAATTAAGGGAAACTAGACAAATACAATATGAACAAATATATATTTTTTGATTATTTGATAGACTGCCTGCCCAAACCAAACCCTCCGTCGATGTACCAGCACTCCGTTGCGGGATCTAGAAGATAGTCAATGTAGAAACACTTCGCGCATGTTTTACAGTTAAATATAAAGATTTTATTTTAAATAAAGCTTTAAAATAGATAGTTAAGATTAAGAGAGTTTTTTTTTTTATTACTATTTTTATCATAAAAATAATGGTCTTTAAAATATGTTTGGTTTCGCAAAAAAGTTCGCATTTTACCGGTTTGCAGCTCGTGGTGCGCAGTTTGCATTTTACCGACTAGCGCATAACTTGACATTTGGATGAAAAATGAAGTATTTTATAAAACTATAATTAAAACTATTAAATAAATACTTTATTGATAATTTTTAATAAAATTTTTTTTTTTTTTTAAGTGGGGATATTTTCCTGGGGGATTTTTCTCGAACGGATTTTTTCTCGGGGGGATTTTTTCTCGGGGGGATTTTTTCCGGGGGGATTTTTTCCTGTTACTGTGTATTGGTGTTTGCAAAGAAACATTATATAAGTCGTTTTTTAATATAAAACTATTTTTTTTTTAACTTTGTTGTATATACAGGTTCGGCGCTTAACCATCCCTATATAAACAACATATATAAACAAATATGTCATTTATTTATGTATGTTGTTGATAAAATGTAAAAAATCCACTAATATAACATTTTATTCAGGATCGTATGTAATATAAGTAAACCTTTCTAATAATTACAAACCTTTTTTGCTCAAGCTGTTTTGTTTTGATTTTTTGTATGCATGTTATTGCATTTAGAAAATTTGACAAGATTTAAAAAGCACAAAACATATTGTCTTATCCAAGTGGTAAATTTAAAACTTCAATTTTAGATTTGCTCCTTGCTTGATAACTTCTGATTGTTAAAATTACGTTATCTGATTCTTAGACTATTAAAAATGATAGTAGAGGCTTTTTCGTAAACCTTTGAAGCTACGTATGTGACGTCAATTTGCGGCAAAAAACTGGAAAAAAGGTTTTATTTAAATTTTTTAAAAAAGCTACTACTTTTAAAGGTATATAGAATATATTTTTATGGGATATATTTTAATTAAGACAAAAACCATTTCTTTATTACTATTGTAATAAATACAATCTCTTATCCGTGATAATGATATATCTGTACTAGTTTATATATTTTATGCAGTTGTATGCAATATAATTAAAATTAATCAAAAAATGTAAGATAGATGCAAAAGAAAACTTGACGCGTAAAGGTTTATTTTGCCAAAAACCGACGTCAATGCGTAAAATTATAATTTAGTGGTCTAAGATCTTCTTAGTTCCATTTGCATAGCGTAACGTGCAAAAGTCTGTAAGTGTAAAATGTCTTTAGCATATGTTGAGTTTTCAGGCATTATATGGAATAATTGTGTATAATATATCTATAAAATGCGTAATAAATTTCAAAATATATTACGCTTAGAGGAGGCCTTGAACCCCGCAAAACAACACTGATGACAGCGTACTTAACCATTGAGATATCAATGAATTGCATTTAGCAGAAAAACAAACCTAATTTTAAGACTCTTATAAGCTCTACGTATGCGGAAAAGGTGTTAATTTTTTTGCTCATAACGTTTTTTTTCAAAACAAAATGATTTCACAAAAAAATATTGAAGTAAATAAGGAATAAGTATAGAAATAATCGGTGCGGAATAAATATGTATAGAAATGGTAGGTTTGGTAAAGACCCGTATTTTACGGATCCGGAAAGCTAGGATATATAAGGAAAAAGTACAGAAAAGTTCGATTTGGAATAGAAAAAGAACCGTATTTTTACGGGACCGATCTCAGCTATAAACAAAATAAAAAAATCAAAAGGTTTTCCTCGCAGAGCGTTAAGTTAAATATAAAATCAAAATAAATTTCATTAAGTTTAACGAAAGTCTATTTTTACTATGAAATTTACTACTTTTTACTACCAAATTTACTATTAATTTAAAAGTAGAAGGAGATCTTAAGCTCATTTATTTCAGAGCTTAAGATCTTCTTCTGCTTTTTTTTAAAATAACTTTATCCTCGCGTAATTTATGGACGATCCCTAATGCAGTTTAAATTTAAATACAGAAACTAAAATAAAGAGAAGTTTAACCTCTAGTAGATATTTTTACAACTTATTCTAGTTTCTATATTTAACTCTAAATTTTTAACTTCTTGCTACTTTTCAACTGGTTTTTAATAGAATAAGGAGATTAAACGAGGATTTTGTTTTGAGATAAACGAGGATTTTATTTTGAGTTTTGATTTTTTAATGTTTACAGTCGTTATTTAAAGTTTACATTCATATTTTCAAAAGATTTATCAGTGAAATAGGTACACACAACTAAAAAAATATAATGCTTAAAAAACAACAATATGGGTGTCTGACTTTCTTGATTTTGCCACAATTAAACACAAAATTTGCGCAAGTTTAAAGTTAATTAAATAATCCTCTCCATAAAAAAAATTATTAATACTTCCGTAATAAAATGTTTTACAAAACCGCGTTGTTAGAAGTTTTTTTAAAATTTTAAAAAATGATAATAATAAAATAAAAAATGCTGTGGAGGATATTTACACGTTTTGGATCAAGAATAATGCGTTTGCTAACAACAAGAAGTTGTTTTTTATTTGCAACAATATTTTTTTTGTATCATGTATTATTATTGCCGTACTTACTAAAGTTATTTTACGACCAACCGATTGAATCAAATCCACAATTCATGAAGTTATTTAAAAAAACCAAACAGCTAAAAGTTGAAAATGTTTTACTTCAAAAAGAAATGCAAAAGAACTATAAAGATGAGAAATTTAGACTTTTTGATGCAGAAACTAAAGCCAGAGAACTCGCACTGTTTATTGAAAACTTAAAACTTAACAACAACGTCAGTTTCTTTGAAAATAACTCCCAAACAAATTGGAAAAGGAATGGAAATGATTTGCTTCTGTATGCAGATAGTATAAAAAACAAAATTGAAACGATTAAAGCTCACGAGGCAAAAATTGCAAACAGTGTCTCACTAGCTCCACGAAGCGCTAACTTTGAGGTTTTAAGTAGAAGAATTTCTAATCAAATTGAAGAAATGTGGTTTTTATGGAGAGGTAACTTGAAAAAAATACAAGACGTTCTTAAAAATCATAAAATACCTTCCGGTTTTTTGAATAAAATATCAGATGAGTTTCGCGAAATCAATCAAATAACGGAAAGAGACTATGAAGAATTAATGGCGATAGATGGGATAAAAGAATATAAAAAAAATCTAGCCAACAACTTATCAAATAAAATTCAAAATCGCATTTTTAAACTTCAGCATCCTTCAAGCTGTTATAATGCAAAGAAATTAGTATTAAATTTAAACAAACCCTGTGGTTATGGCTGCCAAATGCATCATCTCATCTATGGAATGATTGTGGCCTATGCTACAAAACGCATTTTAGTAATTTCTGACACAAATATAGGAAGTGATACTAATTTAAATTTGTATTACCAAAAATTAACAAACTGCAGTTTATCGTCTAAGCAAATCATTGCTCATTGGGGTGAAAACATAAAAAATAAAAAAGTGGTCTCTTTGCCACCTGTCGAATTTATTCGTCCTAGACCTAAACAAATGCCTATGGCTGTGCCAAATGATATCATTGACACGCTGAAGGCTTTTCATTCGCGTCCTTTTATTTGGTGGGTAGGGCAAATATGTAAATTTTTGTTTCGACAACAACCATTTCTTAGTGACAAACTTTTTAAAAAGAAAAAAGAATTAAAGTTTAAGAACCCTATTGTTGGGTAAGTTGAAAAAACTGTTGGGATTGTTTACTGTTGGGTATGTTAAACGTTGGCTAAGTATAATCAAACTATTTTAGGGCTACCATCTAAGAATAATTTAAATAATAAAATCGCAACCAACTTTTTATAATGATTTGTGACGCATTCTTCAATTCAAATAGATGATAACAACCCTGGGTTTGGCTTTAACTTTCAATAAAATTACTGATGTTTTTTTATAAATTATTTTGTTTAAATTAGCATACACGTCCGTCGCACTGACAAAAAATTGGAAGCTGCTTACCATAACTTAGAGGAATACATGTATTGGGTTGATCTTTACTACAAAAAAAGAGAACTTTCCGGATCGTTGAGTCCAAGAAGAGTCTTTATTGCATCTGATGATACATTGATTATTAAGGAAGCTAGAGAGAAGTAAGTTTTGTTAAAAATTTATTTGTTAAACTGTTAATTTTTTATTTAATTATGAAAATTTAAATTTGTTAAAACTAAAAAATTTAACAAAATAATTAGAGCTTTTATTTAAATTTTATATTGATGGGATGATTTCCTAATTTTCAAATCAATCCCCATCATATTTTTAAAATTTAATTTTTTGAAAGTTTTTTTTGCATCAAACTAATTCGCTTATTGTAAAAATTTAAATTTTGGTGTTTCATTTTTTCATTTTTTCATTTGTGTTTTATTTCCGGAAATCAGCTCTGATGACTTGATGTCACGTCACATGTCAAGTGTTTGCAAGGACTTTTCACATGTTTACTCTGCTAATAAAGTTAGTATCATTATCTAATGAAATTACATTATCTACTGAAATCAGATTGCAATCTTCTGGTTACAATCTGATTTCAGTAAATAATGTAGGGGAGCCAATTTTTAAATAGATTTTACTTTTATGTAGGGGAAGTCTTGTCTTAATTGAAAAATTTAAGGAATAAATATTTATTAACCAAAGATGGCTTAACTATGAAAACATATATGATTTGATTTAAACAAAAAAACAACCCTACTATAATTTTAGCCATAATTTGATTTAATTAATTGCACTGTTATCGGAAATAAACTTTTTTTTGCAAAGACGCCATTTTGTTTTAATCAAGGCAACTGGTTCCCTAAATTGGAACAATTTGATTCCTCAATCAGAACAAGTTGTTTCTTTAAAAAAAAAACAACAGAAAAATCAACAAAAAGTGAAAATTTAAATATACAATAAGATTAATATTACCCTGACAAACTGAAATTCTAAAAACAAAAATTTGTATAAAAGCTGCAACTGCTATGACGTTCTCTTAATTTATTAATTAAAAACAACTAAATAAAGTATTATTTTTAAGGTTTATGGTTGTTACTAAGTATTTTTAAATTATGCCTGAACTGTTTTTACAAGAGTTTGATTTTGTTACTTATTAAGCAAAGAAAACTTTATAGTTCCAATCAAAGAAACTTTGAGCTATTTTGTTATATCACTGCTATATCATGCTTGCAGCAACTTATAAGATAAGTTAATGTTGTTACTAGCAATTTAAATCTCATCGCATTAAACACAAAAACCCTATAACCTATAACAGTATAGTTTACCCATCGCGTGAACACATAATTAGATCATCAAAAGAAAATCACGCAAAAAAAAGCTTTTAATCAATGGTGAACATGCATTTTTTGAAGGATAACTTTAATCTGTCAAAGTAGAAAATAAAGTTGATTAAATAAAAAAGGCAATTGCTTTTACTTAGTAATTGGTGAGCTTTACTTGAATAAAAACTTCAGCAATTTTCGTTGAACTTTAATATTCGTAAAGCTGAGCTTTACGAATATTAAAGTTCAACAAAATTTACTATTATCATACATACAATTACTTAGCGTTTTTGGAGTAAATTGTTTAATTTTGCATTAATAAAAATGAGCCATTTTGCTCAATTGTTTATTCACATAAAGCTGAAGAATTACTCTAAAAACGTTGAATAAAAGCATTTGCTTTTTTTTATTCAACCGGCCTAATGATTAATAAAGATGGTGTCACTCAACAAAAGTCTAAAACAGTCCCTGCCGGCACAACTCAGAAAATAGTTATGCTTGGTTTCTGTTGCATTTTTAAAACCTTCTAAAACAAAAAGAATAACACGTATCAAAAATGGTTTTTATTCCGTAAAACTAACTGTTACCATAAATTAATTTACAATAAATACCAGTTAAAGTATTAATGGTTTTACCGTTATGGAAACGTAGTATTATATTGTAATAACTTTCCGTTAGGAATGTGAAACCACTGATAAAAACATGCGACATTAAAATTTGACTTTAAAACCTCAAAAAACACGTGTTAAACTCTAGTAAAACTGCCCTTAATGTACACGTGCTTTTGGTTTACGCCTGAATCGTGAAAAACACGTGCCTATATGGGTTTTATTTCCGAAAAAGAAACTAGATGTGCCGGTAGGGGTGACACTGAATTTTAAATATAATATAGCTATTGCATACTTATGCATATTAGCATACATATGCATATTACATGCATATTAATATGAAGTACTTAAAAATTTAAACATGTTAATATCATAGTTTGCCAGTAATAATATCAGTTAAAAAGTATAAAAAGTATGGTAGTAAAATGCGAACTGCAAACCGGTAAAATGCTAACTTTTTTGCGAACCAGACATTATATTTTAATAACCACTACACTTATGGGGTCGTCCATAACACGCTATTTTTTTCAATTTTCAACCCCTCCCCCCTCCCTCATGTCACAAACAGTCACATTATTCTGCACCCCCCTAAAAAGGTCACATACCCCCCCTCCCTCTAAAACAAAAAAACAACAACAAATCATTACGGTACTTTTAACATTCTAACAACATAGTAATAGCTATTTAACAGAATAAAAAAGACTCAATTTAACTAATTTGGAATGCATTCTTAATTTATTGGGAAAGATTGTCATAATAAAGTAAAGTAAAAATAGTTCTTTTATTTAAACCTCATGTTTTTGATGGAACTGGAACACATTTGCACGCATTAGAGAAATATTGCATTTATGCCATAATATAAATTACTACTAACTTAGTTATACTGACCTCAAACTAGCTACTGTTCTCTTTGCACTTTTATATTATAATAATCTGTGTTTCCTATTGGCTATTTAATGCATGAGCAAGTCTATTTAACTTAATTACCATATATTATATATTTATTTACTTATATTCTTGCTTAAATGTAAATGTAACTAAAACCCTAGTGTTTATATAATGTCAGAAGATTCAAAAAAAATATATATTTAAAAGATAATATATTTCACCATATGTTTTATTTACTTATTTAAACCTTCCATTTAAAACTTAAATTATACGTTCTTAATTTAATGATTTTGCATCGCTGCGCTTCAATGTCTTCAAACTTTTTTAATTATTTAAAATACGGAGATAAGCATAGCGTGAGAAATGTGATTAAAATTTTTGACAATCTGAAACACTTATTTAATTGAATGAGTAAATATGTAGGAAATAAACTGTAATGATAAAAAATATTTGTGACGTCACATTTATCAAAGACTCCCTTCCCTCTAGTCTCAAATTGTCACAAAATTATTCCTCAAGCTAGTAGCGTGACGTACTTTATGGATGACCCCCCTATGATATTTAAAAAAACGTCTGCTCATCAATTTTTCGATTTAAATTGAATTTAATGAAATTTGATATATTTTATTTATTTAGAATTTGGTATATTTTATTTCTTTTAAATTAAGTATAATTTATGTTTCTGCTTGAAGTCCATAAAAAATATAGCAAAATAAACAATTTAACGACAAACGGAAATTTACATTGTTAACATAGGACCATGGTTCGCAAAAAAGTTCGCATTTTACCGGTTGTTCGCAGTTCGACTACCAAAAAGTATATACCACGAGAATATTTTTATTAAGAGATGATATTGTCAAAAGGTTAGATTAAAAAAAAATTTCATATTATTTAAACTGATTTTGTTTAAAATAAAGATAAAAGGTGATTGAAATAGTAGTTTTTTGAAATCATTCCCAATGCATACATGACTTTTATTCCATTCATAAGTGCACTGATAGACAATAGAACGCTTACCATACTTTTGATTTAAATATATGCCATTTATAAATACTAATTATATGCCATATAATGTACTTTAAATATATATAATGTAAATTAAACATATAATGTAAATTAAATATATACCATATAATATGGTACATTAGGCAAGGTGAATAAAAAAAAGTAATTGCTTTTACTTAGTAATTGGTCAGCTTTACGTGAATAAAAATTTCAGCAAGCTAAAGATGATAAAATACTATACTTATCAAAAGAGTTAAAAACAAGATTACATTACCAAAAGAAGATTAACTAGTTCCAAAAAGAAATTTTATTTTTATTAAAAGACTCTAAAGTGTCTAAATTAGGGTAGAGTGGGGGTATATATGAGCACTTAAGAAACAAACGTTGATGATAAAATAATCATAAGCAACATTCTTTTAAACAATTTTTTTAATACCTTGATATAAGAAAAAGAAACAATATGCAAAAAAATTTATAAAAATAAGTTACGGCAACCAAAGTAACAAAACTCTAAAAAAGCAAATTGTTTATATTTTGCAAGTAGGTGGGGCAAAACGGGACAATTGAAAAGTAGCAGTTATTCTTTGGTTGAAAAGATTTAAAAAAACAAAAATTGGTATCTGTTAATTTAACATGTTTAGACATTATTTTCTTAGAAAAAAATAACATACCTATATTAACACCCTCATACGCCATTACACCCCAAAAAGCAAGGACAACTGAAAATAAGAAATTTTTTCAATTTTATTTTAAATGTTTTTAAAAAAGCAAACTTAAAAAAAATGATCTAACAACAAAGTAGGAAAAAACTCATTAATAATAAAGTTAAGATTTAACAAAAGATATTATAGATAACATAAATCATATAAAAAGTATCCTGAAACTAATTAGCAGTAACTGTGAGCCCTATATCTATAGATATTACATCTATACCAATCATCTTTATTTCTGGCATCATTCCCCCGCAAACCATATAAATAACATTCACTATTTTCTGGTAAAACATTCTCCTCAGAAACAGGAGGCCTTTTAACTGCTTCTTTTTTTTTAAAGAGACTACAAGCAGCTTCTTTTTAGTTTTAAGTTAATTTTTTAAGAGATTCTTCAATTATTTTCTTTTTAGGAGATCTTGTTATATTTCTAGACTCTTCTTTGTTTCTTTTTCTTGGTTTTAACTTGGGTATGAAAACAATATCATTAAATGAGACATTAAGAACTGTAGTTTTGCATCCAGAAATAAAGCTATTATCAAGAGCAAAATTATTATGACTTCCTAAAGTTGAACTTGGCCTCATAAATAGTTCATTATTGTATGCTAAAAATTCATTTTTAGGAACAATATTGGCATTTAAAAGCCAAATACTTGCATTCTTAAAGCCAGCAGGCGCAATAGAAGGAGTTAAAGTTTTCATTTGGGCATTACAAAATAATTTCCCTAGTTATCTGTGAATATTTTTCTAAATTGATGATTTCGCATCCATAATGAAAAAAATTTACTCTCGAATCCTTTACACAAGGAGGAGGGGGAAGACCGGCTTTACTGGACGTGGGTGGAAAATTTTCCCAACCACCGTAAGCTTATTAAGAACAAACCCCAATTGCACTCATTGCCAGTGCCATGGCTAGCGGAGTCCTCCCCAACCCCATTCCTGAAAAATTAAAAACAAAAAAACAGCCTTAAGGGCCTCAAAATCTTAAAAAACTTTTCATTAGGTATAATAAAAAGCATCTTAAATTTGCAAAAGGGCCCTAAAATTTTCAATTAACCCATTAAAGTTCTTTTCCTCCTTCCCAATTAGGGAGCGTAGACCTAGCCACGGCTCATCTAATTGCAATAAGAACTGTAGTTGTGACTCCTCGATCTTTTATAAAAGAGAGTAAGTAGAACAATATAAAAAAGCCTTTTTACAAAAAGAATACGTAAAAATAACATAAAAAAGTAAATCGTACTTAAATAAATGAATAAAAATTGTACTCAAGTACAAAATAAAATTTGAACATAGATGACTTAATACATATGATACAAAATTGATTGAATTTTGTTTGAAAGAATGGTTCATTTAAATAATAAATATTTCTCATGTTACACTTGCCTAATAGTTTCAAAATTAAAGGAGATAAATCATACTTTCACATATAAACAAAAGATAAATTTTTATACACGTTTAGCTTATATATATTGAGGATTTTCATTTCATTAAAAATTATTAAGGAATTTACGAACCGATCCGCAAAATTAATTAAACGGATCGCATGTTTCTGACAGCAATAAAGACATTGTAACTTGCTTTGATCCGTGCTTCCCCAGGCAATAAATCCATAATTTATATAACTATAAATAAAAGAGTAATAAATTTTGGTTAAAATATTTTTATCTAAATAAGCACGCGCCTTATATAAAATAATGATTCTTTTTGAAGCCTTCGAGCAGACAGAGTTAACATGATGTTTTCATGAGATGTTCTTGTCAAAAAAAAAACCACCCAGATATTTAGTTACAGATACATATTCAATAGCACGTATATCTTTTATTGATAATTTATAAAATGACTCGTTCATTGACTTGATGTAGAATAAAAAGTTCTTTTCAGCTTCTATTGATAAAACTTCTTTGAAAAAACCAAACTTATTGCAAAAATATGATGCGCCACATCGAAATCAGCTGGTTTATCGGCAATACTTTGGTGTAAAGTAGACTTAGATATACCCTATGTATCAGCAGTTTTTCTTATGCTAAGATAAATTTTGCTCACAGCTACAAGTACTATAGGCCGGGTGAATAAAAATAAGCAATTGCTTTTACTCAATAATTGGTCAGCTTTACGTGAATAAAAACTTCAGAAGTTTGGCTCAAATTTTTATTCAAGTAAAGTTAAGTAATTTACTCAGTAATTGCTCAGCTTTACGTGAATACAAACTTAAGTCATATTCTTTATGCTGTTATTCGCGTAAAGCTGACCAATTACTGAGTAAAAGCAATTGCTCATTTTTATTCACCCGGCCTATTTTCATAGAGTTTTCATTTTATTTTAGACGATTGGTTTTTCTCATACAATTTCTTACCATCGTTATTTAGATTAAATACTAAAAATAATTAAAGATAAGTTAAAAAGATAACAATAACTTTGAATTTATTACTAATACTGCTTTTCTAAATAAGTAAAATATATTTTTAGTTAAAAAATAAAATCGCCACATTATAAATAGCTTCATAGAATGGTATTAAAGTCAATTATATAAGTATCTTGTTGTCCCGATGTGCCCCATAAACGTCATTTTAGTGAAATTAATACTATTCAAAAAATTTGCTACAAAATTTTTAAAAATCATATTCTAAGAGTGGATAAAAAATAATGTCTAAAAAATCTAAATTCTTTATAAATAAAGTGAGTAAGTAATAGTCTAAGCTAAATTTTTTATCTTTGTATTGCATTAAAAAAATGAGAAAATTTTGATTTTTGCGAAGTTGCTAATGCATTTTGGTATTTATTAAGCATTTTAGTAAACCTGAATTTTTCCTTTTTTTACAATAACAAGACAAAATCATTTGAAAAGTTTCAGCAAAAATAATAATAATAATTTTCAGATAAGATGAAAAGCTTAAAACATTGAGACGAAAATAAATTAAGACGACAGCAATTTCTTAATGTGATAGTAACCAAAATGACCCCAAACTTGAAAACAGTAACTAAGATAAAATAAAAATAATGTTAAGTAAAGTTAGGAGTTGCAGTATTGACATAATGATGAATTATTAAAGCACACCGTTAGCAGGAATTAACTTCTTACAAAGTTTATTGATACTAAAACTTATCGTCAGATTAAAGTCAGTCAACGCAAGTCAATAATACTTATCCTCGAAGGATAATACTTATCCTCGAAAGATAATACTTATCCTCGAAGGATAATACTTATCCTCGAAGGATAAGTATTATCCTTCGAGGATAAGTATTATCCTTGAAGGATAATACTTATCCTCGAAGGATAATACTTATCTTCGAAGGATAATATTTATCCTCGAAGGATAAGTATTATCCTTCGAGGATAAGTATTATCCTTGAAGGATAATACTTATCCTCGAAGGATAATACTTATCTTCGAAGGATAATATTTATCATGTCAATACTTTTACTTATATATAAATACAGCGTATTGTCAAGCAGCTCTTACAATGTCTCAGAAATATTACAGAATTTGCAGCAAACTGAATTGTAATTGTTTCTTGACTTCTTTTGCTAATTGAGGTGTTCTAAGACGACCTAGCTTTCTTGTAATCACCGCAAAAAAAAAATTAAACAAGCACTCAACATAATAAAAATCATTTGAGGATAATACTTATCCTCGAAGGATAATACTTATCCGCGAAGGATAAGTATTATGCTCAAATGAATTTTATTATGTTGAGTGCTTGTTTAATTTTTTTTTTTGCAATGATGACAAATGTTTAAAGCACTTTTAATTTTTTATATTTAGCCCGGTAATGAACTTTAAATAAAGAAAAAATTAATTTAACTTTCAAATCAAAAAAAAAAAAAAAAAATTTAATCAAAAAAGAAAAGTTTTAATAGATTAAACTATTTTCATTTATCGGAAATAATAAAATCTATCAAATATAAACAAAAACTCAAACAGTTTGATTAGTCAAACTGTTTTTTGGTCTCTTAAAAGTTCGAATTACAAGCAACTATGATTATATGATTATTCAACTAAATTATAAGATCAAGTCTTTGAAATATTATTCTTTTTTTAATTTTATTTTCATTTAAGCGCCAATTACACTCTCTTCAAACTTTTACGCTCACAACAGATATGTGTTAGTTGTTTACTTTTAAAAATTTATTGTGGAGTTTACGAAAAAACTGCGAAGATTATGAACTATTAAACAACAAGAAGAAGGATAAGTGTCTTAAAAAATTTTATAATTGTTTTTATGCTATTAATTATTTATTGGTTTTGCATGAGTAGTTATATAGGTTAGACATATTGCTTTGTCCTTCATTTGTTTTTTACTGTCCATTAAATTTTGGAATTGATTCAAATTGATTTTTTATAATATTCCGCGACAAGTAAATTATGTAAAGGAGTATGTCCTACTTTGATATCTTTTTTAATCCACGCCAAGCGGATTGTATTAAGACTTTTACTCCAACTAATCGTGTCTTGAGGATTATCTATCAAAAAATCTAAGCCTGATCAGCTTGGCGTTATAGTTATCTGATAATTTATATATATATATATATATATATATATATATATATATATATATATATATATATATATATATATATATATATATATATATATATATATATATATATATATATATATATATATATATATATATATATATATATATATATATATATATATATATATATAAGCCTTTATACCAAAAATTGCGTTATTTTCAACACACCCAATCATCTCATCTTAGGTAACCAGTTTCCTAAGATAAGCTTTTTTTTAAAGGAACTTAAAAAAATCTCAAAATAATGAAAAAATAATCACAAAAAAAAATTTAATAAAATTGTATCTTCACGGACATACTTAAGTAAAAAGTAGTTATCTCAACCATAAAAAAAACAAGAATAAATCTCTAAACAAGTTGACGATACTTTTTTTTGAAAAACCATTTACTCTTGAAATACCAAAATAAAGTTTTGCGAAAAATAACATTTGAAAAATGCGCTTTTCCTAATAAAAGGCCTCATCTCATCTTGAGCTTCTAAAAACGTATCGTTATATACAACTTCGCCAAGTACTATCATAATTTAAATAGCATAACAACAGCTTATGTATTATCTCATTTAACTCATGGAATTAAAAGTAGAAAAGCATAAAATATTGAGGATGTAACAAATTTTTGATGATCTTATTTCGTTCTGACGTATCACAAAATATTAAATAATAAAAAATTATAACGGGGGTGGTAACTTTTTTTTAACAGTAAAACAATCAAAGAATTTAACTATACAATCAAGAAATTGAAATAAACAACACTCTCGAACTTGTATAAATATTCTTAACCAAAAAAGTTAATATAAATTTTACATCTACATTTTACATCTTAAAATTAATTATGAACTCAAAAAAAATATATAAATTTTTTTTGAGTTCATAATTAATTTTAAGATGTAAAATGTAGTTTTATATTGTTTTCTAACATCCTTGAGCGTAAATATGTTTAAAAAAAAAAGGATAAAAATGTATGTAAGTTAGACTCCTTTGAAGACCTATGCATTTAAGATTTATTGTTTGTCGGTGTTTCACTTAATTATTTAGGCTGAAATCAACGCACAGTCCTATTGGCTATTGTAGGATATTTACATATGTATTTACTACATATGTAAATATGTGTCTTAATTTACTATTAAAATATTAGTAAAATTCAAATAAGGAGTTATTTATCTAATAAAACATAAAATACAATAATTTCACACTATTACTAAATATTACATTACTTAATTTTAATAATCAGTTTCTAACAACTAATATTATTTTAATATAAAAAACTCACACTGAAAGATTTAAGACACAAGTCACTATGAATATTATTAAAAAAAAACAGGCCATGCTAAACATACTGTTTGGTTAATTAAATAAAGGCTACCTGCTTAAATCGAATAATTCTACTCCACTCTGGATACTCCTCGTAACATACAGTC
Source organism: Hydra vulgaris (assembly GCF_022113875.1). Classification (NCBI taxonomy): domain Eukaryota; kingdom Metazoa; phylum Cnidaria; class Hydrozoa; order Anthoathecata; family Hydridae; genus Hydra; species Hydra vulgaris. The sequence continues at coordinate 5,627,344 of NC_061163.1, read as the reverse complement.
GCGTGACTAATGCACTGTTAATCTTTTCATTTATACTAAATACAAAACACACTTTGGAACCATTTACCTGGTAAACTACAAAACTCCATATTATTTACATTTACCTGGCAAACTACAAAACTCCATATTATTTTTAAGTATTAGTGGTAAAATAAATATACAGATTATTAGTTAAAAGCTATATATTAGTTTTTGTTGCAATATTGATGCAATTCTAATTTAATATTCTAGATCATCTAGTTGTAATAGTTTGTTTATTCTCTAGATACACGTCATAGTACTACTAGTATTCACGTCTAGCTTACGCTACACCAATTTAAATGACTTTCAACTATTTTTTACACTGATAACTCTTACTATCGAGATATGCTACTACAGTGGTATCACACGCGTACACTACATTGACTACTTACATTACTCAAATAGCTATAAGAACTCAAAACAGTTCACAACTCTCATTGACCCATTTTATATTGTGACAAACCACTGAACATATGGAATGATGTCAAAAATGTACTTATTATTGTTTGCAAGTTGTACTGAACCCCACTAAGTGTCCTCTGGTCTCAGTGTCAACTCAGGAGTCTGTGGCAATCTTCTTGACGGGATACTCTGAGAATAGTTCTTTTGGGATAACACAATGGGATACCTTAAAAAGATATCCTTCCAGTGGGCACGGACGTAAAAAAGATATCTTTTAAACGTTTTATACACGTTTTAGACGTCTTTTGAACGTCTTTTGAACGTTTTGGACGTCTTTTGAACGTTCAAAAGACGTCTTTTTTTGGTCCGGTGCCCACTGGGCTGGTGTAAACCCAGAGTGGAACTTCATTTGGAATACCAGTCTTGGATAAAAACTGAAGTCTTTATGTGTTCATACTGTACCATAAGCCACGAATCCATACTGTACTCGACACGAGGATAGTACTTCATGACACACTTATATCTATAATGTATATTTATCACCTTATTAATACAGACTACATGATAATTACTTATAAAACAAATAATTCTACTCAATTACCAGTTCTGTCTATACATCACAATTACGCTCGACACTAACAGCAATTTAGTAACACAACAATAAATGACTTTTACTTTCCTTGAGTATTATTGTTCTTATTTATTTTTTACTACTTATATCAGTTTTTAGTACTTTTTCTACTTCGAGTCTTTTTGTTTTCCACTGGATATCTGTCCGTTTTTACTTTTATCTCACTCTGCTAAACTCTTTTTACTTTATTTTTTATCCCTAAGGCATTCACTGCTCAGTGCAGTTTTACTAGAATGCATTGCATTCAACACAAAAAGAAAATTTACATATGTATTTACTACATATGACAATATGTATCTTAATTTTAGCATAATATTCTGTTTTGAGGTAGAAAATTTCACCAGTTTATTGATGTAATCTTGATTTCGCTTTGGCGAGCAAGGTTACATTAATAATTTGGTGAAATGTTATAGAAGATAAAATAATATTAAAAGTTTCTATTAGATTAGTCCCGCATGGTTTATGGTGAAGAAAGCCTTGTTGATTGCTGAGAGCATTTTATTATTGTTAATGTGCGTAAAGATTTTGTTCAAGTATTTTGACTATTTTGCAGGCAACAGAGTTTAGTGAAATAGGTCAATAGTTTACAGCAAGAACTGAAATAATGCTTGCTCGCCATTACAACGTACTACGTAAACTTTTTTTTTATACATGTTCGGACATGCCTTGTACAAGATTTTTATCAACTTTTTTTTAACAAGAGTGGATTCTTTTTCGCAGCTGATCTTCGTTTTTAGTTTTCAAATTGTTTTCATAGACGTAGCATTTAAGAATTGACCAGAAATTTTCTATTGGTTGTAATTCTGGGACACATGTCGGATAATTAACTTTTGTCACATAACGGATATTTTTCTCATCGAGGTAATTGGTCACACTTCTAACATAATGTGGAAAAGCCAAGTCAGGCCAGAACACATAATTACCATCACTGTGATGTTTGTTGATAAAAGGAATAAATCTTTTGATAAGGCAACCATTTTTGTACACTATTTGGTTAATTGCCATTGTCGCAGAAACAATAAATGGTTTTGAGATTCCACATGGGGATATGGTAATTCACTCAAAAATATTTTTTTTCAAACTTGCTTTTACACTTATATTTTACTTTTTTTGGTGCATTTTTCATTTCATTTGAGAAAAATCCAGCATAAGAATTTTTATTTGTATGTTTAAATATAAAACAAGACTCGTCGTCAATGACAAAGTCAAGGTTTCTGGATTTGTGATAAATTCAGAAACCGTGACATTTCACACTTCCACACTTCAGTTGCAACTGCTTTAACTGTTTATCAATGCGATCAGGGATTTGTTTTTTCTTAAAATAAAAAATGTTTGTTTTGTTTTTTAATGTTTTTACAATGTAAGAATAATCACACTTGAATCTATTTGCAATATATTATTAAAGTTTCAGACTGGTTGTTCAAAAGATCTTTCAGGCGGTTGATATTCCTAGCAGTCATAATTTTTAGTTTTCTGTTTGATCCAGGCTTACAAGACTTTCACTCATTGCTCTTCCACTTTGCCATATAACGTTTAATGGTTCTTTCGGGGTGATTAGAGGCAACAAAATACTCGACGATGCTCTTCGTTTTAGTGTTAGGATGCAAATTACAATAGTTGTACACTTGTTCAATTAATGATGTTGGCTTCATTTTTGGATAACTTTTTATTAATTAATTTTATTAATATAAGTAAACTAAACTTTCTGCAAAATATAACTAATACTTTATAAATAAAACAACTAAAAAAATTAGACTTGATAACTTAAATATTCAATAACTTTTAGCTCCTCAAAGATTGTGCCAAATTTTTGTCATCAGAGGTTAGTATCACTTTTTTGATGATGGAAATTGTTCAGAGGGATGTTAAATATTTCAGCTTTTACGGAACTATAAAGAAGATAACAGTTTATCCTAAGTTTATTATTCTTCCATTTATTTGAGCAGTTGATGACCAAGCGGATGATTTTGCTCGAATTATGTTTTTAATATATGGAGTAACGCAAGGGTCATACTTTTTATTTGTTTTATTATCATTGGGGATAAAATATTTGTAAAAAGCACAGTTGTTAGAGATTAGTAAATAAAACATTTGATCCACGGTTTTATGGAAAAATAAAATATTCCAGTTGATTGATGTAATAAAGTTTGATATTGAATCGTAATCACCTTTGATGTAACTAAACAGCTGATATTTACTTACGGGAAACAGTTTTGAAATTCCTCAATTGATACTAAAGCGGCCCTTAGTATTATTACCTAATTTTTTTTTTAAATATATTTCGCTGTTTATATAAAAATAAAATAATAAAATTACAATGAAACTTTTACATTACAAAAAGAATATATATTAAACAGAAAGGGGCTCAAAGAAGATAAGGGTGACTGGTGTCACCACAATCTTTTCATACAGCCCCTTTACAATATCATTTAAAACCCACATGGCTTTAGAAAATTTAAAACAAATATTTTATCTACTACTAAATATTTTAAATACTACGTGAAGAATAAAGAAAAACTCATATATACATATATACTCATATATACATATACCCATAAAAACAATTAATTTTTTGACTAAGTGAGGGAAAACTTCTTATCTTTTTTATTTCGTTTGTTAGTTAAATTTAGAGTTGGGTAATTTATCGACGATCAAGACCAACTTTAATATTTAACACTGTCAACTTTAATATTTAATAGTAGGGCAATTTCGGACAACTTTACTTTTAGAGCTTTCTCTTTATTCTAAGTTAATTTGGTCAATAGGATAACTTTTTAAAGGAATGTTTGTTGTCTATCTAAAACTAATATAGAACTAAGATCTGATAATTTTGATAATAATAGTAATTAAGCAGTCATGGCGCAGTGGTTAGAGTGCTGGCTCAGTACTAAGAAGTCCGAGGTTCGAACAACTTTTTGAAAGACACTAAGGTCTTAAAATGAAAGGGCGACTAGTTAGCTAACAAATAAATGCAATGAATAATACATTAAGTAATATATTTTTTTAAAGTTTTAATAAAAACTTTCATTACAACGGTCATTTGTCACATTTAATTATATCTAAATTAAATCGCTTTTTTTTAATTATATTTCTGGATTTAGAAATCAGGGAAACATAATATGTTCCTATCGTAATCTTCATAATTTTGCATTTCGTTTTCTTCTTCAATGTCATTGCCCTACAGGAAATAGATAAGCAAATATACGACTGATATTTCGTAGAAATATTGATATTTGATAATTTTAGATTTAAAGTACTATAGAATATATGAGAGAACACGTCTTTTTTCTAATTTTCATTGTTAAATTTACCTTGCTATTCATATATTCTGTTCCACGACATTCCCTACAATATTGCAAGCACTGTATTCCGCACGTACATGCTTTGCCACCACATGGGTTTTTTGTTGTTGTCTTAATGATTAGCAAAAAAGGAAATTGTTGTAGTTAGAAATAAAAAATATTTAAGTTTAAATTATACAGATAAAGTTTTGTAAGATATTTCAAGGAGTTCGAAAAAATACATTAATTTCAAATCAAACCTTGGAATTACATCTAATAACCTTTGTTAGTGCTTCTGGCGCAATGTCTTTATCGTTTATTATAGATGTGATTACTCCGTCGAGTTGCTTTCAGCCCCATTGAGTAGCTTCCAGTTCAATGTCATCAATTAGTGACCATAACATTATTTAACAATGCGCGCGCAGGTCATGGAAGTAAGCAGCTTTATCAGTTGGTGGAAGTTTCCCTGGCGACCCTTGTGAGCTAAATCGATGTATTTATTATAACTAAAATTAAGTAAGATAATTATTTTTATACAATTAGGATTTCTATGCTAGATAGACAATAATTACCTCAATTTTGCAAGTTTGCTTCTCTTTGTTCCTCCATATAACAAAAGAAAACCTTCAGTCGAGGCGTTTCCAATTTCTTCTTGATTACACCATGGATTTGTCATTACTTTTGATATTTTTTGCCATTTCTTGTCCGAGATTTTTTCAACTATTTTTGTTTTATTTTTTCCAAACACAGACGAAGCAGTGTCACACCTCAACCATGCATAGACAAAGAGCAAGTGTTGTTTTATGGTTTTGTTTTTTAAACAAGCATCCTTGATACTCCAAGTTTTATCCCATTTATCTTGCAAAAAGTAAATGTCAGACATGTTTCTTTTCCAATGATGAATAAGCATCACTGCGATATCTGTGTCATCAGCCAGAACATTTACATGCTCCAAGCTTGTTGCGATATCAAGAGCGGTTTTAACAACAGTGCTATCAGCATTATCAGAGCAGTTTACAGTCAAATACTTAAATTGATTTAAATGGTGTGAATAAAAAAGTTTATGAAATTGGTTTTGTTTTCAATATTACTTAGAAAACGGTTCTGAGTAAACGGCACAAGTTTATCTCGGTTAATTACTACATTGCAGCTTTGTGGAATAGAGTTTCTGCGTAGATGCTCGAGACTCTTTGTGCCTTCATCTTGATAGCCGTCAAAAAAAACCGTGACAAATCCCCGGTAATTTTTTTTATCAAACTTGAGTAAACATCTGCTACAGCATTGAATATCATTCCTTTAAACGATCTAACTCTATGTAGCAAAGCATCTTCATCGCACATTATTACTTTGCGAAGGGATGTCTTATCTGGCTTTCTCATCATGCCTTGTTTATAAAGTGACATAGGCTCATAAGTTAATTCATATTCAAATATAGATTCTAAATTATCTTTACGTGAGGTTGTAGTTATTAGCTCGTTAAACATTATGCTCGGTTCTCCTATTGGTTCTTTTCTTTTTACCATGCATTTACTAGTTCAATGTTATGATTTGATTTTTTCTTTAAATTTTTGCGTCATCAAAAAATACGTTATCCAACCCATTCTGAATACTTTTACCAATTTCTCAAGCAAGCTCAAAGTTTACATCATCCTTATAAGTAAATGACATACATATCAGTCGACAGTGACAGTGAGTGGAGATTTTTGTCAGGAATACAGAATGGGTTTCGATCAACTAACCATTCATAAAACTTTAACACAACATAAATCTTCGTAATCTTGCTTTGTTCTCGACTTTCCGATTTCTTCAAGTTGCTCACTGGAGTTACACCTGTTAGTTGAATTATAGCATCGTGTATTGAAGTTATCTGTGAAAGGCTTAATGCTCATACGTGACGGACAGATTCTGACATTCCACGGCCACCTGTCAATCCACCAATTGACTTTATAGATCGCATCATAGTTTATTTGATTGCAAGATCAATCCAGATGCCATTCCAATTTCTCTTTGTTCATTGCACAGTATGGTTACCACCTGTAAATTCTCTATACAGCCAAGGATGCGTTTCTGGAAGCTTTTACATTTCTTGCAAATATAATCGGCACTTTTTGCATAATGAATGTGTCCTGTAGCTGCAAACAAATTGAGCATTTTTGATAGAACACGCAGATGCAGCTCCCAATTTGATGTTCTTTCTGCAAAAATGAATTCTTTCACAATATTGATATAGTCAATGTACAACACCCATATTTTAGATGTTCTAGAGTTTTTCTATAATTTCGACTTTAGCAGGTCTAATTTTTGACCAATTTTTTTAATACCGTCACATGTTGCCAATTTATTAGGCATTTCTTCATCAAGTTTTCTATGGTAAGCGAGTTCACAAAACTGCTGCAAGTCGTTTAATTCCACTTCACTTTCTTCTTTGATTTCTTTCATTAATAATAACGTTAAATCTGACTCAGCCAAAATGTGTGCCCTTGTTGCTTTTGCAATGGCTTTTCCCGACATCATTTTAGTGACACAATTTCCAGCATATACTTCGGCAAAGAGATCCTCAAGACCTATTCCTTTCATGAGCGTACCAATGCTTTCCAGAAAACTCATAAGCGTATGAAAGCCACCAAGTCTGCAAACAATTAGGAGATTTTCTGCATGGATGATATTGAATGCCTTTAACCAAAATGTCTGGTCAAAAGTTATAGAAGGGGTTTCGACTTAGAGCTTCTTTGCTTGGGAGATAACAAAAAGCAAAGTTGAATAAAGATATGATTTATTGGAGGGATCGAGATCTATTATTCGGAGAAATGAAACAACTGATTGAAATCCTTTTTGCAGCAGTTACTTTGCTAAGCATTGTAAAAACACAGAACAGTTTGCATGAAGTTCTTCAGTTGATGACAAAAACCAACTCGCGTGCCACAAAAGATCATAAGTAGACATCATACTATTCATATATATTCATACATATTCACCTCGGAGATTGTTTTAAATTGAAACTTTTACTTATGCGAAGGTTTATGATACAGAACAATCTCTATACTACGATTGTTAGCAAATGCTGCTGTTGGTAGAAGTTGTCTCAATCTTGGAATTTTACCAAACAATTGGGTGTTCTTTTTTCCAATGGCAATTATTTCCATCCCATGATATGTACCTTTTCCTGTTAATGTTGCAATATTGTGGTCAACATTATCAGCTACCCATTGCTTAAATCCATTACTTATTTCTTTGTGATTAATGATTTCATTCCTGCTCATCTCTTCACTTGTTGATTGTTTAAAGCGGTACAATTTATCTTGAGTGATTGAAAACCCAAGCCACAAGAAATGTTGAATAAGCTGTTTAAATCCAGCAGGTTTATCAATATTGACAGCAACTCCAAATGGAATTGGTGCAATAACACTTTTTGGTTGAGAAGTTTGTATGATACATTGGCACAGACTCAGCCGCTTCTCACTGGAAGGAATCAGTAACATCATAAAAGTTTTTAATGGTTCAGTAACCCACTTTTCTCCATCTGTGATATTATCAATAGTGGGGTAAAAGTCTTTACTGTATTCCAATGACCTTATCTCTTCCTTTACTATTTTGGCTGCTGCTTTTACCACACTATCTCTTGTTGCTGTGCCCTCTTTTTTAAACTTTCCTTATTATATAGTCCCATATTTTTAAACAAAACCAATTCACTCTTACAGCGAGCACTTTGGACAAAATGGACGTGATCTTTATACCTTACATTCAGTTTTGATCAAAACTTTTGGAGACAATATCCAACACCATTATCGATTTCAATCATTTTATCATATAGGGTTTGTAGGTCTTTTTCACCGACCAAATTCATTTACTCTTTATCACTTCCGCAAATAGTACATGATATAGATGCCATTTCTTAATTAAATCATAATGGAAAAAAATAACAGAATTAAATAAAATTGTGAGCCGAATGCTTTTCAAAAAATTATTGCTCAGTCTTCAATCAAATAAATCCATCAAATAAAGTTTATACAAATTTGAAATAGATTTAATATCCGTACAATTATGGTAAAAAAATAAAATACTGTTTCAAGAAGAAAAACATCACAAAGTAAAATAAATAAAAACTGGAAGTGAAAAATTATTAATTAAAATAGTTTAACTTATATTAATTTTTTTTAATATTTCTTAGCATTCTTAACATTGGAAATAGGATTTTAAGCACGTAAGCATTAATGATAAATAACTTTTAAGGATACTTACAAAAAGATTGGTAAATACAATGATTAGATCTTAACGAATTGCATATTTTTATACACACAACTGCGGCACATCAGAAAAAAACACTAAAGACTCAATTAAAAGTTAAAGATTGAAAACTTCTAAAAGATCAATTAAAATGTAATGTCTTCTTAAAATCAACTTTCAATATTTTCAAACATTTTGTTATTTTTACAAGCAAGGTTTTCAGACCATTTTTTATTACTTATTAATAATTAATTATTATTTGAATGTATAGCATTTATTTGTTAAATATCACCCGTTCATTTTAAGACCTTAGTGTCATTTAAAAAGTTATTCCGCATAAAAAATACTTTAAAATGGTATATCATAAGAACAGTTTTTTTTTTTTACTTTTTAGCGCATGCGTCATTTTATAATAGGGCCCGAAAAAGGGGTTCTCTTGTTGGGAATCATGGGACATTTTTATTACGTGGTTTATATACCTTCACTGGTAATCACTTGGCAAAGTTTCAGCTTTATAAAAAATATTTCCACATACAGTAGTTTTTTGAGTTTTTCTCCTGGATTATTATTCTTAATCATTAATTTTAACCACAATTTACATATTTTTATAGTACTAAATTGCCCTCAATAATGGCAAAGGTAATTTTTCCCTCTCAATCTGGCTTTTAAAGCTTTATATGTATTGTAGGTATCCAAAATACATATTTATCCATGATGAGATGGCGTCAGAATATGCAGATGTAAATCAACGTTTTTCAAAGAGTTCAATTGAGGGGATCATATCAGATGTTGAGTTACTTTCAGAATGTGACTTTTTGGTTTGCACATTTTCTTCTCAGGTATTTTTCAAAAGCACTTATATCAATTCTAAAATAAATAAAAGTTTATATAAATGATTACAGAGAAGTTTTACATTACCATACTATTATATAGTTTGGTTTAATATTTTACTGCTTTAGTTTAGTTTGCGGTTCGGTTAAAATTATTTTAACTTTGATAAATAATCGGAAAGAAAGAAATCAATGGCGTAATATAAGGACATATAACTTAAATTGTATGAGCAAATAAATCATTTTTGTTTACAATAATAATAGTAAGAATAATAATATTAGTAAAATTAGTTTTAATAAAAGTAATAATAGAAAAAATAACAATAACAATTGTAATGGCGGACGTGTAAAAGTTTTCTTAAAAAGAATGCGAAATAGGAACGTCTACCTGCAGAACGGAAGGAAAAAACTCAACAGCAAAAAAACGCTGTTTTTATCTCAATAATTTTATACTTTTGCGTGCTCAATACACAATAGGGGACGTTTTTTAATTTTCGGCAATTTCTCATCTACGCCAAGCTTATTAAGATCTCCCCCTCCCCTTTAAAATAAATAATCGAGCAGAATCAAACAATAAAAAAATTTAACTATTAAACTTTCAACAAAACAGAGTAACAAGATAACATTACAAGCTAATATAATATATTATATAATATAATATATAAGATATAAGATATATCTCGCTTTTTTTTTTTTTTTTTATAAAGTAACTCAACTTTAAATGGTTTTTTGCAAATATCTACATTGTTGTGTAGGCGATGTAAGATAATGTTAACGTTTGATTATGCAAAATACTAATATAATAGTGTTCTAATGGTGGAATAGCAGTTCTAAGTATTGCAGATAAAGAAACAGTTTTGACTATTTCCTAGACAAAGAGTTTCAGAAAATAAAAATTGATTAACGTAGTAATAAAAAAAATTAAGTCTTTAAGGTTCAGTTTTTTATAAGTTCTGTAAATTTGTATACGTTCTGTAAATTTTTATACGTTCTGTAAATTTTTAAACTTAGTTAATTTATACTTGAGTTTTGGTAATCTTTGTTTAAGATTTGGTAATCTCCATTTAAGCTATATTTATAAATATACTTTTTATATATTATATATTATGAATACAATTTATATACTTTTGTATATACTTTTAAAATTTTGAGGTAACTTTATAAAGTTAAATTTATATTTTTTTTATTAAATTCATTAAATTTAATGAAATATTTTTGATCCATATTTTTCGGTTGAAATCGTCGCCGCGGTCAGAAAGGAATTCGGTATCTAATAAAAAGAAATTTTCTCAAAAAAGTTTTGTCACACAAATTAAAAGAATTTCGCGTTGTGTGAAAGATGGGTTATGGTGAAATTTTTATGTATTATAATAATGCTCGTAAAATATTTAACAATCTAAAAAAATTAAACAATCCATGGTCGGCTTGTGTAGCGGATCAAGAATTGTTTAAGTGTAACCGCGTAATAAAAATCATGCAAGTTAAATCGTCTTATGCAATCTAGCTGGGCAAAATTTTTTTTTTCAACAGTTCAATAGAATGTTGAAATAAATAATACTTTGTTGTTTTTAAGAATAATTACCTAGGGTTTAATAACTTCGAAGTGTTTTTCGGAGAGTAAGTGTAAGTCAGTTTACACTGGTAAATAAAGCTTGTTCAAAAATACAATTTTTTTTTTTTAAATATAGGGCTAATAAATTTATGGGCTTTCAAATTAAACCTACACGGTAAATTAATGCATAATTGGGCTATTTTAGAATAATCCCGCATGGGCTGTTTTAGCCAAAGCACCCTTTTAAATTATTATATTTCTTACATATTCCATTTTTCAGGTTTGTCGATTAGCTTACGAATTTATGAACCACAAACATACGGATGCAAGCAAAAATGTTCGATCATTAGATGATATTTATTATTTTGGAGGTCAAAAAGAACATGCAATGAAAGTTATTTGGCCGAACATAAAGACGTCGAATGATGAGCTAAAGTTGGATATAGGAGATACCATAAAAATAGCTGGTACTTTTAATATTTATTATACTATATTTAGTAGGTATGCGGATTGAAATTTTTAAACTGATTAAATACTAGAAAATTATATATTATTAGAAAGAGCTTGAATACAGTACTTTAATAGTGAAAAAGTCATTAAAATTAAACAGTTTTAAAAAAAGTTATAACGTTTTAAGTAACAAATTCGGCGGACCTTAAAACGGCGCACCACAAACTTGGTAAACAATGAAAGCTTTCGTTACAAAAATTAAAAGTAAATTTTCATTGGTTTATAAATTAAAACTGAGTTGGGATGCGCCGTTTTAAGGTCCGCCACAAATTTTTGATATATGGATTTATTGATAAAACTGTGGTTATAATGTGAATAATTTCTTCAATTTTTATCTGAATACATAAAACTTGGTTTCTAACGATATAATGTAACATAAAGTTACAAATTTATATTGGCTTCTCACCAGTGGGCCTATAATAAGGGATAGAGGGATTAAGAACCATATCCGTAAAAAATACATAATTTTTTTTATAAAAAAAGTGTTTTTTTTACGAGTTTATTTCATATATTAATATTAAAATTTTGTTCAAGATCACAAATAAATATAAAAATATGAGAAAATATCTTAGAACTGCAGTGGATTTGATGGTGATAGTTTAACAAACCCTAATTTCAATGAACCCTAATGTTTAGTTCTTATAAATAGATTGTTATTTAAGTGAAATTATAACACAGTTTACAAAACATACAATAAAATTTATGTTTTACAAGATTATACAAGTATTAATGCAATATACATCATAATAGGACGCCCAACCACCACCCCTGTCCCCTACGTAAAAAATGTAGAGAAAAAATTTAAACAAAAAAGTTTTTTAACAAAAACTTTTTTATAAAAAGTTACAAAAATTATATTTCAGACCACAAACAAATATGAGAAATGGATTTTGAAGTAGGATGGGGTGGTAACGGTTTAACATGCTCTAATATCAAAAATGTTTACTCCATATAAAAAAGTTTTTATTTAAACTTAGGATAAAATTTAAAATCGTATGCAATCAAAATAATATTTTTTAAGATTTACATGTAGTTTTTAAAATTTACATGTAGTAGTGATGTACATGAAAAGGTTTCTCCTCCCCCTCCCGTAACTTCTTATAACCTCAAAAGATTAGAAAATAAAAATTTTAAATTCAAAAAGTTTTTAAAACAAAAAATTTAATTACTAAATGAAAAGCTAACAAAACAAGACTTGAGTTCGGCTTTTGAATAAGTTTTGGTTTTGTTTATTGGCCATCTTTTTTTTTTCCTTTTATTAAGTTTTTTATTAAAACTTCTTTAATAAAATCAGTCCTTTTATCATACATCAGAAATGGAATACTCAGTATTATACTATTAATGGTAGAGTTTTTCTACAACAATTTTTTTTGACACTATGTCATCTAAATCATAAAAAAGCTTGGTAGATAAGCTTGGTTTTTATAATTTACCACTACCAAACTTGTTACCAATTTTGTTAAGAGGTAGTAAAACTAAAACTTGTTTAAACTTTTTTTTTCCTCTATCATCATCTTATTAGTAATTGATTAACTGCCTTATTAAAATCTCTGCTCAAGTTTTAGTATGTATCAGTCAAGTTATAACCAGTAACCACTGGTTACAACGATATAAAATTTTAGTAATAGTAGTATTATTAATGCTATTATTAATACTATCTTTACTATATACTTACTTAACGTAATTTAAAATAAATTTGTTATTATTAAAACAAAGAGTAAAACATTATTTGAATTAAATGTAGAAGTTGAAAAAAATTGAAAGAACTAAAACAAATTGAATTATGAAATAAAGTTAGTATTTTATCTTACTGGACGAAATTACTTAACCAAGTATCGAATACATCAAAAAAACGTGCGGTTGAATCTAAAATCACGTTTGATGGCGTGACTGACGCGACCCCATCAATAACAACAAGTGAAAGAGTAAAAAAGAAACCTCCAAAATCTCTAAGGTTTTAACAAAACAAGCCCTAAAACAAGATCAGTTAAAAAATGAAATTTTTGTTTTACAAAAAGATACTTTATATATTAGTGAAAAAAGAAATTGCAACTTGTTGTCACAAGAAGACTACCGAATACAAGGGAAAAAGCAAAAACTTTTGGTAGAAAAAAACGAGGTTTTGTACTTCGTCAAAAAGCCACGTCAAACTGCAACTAAAAAGAAAAAAATCATTAGAAGTATTAGATATTAGAAAAAGTTGTGTGGAATTAAAAATTTAGTTTCAAAAGGTCGATCGTTAGCATGTGATCAGGACAGTTTAATAAAAGAGTAGTAGATATTGCCATAAAAGGGTCTGCTTCTGATGATAGGAGAAAAACTGAAATGGTTTAAATTGTAAAAATATTAAATGACTTGGTTGAAGAATTGAAAAATCATGTTTACAATCTCTCTATGGTTAAAATTGCATCTACTCGGTTAATAAGAGCACAAAATCCTGAGCATAAACATCATGCAGACACAAAATTTGTCAAATCATCCATTAGTGCTCTTGAAGAACTTGCCGCAGTCTTGGGTCCTAAAGAATTGACGTTTTACTCCCAGGAAGATAAAGCCAGGGTACCTATTGGATTGACAGCTGCAAACATACAAGCACCAATTATGATGCATATGGAGTATAAGGTGACTTTAGCTGATCGTGATTTTGTAATTGCTCCGCAATACAAACTTATTCCTTCAGTAATTGCAGTCATTCAAATTAAAAAAGATTGCATGGAAAAACAAGTCACATACTCTAGTCCAACAAGCAATCAGAAGTTTAAAATGTAAAACACGTTTAAAACACGTTTCATCAACAGCACTTAGTCACTTAAAAGACATGAACAGAATAAACCATCTTCCTGCATTTAAAAGCAGCTTATTTACTGAAGATCGAGTTAGCTAACCATTCATGATATTAACTGTTGATGGTGAGCCAAATGAAAATCCAAGATATGAAAAAACAATTCATTGTGTCAAATCTTATTTTAAAGAGCATGACCTAGATGGAATGTTTGTGGCCACTAATGATCCTGGCAGAAGTGCCTTTAACAGCGTAGAAAAAAGAATGGCTTTACTAAGCCACGACCTAGCAGGAATTGTACTTCAATTTTATCATTTTAGAATTAATTCAAGAGAAGAAACAACAGGTAAAGTTATGGAGAAGGCAAATTTTGCCAATGCAGGTAAAGTTCTTGCTCAAATTTGGTCTAGCACAGTCAATGATGGATTTGAAACTAAAGCCGAGTACATAAAACCAAACAGTAGAAAATGTGTACACTTAAAATATTTTTGAGCAGAGTGGGATGCTAAACATGTCAGAGAAAGTCAATACTTCCTTTACATTTTATGATGTAATGATCAAAACTGCTGTAGTCATTGTCGTAGCTCACTGTTTCTTCTTATTCCAACTGGTTTTCTTCCGCCAATTTCTTTGTTCCAAAGAGAAAATGGTCTTGAATGCAATAATACAACGAACAACTTTGCATCCATTTTTTTTAGTTTACCACTTTGCAAAACATTATTGCCCACGACAGTTACAAAAAAGTATCCTAATGGATTGCCATACAACTATTCATGTCCAAGCATTCAAAATTCCTTACCAAAATGAATTTGTATCAATAGTAATTTATATTTTGCCACTATCAAATCAATGAAACAACACAAATCAGTTTGATCAAGTATTGGATATTCGAATGAAATTCAAAAAATTAGACCTCATCGCCTAGTTGCTCAACGTCTATCTGAACTTATGCGTGTCTTTTTAAGTTCGGTGTAATACCACTTTATTGTTTCTTAAAAAGACACAATAAAGTGTAATACCACTTTATTGTGTCTTTTTAAGAAACAATAAAGTGGTATTATAAGGGCGATATTGATACCTCTGACCTCAACTGGCCTTCAACTCCAATACTTGAAGGTCAAAGTCCGATTTGGGAACAAATTTAGATTTTAGACAGATATTCATCAATTGTATTTAAAAAAAACCTACTACAATTAAAATATTCACTTATAAAATTTTTTTTGTCTTCGTCATGTCACTCAGGGAGGAAGGGGTGGGAGGTTCTTTGAAATGCCACAAAATGTCACTTAGGGGAGAGGGGTTTATAAAAACGGCAAAAAAATCACGTATTTTTTGAACAGCTCCTATTAAGATTTAATGAAATATTGAGGTAATTAATAATTTTTATAATGATTGATGATCATTACTTTTAAAAATATGTGTCATATATGCTTTTTTACCTTAAAAATATGTGTCATATGCTTTTTCACCTTAAAAATATGTGTCATATGCTTTTTCACCTTAAAAATATGTGTCATATATGCTTTTTCACCTTAATAATATGTGTCATATATGCTTTTTCACCTTAAAAATATGTGTCATATATGCTTTTTCACCTTAAAAATATGTGTCATATATGCTTTTTCACCTTAATAATATGTGTCATATATGCTTTTTCACCTTAAAAATATGTGTCATATATGCTTTTTCACCTTAATAATATGTGTCATATATGCTTTTTCACCTTAAAAATATGTGTCATATATGCTTTTTCACCTTAAAAATATGTGTCATATATGCTTTTTTACCTTATTAGCTTATACATTTGCTGACCATCAGTGACCATCATTACTTTTTTAGCTGACCATTTTAGTTTGAAGATTTAATCAACTAAATGTTTTAAATTGCGACAATAAATTGCATGCAATATTTACCTAAAACAGTTTTTGAAGAAATCTTTTTAATTCCTGCAAGATTAAGTTAAATGCAGTGATCGTCGTCGTCAGTGATGTTTCTTTTATAGCTTCTTTTATAACTCTTTCATTTAACAAATGGCTGATAACCAATATATTTTGCGATAATGCATTTATAACAATGCAACTGTTTATTTCATCCAGTTCTTTTATCATTTTTCATAAGTCGGCATTTTATGTATGTTTAATTTTTAATATCTTTGACTCATTTTTTGTTATTCTGCAGGTACCATACATATGGAAATGCTGTTTGCTTTGTTAAAACCTGAACCTTTGAACGTATTTAAAATATACATTGATACTTTTCAGTTATAATATTTTATTTAGTGGTGGTTTAAAAAACTAGAAGCAACTAGGATTTTAAAAATTTAGGAGCAGCTAGGATTTTAATTTTTACAAAGTTAAAATTAAAATTTTTATTGTTCAAGAGAATAGTTGTGTAACTTTCAATACAGAAATCAGAAAAAATATTTATTAATTAAAATCATTAAATTTTATTAATAATAGGTTATTAATAATAAGATAAATTTTACTTATCTATTGTTGAATTCATTTACAGATTAATGTTAATAAAATTATTAAAATTTTTTTTTTTAATTTATTCAGGAAATCATTGGGATGGAAAAAGTATTGGTAAAAATCTTTTAACTCAAGAAGTTGGTTCTTTTTTTTCATATAAAGCTGAAGATATTATCAATGTGGAAAACTTTTTGACCAACTTAGATTAAAAAAACCAACTTAGAATTTGGATGACAGTAGAACCTTAAATTGAGCAAACCAACTTAGAACAAACCAACATAGTTAAAGAATAAATTGAATTTATTATTTAAAATATTAAATTATCAATAAATGGCGTCATCATTCCGTCAATTTTAATTTATGCGTGTTATCAAACTTTGTTGTTATATTAGAATCATATTTTTATAATTATATCACTTTTTCTTTATTTGAGTAATAGTAATTAAAATAGGTTCTACATTTCCTTCTTCGATATTATCATACAAATGTTTAAATTACGAACCATTTATAACAGAGATAATTCGTTTTATGAAAACTCAATTAAATGATTTCGAGGATTGTGATCGTGAAAATGTGAAATGCTCGTGAAAATTCTCTAATATTAAGAACTCATTAAAAGAGTTTTTCAATTCAAAACATTAATTTGGCAAAACATTAACGTGGCAATTAAATTACAATGTTTCTATATTTAAAATTTTGAAATTAAGTACAAATGATTCTTGAGACTTAAGTTTAATGCAGGTTTTTTAACTTTGAATTCGAAGATTTCTATATAATCATTATTATATTCAAAGTCGATGAAACTTATTTATAATTAGGTAAAATTTCAATGGATCATAAGTGTTTAAACGCCAGACAGTATTTCTCTGAGGGAAATGAGCTAGCGAATAGCAAGTTTTTTTTTTAGCGATTTTTAAACAATTAATTTCTCACCTAATTTTTTTCATCTTGTTATTCACTTTTTAAAAATTCGGTTTTTAATATTAGATGTTTTATATTCATAAAAGTAATTGAAGTTTGCATTGCGATTTTATTACGACATGTTGCTATGTAGTCTTGTAGCTATTTGTAATAACAACGATATATCGCTATATTTCCACAATATATATATATATATATATATAATATATATATATATATATATATATATATATATATATATATATATATATATATATATATATATATATATATATAATATATATATATATTATTATTATTATTATTATTTTTATTATTATTATTACTTTGGGTGCCCCAAAAAGTCCTTACGGTCTTATCACAGAGCACCGCGGAAAAGCATTTTGAAAGGAAGTTCACGCCTTTTTCATGCTCAACTTGCCCAGGGGCGGCGTTGAACCAAAGATTCTTAGTTTCTGAGGTTACAAGTTTAGTTGAGTCGAAGTAATTTATCAAATTATAATAAAATGACAAGTAACTTTAATCAAGTTGAAAAAAAGCCATTAAACAGCAAGACCAATGATATAACTATAACTGATAATGATATAACTGGTCAGAGTTCTGACTCATAACTAGGAAATGATATTTTATATAACTAGATGTCTAACTTCAATCCGTAAAGTGAAGCTGCATTTTGCCCTTTTTACAAATGGCAGATCAAATTTGTAAACAAAAATTTTTAACTTTTCTTTTTTTAAATGAAGTAAATACATTTTAAATTTATGTAAAAGCGCAAATTATAATACTTGTAAAATAATAATAATTGATGATTCCTTAATTTATTTTTGATTAAAAATGGATTAAAGTTGTGAATGGAAAAGTAAAACGACAGACGCTTTTTAAGCATTTGTATGAATTAAAATACTTTTTAATAAACATTGGTTCATAAAAAAACTTTTAAGTATTTTGTAATTATTAAAATTTGTTTTTGAATTATTTTTAATTTATTGGGAGCTTTTGACTTGCATTTTTAACTTTTATTACACACTTTGGCTTGAACTTTTGCCCTTTTTACAAATGGCCGACTATTGTTATAAACAAAAAAAAAGCGGCTTCACTTTTTGTCCAATAAAATACTGCAAGTTAGACATCTAAATACATAATATATCATTGATGTAGAGCGTGTCAGCGTTTTTCCAATACAGTGCGAGAGTGACGATCGCAAAAAATTTACTTCTTGCAATGTTCAGAAAAATATACTAAAAAGTTGATACAAATTTATATTTAACCACCAAAATATATAAGAGGCGTATTTAAATGATAGAGGTGGGTGTGGTGGCGATGGTTTGATACACCCTAGCATCAAATATGATTTGTTTTCATAAATATTTTTATCTTTACAAAAATGCATTTAATTAGTATGCAATATGAAATTATATTCTACAAGAATTTTCGTATACAAGTGGTGTTTACATCAACGTATGGGTAGAGGGGGCGTATACCTCCCTCCCCAACCTAAAAAAAAAATTAAAATAACACAACTACTGTTCATTTAAATCCCAAAAAAAAGTTATAAAAAAGTTTATTTAAATCCCAAAATAAATCACACACATTTGTTTGATTGCGATGGTAACTCATACACCTGACCCGATTAAATCTAGACAAAAAGAAAAGGTTAAATAACTTTTTAACGGATAAAGATTTTTTATTTCGGAAAAAAGATAATTATAGATAAAAAATATTATCATTCAAATAAAATAAAAAAAAGTTTTGGATTCAATTTCGCTGAGCTGTATCAACTCGAGTAAAAGACAACCTTCCAAATTGTTGTATATCAGGATCTAAGTTTTAAAAGCAGTAGTCAATACTTTTACAAAGTTATTCCAAATTTTCAGCTTGCCAGCATTTAGCATAAACTGTTCGTTTGATTTCACTCCAAAAATCTTCGATTGGTCTAAATTTTGGAGTGTTAGCAATATTTCTCTCTTTTGGTACAAATTCGATGTTTTTTAAATTTAAGAATGCTTGAACTTTTTTTTTAATAATGTGACAATGCTAAATCAGGCCAGAAGATTGCATTATCATTTTTATGGTACTGTTCAATGAATGGAATTAATCTAGATCTTAAGCACTTATCTAAGTAAACATCTTCGTTAATAGCTTGACCCAATGATACAATGAAGTGTTTTGACCTACTTTTAAGAGACAATGCTACCCAGACCAACAATTTAGGTTCAAACTTTTGAACTCTTTTAAATTTGACTTCATTTGACTTAGTGTCACGATCGCTCGAATAATATCCTGAATTTCCAGACAACTCAAAGTTGCTCAAACCGAAATAAGACTCATCATCAATTATAACTTGTTTTTTGCGAAAAAGCTTGGTAAGTTGATAGCATTTTGTACGCGCAACTTTTTTTTGCTTAATAGTTCTTTAGGCGCTTTTTTCTTTTTGTAATATTTGATTTTTGTCACCTGTTTTATCGTTCTAAATATTGTTGATTTAGACACACCAAATTTTTGGCCAAGAGCACGTTGGCTAATTCCATGGTGATGATCAATAGAATTTTTTAAAAGTGTAACTTTTGCTTTGGTCATTTTTAACACCGGTGGTTTACTTCTAACTTTCTGTTCAGGTTGTATTCTATTCTCTATTCTTTTTAAAATATTAAAGCATCAAAATACTAAATCTAGGAACTCCTTCCTCTTAAAAGTGTTTAACAATCTGTGGTTTTGTCCAAGACGAATGGTATTTAACGAACTGGTACTTATATATATAATAACTTATATATATATATATATATATATATATATATATATATATATATATATATATATATATATATATATAAGTTTTATGTATATATGTATATAAATATATATATATATAAATATATATATATATATATATATATATATATATATATATATATATATATATATATATATATATATATATATATATACATATATATATATATATATATAGATATAGATATGTATATATATACATATATATGTATATAAATTTTCATGAAAGAAAGTTAATAAACAAATTTAACTTTATAGATTAACTTTACAAATTTTTTTTTAGACATTGGAGCCTGAAAAAAAACCATCAGGAATTTAAAGTGTTTGAAAATTTCCAAAGTTTGTTATTGAGCTAATTAGAAAAATGCACTTATGCTAGATTATGATAGAACTCAAAACAGACAGGCAAAAGAAATTTCTCCATTTAAAATTTATGCAAAGGTTATTTGCAATTCGAAATAGTAAAACAAGTGGTCAAACTATAAACAGAATTATTAAAGTTCTAGAAATTACCTTTGATGCTCAAATATGGTATGAGCGGCGGTTACTACAAAATACTGTTCGAAGAGTTGCTTCTAAATTTTTACACTTTACTGTTCCAATTGAAAGATATTGTTTAAACTTACTGTGATGCTTTATTATAATAAAACAAATATGGAAAAGAATGTGAAACCTGTTTCCACGATACCTAGGTATGATATCTCGTGGTAAATCATTATTATCTAAAAAATTTATAAAACCTTGTGGATCGTCTTTTGCATCTTTAAATCTCATTTTTTTTATAGCTAAAATAATTAAGGTTGCCATGCAGTTATTTTCAAACAATTTGCGTTTCTCATTCTCATTCTCAAAATTGTCATGCAGTTGTTTTCAAACAATTTGCGTTTCTCATATCAAAAGGATGCAAATGGCAATTCAACTCATTTAGACTTTTACCCCAAATCATCTTATTGTAAGCAAATACTTTGCTTACAGTAAGATGATTAACAGCAACTCGGTCAGATATTGTGTTTGAAATATTATTAATAATTGAACTACAAGATTCGTTATAGCTGCAAGAGTGAAAATGAGAATAAAAAAAAGCCATATGATATATGGCATTACATATATGGTTTTCATAATCATCAGCTGTTCCACCAGGTAGTTGGTCCATAGCAACAACTAGGCATTTTTTTTTTGACGTCAAGTGAATACTGTTAATATGAACACCTTCTTGTGTTGCAGCATTTAAAGTTGACTGTTGTTGATTGTCCATCCAGCAGTCTGCAAGCTTGAAATACTGCCAAGCTCAAGAGCCATATGTTCAACGGAACTGTGGTGTGGAATATCAGAAAAATTAAAACCCATACATTGTCCAATTTTCTGAATCACAAAAGGAATGTTACCTGTTGGGACATTACATATTAACATATTATAAGTAATCATTCTCATATGTAATGAATATGTTTTTGCTTCTTCATTCACGTTCAAAAGTGTAGTTCCGTTCTCCTCTTTTTGAAGCAAGTTGTTTTTCAAACTAGCAATCATTTTTTTATTTGCCATATTATCTGTGTTATGCTTTATTTGCTTCAACTTTTGTTTTTCATTATATTTTAATTTTTTTATTGTAGCTGTATGATTTCAAATTTGTCGAGTAAAATATGACATTTTCATTTTAGTTTTTAACTCTCTTCTTAAATCCTTTATAATATCTTCTTTTTTTTAACACTTTGTCTTAAAAGTTTTAGTTTATATGGCATGCTATTTAATTTAGACTATAGCTATATTCGCTCTGTATTTCTTGTAAGAGGTAGCTAACTGATTAGCCAAATTGGATAACTGAATCTTCAATAGATTTTCTCTCGGTGGAATTTCTTGTCTACAAGTGAAAATATCTTGTATATGATTACAACAACTGGCTGTAGGTAAAAACTCATTGTGTGTCTCAGATAAAAGACTATCATGTTTGTAAGACAAGGCAAATAAATGGGAATTACTGTCATGTTTGTAAGACAAGGCAACTAAATCGGAAGCATGTAAACAGCTTGTTGCAAAAATTGACAAAATGTGTACAGTCCCTTTTAAAGTTATGTTTCCATTTTTTTGCTACATTCACTACATTTTGGACATGATATGTGCAAGTGTTGAAACTAAAAAACTTTTTGACTTCTTTTACAGTTTTCGTATATATCTCACCACTTTTTATGAAAACAAAAAGTACATATCCATTTAAAAAAGTGTTGATTTCTCATTCAAATATCAATGCTTTATTTTTTGGGCCCATAACACCTATATATATATATATATATATATATATATATATATATATATATATATATATATATATATATATATATATATATATATATATATATATATATATATATATATATATATATATATATATATATATATATATATATATATATATATATATATATATATATATATATATATATATATATATATATATATATATATATATATATATATATATATATATATATATATATATATATAATAAGAATATATATATAATAAGAATATATAGATAAGAATATTGAATAACTATGATTTAATTTTCAACTTGTATTCAAGATTAACCACAAAAAAAGTTACAAATATTATTACAAGTATAACTTAATTTAAAAAACTTTTTTTTTTTTTTTGTATTTAGTACTTTTTGTATTTTGTATTTTTTTGTATTTTTTTTTTTGTATTTAATGAAATAACATAATTTACCTTTTAAGCAGACAATTGACTGAAATGAAGTTTTTCAAACCAATTTAATCATTAAAAAATTTTAATTACTAAAAATAAATGATATAAGAAGTTGAACAAACCTTGTAAATAAATTTAGGTTTGTTTCATTAATATATTATCAATAAATTAATGAAACATTTAATATTATTAATATAAACATAAATTTATAATATAAATATAAAATATTAATAGTGTTAATTATTAAATATAGTTGTTAAAGACTAAATTTAAAGTTTAATAAAATTAAAAAAAAAAAAAAATAATAGTTAATCAAAAAAATCACATTTTACTTAGTAATATGTAAGTTATTAGGGCTCAATAACTCGCATAACTAATGTAAGTTATTAACTTAAAGTTAATGTCATTAATATTTAATATTATAAAAAGGCAATCATAGCATTATATTACTAATATTTGTAATAACCATTTATAGCATTCATATTACTAATATTTGTCATTCTTATTACTAATATTAATAGAAATATTGCTGTTTATCTAAATCAAAATAATAACTAAAAAGTTATTCAATAGTCCCCTCTGTCTCCCACGCTAGTATTTAGGAAAATGTAAATTGAGTACCAAAGGTGTGACAATAAATAGAGTGCCTGCTACATAAAATTTTACAATGAAATTTGGCAGATGCATAGATAAATAAAAAAATTAAAAAAAAAAATAGGAAAGAAAAATATTGCAGCATATATTAGAGATTAATTTTATCACCAAAGTATGACAAAGTTTTGACATCAATAAACTCGTTAATAAAGCAAGTGAGTATAATTAAAACCACGTACAAGAAGAAGCTCAACTATTCTACTTTCTAAAAATATACTATGTTGATAACAAATACTAAGAAGTTATTCCACACAGCCTTCCTCAACCATGCTAAATTTGAAGAGACTACGAAAAGCGTGGATCAAAATTTTAGCACATTTGTACCTTGTTTTTTATTTTTATATATATTTTTGGAATATCTGCATAATCGTGGTCACTATTAGTTGGTTTTCTCTCTAACAAATCATATTTTCTTATTAATTCAATTTCAGTCAGATATTTTAGTACTGGAGTGAGTAAAAGAAAAAATAATCTAAGGCTTTTTAAATATGAGTTTGATCTCTGATGGTGCAGTTTCCATTTGAGCATTGAACGCTACAAAGAGTCTTGTTATATGCACACAATGCTGACTTGCATTCATTGGGAAATAGGTTTCTTGAATTTAATATGTCATGTAATCAATCTTTTATGCGAATAAACTCATCGGCATACATATAAAATTATTTAACTGCAACATACAGTTTAATAATACAAAAAAGTCAGCAAACATATATCCATAATTGTTAACAGCAGGTAAAAATTAGTTTAAACTTTAGTTAAAGAGATATTTCAAAGAGGTGTTTTGAATATTTGTATATTAAAAGTTTAATAAACACATTTTTTTCAAACAAATGTATTTTTACATACATTTTCATCACCGATTTTATTGAGTGACTATCCTTTAAGTCATAAGAAATGATTTTTTACCTTTTATTTGTTTTAAAAGTTATTATAAATAACTATAAATCAGACCTTTTTTTTACCAATATTAGTGACACACTAGAATATTTTAATCATATTATTTATGCAATAATACCATTCAAGTATAATATAAGTCTAGAAGAAGCCCCTGGTTTTTGTGTAGTTACAGCACTCAGTTAATAGTTCATGCAGCATTTGTACAAATTGGTGTCTTGCTTAAAAAATACAAAGTATAAAATTGGTAGACATGATTGCTGTTTACCATGCTTTTATAAATGGTAAACAGCAGTGATTATTAACCTTCTAGCATACAGCATTTGGTTCTTATTCTTAGTTATAGCATTCTTAGTTAGAACTAAAAGGCACATAAATTATACATACAACTAAAATTGTAAATTTCACTATGCCATTTAATAATAAATTCAATTATTCAAAAAAAAATAGTTTTTTTTTTCATCTAATAATTATAAAATTCATTTGTTTGTCTTATTTCCTCTAATAATTATAAAATTCAAATGTATTAGTCTTATTTCTTTGTTTTCTTTTGTATTTTGATAAAGTAAAATAAAATGTATATCGGCTTCACCGCTATGAACTAAAATCGCCGCCATCTTGGGAGGCCAATTTTAGCTTCAACTTTTTTGGGAAAAAACAATAGAATCCGCTATCCAGTTATATTTTGAGATCAGTGATATTATACAACTAGATGTCTAGCTTGCAGGATTTTATTTGACAAAAAATGAAGCCGCTTTTTTTTGTTTATAATAGTCCGCCATTTGTAAAAAGGGCGAACGCTGAAGCCGAAGTGTAGAATAAAAGTTAAAAATGCACGTCAAAAGTTTCCAATAAATTAAAGATAATTCAAAAACAAATTTTAATAATTATAAAATACTTATAAAAGTTTTTTTATAAGTCAATGTTTATTAAAAAGTATTTTAATTCATAAAAATGATTCAAAAGTGTCTGTTGTTTTACTTTTCCATTCACAACTTTAATCCGTTTTTAATCGAAAATAAATTAAGGAATCATAAATTATTATTTTACAAGTATATAATTTGCGCTTAACACTTTTACGTAAATTTTAAATGTATTTACTTCATTTAAGAAAAAAAAAATTAAAAATTTTTGTTTACAAATTTAATCCGCCATATGTAAAAAGGGCGAAAACCCAGCAAGCACAATCAACGTTGTAAAACTGTTGAAATTTATGCTTGAAAAATGGTTGATTTTTAGATAAATTGGAAACGTAAATCAACGTTGAAAAAAAAAAACATTAGATTAGCGTTGAAAACAAACCAGAAACATAGAAAAATCGTAACAACACAATATTGTACAAAAAATTAGTGTTTTTCCAGATTAAAAGAGTCACGGCGCAAAAAGCTGTATTTTTAAGGTTTATAAACTCGTATATAAGTTGGTTGAATCAACGTTAAATCAATGTTAGATTAAAAATGTTGAAAAAACATTTTTGTACAATATTGAAAAGAAACAATAATTCTTCATAAACTTATACACTCTAAAAACAGTCCGTTAAAAAAAGTAACGGATTGAGCTTTTTTGTCAAATTAACGGATTAATTCATTACCAAAAACCAGAAAATTAACGGAGTAAAATTAACTATTTACGGATTCTTTGAAATTTCGTTAATTCAACGGATTAAATATTCTAATCGGTCAAAAAAAATTTTTTCAGTATATTATATATTTTTATTTTGAAAATGATAAAGTTTTGAATGCGTTTTTCTCACATTTACATTTACATCGTAGATAAAAGTTGGTTGCAGTAAGTGTAATATGCCATTTTTTAAAAAGTTTTACATTTAGTAGACAAAGCAAATGGATAAATATAATTTAAATTACGCTATGTTATTTCGAAGGTTATTTAACTTATTTTCTATATAAAGCTTTATGCAGAAAATTTAACAATAAGGTTTATTTTATTTTTTAATTTTTAATTATTTTATTTTATTAATTAAAAGCCATTAGTATTACTAAATAATATATAATAACATATATGGTAAGTTAATACATATAATATATGGTATGTTACTACATGTCTAAATCTAGAAAATTATGCAAGAATATATGCAATCCATATAGTCTATATTATAGAAATAAAAGTTCAACTAATCCTTTACTAGTAGTAAAGGGTTAGTTAAACAATTATTTCTATAATATAGACTAAATGGATTATTTATAGTGACGGTACTAACATACCATATTAGTACCGTCAACCGGGGTGACTTCGGACAGCGGGGTGACTCCGGACAGAGCATTACTTATTATTCTACTTCAGTTTCTTTTAGTGATGGCGCGAAACTACAAACGTAAACTAAACTTAAAAGTGTTGTATGAAACAAGCTCTAAAGAAGATATAAAAAAAGCTATAGAAGATCACAGTAAAGGCATGAGTATTCGAAAAGCTGCTGATAAGCATAAAGTCAAAAAATCAACATTGCATGATCACATTAGAAAACCCACCTTAAAGAAGGTTGGAGGCCAGACAATTATAAGCAAAGCAGATGAGGTACTCATTGCTCAAATGCTAGAAGCTGTTGCCGATTGGGGCTTTCCTATTGGAAGATTAGAAGTCAGAATGATGGCTTTTGATTTCCTCAAAAATCGCAATGGGTCAAACAGTTTCAATTTGCAGATACCTGGAAATGACTGGTTAAATTCTTTTATGAAACGAAACAATATTTCTGGGAGAAATGCTTCAAATATTAAACGATCGAGATCAAAGTTAGGAGTAGAAATGATAAATAATTTTTTTGATGAATTTGAAAGAACTTATGAATCTCTTGGTGGTATTCAACCTTCAAACATATTTAACTTTGATGAGACAAACCTTTCAGATGATCCTGGAAAAAAGTTTGTTTTAGTTCGAAGAGGAAGACGACGAGTGGAAAACGTTCAAGAACATAGTAAAACTTCTATATCTCTTATGTGGTGTGGCTCTGCTTCAGGAGTACTACAACCACCTATGGTAGTTTATAGAGCATCGAACGTTTATAAAGGTTGGGTAACAGGAGGGCTACAGGGAACAATATACAGTTGCACAAAATCAGGTTGGTTTGATATGGAGACATTTGCCAAGTGGTTTGAAAAATGCTTCTTGCCGAACGTTCAGAATTTAAATGGACCCAAGCTTCTTTTAGGAGATAACTTGGCTTCTCATTTTAATCCAGACGTTATTAAACTTGCTAAGGAGCATAATGTTTACTTTGCTATGTTGCCACCAAATGCCACACATTTAATGCAGCCATTAGATGTATATGTCTTTGGTCCAATGAAGCGTTGTTGGAAACATGTATTATATGAGTGGAGAAAACAAAGCAGAAAAACTGGATGCTTTCCCAAAGAACATTTTCCAGCTCTATTAAAAAGTTTATCACTTAAGTTGCAAGACACAGTGTGTCAGAATTTGGTTTCTGGCTTTATTACATGCGGACTTTATCCAATAAACCGTATAAAGGTTTTAAAAAGAATTCCTGAATACAAGGAACCTGGTACATCAACAGCATCCCTTTTAAACGATTCGGTTACAACTTTGCTAATGTATCATCGTGGTGCATGTGAAACAAAAAAACCCAGGGGCAATAAGTTGAACATTGCATCTGGGGCAGTTTTAAATGTCGTTGAAGATATTGAAACTGATCTTTGTTTCATCTGTGGAAAAGATGATAATGACGAAAACGATGAAATCAGTGAAGAAGAAGAAGAAATTTTAATTGATTGGACTGGTTGTGAACGTTGTGGTCGTTGGTATCATTCAAAGTGTTTGGAAAATGCCATGTCGACTGATTGCATTGTATGCCCAAAACTATAAATTTTATTAAATTTTTTTAAAAGATAATGATTTGTATATGATTTACTTTTACAGTTGTCAATAATTTAAACAAAATAAGAAAGATTAGTAATTGATTCTTCATAATTAATCATTGTAGTTGTATCATTATTATATGTATATTTGAAATAGTTTATCAATAGTTGTTGTTTTTTGTTTTGTTATTTGAAATAAAAAATTAATTGCTTAATTAAAAATTAAAAAAATTTAATTAAGCAGCTTTTTTACATAGTTATACATTCATTTTAAAACTCTTGATGTTGAAATTTCAACTTTTAAAATCTCAAGCTTCAAGTGTCCGGAGTCACCCCATTTCCCGATTTTGATTTTTTGATTTTTAAACCGTTTTTTTATGCTAATAACATATTGGAAAGCTGAAAGCCAAAATTTCTTCACGTTCTTTATAATTACAGTGGTACGTTCCACAAAAATATTTCCATTTTGTATTGATTTTAATGAAACAGTTTAATATTTTCTTCGAAAATTGTCCGGAGTCACCCCGGTTGACGGTACCATGTTAGTTTAAATCAGTTGTAAAATTAAAAATGTTAACATCTTTGATAGGTATATTTATTTAGGTTAATTACAACTAAGTTTACATGGCTAGTTAATATGCTTTTATAAATTGCAATTTTTATTAATTTCCAAATTAAACATGTGGCATCCAATATCATAAACTAAGATTATACTGGTGTGTTTATATTATTTTAGAATTTTTTGTTTTAGACACATGGCATTTGTTATCCCACTGTAAGTTAAAACTAGTTCTAAAATTAAAAAATTTATATTGGAACTTCTTTTTCTTTTAACATTCATGTTTATTTATTTATACTATCTTAGAATTTGCTGCTTTAGAGGTGTTGCATTTAGTGTCACATTGTAGGTTTAAATTGGTTGTAGAATTTATATTGTAACTTGCATATTTATTTAGTTGAGTTTAATCTAAGTTTATATCTGATGTGTTTGTATTATTTTAGAATTTACTGTTTTAGACACATGGCATGTGGTATCCCACTGTAAGTTTGAATTAGTATATTTAAAAAAAAATTTATTTTAACTTGCATTTCTTTTGACGTTCATGTTTATATAATTAGATTACAACTAAGTTTGTGTATGGCTTATTTATATTATTTCAGAATTTGCTATTTTAGACACATGGTATAAGCTGTCATACTGTAAGTTGAAATTGGTTGTAAAATTTATATTGTAACTTGCATTTCTATTGGCGTGCATAATTATTTAGTTGAGTTTCAACAATTGTTAATAATAATAATAATAATAATAATAATAATAATAATAATAATAATAATAATAATAATAATAATAATAATAATAGTAATAAGTTTATATCTGGCGTGTTTATATTATTTTAAAATTTACTGTTTTAGACACGTGGCATGTGGTATCCCACTGTATGTTTGAATTAGTATATTTAAAAAAATTGTATTTTAACTTGCATTTCTTTTGGCATGCATGTTTTTTTAGTTTAGTTAAGACTAAGTTTATATCATACTTTTTTAACTATTATTCTTCTATATTCTATATTCTCGATTATTTTAGAATTAGCTATTTTAAACATGTGACAAGTGGTATGACACTGTAAGTTTAAATAAGTTGCGTTTTTTTTGGTCTGCATATTTAATCTTGTTTTGATTTATCATAGTTTTTAAAAGGTTAGAGACTTTATTTTTTGCTCCTAATAGGTATTCATGTATGTGAAATGTATAGTCTTTCAGTCATCAGATAATATCAAGGTAATCTTATACTTTTTTTTTAATTTACATTTTAATAAAGATATAATTTACTTGTTCCATTTAACTTTATCTTTAAAAAAACGATATCAGAGATAATTAAAATAACAAAATTTAGAATAGAAATTTGTATATAATGAATTACCAAAAACATTTTCTATAGTGCTATCAATAACATTTTATTTTGGTTCTATACTAGGTATGTTATTAAGTTTCCATATTTTCCATATTTTATTTTATATTAATCTTTAAGGAGTTGACAGCATGGTGTCTGATTTAAAGTGCGAGCCTGTGTACGAGCAACAACAGTATTCAAAACCAAAACCTATTTAAACCAACCAAACCAAAACTAGCGACCAAAAACTATCTTGGCATTGGTTTATTTTAAACATCTATTATATATATGTGTGTTTTTTATATAAATGTACTAGCTTGAGTATAGTGTATTAAAAATTTTTTTTTATGTATTTTTATTGTAATTTAAAGTATATTGGATTAAATATTATAAATATTTGATGAGTTTTCAATTTTTGGTTAAAACGTTTTAATGTAGAATATCGAAATAAAATAATGCAATTAAATAAAAATGCAAACATTAACAAATATAAGGATTATTTGGTTATGAAGTCACAATTCTGGCCTCTCTAATTTTAGATTTTAGTGATTTTAACGAAATAATCACTAAAATAACTTATTAACACATTTATTTCATAGGAATAACAACCGCGGAAAATTTGCTGCCTAGTGTAATAACTCCTTAATTTTAACGGATTATTCGTTGAACTAACGAAATAAATCCGTAAATTCAACGGACTATTCCTAACGGACTTCAATTCGTTAAAATTTTAATTCGTTAACTTAACGGAATTCCCGTTAGTGCAATAGCGACAGATACAATTCGTTGTATATAACGGATTTTTTCTTAGAGTGTAGCAGCTGTCATAGTACAATATCTTATGCTATTGTGCTACACATCTTGTTTTCAATCGTTACAGCTTTCACCCAGCAGGCACTATGACGTTGAAATAACGTTGAAACATCGTCGCAAACCGATCATATGCCACGTTGAAACAACGTTGAAATTTGGTGGAATTGGAAATAAAATCCGACGTTGAAAACTACGACGTTAGGAGATAACATCGACGTTGAAACAACGCCGATGATTACGTTGTTTCAACGTTGTTCTAACGTCTTATCGACTACATATCAACCATATTTCAACTTTGAATAGGTTATATATTCGGTTGATACGTAGTCGATAAGACGTTAGAACAACGTTGAAACAACGTAAATTCAACGTTGATTTTTGTTTTTTATTTTGGTTAAACTCATTTAACTAAAAAATTCTCAACTTTAATTGCAATAAAATAATACAATAAAAAGGCAATAGTTTGAGCAAAGAATATTATATTTCAAGTAAATTAATCAGATACAACTAAATTGCTTCAAGGGACTTTAAACACAATCCAAATAGAGTAAAATGTTTAAAAAAAAAATGTTTTATTTAACAATAGTTGTAGAACAATTAGGAAAAAATGTTATACATCTAGTGAACCGTCTTTTACGCGCCCACCACCACCATTCAATCTGTCGAGTGCGTATTTTAATAAAGTCATTATTCCTTTTCTTATTTCGGCAACTGCAGTAGTCGCTTTAATTGACATGTTGCTCTCTATAAAAAAAGGTATTGTCTGAATAATTTGCATAAAATACATAAAAAAGTAAATATAAAACAGCATCAAAGCAACGAAATCTGATCTTAAAAATATATAGTTTTACACTTGACTACACTTGACCAGTAACAACCTTACAAATGTTTGTTCCTTTAAACTTTTCTTTGTTCTTACCGTCAGCCATATTAAATTTTGATTATAAACCATTGGTCAACAACCTGTATTAAACATTGTTATTATTATAATAGTTATATTAAAAATTGATATATTATATATATATATATATATATATATATATATATATATATATATATATATATATATATATATATATATATATATATATATATCACAGGTCAAAATAACTAGATTCAAAAGATTTTTTATTCATAACCTTTTACTAACCTTGGCATCACATTTTTTGTAATTGTCTCACCTCTTATTTTAGAAAATTTGTTAACCTAAAGGTTTAAGAAAATAATCACATCACATTATTTTTATAGTACATTTACAAAAAGTTACAAATAGATTAACTTAAGCAAATACATAATCGATAAAAAAACATTGAAAAAGTGAAAAAAGTAATGGTTTAAAAATGCAAAAAGTAATGGTTTAAAAAAAACTACCATTTCAGACATCACCCGTTTAAACTGTTATCATAATCCCTAAAGGGTTAAGAAAATAATTACATTACATTATTTTATAGTACATTTATAATAAGTTACAAGTAGGTTAACTTAAGCAAATACATAATCCCAAAAAAAACAATAAAAAAGCTGCAAAAAGTCATGGTTTGAAATAACCTAGCTTTAGATCTCACCCAAAAATCACTTAAACTGTTATCATAATCACTAAATGACTGCTACAAATTCATCCATCAAATTTCAGGACTATTTGTCATGATATTATTTTAACTACTGGAAAGAGCTTTACTAACATCTCTTTCATTTCTACTACTGCATATATAACTTTCTTCTGAATTTCTATTTTATATTCTAAAATAATAAAGATATCACAAGAACACAAAAGAACCAAACATTAATTAGTTTTTAAAAGCATTGAAACACAAAAACAAAACATACTGTATCAAAATATCTATTTATTAAATAAACAAAATTATTGGATTTTCAAAAAATATATTTTTCCTAATGTCTTAAAAATAATTACTTGCTTTTTTTACTAATTAATAAAATGAATGCATACCAAAATAAATAACAAATATTTCACATACCTTATTCAGTAATGGGAGACTTTCCATTTGATGAGGAATCTTTTTTAGTAACTTATCTTATAAGGGAAATTAATGCAGGTGTCTCTGGCAAAACAAATTTTTTCTTTTCTGCGGAAAAACACATGCGCCATCTTGGCTTTGCACTATATTAAAATCCTCTCTTTCTTGCTATTGCTGATCTAAATATCTTTAAAATAAAAAAGTAAATCAATCAATGTAAAAAAATAATCATTCAATTTAAAACTATGTTTTAAACATATTATATAATAAAAATATATCTTAAACACTAAAAATAACATATACAGAAATAGAGCATTTTAAAGAAGAAAGGAAAAAAAGTAATGACTTGATGTTTATAAACAAAATTATATTACCTCCACAACATTTAATTTTGAGCAGCTTAAATCTTTATTAGTTAAACTGCAGTTTATGCATTTCATTGAAACAATTTATTACATTTAATGATGATGGCTAACACAAAAAATTATCAATCGTATTTTCTCTCTCTATTTCTCTCTATTTTCTAACCAAACAGCTTGAATGTACATTTTGCTTGCCCTACTATACTTTATAAACTGGAAAAGTTTATTTTTAAAAACAATACTTTGTATTCTTATACATAAAATATTTGTTAGTGTGAATTAACTAACAGAAAATTACAACTTTAACTTATACATAATATAGCTGCCTAGTTAAAATTATATTGAAATAAAAGTGTTAAAATGTTTTACCTATGGGCCTGCGAAAATTTTGAGATTTTGAATTGAATAAAATCAAAAATATGATTCAAGTTAATTAAAATACGATTCAAAAATTTTCAAAAATCGAATACTTGCTTAGTTTGATTTTGTTGTGGGTATTTTAGATATTCTGGGCCTTGGCGCTATCAAAATAACGTTACTTATACTTAAATACCTTTTTAATCAGTCATTAAAAAGGTTAACCAGGGCGAAAATCATCAATTAAGAGATTATACAATTGTTTTATTTATTTTATTCTGAAATATATATTATTAAATAAAAAATGCTTAGATTTAGACTTCAAAATGTTAATTCGAAATGTGATTTGAATTGCGAATCAAGACCTGCTTTGATTTGCAATTCAATTCGAAACAAAAAATGCCAATTCACAGGGCCCTAGTCTTACCATAAATCTTTAAAAAGCCTTTAAAAGTACTATTTTCTTTATAATAAAAAAATTTATAACAATTATTTTTAAAAATAGTTTGATATAAAATTAAGATAATTTTTTGGTAACTCTTTTTTAAAAAATCATATCAAGAATTAAACTTAAGGATTAAATGAAAACAAATTTAAATTTATTTATCAACACATGATATCAAGTTTTTTGTTTACCAAACAATATCATGGACTAAAGGTGCAAGCACAAATCCATTTTTTTATACAACATGCGTATAACTTTACAGGAAAAATCTGCTTTATTTATTATACATTTGTCAGACAGATATTTTTTTTTAATATGAAAAATATTCAAACTCTTTGAATCACATGGTTGTTGAAAAGCGATAAATCTGCAGTTAAGCAGCCTAAAATAATTTTATTTTTTTGCTTGTTGCGATCTCGCGTGGAGACATGCTTAAAATGGTGACTTTTTAATATAAACAGAGAATATTTATTGGCTTCACTACATACATCTACTATCTTATAGTCTGCTGCTACAAGGAAGTGCTACTACATCAACTGGGGTTTAGCATGGGGTAGCAATCTTTTTTCTTTCATTGTTTCAAATATTACTTTGATGGTTTCAAAAACCTCTAATGACAAGAGCGTAACAAGCAAAAAAATTTCCTAAATTTTTCTAAACAACAGAAGACACTATTATATATATATATATATATATATATATATATATATATATATATATATATATATATATATATATATATATATATATATATATATATATATATATATATATATATATATATATATATATATATATATGTTTACAGTGATAGTATATATTTTATATTTATATAATATAAAATTAGTATAGTTAAATATACTAACATACATAGAAAAACCATTTAATAAAATTCTAAAAAAAAACTTACTTAAAAAACTGTAAGAAAAATTCAAGCAAAGTTTACTTTGTAATCCACACTCATGAAATATTACCGTCATAAAAAAATATCTATTTAATATTTATCTAACTAACTGCACCCCAAGTTAAACCATGTTATATTTTTAAATTGTGAAATTTAACAATATTACATTAGCAATTTAACAATATTACATTAACTATTTATTTAACTATTAAGGCAACATAAGGCCCTAGTAAAGTCACGCTTGCGTATTTGAGTTCTCAAAATGCAATACGAACTAGGGATGTACCGAAGCTTCGGCTTCGGCTTCGGCGTGCCGAAGCTTCGGCAATTTTGCCGAAGCTTCGGTTCGGCCGAAGCCAGGTCAATTTTTTGCCGAATCTTTGGCTTCGGCAAAAAATTTTAAGTAATTAAAGTTATAAGCTACTGTGGGACAAGTTATAAAAATAAGCTAATTGCCAGTGTCTAATAAAGTTATAAATTTAGGACTACAGAGTTAAAGTTGGAGTCTATACCATATACTTAGTATTATTTACTCCCAAGTGTCTTGTTATAAAGGGGATAATAATAAATAAGTAAAAATATTTTGAAAAAAATAATAAAATTAGGGAAGGTCCTCATACACTTTAAAAGCTTCCAAGTGTGACTTTAGATGAACTGAAGCAGCATTTCTATGCAGAATAAAAACCTTAAAATTTAAAACAAACTAAAAGTTTTTAAAACTCTAATTTGTATTATGTATCGAATTCATATTTATTATTGTGTGGAATTACCGAAAATAGAACAAAATTTGGTTTCAACATTTGACCTATAAACCTTAGTAATCTCTCTTTAAAGAAGATTAAAGATATGTTGCTACTATTTTAAATTGTGTGTAAATTTACAAATTTTCATCGTAAATTTACAGAAATTGGTTAGGTGTCACTTATATAAATACAAAATAGTCAATGGAGTGACACATAAAAAACAAAAAGTTCTCAACAACAAAAATTGAAGAAAAGCAAATGAAATATAAACGAGGAAAATAAAAAAAGAAAAAAAAAAGCCAACAATAACTAGATAAATTAAAAGAAAAAGAAAAACAATGATATAACTAAATTGAATTTATATATTAAACATGTAAACCAATATTCTGGTTTCTTCTTATGATATTATGAAGACTTTTAAATTTTATTTAAAATAAATTAAAGGTTGAAGCTTTGATTACTTTGAGCTCTTATATTTATCATCAAAATTTATTTAAATTAAATAAACAATTTAAATCAAATAAATATCAGCCTGCTCAGTCCCTGTTTATTTATAAATATAAAGTAAATAATAATATAATTATAAATAAAAAATTTATAAAGTATTCTATTTATTATTTTATTTAAAGCTCACTCTACAGAGTTGTTAGATTGCTATGGAAGGTTTTATCACAGATAGTTAATATTTCGCGAGGTTAGAATTATTTTGTTCTATCTCCACATTTTTTTGTTTCGAGATAAAACGATTTAAAAAATAAAAACTTTAGGAGACGGCATATAAAAAGATTTTTATTACTTATGTTTTCTCCGAAACTTTTTTGATTTTAACTTAGGTTTTAATATAGTAGAAAAAAATTATTTTGAGGTGCATTACACAATTAATAACTCATTTTTTTCAAAAAGTGGAGATAAAACAAAATAATTCTAACCTCGCGATTTGATTTCAGATACTGATGCAGATTTATGTAAAAGATTTATGTATGTAAAAGATTAAAAAAAGCTATAGAAAATGTTATGTAGTGTAAAGTTAAAAATAATCAAAAAAAAAAAATACTTAAAAGTGTGTAAAAAAGAAGTTAGAGAGAAATCTATCATTTGTACTTTTTTTTAGCACTAGGTTCACAACAGTTGTAGTGGAATCCAAAATGGTCTTAACTTGG
Organism: Hydra vulgaris; assembly: GCF_022113875.1. Classification (NCBI taxonomy): domain Eukaryota; kingdom Metazoa; phylum Cnidaria; class Hydrozoa; order Anthoathecata; family Hydridae; genus Hydra; species Hydra vulgaris. The sequence goes on along the minus strand of NC_061163.1, from coordinate 5,590,203 downwards.
GCTTTTTTTAGTTTAGATATTGTTCGTTTAAAGAATACAGAGAAGTAAAAAAAAAGATATTGAAATAAATAGCAATAAAAAGATAAAGTGTGTTTCTGAGATTTTTTATGTTGTAAATACAACTAGATCAGCTAAGAGTGTTTATTTAAAGAAAGAGTGATCGAGTGCAAAAGATAAATTTACTCAAGTAATGTTCAGAGATTTTTATCCACTTCTATTAACAAAAGGTGCATTAAAAATAAAAATAAAATATACAGCACATGAAAAGATGCTATATAACATTAATATGGTTTGCACACAGAAAAAGTAGAACTAGAAGTAGAAATATTTGGGGAAAATGTTTCAAAAAAGCTTAAGTTTAAAAAAAAAACGCTCGGTGCGGTCAAGTATCAGAAACGACATAATGAGAAACTTTTAAACAGGGGCGCTGAGAGTTTTTGCTCTGCCTGGAACAGCAACCCTGACTGGCGTCCTCATTTTTATACGATTTTTCTATATTATTAGTCAAGGACCTTAGTTTTGGTACCTTTTTTGTTTTACACCCCTGCTGATCTGAATGCTGATTAAATTTTAAGCATATATAGTGCCGAAGCTTCGGCTTCGGCCGAAGCTTCGGCTTCGGCAAAGTGGCTTCGGCCGAAGCTTCGGCTTCGGCAAAATTTCAGCTTCGGTACATCCCTAATACGAACGGTCGAACTCGTAATATAGACGTTGAATTAACGTGGAATCAACGTCGATATTAATTGATAGTTTTTAAACAAATTTTCAACGTTGATACAATGTTGAATTTTGGTTATACGACGTTTTTGTAATATTTAAAAATAAGTCATGCTATATTCACAGAGAATTTCAAAAAATTCAGGTTAAATATAAATGAGTTATTTAAAAAGTTAAAAATCCGTCAACTAAGCATTAAAAATCAACATGCATTTTAACATAGTGTAAGCACACACATAAAAAATAAATAGACAAGCTGCCATCAAGAAACTTTATGTTATTAAGAATAGTTAATAACATAAAAATAAATAGACAGGCAGCTATATTGAAGCTTTATGTTATTAACAGTAGCTAATAACAAATAGTTTAAATAAGGGATGTACCGAAGCTTCGGCTTCGGCTTCGGCATGCCAGGTCAATTTTTTGCCGAATCTTTGGCTTCGGCAAAAAATTTTAAGTAATAAAAGTTCTAAGCTACTGTTGGACAAGTTATAAAAATACGCTAATTGTCAGTATCTAATTAAGTTATAAATTAAGGACTACCGAGTTAAAGTTGGAATCTATACCATATACTTAGTATTATTTACTCCCAAGTGTTTTTTTATGGAGGGGATAATAATAAATAAGTAAAAATATTTTTTAAATAATAATAAAATTAGGGAAGGTCCTCATACACTTTGAAAGCTTCCAAGTGTGACTTTAGATGAACTGAATCAGCATTTCTATGCAGAATAAAAATCTTATAATTTAAAGCAAATTAAAAGTTTTTAAAACCTTAATTTGTATTATGTAACGAATTCATATTAATTATTGTGTGGGATTACCGCAAATAGAACAAAATTTGGTTTCAACATTTAACCTATAAACCTTAGTAATCTCTCTTTAAAGAAGATTAAAGATACGTGGCTACTATTTTAAATTGTGTGTATATTTAATTTTTAAAAATTTTATTTAACAATATTAATAAAAATTTACAAATTTTCATCGTAAATTTACAGAAATTTATTAGGTGTCACTTATATAGATACAAACTAGTCAATGGAGTGACACATAAAAAACGTAAAGTTCTCAACAACAAAAAGGAAGAAAAGCAAATGAAATATAAATGAGGAGAATAAAAAAAGAAAAAAAAAGTCAACAAAAACTAGATAAATTAAAAGAAAAAGAAAAACAATGATAATAATTATCCTTGCTCTTTTATTTATTAACATTATGAATACTTCTAAATTGAATTTATATATTAAACATGTAAACCTATATTCTGACTTCTTCTTATGATATTATGAAGACTTTTAAATTTTATTTAAAATAAATTAAAGGTTGAAGCTTTGATTACTTTGAGCTCTTATATTTATCATCAAAATTTATTTAAATTAAATAAACAATTTAAATCAAATAAATATCAGCCTGCTCAGTCCCTGTTTATTTATAACTATAAAGTAAATAATAATATAATTATAAATAAAAAATTTATAAAGTATTCTATTTATTATTTTATTTAAAGCTCACTCTATAGAGTTGAAGCTTTTATCACAGATAGTTAATATTTGATTTCAAATACTGATGCAGATTTATCCATTACAGAGACAGAAGAAGAATGAATAGTAAGATTTCAGAGTGTAAAAGAGTAAAAGAAGCTAAAGAAAATATTATGTAGTGTAATGTTAAAAATGTTAAAAAAAAAAAAAAAATACTTAAAAGTATGTAAAAAAGAAGTTAGAGAGAAATCTATCATTTGTACTTTTTTTAGCACTAGGTTCACAACAGTTGTAGTGGAATACAAAATGGTTTTAACTTGGGTTTTTTTTTAGTTTAGAAACTGTTCGTTTAATGAATACAGAGAAGTAGAAAAAAGATATTGAAATAAATAGCAATAAAAAGATAAAGTGTGTTTGTAAAATTTTTTATAGATACTTTTATAGATATAGATATATTTGTTGTAGATACAACTAGATCAGCTAAGAGTGTTTATTTAAAGAAAGAGTAATCAAGTGCAAAAAATAAATTTACTCTAGTAATGTTCAGAGATTTTTATCCACTTCTATTAACAAAAGGTGCATTAAAAATAAAAATAAAATATACAGCACATTAAAAGATGCTATATAACATTAATATGGTTAGCACACAGAAAAAGAAGTACTAGAAGTAGAAAAATTTTGGGAGAATGTTTCAAAAAAGTTTAAGTTTAAAAAAAAACGCTCGGTGCGGTCAAGTATCAGAAACAACATAATGAGAAACTTTCTAACAGGGGCGCTGAGAGCTTTTGCCCTGCCCGGGACAGCAACCCTGACTGGCGTCCTCATTTTTATACAATTTTTCTATATTATTAGTCAAGGACCTTAGTTTTGATACCTTTTTTGTTTTACACCCCTGCTGACCTGAATGGTGATTAAATTTTTAGCGTATATAGTGCCGAAGCTTCGGCTTCGGCCGAAGCTTCGGCTTTGGCAAAGTGGCTTCGGCCGAAGCTTCGGCTTCGGCAAAATTTTAGCTTCGGTACATCCCTAGTTTAAATGTGAACTTTAATTATAATCATTGCTACAGTAGATTGTAAAGAAAAACCAAATCAAATCAAATATATTCTTAGAAAAGGTTGTAACATTTCAAAGGGTTCATACATGTTCTAAATGAAAGATTTTCCTGACTGAACTCAAAAACATAAGTAATTTTCATGACTTTGTCTTGAAAAACAACCTATTTCATCAATTTTTTTTTTTAAAAACTACCCTTTTTTCCTTGACTCATTAACTCACTTTGACTTGGATTAACGTTCACATACAGAAAAAAGTACTCACACGGACATGCGTTGACACCAACATATATAATAAAAGTACTTAATATAAAGCTTATTTTTAATTTTTAATTTTTCCCATATTGTAATGATTAAATGAAAAAGCAAGAAAATTTATATATCTTTATCTTGAAATTCAGTTATTTTATAAAGAAAAAGAAAAGCTACAATAAAGTAATATCTTTTTTTTAAAAAAAGAGATTAGTTTCACTTTACTTTGTTCTTTTTCTCTTCCAAAATTTGAACTGTTTTTTTTTTTAATTTTTAATTCCCACACATTTCTTTTTGATACTCTTTTTCTCTTGATCAAGGTCTAGCTGATAATTTGGCGTGCACCTTTCACAAATTTTATTAATTTGTTTGTTAGTTTTATTGTTGAAAGTATCAGGTTGTTCTTTTGCATATGGTTTACTATTATCTTTCTTTATATTATTGATCCTTTTTTAAAATTACCTTTGGTTACAATCTTTTTAACATTAGGTCCTCTCTCTAAACTTGCTTGATCATGACTTGTGACTAAAACTAATGTTAGAACAGACTTTAACTCTTTGGCATATGGATAGTGGATTTATGAAAAAAGAAATCATTAAGTCTAGTGCTCTCACAACTAAAAAATTTCACTATTTCGGAATCTTGAGATAACACTGACAAAACCTCACTATTAAACCCATGTTCAAACTTTGTTCAAACAGTCAGTCATTCTGATGCACAGACTTGTACTTTTAAAAATTTACTGAAATAAGGTGCAATTCCATAGTTAACAATGTATTTTAATTTGTCTTTGCCAAGTTAAAATGTTTGGTACAAAAAAAAAGGATTAAAAAAGTGAGAACTAAATATTAAAAATAAAAGGTAGTTTTTAAGAAATTAAAAAAACTTAAAATTATTTAGGAAAAAGGTTTACAATTATTCAAAATACTAATTTAAAAAAGATACACAATTTTTGTTTCAGAATTTCAACAAACATTAGATAGTAGATTAAATTTTATAAAAAAATAAAACTTCAAAAATAAAAATATTAAACAGTCAGTAAAATAATTTATATTTAAAATGATTACATTTAAACATTGCTAACACTTGACATTCTAAATCCACCAAATATTTACAATTTATAAGAATCCTAGTTATAAATGAAATTTAGAATTTGAAATGTTTTATTATTGCGACTCACTAAGAAAAAAAGCAACTGTTTTCCCTGACCACTAAGTGAATTCCCTGACTTTCCCTAATCCATTTGAAAAACACACTTTTGCCCCTGACTTTCCCTGACCCTATAAACCCTATATAAGTACTTACATAAGTAAATATCTAAGTAATACATCATATAAATATTAATTAAGATGAAAATGGTAATAAGAATAATAAAAAGAACAACAACTACAATAACATTAATAATAATGATAATGATAATAACAACAATAACAATAGTAGAAGTAATAATAACAATAATAATAATAGGTCAATAATCCATATTTTAAAAATTAAATTTGTTGTCGCATTTATAATTATTAATTATTAAAGCGATATTTTGATAAAAAAAGACTTGTTTGTTCGATTTTTAAATTTAATTTAAAACGCCCACTTTTTAATGTTTTCATTTCGAAATAATCGGCTGTTTAAAAAGATACTGCCAACGGATAATGATACTGCTAATGGTGTACGGAAAAATAATTGGCGACGTCGCGACTAAAAACCAACCGTAAATCAACGTCGAAGTAATGTCGTGTGCCCTGTTGGGCACTTATTATCATTATTAGTATCATTAGTTTATCTTATAGTACTAACTGTTGTTATAGTATTTCAAATAATCTGCCCTGTACCATTTTTTTGAACCAGGTAACTAAATTATAGAAATCAAAAAGCAATTATTGAAAGGTAATAAAACCAAAAAAATAATTTATTCATTTTTGGAACAAAAACTTATAGAAAATTAAAATTTTTTTTAAAACGATCTTGATAAAATCATGATATCGTTATCTTCATCACCGATATGAAATTCATATGTATTTTTATCGCCTTTTGTCATTGCACTAATTTTGATTTGATGCACATTTATCACGATCCAATCAATATGGCGCAAGCTTCAAACAGTCTAAATTCTATCTTTTTGCATTGTGTCTTTTTATTTAAGAACATGAGGTAACTGAATCTTTTTTTTTTTTTTTTTTTTTTCGTATTTCACCTCCCCAACGCCGAGAAGGCCACTACAAACGAGGAGGCTACTTAGTTGTGGTTATAACCCTCTCTCAAATCTATAACTCCGAAACACGACAAGGCCACTGCGTGGAGAAACGAGTTGAGCGCGGTACTACCAGGGACGTGGTGGGAACCAATCTTGGAACCTCTCGATTATGAAGCGTGCGCTCTACAACTACACCACTATCGTATATCTAAATAAAAATATCTTTAAAGTAGAGTACATTTGTACATTTTACAAGAATTATTATATTTCACATTGTTTACAAGCGAATGTGAACATTAAGTGATCAATAGTGGGAAAAAAAACAACCCATTACTGATCCGTGCCTAATTTACTATATTGATTAAGATAATAACCTATTTGGATAAAGATACATCAACATCATACACCAACGCATATACACACATAACACAAACCTTAGAGGCAGTTATACATCGCTTAAGTTAAACATTCATTTAGTGGAACCGTTTTTCTTGGTCCCCTGGAGGGTCAAGATATCTGCAGTTGTATGTATTTATATGGTGGGAGCAGCGCAAAGAAATATAATATACATACCAAAAACACATTGTAAATATTTAAAATCTCTTTTGTTTGTTTTGGTAGATTTTAGATCTAGTCAAGTTAAAATTTGTTTTTAATTTATTTGCCATTAACCGCCGAAATTAAAATAAATTTAATCAAAAAAAAAAAAAGAAAAAGCTGTTTATAAACAGCTTTTTCCCTAAATTTCTTCTTTTTTATAATTTTTTTGCTGTTTTAAAGTCTGTTTATAAGAAGTCTTAGCTCTAATTTGAGCATGCTGTTAGCAACTTTTAATAACTTTTTCTTTTTTTATAAATGCTAACTTTTTTATAAATACTATAAATAAGAAATAAGTAAATAAATAATTATAATATTAATAATAATAAAGAAAATAATAATAACAATAATATATAAGAAATTTATTCAACAACTTGTCATCTATGCAACTTAATGATTTAGATTATATTATGTGTAAAAAAAAACTAATAGCAGAAAGTTGTCATGAATGGTACAATATTGACATATCCAAGACAATTATCTATGATGCCAGAGTAATAAAAGTTAATTAAAAAAGTCATAATTTACACTCTGTTACGAGGGACGTCCCGAAGATAAAAACCTTGAGGGAAAGGGGTTAAAATCAATAAATTGCCGATTAAAATTTTTGTAACCAGTAAAATGCCGACTTAAATAGTTTTTTTTTATTGTACATATATGAAATATATTCATTTTTATTTTCACAGTTTTTGTGTTATACTCTGCGGTTTTTTAATGTTTCCCACAGTGCCCATATATCAGTAAGATTTCGGCGATCAACAATATCCTTCTTTATACTCAAAAGCATTAGGAAATCTAATCTACTATCATTTGTTTTTAATCTTAAATAGTTTTTAACAATACGAAGTTTGTTGAAGCTTCTTACGTTTGTTGCTACACTTATCGGTGCGGTTAATGCTAATCTACAAATTCGATTTGCCCATGGTAAAACATTTCTCATTTTTTCAGATGTCTTCATAACATTTTCAAATTTACTTGAACTGTTGTTTCTACAAATCCCAATTAATATATCCATTTCTGCTTAAATGGCATCAATGTCTATACATTTTAGTTTGATATTTGCTGGAAATAATGATAAAGTTTCTTTAATATTATTGATCAAAATATTTTCTTTTTTTAAAGGAAACAACAGCATTTGAAATAACGGTTTAAATGAAATAAAGCTTAAAATAAATAAATATAATTCTTTAGCCAGAATATTATTTCACTTATAAAAAGTCAATTTGTTTGAGAAAATTTAAAAAAAATAAAAAACTGGCTACCTCTGTAGTAACATGGTCTAATCGATCAATCTTTACAGACACCCAAAAACAATGATCCAAACATTTTTATTTCTTTACTTGGTTTTTAATTTACGAAATGTATCATTTATTAAAAAATGTGCAAAAAAAATGAAGAAATTTGAAAATTATCTTATGTAATTTAAAGTTTTAGTGAAAACATGGGTTTTTTTACCCCTGAAAATCCCGCACCTAAAAAGGCAAATTTAAAAAAATTTAAAAAAATCTTTTTTTTATTAACTAATACTAACTTGTTTCAGTTAAAAAATATTTGAAATATTAAAATTGAAAAATTTTTTCTGAAAAGTAAGTAAAATCCTATTTCCGCTTCGCGACGCATAGTGCGGCGGTCTAGATTAAAATCAGCCTCCGGATTAATGCCAAGAATACAAGCAAATGATACTGCACTGTCAATTAAGTTATCCATAGCTTTGTTATTTGAATTAATATCTTCTAAATTTTGTAAAGTAATATCAATTAGATAAGTGGCATCAATGATACATAAATCAATGATACATAAACTTTTTTCCAGTGTTTCAGTTAAGGCTTTTCGTTTATACATTATATTTTTTATAAACATTAAAGATACAATAAAATCAAAAGAGTAGAGTTTTTCATTTAAACCAAGTGTTTTTGTTCTGGTGTTCGAACAAAAGATTTGAACATATATTACTTAAGCTACTGTACAAAAAATCAAAAGAGTTCCAAACTGCTTTGAACGATCCAGCTCTTGCAGTCTATCTTGTTTTTGATAAGTTTTTAAATGTAATTTACTTTCTATACTATTCATTTTATTATTCAACATTCCATAACGTTTAGTACTAGATGAAAAAAATACATATAAACTCTCTAAATTATCAATCATACTCGATACAACTATGCTAGCATTGCAACCATGTTTAAGAAATGTATTTATTCTATGGGCTTGGCAAGTAATGTATAAAATTTTATGCCCTACTAATTGAATGAGTTGGGTTTGGGCACCTTTTATGCTCTTGTTGAATGCCCTACTAATTGAATGAGTTGCCCTACTAATTAAATGAGTTGGGTGGAATGACATGCCCTACTAATTGACGAATAAACGAATGACATTCCCTACTAATGGAATGACATGCCCTACTAATTGAATGAGTTGTGTTTGGGGACTTTTATGCCCTACTAATTGAATGAGTTGGGTTTGGGCACCATTAACTTCCCCAGACATATTGCTAGATAAGTCATACGACTAAAACGCTAAATTTCCTGTGTTTATAACATTCTTGCCTAATACTTTAAAAATGTGTTTTGCGGTACCAAGTCCAGTTTTATCTACTCCTTCTTTTAATTCAAATCGTCTTTCAACAGCTTTCCCTTCATTGTTGACGTAGCGCACACAAACCGCTAACTGATCTTTATGAGATACATTTGGGGTTGTAACAGCCATTAGCGAAAATAAACTAGCCTCTTCACTTTCTTTTACAATAAATTTTTTAACTTCACTACCTAATATTTCAATCATTTCATTTTGAGAGCGAGGACCGAGATAAGAAACCTTATTAGAACGCATTTTAATATCGTTGACCCACTGCTTCATTAATGGATTGTGTCTTGAAATTAATTGAATAATTTGATTAAAATTACCATTTGATTCATCGTTGTTTCCACGAAAAGCTAAACCTTGTCGTGATAGTGTTCGTACAACATAAAAAAAAATTATGACAATTTATCTATTAAACTCTTTTTCATGCTCCAGTTTGATCAAATTTTGTCTTTTAAATCTACTTAAGATTACATCAATGTAAATAGAATTCTTCATAAAACTGGAGTAATCTGTTAAAGAAGCTTTGTTGGAAAAAGATGTGAAGTGTTGCTCCAATTTACCCAATTTTGACTTATCCCGACTTTTCATTTTGTGCCATGTTTTAACACCATCACACACCGAAGCATTACTAGAAAACTTTCTTCCTGCTCCTTTAGGAAATAAAGAACAAATGAAGCAATACACAGAATCTGTAGTTAAACTATACTCCAATTTTGGATACTCATTATACCAGGAAGGATTAAAACATTGTTGTTTTGATTTATCTATTTTACTATTAATTGGATACTTTATTAGTTTTGGCTAATACGGACCTAATGCTAATTAGGATTAGGTCCGTATTAGTCAAAACTAATAAGATAACAGATATATATAATAAGAGATCAAAGACAGCATCTTTTAAAAGATGCTGTCTTTGTTGAAAGTTTCTTAATTACACCACTTTTACCTGGATCATGTTCAATAGAATACCAGATTTGTGATCTGGTATCTCTTTAGAATGCTCAGAAATGTTATTTGAAATAACACCAGATGTTTTTAAAAATAGTTCACACTTTGAATAAATGTTATTAATAATTTGCCAACTTTCTAAAAGAAAAACTATTGGATTAGGACTAGGATCTGTTTTCATTTTTTTCAATATTACTTTGCATTCAACTAAATTCGAGATTATGTTTTCAAATTGGCCAGCACATGACAACCATGAAACTTCATCAGACTGATTAGCAATATTTGAGATTTCAGTTGATTCAACATCTATCTAAAGGTAACTTATAACTAATGAATCACATTAAATAATTTTTAAAGTTATTGAATGAAACAAAAAATAATGCGAATTTATAAAATAATAAAGTTTATTATAAAATTATAATATTAACTCACATATTCAACAGATGACTTTGGAATAGGAATGTCATTTAATGATCTCTCTATCTGGTCTTCCATAATACGTTTGGATTTATTATTACATGACAATTCAGATATCATAAAAATAATAAAAAGTAACACTTAAAAATAAAGAAATACTATTATATAAAAAACATTGATAATTTTATAATTATAAGAGGCATTTATGATTAACTCAAGAGGCATTTATGATTATAAACAAGAACATAAATATATCCGCAGAATACGCCGAGAACACTGCATTATTTATGTGCAGTAGGCTGACATCGAAGCAGCCGATTCAAATGCTATCGAGTTTTAATTTTAATTTAATTAATTTATAAAATAATGTTTATTAATGTTAACTTCGTTTAATAATTTTATTAAACTTATTTTTAGCTGACTTAAACAAAATATATTTTACAAACATCAAATTTGCCGACTAAATTGAAGAAAAAAGGATAAGGACGTCCCTGTTTGTTACTTTCATAATGTTTATATAATGACATTTGCATTATATAACCAGAATGTGTTTTATTTATTAATTTTAATTTTAACTCCATTACATTTGAGCAGCTCAATATTAATAATACATTTAAAAAAAATATTTTCGTTCATTAGAGATCTTCATTAATTGGCTTTTCTCTCTGGATTAGCAATATATGAACTTGACAAAACTAAGTAGATATATTTAAAAATGACTTTATTTTATACTTTATCTCTTATATTATCAAAGCTTACATTAACTAGTCTATTTTTTGCTTTTTTAACTAAAGCTTTAAATTTTCGTTCTGTTCTATTGAGCAAGTCATCTTTATTTTATTTTAATAATACAGCAAATATAAAAAACAACAGCAATGATAATACGAAAATATCAACCTACCCGACCGGCATTTTAAACGTCTTTTAAACATTAATGTTTAAAAGACGTTTAAAAGACATTTAAAATACATTTAGATCGTAACTTTTAAAAACAAATGCCCGTCGGGTACTTTAGAGTTATCTTAATGTCTGCAATCCAATTTATATATGTTTTGACTTTACCTGATGTTATTTTACTAATCCCTAACAAAAAGAATACAATAAATACTTTACATAAGATTCAATAAAGATTAAATGGTCTTCAATACTACTCTTGCACATATATGTAATAATCATTTATATATAATTGGTTATAATATCTGTAGTTTCATCACGTTTTAGTTTAAGCTTATACCAACCAACTGTTGTGTTATATTTTAATTTTTTACTGCAAATTTCGCATTTCGATTCGAACAATGGACAAAACCATTCTTTATTCAAATTGGTGGATTTTCATTCACACAAACAAAATTGTCTTTTGACTATACAAACCAAAACATACTGGTCCATACTATAGTCTCATAATTATAATAAGACTTTGATTGTAAATTTTACATATGTTTAAAAACATCTTTAAATGATTCAAATGTTCATCTCGAATCCACCATTTTTTAAATATAATATAAAAATGGTGGATTAGAGAATGGTATTTGCATGAATATTTTATTGCATTAGATGTGGATTAGAGATGAGTATTATTATTGCATATTTTATATAAAAATATACAATGTAAGGTATTGTACACAATGTAAAAAGATTTAAAAAAAACTTGTGTATAATGCTAATTCTTATAATGTTTTTTAAAATTATACATATTTTAAAGAAAATTTTTTTTTAGTGTTTTTACTTTTATAACATTAACAATTTTAAAAAGAACTTTCCCGCGCACAAATCTATGTTAAATAATAAATTTTATTTTAATTCCAAATTATTAGCACAATTGCGTTGGCAAGCTCTCATAATTAAATTTCAACGTTATATCTGCGTATATTTTCAACGTTAATGCAACGTATATTTTCAACGTTGATGCAACGTTTTGTGTTTAGTTTAAAATAAACGTTGAATCAACGTTGAAATTTTCAACGTTTTTTTTTTTTTTAACGTTGAACTAACGTTGAAATAACGTTGAAATAACGTTGAAATTTAGATCGTTATTTTTTAATCATATATCAACCATTTCGCAACGTTGAAATAACGTTATGTGGTTGCTGGGAAGTGGCTTCACTTTTCAGATCGAAGTTAGACTAGTTATATAATATATAGACTAGTTATATAATATATCATTGACTTGTTGTTATTTTGATCCATGTTATTTTAAAACGATTGCTTGCTACTAATATCTTTTTTTTTTTTAATTTGTTATTTAGGGGCCCAAAGAAGTCATAACGGTCTTGTCACAGAGCACCGCGGAAGTGCATTTAACCAGGAAGTTCACGCTTCCTTCCTTACCGTTATGCAAAATATGTCCAAAGTTCGTTTCGATCCTGGATCTCCTGCTTATAAAGCAAGCACTATAACCACTGCGCCACGGCCGCACCTTTTCTAAAGCAAGCGCTCTTCTGCTTATAAAGCAAGCGCTCTAACCACTGCGCACGGCACATTTATCTTCAGCACGATTTATCGTTTTCTTTTAAGTACTTCATCTTTAGGAAGACTTAAGTTTTTTTTTTTTTTAATTTTTTATTTTGTTAGTGCAACCAACTGCACAACAACTTTTTGGGATTAAAAAAAAATCATTCAACAAACCGCAACTGATTTTTTAGTTTGTTTTCCCCCAATTCTAGTCTAAAATTTAACTTTTAATTAACCATCTAAAATTTCTAAATGGTTAATTTGAAAACAATATATTTATAGTGAATGACGTCACGCCGACTGGAAGGATGGACATATATTTTATGATTATTACAACTCATTAGAGTTCTCGTTATTTGTGGTTAAATTAATTGAGTTTTTTTCTATAGCAGTATTATTCTTTTTTAACGTAGTCATAACAGTTGGCGACAAAGTGAAAATGATGCATTTAGCTAATATACCGAGTTTTGATTTAGAAAATGATGATTTTATTGAATACATTTGAAAATTATTTACTGGTTAATGACATAAAAGATGCAGAACTACAAAAAGCAGTTTTTATATCCACTTTCAGGGGACCTGCTTACAAACTTATTCGTAGTTTATACGAAAACGACACTAAAAATAAAACTTTAACTCAGATATTTAAAAAAAAAAAACACTATATTCTACAACTGGAGTTTCTCCGGCTGAACTTTTTTTAGGTATAAGATTAAGAAATTCATTGTCGATGCTACTTCCTGAGACCATCACTAAAATCAACTTAACGCAGCTTCCAGATATTTTTAGTAATAAAAGTCGATTCTTTCAAACTGAAGACCCTGTTTATGTAAGGAATTATATTGGGAGTGAGAAATGGGTATCAGTCATTATTGTACCGGCAGTTGGAAATGTCAACTACAAAGTGTTGACATCGGATGGTTGTATCCAGATTAGACATGTAGATCAGATTATAAAATGTGACGTGAAAAGTTGCATTAAACCTTTAGTTAAAACAACAATTAGATTTTTTTCACATAAATGTTAGAGTTAGATTTTTATCACATATAATTGCCTATGTTTTGCTATTTGACTCTCTTACTGATTCTAGAGTTAAATGATTTTAATCACATAAAAAATTACGAATTTATTTATTTACAGGTTTTTACAATATTTTCAAAAGAAATTTAGGTCCATCAAAATTCAACTTGCATTACAAGTTTTTGTATCATCTAAAACACTTTTTGAATGAGAATTTATATCATTGTTTTTCTAAAAACAGCAACTTTCTGATATAAATAACATTTTCGCAACATACCATTAGGTTTTGAGTTGTTCACCAGACTACTAGTTAATTTTTGATATTCTAGGTCATAGTTTGAAAAAATGTCTACGGATGAGACTCCCTCAGATTTTTTGTATACAATGAATTCCAAAACTTTTAAAATCATTCAAAGTTGCTAACAATTCATCAGAACTCACAAAAAAATCGTAAATCTATTAACCATAGTTTAAGAAATTTATTTCTCAAAACAAGAAATATAGTTTTTGTTTTTAAAAAAAAAATAGTATACTAGGATAATTATTTCTTAAAACATTTCTTGTTTTAAAAAAAATGTTTTGTAATAAAAAATTCAATTTTGCTGTGCTTACAGTAAAATTTATTCAAGAAAATGTCGAGCGTGTAATGAGCTTGTAAAAGCTTCAGAAGCTACTTCAAATAAAGATTTGAATAAAAGTGGATTCAAGGAGCTAGCTACGGGGGACTGCTTTCTCGTTATTGAGTGTTTTTAATTTGAGTTTTGATCCGATACCTAATTGGAAACTCTGAACCTTAAAAGTACACTTAAAAATTTAATTTTTTACATGTTTTCTTGAGAAATTTGTTTTACGTTGAAAATTTATACGTATATAAATACTTATTGTACATTTGCAGCGTTTAAACGCTGAATTCTGAAGCAAATTTGCTTCAGTAACAAGAGATTTATGGCAGTGATGGATTCAGCATTTTTCGGGGTTTAAGGTAGCTAACATGGAGCAAAATCTAAATGTTTGTATGTTCATACTTATGTTAAATAATGATGCTTTTTAAAAAGTTTCAATAATTGGAGGCTGGGAACAAAAAAACCATAAAATTTTATATTCCTGCCCCAAACAAGAGAGCAACTAAGTTGATGAAATAATTTGTTTGTTATATTTTTGCAAACAAATTATTTCATTAATTAAAATATATCTATTTTAAATCGATAAATTTTAAGCATTGTTTTACAATCTCTAAGCGTTCAAAAATTATAACCATCCAAAAATTTGCAGCCGCCTCAAATTGAGGGGGCTTAAACATAATATATGGACATAATTTATGAATGCTGAAAGATAATGCTATAAAACTTAGAATTTACTAATAAATATAAACTTAGTTAAGAATAGAAAATTTTTTTTAGTTACTTGTTGGCTTCACATTTGGGGCAGCGGGGATAAAAGTTTAGGTTTTTTTTTTCCCAGCCCAATCATCGCAATATCTCAGGTCTTCTTGGAGCACCTATAATAACCACAAAAAAAATGTGTATATATACTTTTGAATCACATTGATTCGTTTAGATCTAGTTTAGTTTACAACAAAGTTCTTTGATCCAAGGCTCCAGTAGCAGTATCTAAAAAAAAAAAGCATCATTTGATATCAAAATGAGGTAAAAGTCATAAGGTTTGTTGTAGGAAAAAACCTCAAAGATCAACAAAAAATCACTTTACAGTAGCGATAGTGTTAATGTATCTATCTTAATCATTGAAAGATAGGTACAACATATTTTTTAAATTATTAAGCACATTTATTTTTGGTACAGGAACACATTAAGAAACTATCATTTAAAAATTAACTGAATTTGACATCAGAATCTATTCGCGCCAATATACTTGGAAATCGCTCAAAAATCATAAAAAGTGTAACTTCAAACAATCGGCACGAATACTTTTATCAAGAAAAAATATAAATAAAGCAAATTTTCATTTAAATATAACCACTTATTAGCCATTCCTCATAAAATTAGTTGTCGAAAAAAAATTATGGGATTGACTAATATGTAATCATTTCTACTTCAAAATCGCAACCGAGGCACAATGAAACTATTGTTTCGAGGACTCACGTGTTTCACGTGACACAAAGCTCTATTTACTTCTAAAATTAGGTTTCAAGCGTCTTGAGTTATTCTAGCCGACTGGTAATGCGTCAACTAAACTTTCATCTGAAAGAACTAGTTTGACATTAACATCTTGATTTTCAATTAGTTGTTGCAACATGCATAACCATCTTCAGATTTAAAGTTTTTTTAGATTTGGACTTTAACCTTAATTTTTCAATAAATGCGTTAGAAACCTAGTGGAACACTGTGATATTAAAACCCCTCAATATCGTAGCGAATAAAACCAATTTTTATCAAACAGTTATTAAATTTGCCATGAATGACGTGATTTCTAATACTATTCCAAAGAAAATTATAAGACAAATAGGCATTATTGATAATATTTAGCCAGTATTTAAACATCTTTAGTACCTGTTACCTGCCAAAGTCATGATAATACAGTTTTGATAGTTGACCATTCTTAAATTGGAAGCATGCTCAAAGAAATTTTAGGCTTTTTTAAAAAAACCTCAGTCTGGCGGCAATAGACTCTTAGGCTATAGCTAACGCATAGAAAATAAGGGGTTGTTCATTTGAAATGTACACTCATCCAAGTTGCTCATCCAAGTTACTTTTCTGACTAAAGATCCTAATTTGTCAATATAAAAAGATATACGCGAAGGAGTGTATTTTCCCCCTATGCACACACATCCCACCCCTTACAGCACTAGCCTTAAGTAAAACGGAAGTTTTACTTAATCTGAATCCCATTAAAAAACAGGTCTTAAACTATTGTATTTTATATTACTAATTTTTTTTTTACGGAGTTACTAAATAGAAGTGCCTGAATTACATTCGCTCTGAGTAAAGTTAATTTACCCAATTTGTGGGAAGGGGGAAAGGTGTCTGCAAATCGTACGCAAAAGCGTATGTGGGAAGGGGTTAAGGTTTCTATTCTTTTTCAAACTAAAAAGTACGTATTAATATCTAAATATTTTTTGAAAAAATAAAAACTTAAAAAAAAAAAAAAACGATGGACAATAACGTGATTTCCTTCACGTCCATCGTTTGCCAGCTAACCAATAGAAAATTTAATTTTCTGACTAGTTATCCTTATTTACCAACATAAAAGAATGTATGCATAGAAAAGGGAGTGTATTCTTGAGGTTGGTTTCCAGATAGTCACACAACAATTGTGCGACTGTGGTCGTGCTGCAGCAGTGTCCTACGACCTAATGATTCCATTACAACTACAAACTTATTTTTGTTTAGATTCTATTTGTGAAAAAAATTGTTTGCGTTGTTCAGTACGAGCCAATAAAAATGAGGAGAAAAATGCAAATAGTGTTTTGTCGGGTGACAGGAATAGTGTCGAAAAATGAACTTCAAACCCTCAGTCTTATAGCGGCACTCCTTTGCGCAAGCAGGCTATAAGATAGTTGGTGTATGTACTAAAATCCCCGGCAGCAGGCTATTTCAGTATGACATCAAACATTTTATCTAAATACACATTTATAGTTATTATTATTTTTTATTTTTTGTTCTTTTTTCAACTTTTAACATTTCAAATTTATTTGCGACACTATTCTGTTTTTTTATTTTCAACACTATTTATTAAACTCATTCGCAACATTATTCCTTATTATGTTATTCGACAATCAATAATGCGACAATTTGCGACACTATTTCTTTTTTACATTTTTGTGTTGTCCACCGGATTAAATGTGTGGAAAAATGGAAAAAACATTACCAGCTTGTACCCTATTAATTAGTATTAGTATTTCTTTTTCAATAAACTTCTTGTATATTACTATAGTAAACGGTAGCATTTATCTCTGCGTTATATTATGAAATTTATATAAGTGAACTATTTATTATCATATATTTTTTTATTTTTGTGACAAAACACTATTTGCATGTTTGCTCCTTAAATATAAAACAACGCGCTGAAACAGAAAAAGTACCCAATCATATTTTTAGATCGTGCGACAATTGTCGTAGGGGCAACAGGGTCCGAAGGGGTCAAATTTTTAGGACGACCCCAAAAATTGGTGCGCGAAGTTCAATTTAAGTTAAGAACGCTCTATAAAATTATTATAGAAAGTTGCTAAAATGGCGGCAAATGGCAATGTAAAAATAGTTTCTAATGATTTAAGTTTTTTGTCTGAAATCCAAAATGCTGGATCAAAGTTAGTTATAATAGATTTTCATGCTACATGGTGTGGTCCGTGTAAAAATATTGCTCCTGTGTTTGTACAAGAAAGTCTTAAGTATCCCAATAGTGTATTTCTCAAAGTAGATGTAGATGTTTGTACAGAGACTGCTCATAAGTATGGCATAAATGCCATGCCAACGTTTGTATTTGTACTGCAAGGAAAAAAAATTGACGAACTAAGAGGCGCAGATCCTAAAGCTTTAATTGCGAAAATTAAACAACATTCTGGCGACTCCATAGGTACTGGTAGTAATTCTGCAGGAGAATCAGAGGTTCCTGGTCATTCTGATCTCATAAGCTACATAACGGCATCAGGGTGCAATTGTTTAAATGAGAGCGATGAACACACTCATGCAAACATTTTCAAAAAAGATAACACATACCTCGAAAGTGATTGTGACGAGCAATTGCTGTTGTCAATCACTTTTAATCAGGCAATGAAAGTACATTCACTTAAAATTGATGCACCTACTGACGGAAGAGGTCCTAAATTTGTGAAATTGTTTGTAAACCAGCCAAGCGCGATAGGATTTGATCAAGCAGAAAGTATGGAAGGTGTTCAGCACATAGATTTAACAGAGGAAGATATTACAGGAGAGAAATTAATTCCGCTTCGATTTGTTAAATTTCAAAATGTTACCAATTTAGTGATTTTTTTTGCAAGTAACCAGGGTAGCGAAGAAACAACTGTGATCAAATATTTAAAAATAATTGGAAGTCCAGTCGAATCAACAAATATGAATGACTTCAAACGAATTGCTGGCAAAGCAGGAGAAAGTCATTAAAGCTTTTGTTATATTGTTTATTAAATATAAGTTACTAATTTTTTAGTGTTATTTTTTCATACTTATATAAAATTATTGAAATTAGAGATATCAAAGGAAATGCAAAGTTTCTAGTAAAAATTAACAATATAGTTAACCATAGAAATGATTTAAAAAAAAGTTTTTTGTTTATGAAAAATAATTATTGAATTAAAGTTTAATAAATTTTCATATTTATAAAATAACATAAGTTTGAATGTAACTTAATTATAAATTTATAATAAAAATAACAAATAAATGATAAATTTGATAAGTTTTTAAAATATTTACATTACTTGAATATTAAATCAGTTATATAGTTTCTTCACTTTGATAAGTTTTTCAATACATTAAAAACTAGGAATGTTTTTAATTATTAAAGTAAGGTTTGGGTCTGATTTTTTCACACATCCATTTTACCCAAGACCAAAATAGTTCTGATCTTAAAAAGTTTAAACATATTCAGCTCATTTAAAAAATTTTTGTTTATAATAACATTTCCTGTTTTTAAAAAGATATAAGTAACTCGACTTTTTGAAATAGGAGCGATAACAAATCTGGTAAATGTTTTAAATTAATTTAAATTAACTCTGAAAAATGCAATTCAGTCCCCTTGTTATTATTTTATGCAATCATATTTAAATAAGGATAAAAAAAAAATCATTTAAATTGTTAAAATAATGTTAATAAATAAAAAAAAAACTTTTAATATTTGCTTGATAATCTAAAGATTTAAATAAAATAGAAGAAATCTAGTCTCTTTCTTTTTGATGCCAGTTTTAATAAGCAGGTGTTGAGGATTTTAGCAATATGAACATTTTAGAGCCATTTTTAAAATGCTATTTTGAGAATTTTTATTTTAGTGTCTACAAATAGCTTCACCACTTTAGTAGTGTGGCTGTTGACTGCTACTTAAAGCAAACAAGAACAATCTATGAAAAGTTTAAACAATAGTGTGGTATAGTCAGATTCTAAATTCCTGGCTGCTTGTATGTATTGTATATACTTTCAAAATTGTTATAGCTTTATATATATAAATATATATATATATATATATATATATATATATATATATATATATATATATGTGTATATATATATATATATATATATATATATATATATATATATATATATATATATATATATATATATATATATATATATATATATATATATATATATATATATATAAATGTTTAATATTAAGAATTTGTTATAAATAAAATCAGCTGAACATTATATTTAAAACATGAAAAAATTAATAACCCAAGAGAACCAAAATCAAGTTAATACAAGCTGCATCAAGCTAAAATTAGCTTGAGCATTTGGCTTGATTACTAACGATCAACTTAATGTACAGAAAAGGAAAGGTTAATGTTAAATTAAAAAAAAAGTCCTTCAAAAGTGAAATATGCAAAGAGAAAAAATTAATTTTTTTTTCTGAATTTTACTTTCATTACTATTCTTTTTATTACTACAACAGGTTTTTTTTTTTTGTTGTTGTTAAATGTTATTTCACCTGGTAAAAATATTAAGTGGGCAAATACCTTGTAGTCGGGCAATATAATAAAGTTTCCCTGATACAAACTTTGAAAACTTGACACCTCTGATACATATGTATATTTAATTTAATTTTTCTTACTTAATTTAAAAGTATTTTGTTACTTTAACACATGTTTCGACTACATATATTCATCGTCAGTTATGACTTTAGTAAAAAAAAACTGTTAAAAGCTGTATAAAATATGGTATATAATAGTAGGATAAAGTTTTAACTGATGATTACTATATGTAATCAAAACATGTCTTAAAGTAATAAAGGGTTTTTAAATAATATAAGAAAAGTTGTCTTAATATTAAAAGTATTTACGTTTCATGTGCTGAAAATAAGTTTTCGAAATATATAAAAGTAAATAAAGTCTTAAAAATCTAATTGCCATTATGTTTGTTTTAAATGATACTTTTTTTTTTATTAGAAATACCCAACATACAATTATAAAAAGTCTTTAAAGTTTTTGAATTTTTTGAAATGCCAGAGCAAGATACAGTTGGAAAACAAAGGAAGAGGCTAAAAAGTCTCCTAAAACAAACTCGCAATCAGGTAAGTGAGAATAAATTTTGAAATTGTTTGAAAAAAGTTTTTTTTTTTTTGAATAGGTATTTTGAAATTATATTAAAAAAAGTATTTAAGTTTTTTTGTTATAGTTTGTATTTGGAGTTTTTAATTTTCATAGCTAGAGTTTTACTTCAGTGATGCAAACTTAAGACATGATCGATTTCTTCGAAAAGAAATAACCGATAATGATGGCTGTAAGATGAACTTTTCAGTTTTTTGTTTAATGCTTATTGAGAAATACATATTCATTTTAATACGGCCAGTAAATAGCAATCTCTCTTTTACTCACCCTATAATCATAAAAGGAGGTAGAAGCAATTGCCTCACCAAAGATTATCATTTATTTACAAAACTATCGAGGTAGAACTAAGGTTTGTCCATTAAGTTTATTTTAAAAAGTGAATACTTTCCACAACTAGATTGATATATCATACTTCTGAGTCATTTCATGCCAAATCAGCATATTATAAACCCTTTTGTTTCAATTTTGCTAATTCACATATGTTAAATGGTTTTTTGATTATTTGTTAAACCTGAAAGTTTAAGTATCCAGCTCCTTATTGTTCTTGAGATATTCAGTCCTCATTTCTGCTGATTTATAATAATTGATAATAATAATAATAGTAATGAGCATTACTATTATTTATTTATTTTGCAGCATGTTTTTTACATAAGTTACATTGTATGAACGGGTTAAAATAAAGGGATCTGATTGTTTCAATTTTTTAGTTTTAAATTTTATTTTTTATTAGTTTAGCTCTTTATGTAAAAACTGAAATAATCTAATACTAGTTCTAATACCCTAGAATTGGGAATTTTTAGAGCATTATAACTACATAGTAAAGTTATTTAATTGTGTTGTTGTTTCAATTAATTTGGTGTCACCTCAATAATTTTTTGGGGGAAGGAAGGCTTTTTAACAACTGACTCTATTTTAAAAAAGTTAGTTTTAGTGAAAAAAAAGTTAGTTTTAGTGTGCTATTTATACACTTGCTTTGGGTAGATGTTTCTTATAGTGATGTTGTCACAATATACATGGTTAGGAGCATTTTCTTTCTTAAACTGTAGCTTTTAAATTCTCTCCAAGAATTTTTTACTTCATTCACCACTACCTATCATCTGGCACCTAATCATCTTTATGCTGTACATTTCCAAACAAACTAAATGTCTATTTGGTTCCAATCTATTTTGATGTCTATTTGGTTCCATTTCATCTTTCATTTAACTTTAAAGTCTTTGTAATAACTCTTCTATTTCTGCAATTAGGTATAAATCATCTGCATAAAATTACTCTAATGGTAAATTGAGCTGCTCTCTCCATCTTTTTTTTTTTTTTAATTACTGCTGTGACATTTTCATACATAACCAACAACTAATACTAATTTTTTTCAACATCTAATTAAATACTTTAAAGCCCACAACACTACCTCTTATGGCATCTCTATCAAAAGATTTTTTAAGGTCCACAAATGCCATCTATTGGTCATTTTTCTTTTAAAATTTTTTTATTGAACTTGCTTTCCAATAAATAATACATTTGTTGATTTATTTCCTGGCTTAAAAGTAATCTGCATATTATTGATAAATGCACTGCTAATTTTGTTGCCAATAACTTATAACAATATTCCAAGACATGAAGATTCTTGTGTATCTCATTTTTAAATCTACCATCAAACTTTTCTTCTAATGATTTGGGTTTTTACCTTCATGTAAAATTGCATTACAAAGATCTGATGCATATTGAAAATCCGCATACTTAAAAGCTTTTTACATTATAACTGAGCACTCTAATTATTTGATTTTTACTTTATTACAAGTTTTTAGTTCTGCTGGTTGACTAACCTTATTCACTACAGATAAATATTTGTTCCAATTAAACTCTTAAGCAACTTTTCAAAGTGAGCCTTCTATTTTGTTTCCAACTTAACTTCATTTGTAAGTCTTTTTTCAACTAGCCCTTTAGAACTTTCTAACTAAGTCTCTATTTTTTCTTAAATTAATTATTTAAACAAGTCTGCTCATGTTTTATTACAATAGCAAAGCTATTTATAAAATTTTTTATTTCTTCATTATTATTATTATTATTTTAGTAAAGTTCATTATAAATTAAGTTAGTATCATTTATATTGTTACAAACTAGGCAATTTTGTGACATAAACTAGATAACAGTCAAAAAGAAATTCTTTTTGAAAAAGGATAGAAAACAATGGAAATCAATTAAAACAAAATAAATAGAAAACATAAAAAAAGAAAATTGATTTTAAATAAAATAACATTAATAATAGTAATTATAAAAATAATATTGTTAATAGTATTAAAAGCCTATCCCAAGTATGAGATAATAAGGATTAATTTATAAATTTATAATTGACCTCAAAAAAATCTTTAAAATTGAAAACTTTTCTAAAGTTAACAAACTAAAATTGAAATGTTTTTCAATTTTAGTGATAAGTAAGTTAACAATAAGTTTTATGCTGACTCAGCATTTAAATAAGCTTTACATAAAAGGTAAATTGTAATTAAAAAATACAAAAGTGCAATATTATTTTTGTCTTTGAAAGTGATCACATCATCATTTGATTGCCATCACATCATCATTTTGATTGCCAAAAATACCCCAAATTGTTTATCTTTATTATTCATCTATTGGTATTATTTACACCAAATTTTTATATTTTAACTGTTTATCACTATATCCATTATAGCTGCTGTATTTGCATTATTTTAGATGTAGATTTGAAAACTATGCTAAAGTTTAACAAGCTTAAAACTCTCACTTCTGATTTGTCAGTATTAGTTAAAGCTGTTGAAATCTCTGACAGCCTACAGGTGACTTTTGCTAAATTTTTACTAAGAACTTACTTG
This sequence comes from Hydra vulgaris, assembly GCF_022113875.1. Taxonomy (NCBI): domain Eukaryota; kingdom Metazoa; phylum Cnidaria; class Hydrozoa; order Anthoathecata; family Hydridae; genus Hydra; species Hydra vulgaris. Next base: position 5,566,423 of record NC_061163.1, on the reverse strand, counting down.
TTAATTTAAAAATATTCAACAGCAAAACTATTATTTGGAAATGTTTTTTTTTTTTTTTTGTCTATTTTGTTTGTTTTATGTTTTTTTTTTTTTTTTTTCTTAAAAGTAAATTAGAAGAAGTAAAAAATTTATAAGTTTAATTTTGTTAATTTTATATATTTTGATTTCCTTTTTTTTATTTTTGTTTTAAGTGTTATATATCTCTCTCATTCACTTTTTTTTTTTTTCATTTGATGAATTTATTGCTTAAGTTTAATTTTGTCTAAATCTAAATAAATTCTTTAAATCTAAATAAATGGCAGTTTTTATTTAAAAATGATACAGAATATGTGCTATTTACTCACAACATTCTATTTTTTTCTATATTAAATTTAAAATTGATTTAAATTCTTGTTAATTCAATTTAATCAACTCACCAAAGTTAAAGGAACCGCTATATCAAGCCAAAATAAATAAAAGAAAAAAAAAAAAAAAGTAATGAAAAACTATGCAACTCCAAAACATAAACCTTAATGAACAAGGTTGAGAAACAAGTTGAGCGTGAATACCATCAGGGATGTGTTGGGGATCAAACTTGAAACTTCTTGAAGCGAGCGCTCTAACACTACATCACTACCAAATAAACATATTTATATATATATTTGGTAGACTCTTGTTTATCAAGCTTTAATAATTTAAGATCAGTTAGGGCATTAGGGTTTATAAAAAGTCTTTAGAAAAGTCTTTAGATAAGGAAGTTTGTTAGAATGCAAAAAATCTCAGGCATGGGTATAAATCTTTTTTAAGTGGTTGATATATAAAACTTAAATGAGTAGCATAATAAGCAAAATATTTTAATTTAACATAATTAGCATAGTTGCCTATTTGTTGGTAATGATAATTTGAAATTTGATCTTTTGGGAAATATTACAGTGCATGGAGACAAAAATTTCAGAAATTTTGAGCCTATCCTGTTTCCCCTGAGCTTTCCCTGTTTCGACGGACTTTAGCGTAAAATCAACAGTTTTTTTGCGATATTTGCCATAAAAACTTTTATTAAAAAAAAAAGGTCCTCAAATTTTAATTTGGGCGACGCTAAATACGGTTGACGCTGTTGAAAACAGTCTAGAATAGCCCCTGATCTACTGAAGGTTTACAGGGTAAGACTGGTTTAGGATAAGGTTTACAGAAAAAAGTCAGGTTTAGCTGAGATTATTGATAGTTTTTTTTAATTAATTTATCTACCCAAAGGTTTACTATCTGAAAGTTATCTCTATTTCAGTTGATTTACAAGCCCAAAGTTATCTCTACTTCAGTTGATTTACTAACCCAAAGTTATCTCTATTTCAGTCTATTTACTAACCCAAAGTTATCTCTATTTCAGTTGATTTACTAACCCAAAGTTATCTCTATTTCAGTCTATTTACTAACCCAAAGTTATCTCATATATATAGGAACATATATATGGAAAAACTGTTACAAGAAGAAACAACATATGGTTCAACTCTGAATGAAGATAAACCTTTTTGTGAATAATAATAAATAAAACTTTGGGAATTGACAACATTAGTAAATTCATCTTTATTTGATAAATTTACTAATGCTTGCCAATGTTCAGGGTGAATTCTAAGTAATTTAATAAGAATGCGGAGGTGAGCATTTTTGTTCATAGTTGTTGTTTTTATTTTAATAAATAAGGCATTTTGGTTTTTTTATTGTTGACATCACGTGATATACAGTTAAAAATATGATTGGTTTTTGCTCATAACCATTTGCAAAAGTTTGAAATGAATCTGACTTTATTTTTCTTTTGCTGCAGTAAAATGAATAATCAACAAAAAAAGCAAAATTATTTTATCTGTGCATGCCTATTGATAAAAAAATTCAATTATTTTTGCTGTTATTTTGTCTTGTGGAAAACAGCCATAAGGTGATTAATGATGGTTTATGTAAATTTTAACCAGGAAAATTTTTTAAATAAATATTATTTGTTTGAACTCATTTGTACTTGATTTTTTTCTTTTTAATATTTAGTTAAATAATGATAAAACAAAGTTAAAAAGAAAATTACCTCTCCCTGTAATAGAAAATGTTGATCAAAAAACAGTTTATGTGGTAAGTTTAATTTTTTTAAATTTTTAAAATTGCTTTTGATCATTTTATTATATATGACTTAATAAAGTAACATACCTATGCATATGTTGATGTAATAGGCATCATATTTTTTGATGCTCATGTGATTTGATGCAAGGTGTGTGTAAATGTGATGAGGTATCAGTTGATTATTTTGCCATATAATCATATTTTTCATTTTTGTAGATGATATCTCCGAAATCAATTAACTCAAAATATATTTTAGATAATTTAAAGTTTTTTACTACCAGTTTTCTAAATATCAGAAAAGTGCTTGTTTATTGTCTCTGAGGTTGATGATAAAAACATCAAGTTATTTCTTCTTTCTTTTTCATTTTTTGGATTAAAAATTTAAGTTTTTTTTGTCAGTAACATAAAAAGAAAACTTGTTTTTATGTGGAAGTAAAAAAAAATTTTATTTGAGTTTATATCTAAAATTGTTTGAAAAGTATATTAAGAACATTTCATTTACATATTTTGACATATTTTATTATATTTAATGACTAGAGTTACAGCTGGTAATATTTTGAATGATATTATTGGTATGTGAAATAAGTCAGATTTTTTAGCATTATTACATGTTAAAATCGTGAGCTCAGTTTTTATGGATCTTAAAAATCAACTATAGCTAATTTCATTACGACTCTCATAACTTACATGTTTAAAATAATACTTTTATAAAACAGCTGTTAATCTAGCTAGAGTAACCACTGTATTATGTATTTACATAGCAGGGTAAATATAAATACAGGAAAAGAACAAGCAAATGCAGGATTCAAATACTTAATGTTATATGACAAAAATTTATGGAAATATAAATAAATTAAATAAAGTACATTAAATATCAACTACATCAAACATTTGATGTAGTTGATATTTATGTATGTAGCTTTGATGATCAAAGCTACATCAAACCACCATCTTCATCACACTACGAACTTCTATTGTGTTTACAAATATAAAAAAACATTGTTACTAGCGGTACGGTAACTAAAACATTGGTTTTAAAATTTTTATTGGTTGATTTTAAAATATAAGCGGATTTTTTTAGAAACGTAAAAATTGACAAGTAGGATAAAAAAAACTTAGTTAGATTGCAATCTCTGATTTTATATTCTTTTCTACACCAGTGAGTACAATATAATTAAAAATATTATTAATAATTAAAAATATGCATTTAAAAAAAAAATAATTAGAATGAAAAAATTGATGCCAAAAAACAAGATATATATAAAAAAAAACAACGTGTAATATTGTTTATAATGCTTATAATACATAACACTGTCAGAATATTCCAGCTTGGTATTATTTGTTATTGTCAGTGGCGGTTAGTTATTATATGTCTGCAAAAATTTTATGATGTTAGTAAAGGGTTGAAAAATTAAAGAAACTATTTCTTAACTATGGCTTCGGCACTTTAATGGCTTTAATTTTCAAAATGACGTTCCAATTTACAATAACTTTGAGCAAATTGAAAAGTTTTAAAAACTTTTAAAATTAAGAGTTTAAAATATATTAAATTAAAAGCGTAGTAGATAAAGTAAACTAAGTATTTTAAATTATAGCATCATTTTTCTTACCAAAAACTAAAAATAACCATTGTAAATTAGATACTGTTTTGAAATGGCAAAAAGAATTTAATTTAAAGTTTGAGTATGATTTCGAGGGAAATGATTTTGTAAGATTACGTTGTTTGCTTTGCAAGCAATATGAATCTTGTATTAAAAACTTTTCTGTCGTGGATTCGCCCTGGAACTCTGTCGATTAAAAAAGACAGCGTAAGATGTCATTGCAACAGTAAACAACATAAGGAAGCACATCTCATCGGTTATCAGAGTAAATCGGTTGCGGAAGGTTTTAAAGAATATATAAAATACTGATATTAAAAAAGGGCTACCACTTAAGAAGAAATTCAATGCAGTTTACTACTTGGCATCAAAAGAGCGTCCATTTTCTGATTTCCCTGATTTGCTTGAGCTGATTAAAAAAAAATGGCGTTGATCTTAGTAATAGTTACTCAACTAATCGAGCTGCTGGTATTTATACAGATTACATTGGTAAAATTGCTAAAGATTCTTTCAAAGATGATTTTATTACGTCAAGATATTATTCAGTTTAAGTAATAGCAGTTGTGATATTGCTACACTCTAGCAGGAATTAGTATATGTGTTTCAAATTACATAAATAAATAATAATATAGATAATTGTTAAATAATCTATAATAAAGAAGACAAGAAAAACATTGAACAAAACTTCAGAAATGTTTACAAATATGAACTTCTAAAATCAACAATGCGTAAAACTGTTACGAATGGACTGAAAAAAACGCGCACAAATGGTTTTCAAGATAAACAAAATTTGAAGACCAGAAATTTTTACAGAATTATCAATTTGCGATCACTTAATTCGCCCCATGAACAGTTTAGGTATTATGCATTACCTGATTGTCATCTCTGTTTTTTTCACGCAATCAATCTTTATTACTTTTTTGTGTATTTTTTCTATTGATTTTTTTTCAAATTAATAATAATTAAATGATAACTTACTTTATTTAACTTTTATCTTTTATTTTTTTTTATCTAACTTTTAATAAATTTAAGATAAGTTTAAATAGCTTTTTTTTTTTTGTTTTTTTTTGATTTTTTTCTTTATACATAAGTAATAACTTAAAGTAAAGAAATCTAAAGAAATTTTAAAGTTATGTAATGAAAAAGATTTGAACAATAAAGATGAATACAAATTATGTTTAAGCTGATACTGAAGCAAAAAATACTATTTGTAGAAGATAAAATAACATTAAAGTGTTTCCAACCTAATTTCATAACCCATAATATTATGTACTATGATTCCAACAAAAAAGAACATTGTTATTTACCAATTTGTTGATAAAATCAAAGAACAAAAATAAAGAAGTTTAACAAACAAAACAAAAAAATTGCAAATAAAGTTATAATGAAATTAACAGGTATATTAAAAGCAAAATAAATTTCAAAGTATAATTTTCTTGTTTAACAATCAATAATGTTTCATAAAAGGTTCCATCACAAATTGATAATTGAAAAGTATATTTGTTGTGATTTCAAAAAAATTTAGATTAAAAGACTCTTCTTCTGAATGATAAACAAGAAAATGAAAAGAGCCAAAAGCAAAAAACATATCTTTATATAATTAGTCTCAGTTGACATATAAACTTTTTTCGATAGAAAGCATAAACACTCATAAAAAAATATTAACAAATGAGTTGAAAATATTAAAATGACTTTCTCAAGTGGTGCTAATTACTTTTAAAAGTTTTGAAAATCATATCCATACAAAAAGTGCCAGAATAAAAACATTTTAGAGAAAATTTTTTTGACCCTATTTTTAACATTCCATTTATGTTCAGAAAGTATTTATTTATAACTTTTATATTTGTAATTTGATTTATATTTATAACTGTACTTTTTTTTAGGAACAATTTCCTAACGACATTGATCATGACTGGTTGAAAGAAATTTTTTCAAAATGTGGAACAGTTGAATACATAAGGTTTTATAATAAACATTTTTTGTGTCTGATATAAATTTTTAGTAAAATTTTATCCATTTTAATTTATGATTTCTTTCAAGTTATTATTTTAAGTTATGATATTTAGAAAGAATGTAATAAAAATTGTTTTAATATTCATAATATAATATACAGAAATTTTAAAAAAGATTTTTTGCAAACTTTTTATATTTACTTTTTTTATGAGCACTAACTTAATTTTTTACAATATTGGTAAGGTAAGGTGGTGTTACATTGACACATCTTAAAAATATATATTTTCTTTTGATGTAATAAAATGTTGATATGAAATATTTTTACATGTTTACCAGTGGTATTGCTGCCATGAATTGATAAGTTTAATTAGTTGTGTAATATTGATAGATAATTGGTTTTGTTGTTTGTGTTAATTTTGCCTTTATTTAGGGTAACATTGACTTCTTTTTTTTTTTTTTCTATTTTTAACAAATTTTTAACAAACATTATTTTCTTTTCTATTTTTAACAAATAGTTGTTTTCTTATAATCTAAAAACTTGTCAATGTAATTTTCATAATATTTGTTTTATTGTGTGACCTTAAGACTAAATCATATAAATTCTATAACAATATTATTGGCGATATTTTCAAAGATAATAATAGTAATAATAATAATATTTTTTTAAGTTGTAATTTTTTTAATGTATTACTATATATATATATATATATATATATATATATATATATATATATATATATATATATATATATATATATATATATATATATATATATATATATATATATATATATATATATATACATACAATAGGGTGTCCCTTAAAACAACATTTTTGAAAATAATCTGTTCTCACCCCCTAAATGTGTTCTATCTAATACAAAAACACTAGGTTTAAATTTTTTTTGAATAAAAAATATTTTACGGGGTCCCCCAAGACCCTCGCATATTTAATGGGTTTCTAGTATTTAAAAAAAAAATGTTTTTCAAAAATATGTCAACTTGGTAATCAAATGAAGCAAAATTATATAAAAATTTCAAAAATAATATTCATTTTGAAAAAATTTCAACCTAATTATTATAATTATCATAAAAAAACATAACAAATGCATTTTTTTTAATTTTTTGTTAAAAAATGAAATTTTTGGTGTGATTTAACCAAAAAAACAATTTATTTTTGAAATAAATATTATTTTTGAGATTTTATATAATTTTGCTTCATTTGAGTACCAGGTTGACATATTTTTGAAAAACTTTTTTTTGAAAATATTAGGGACCCATTAAATATTCGAGGGTTTTGGGGGACCCCTTAAAATATTTTTTATTCAAAAGAAATTTAAACATAGTGTTTTTGTGGTAGATAGAACACATTTAGGGGGTGAAAGCGGATTATTTTCAAAAATGTTGTTTTAAGGGACACCCTAATACACAATCCTCGGAATAAGGGGCATTAATGCCAACTTTAAAGTGTTTGAGGCCTGCAAAAAATCAAAAAATCACCGACCTCGTTTCTATGTTTTATGGTCAAATCTTTTGTTTTACATTTTTTCTGCTTACCTGATGCCGACCTCACACAAATAAATATATATATATATATATATATATATATATATATATATATATATATATATATATATATATATATATATATATATATATATATATATATATATATATATATAGACATATATATAGACATATATATAGACATATATATATATATATATATATATATATATATATAAAATGTATTTTATATATTAGTAATAGTTATTGTTTGTAATGTTTTTTGTTTCATTTTAGTTTACCAAGACATAAACACAATAACAAAGTGAAAGGATTTGCTTTTATTGAATTTTCAACTCAACAAGAAGCTGAAAAGGCTTGTCAGGTTTAAAATGGCTCAATACACTTTAGTAGAAGATTTCATATGTGTTAAATCAAATGTGTTAAATGCACACCAAATATCTAGTACTTATATTTGGATTATATGTGTAACTTAAATCACATGTATAAATAAAGTCTTACTTACTCAAATATTTTTCTGATTTTAGATGCTCAATAAAGCTGATAAAAAGATGAAATGGAATAAAAAAATTGAAAATGAGAATGATGAGAAAGCAAAGAAAAATATTAAAAGAAAAATTAGCGATAAGAAAGTTGAAGATTCAAAAAGCTCTGGCAACAGAAAAAAAAATAGTGTAAGTGAATGCTCAGATTATAAAACAGATGAAGAATGTAAAGAAAATATTATATCAATAAATAAAAATAAATCAAACTCTATTAAAAATGATAGAAAGAGGTACAGTGAAAGTGAAAAATATGACATTTTAAATGAAAACCAAGAAAATAAAGTAAAAGAAAGACGAAAAAAAGCTGCTTCAGATGACGAGCAAAATGAAAGTATTGTAAAAGCAAAAAAAAAAAAACTTGCTTTAGATGATGAAAAAGAAAAGGATATAATCAAAGCAAAAAAAATTAAAGTTGCTTCAGATGATGAAAAAGAAAAGGATATAATCAAAGCAAAAAAAATAAAAGCTGCTTCAGATGACGAAAAAGAAAAGGATATAATCAAAGCAAAAAAAATAAAAGTTGCTTCAGATGATGAAAAAGAAAAGGATAAAATCAAAATCAAAAAAAAAATACTTGCTTCAGATGATGAAAAAGAAGTAAAGGCAAAAAAAAGCAAGATTGCTTCAGATGATAGTGTAGAAAAATATAGAAAAAACAATGTTTCCTCAACTGACTACAAGAGCATAAAAAAAGAAAAAGCAAAAATAAATGAAAATGATAATGATATTAGTGACACAGAGAAAAAGTACAAAGTTTCATCAGATGAAGCTAAAACATTTGAAGTAGAAACTTCAAATGAAAATTCTATTCATAACTCTAAAAAAACTAAAGATTCAAAATCAAATAGGAAAAATAAAAGTGATTCTTCTGAAATTCTTTGTTCAAGAGACCTTCAAGTAAACAAAAAACATGATAGTGTCCAAGAATATGAAACACAGGTCAGTATAAAAGATGATGAAAACATTAAAGCCAAAAAACATAGGAAACATAAGCGTAAAGAAAAAGATGTTAATTCCAAACCTCTTCCATTATATGTCATATCAAAGTAAGACGTTATTTTTAAATCATTTTCATTGAATACAAAAAAAAAATGATATTAATAAAGTTTTTGTAAATATAATATATAACAAAAAATAGAATAGATAATAAAATAATAGTTAAGTTTATGAAATTATTTAAGGAAAAAAAAAATTTATTAAATTTTTATTTAAAAAATAAATAAAAATAACAACTTTTTTTATACAATTGCTTGAACACTATTTTTATACAATGTACTTGGACACACTTGTTTTATATAGTTCATAAGTAAGTCAATTTATGTAATTAAAACATGCTTGAACATACTTGTTTTATATAATCGACCAAATTAAAAAAAATAAATGTAAATTAAATGTATTAAAAATAGTTTTAGTGTGTTATATTATTTATATCAATTTAACAAGAGTTAATTGTTAGGAAAAAATAAAAAAAAATGGTGCAAAATAGTTAAAATCCAACAATGAACTGATGCTCTTAAAGCCAAAATTTTTGTTTGTTTTATAAAATATATATATTTTAAAATTTGTTTAAAGTTATATATCAATACTATATAATTAAAAAAATATCAAAATGAATTTTATCAGTATGAATAGTGGTTTATTTTAGAAAAAATTTGCTTAATTATAATCACCGTTAATTTTATCTCTTAAAAAATTTTTAAATTAATTTTCCAGCTGAATTTACATACTAAAATTACTTACAAATTTAAAAATTGTGAGAAATAAACTTATAAGGTTAACATTTTTCATGTTATATGAAGAATGTTAACCTCATAACTTGTATAGTTAAAATATGTTACATATTTTAACTATACAAGTTATAGGTTGTGTTAATATAAATAATTAAAAAATAATAATAAAAGTTTGGACTAATTTTTAATTACCATGATTGCTTTTTATTGCTTTATAAAGTATTTTACACTAATTTCAGAACGAAGTGGTTATCTTTGAAGCACGAATATAAAGCTCTCCAAAAGCAAAACTGCAGCCAGATTAAAAAAAATCTCAAGTTGCTTGCTAGTGAAAAAGTAAGACAAGTAGAACTTATGGAAAGAATCCGTGAAACTATTGAGGCAAAAAGAAGTGCTGAGTTGACCAATGAGTTAGTTCAAGAAAACAAAGAATCTGCTCAGAAAAGTTGCGAAGAAATTAAAAAACCTAAAATTGAAGTCGTTTTAGGAACAGTTCTTATGATGAAAACAGATTCAAAAACTTTGACTAGAAAAGAAATTAAGGTTAATAGTTATTTTTAGAATTTCAAAATATTTTTGTTAAAGTTTCAATTAGAGATAAGGTTTGTTTTTCTTTAAAAATGAGATAAGAAAAAGAGGTAAAGTTTGTTTTTCTTTAAAATGAGATAAGAAAAAGAAAAAGAGACTAAGTTTGTTTTTACTTTAAAAATCCATCTGTATTTTGATTAAGATCTTTTAAGAATATTTTGGTTCACCAAATTTAAAATTTGATTTAAAATCAAAAATATTACATAATGTAAAGTCTACAAGTAAATAAGAATCTGTGTCCTAGATTTATATTTACTTATTTACTTTGTTCCTACATCAATATACATTTAAAAATATTTTACCCGCAGTTTATTTAAAAATTATGGCTCTCCTTTTTTTTTTACAGTATTTTAAGTTCTGCTTTATTTTTTTAAGAAATCTTTATCAATTCTATATTTTCTTTGTATCATATTTTTAATTCTTTTTTTTTTAAAATTAAACAAATATATATTTCTTTTATAAATTAAAATAAATAAAGTTTTTTGGCAAAAAATACTAATGTAAAAAAATAATGTAGTATAAACATTGTGTTTTTAATTTAGTTTATTGTTTACATATAGTTACTAATATATTGATAGTAAACTAATTTAACTTTTTTTACATATTTTACAACTTCCATTAGAAATTTCCTTATTTCAAAATTCTTCATCAAAGATGGCAAACTATTATACAATATAATTCCTTTGCAGAATATTAAACTCCGTCCAATATTATTATTGTGTTGAGGAATATGATAGTGTTTAGATATTCTCGTATAATAACTATGCACATTCTCATTTTTATCATTTTTTAGTAAAGATATATTGTCTAATTTGATAACATAATGTATAAATGTAAGAACGTTTAGTGTAATAATTTATTGAGTTGAAAGCCAATTCAGTTCATTAGGCATATTAATACTATGTTTAAACCAATTACATTTGAAGATTAATATGATTGCTCTGTTTTGCAGTAGCTAAAGAATTTGAAGATTCCCTTCATTTGTTCCTATTAAGAGAGAGGCACAGTATTGATATTGTGGTGCAATTGATGTTTTGAAAATCAGATATACTACTAAATGAACAAAAGTTCATTTAGTAGTATATCTAGATATTTTACGCAAGATAACCTGTTTTTTAATATTTTTTTTTTTTGCTATATATTAAATACTTTAAAATTCAATAGATCATCTAATACCACACCTACTTATTTGACATTTTTACATAATTTAAGTACAGTTCCACCCAATACAATACTTCGGGAAAAGGGGTTGGTGAAAGCTTGTAAATTATTTATTATTATTAATTCATTGACCATATAAATAATATAAGACCATTTTGAACCAAATTCTGTTACACTGTCAATATTGTTCATATATGTAATGAAGAGTCCAAGGGTTCAAGAATGCTGCCCTGTGGAATTCCAACATCACACAGTAGTTAGTCTGATATATTTCCTTCAATCTTGACTATTTGCGTTCTATATTATTCAGATAGTTATAAATCCATTTAAAAACTTTACTTCTCACTTTATATATTTTTTAATTTATTAACTAAAAGTCTTCTGTTAATTGTTTCAAAAGCTCTCTTTAAGTCTAACATTATGGTTATTACAAATTTATTATTATTGATCAAAGATCTCCAACTAGAGAGAATAGTTTGAGTAGCTGTTTTTGTTAAGCAACCTTTTCTGAATTCTAACTTTTTTTAATAAATAGATTATATACTTCAAAGTGGTTAGATAGTTAAGTGTGGACACATATTTCAAGTAATTTTAATAGACAGAGAGTATGTTAATAGATCTTATATCTTTTGGAACTTCAGGTGACATTAGATTCACATTTCATTACAAATTGTTATTTTTTCTTGCGTATTCAATACAAGTTGATCAAGTGTTTCTTGAGATGTTTGAACTTATGTAAACCTTTAATATTTTTGTCTAATATGATTTTTAAATTTATATTTTCTGTCACTTTTAATTGAATTTTAGGATGTAAATAATACTTTTAATGAGGAATTCATTGTACTTATTGACTATTGAGTATTTATTATTTCATCTTCAAATTCAATACACATTAATTTTTATCTGATGTAATGGTAATTTTTCTTTATACTTTCCACAAAATTTCGCCAAATTCACTTTATTTTTATAATATTTGGTTTTTGATTTTCTTAGTAAAAAAGTTTTGATATTTCTTTACTTTTTGTATTTTTCATATTGTATTTGACACAAAGTGTTATCAATACTTTCTTTCTTAATATTTAAGAATTTTCTTTCCATTCATCATTTACTGTTTTGATATGTTGATTATACTTTTAAATAGTCAGAGTGTTGCTTAATATTATTTTTGTGTTCTGTTGCTTAATATTATTTTTGTGCTCTGTTGCTTAATATTATTTTTGTGTTCTGTTGTTTAATATTATTTTTGTGTTCTGTTGCTTAATATTATTTTTGTGTTCTGTTGCCTAATATTATTTTTGTGTTCTGTTGCTAATATTATTTTTGTGTTCTGTTGCTTGATATTATTTTTGTGTTCAGTTGCTTAATATTATTTTTGTGTTCTGTTGCTTAATATTATTTTTGTGTTCTGTTGCTTAATATTATTTTTGTGTTCTGTTGCCTAATATTATTTTTGTGATCTGTTGCTTAATATTATTTTTGTGTTCTGTTGCTTAATATTATTTTTGTGTTCTGTTGCTTAATATTATTTTTGTGTTCTGTTGCCTAATATTATTTTTGTGTTCTGTTGCTAATATTATTTTTGTGTTCTGTTGCTTGATATTATTTTTGTGTTCAGTTGCTTAATATTATTTTTGTGTTCTGTTGCTAATATTATTTTTGTGTTCTGTTGCTTAATATTATTTTTGTGTTCTGTTGCTTAATATTATTTTTGTGTTCTGTTGCTTAATATTATTTTTGTGATCTGTTGCTTAATATTATTTTTGTGTTCTGTTGCTTAATATTATTTTTGTGTTCTGTTGCTTGATATTATTTTTGTGTTCTGTTGCTTAATATTATTTTTGTGTTCTGTTGCTTAATATTATTTTTGTTTTAACTTCAATTTTGATTTTTTCTTGAATATTATTAATAATTGCCATTTCGTTAACATTTATTTTCTTTATGTCTTTATCAGTATATTTAATTTCACTTTTCATCATAATTTTCTTTTTTAGTTTGTTATAATTTGTAATGTCACAGAATTTGATAGTTTTGTATTTTACTAACACATTGTCATATTTCTTTACTTTAATATCAAATTTATATTTGGCGCTTACTACCTCATGATTTGACATTTTTGCCTTAATAGATTCATCACTTTCTATATCCATATTTAGTATACAAATAATTTGATCAATATAGGTACTTGTATATTCAGTAATTCTTGTTGGTACACCATAACTGGTACACTAGGATTGTTTATTATTTTTTGATTAAGATTCTTGTTAACTTTCTTCTATTTTTTTGAGAAGCTATTTTCTTTTAGAACATCAATGTTGAAATCTCTCATAACAACAACTTCATTTTACTTAATGTTTGCATTACTTAAATAAGATCCATAAAAGTCATTAAGTTCCTTTATCAAGTTTTGATGAGGAGAGCTATATACACATATCACACAAATAGACTTATTAACCTGTCTTATTAGTATTTTTATTAACCACCTTTTTCAGTTTTCGATAACTATTTCACAGATTATTATTTTTATATCTTCTCTGACATAAAGTGTGCATCCTCCTTAATGAGTACTTGATGATAATACACTTCTTTTGTTATATTCATATATTTTTATTTCTTTCTTAATGTAATCTTTTGTTAAGTTTGTTTCAACTACCCTAAATATTTCAGGTTTAAAGTTCATAACAAACTGTTGCACCTCTGTTATTTTGTTGACTAAATAATTTATATTAACTAGAACACATTTAAATATTCTATTAGTCTTTGGTTGCTATCTGATTTGTTTTTCAATCCTTTCTTTGATTGCTATATACTTAGGACTGTTACTGTCATTTGCATAATAATCATATTGAAATCCTTGAAATTTTTTCTGTAGAAGTGGATGCAATTCTTAAGTGTCCCTTTGGACAATCATTTAATTCATGTACATTTTGTTTTTCTTTCTAAAAGAATGAGTTCATTTTGTTTTTTCTCTCAAAAAGTTTGATTGCTGGTTGTAGACTTTTTGGTTACAAAGGAAATCCCTTCAGTTCAGGATCAGTTTTTTAAATAATAATTATTTCTTCTTACTTATTTATTCTTATTTATTTCCATATTCTGTCATGATATAAGGCTTAAGTTTTACCAAAATTTAAGAAATTTTTGTTAATCAACAATAGAGATTTAAGATAAATATTTTGTGTCTTTTTTAGCTTAAAAAACTCAAGTTTTTCTGTTACAAACTTGCAAATTTTTTTGTAAGCAAATATAAATATAAAATTTGACAACATTTTCTTATTAAAAGATATATAATAGATAAATAAATTATATAAAAGATATATGATAGATATTATATTTTATTTTTATCCAATGAAAATTTAAATATTCTAAAACATTTAGACACAACTGCTCAAAAATTTGATTTTTTATATCTGTTTTCATTGGTTATAGACTATATAATAAAGATATATAAAATCTTTTGAATGTAAAACATGATTTTTTTTAATTTTATTTATTTTTATCTGGGTTGTTAAGTCTGATTGAGTTTACAGATGTTAAAAAAATTATAGTGTAAAAAATTTATATATTGTAATGTATAGTGTAAAAAAATAAATTATAGTTTCATACTTGTCAAACTTTGACAAGCGTAACAGAATAGTTACAAAATCACTGAACTGTCTCTAAGTAAACTTTGACATTTACAAATATAAATACCTTACAACACTATATGTCTATAATAGTAATTATTTGTTAATTTTTATTTATAACATTTTAATGACTTCTTTTTTGTGAATTTACATGATAACATATACTTTTTTAATATACATACAGGATAGTTTGCTTGATCATGGTGTTGCATACGTTGACTATATTGATGGAAGTTTGCAAGTAACAATTTTAAATAAATATTTAAAAGAATTTTAAATAAATATTTTGTGTTTTTTTTTATAAATTGCTTATTTGAATATTTATTTCTATGAATTATTTTACAAATTTAGTTTTTTAATCAGTTATTAATTTTAAATCACATAAACACTAAATTTTATGAACTCTGTTCATAAAAGTAGTGTTTATGTGATTTGCTATTGTTTCGATTTATCATCCTTTGAATTTAAGTTCTTGGCTGTTGCTTTAAAATATTTACCATTTTTTGATTTTAGGTTAGCACTCTTGATCATTAATCTACAAGAAAAATGTCAACTTGTTCATGTTTGATATCTATTTATTAGATCTTACATCCTGATAGTTCTCTAAATGAAGCCTTTAGCAATAAACAATCATGAAGACTACTTAAGATATATATTAACTCTATATCTTATAGAAATGTTAAACACTTAAAAAAATAGTTTGTGAAAAGCTTAATTAAGCCAAATATTCAATGACAAAATTTGACCTACAAATAAGTATTCTACCAACCAATAAAGTAAAGGCTGTTTGATGTGATGTAACAAACAGAGGATGCAAAAATGGAAGCAAAAAAAATGTGTTTTTGGCAACAACAATGATTTTTTCATATAATGTTTTGTTTGTTTATTGCTTTCAAATGAAAATAATACCTCCTCTTAACAATATCTGCCTCTCTGTCATGTAATGCAATATTTAGATGGAAAAACTGAGTTTTATATTTTAGTGTTTTATTGAATTAATGACATAATCAGATTTTTCCATTTTATACTTCATAAAATGGTTTAAGTTAAAAATGATGCTAATAAAAAAGTTGTATTCTAAAATGTAGAGCATCCTTTGATAATAAGGACAATACTGTTTCACAATTTCAAGTAAAAATCTAAATTTAATATCTAGATAAAAAGTTTATTTCTGGAGATTACATCCATATAAATGATTTGCAGTCTGTTAGTGTTAGCGAACCCAAACCTCCTTTAATTTTAAAAAAGAATTTTTTCACATTTTTCACATTCATCACAAAAAAAAACAATTTTTCACATTTTCAATTTAATTGATATTTTTAAGATTGTTAATCTTTAGAACTATGTATAAAATGTTTGTTCATCTGTTTGTGGTAATGAACTATGTATAGAGGTTGTATAAAATGCTTGTTCATCTGTTTGTGGTAATGAACTATGCATAGAGATTGTATAAAATGCTTGTTCATCTGTTTGTGGTAATGAACTATGTATAGAGATTGTATAAAATGCTTGTTCATCTGTTTGTGGTAATGAGGCATGATTAAATTTTGTAACTTTATAAATTTAGGGTTTTTGCAAGTGACAAACTTGAAAACTGCATCCTTATCTAAGAATATAGTCAATAAAAAAATTTTTGACAACACTCTCATTAAATAACATGGCATTTTTTTCAAATAATTCAAATAAATTGAAAAATTATTGAATTCTCAAAAACAAATTTGGCAAACTGGTATTTTCTGTAAAAAACATTGGTAATTGCTGGTAAATTTTAGAAAATGAATAACTATGAAAGATCACTTTAAACTGTATATCTGGATAAAATTTGAAAGAAAAAAAGTTTATAAATAGTAACAACAAATTAAATGAAAGGACTTTCATTTAATTTGTTATTGTTACTATTTATAAAAGAATAAATAACCATTTTAATGGTTTAAAGATAATTAATTTAATAAGGCATTTTAAAATCTACTAATCCTAAATTCTGAATATACTATACTTGTTTATTAAAGGGTAGGTCATGTTCAGTAAGCATACCATTAAAAGATAGGTCATGTTCAGTAAGCATGCCATTAAAAGATAGGTCATGTTCAGTAAGCATGCCATTAAAAGATAGGTCATGTTCAGTAAGCCATTAAGGCAGTAAAAGAAGAAAAAATTTAATGTTTCCTAGCAATCCAAAAGAAATCAAGCATTAACAGTTGGTTGTACATTCCATACATAGTTTTTAAACTAGATAATAAAAGTTAATTTATTATATACATTTAATAATTTAAATGTAGTTACATGGTTGTTGAAAACACTTGAAAATGAGCTGTAGAGAATGGTATTTTATTGTTACTTTTGGTTGGATTTAGTGCTAGTAGTTACATTGAATAAATACATTAAAATCAAGCATTACATGCATGGTTTTTAAAATAGGTAATGAAAGTGTTTTGTGAATACAAATATATTATTTTTTATATGAAAAAACTCCATGAATTTGCAATAGATTTCAATTTTGCTTTGAAATCTTTCATAAGTAACTGTAAAAATTTTTAAACATTTTCTTTTAGTTTTATTTTGATGCATTCAATTAAGACTTTCTTTAGTGAGGCTTGCTAACTTCCCTAGTAAACCTGCTGTGTCATCCTGTCGTGTTTTAGGCATATTTCATGATTTAGAGAATTTTGAGAATAATGAGAACATTCTAAATCTGGCCAAAATAAATATTTAAAGTTACCATGATGCTTGTGAATGAATGGAAGAAGCCATTTTTCTAAACATTCATGTCTGTGCAGTATCCAGAATTTCCACTTTATCAACTGCTAAACAAAAGTCATCATCAATGACCAGATTTAATTACCAAGTTTTCTTTTTTTTTATATTGCTTTTCTTTGTTGTCAATAGTATATTTGTGTGAGACTTTAAAACCCAATTTTCTATGACTTAATCCTTTTTCAGTTCTTGATAAGTGTCTTTTTTATGTGACTTTCTTTTCTATACTCCACGATGTCAACTTTCTTTTCTCTACACCAGAATGCTTTTTACCAGAAATTGATCAGTTTCAAGTCTTTTATTTTTATCATTGTATTTTGTGCTGTTCCCCTTTTTTTTTTTTTGAAATGATTTACGATTTTACTTTTTTTATAATTTTTTTTTTTCTTTAATTTTTGTGAAAACATTTTACTGAACCTTATTTTTCACCTTTTTGTTCAATAACTTATGCATCAGCTGCCATTCTTTGCACACTTATGAAAATGTACCAAATTAAAGACTAATGTTACAAAATAAATAAAAACAGTGTTCAATGAAGTGCATCCTATCAAAGCTCTACAGGTAGGACATATCTCAAAGTACATATTTAAAAGTACATATCTCAATGTACTTATCTCAGTATAGGTATCTTCAATTACATACCCTAAAGGACATATTTTAAAGTACATATGTAAAAGTGCATATCAAAGTTACATACCTTAAAGTATATATTTTAAAGTTCTTAACTAAAAGTGCATATAAAAATTACATACCTTAAAGTACATATTTCTAAGTACTTATCTAAAAGTGCATATCAAAATTTTATTGTGACCAAAAAAAAAAGATAAAAGTTCGACATTTTATGATAAAATCTGATAATAAAAAATTACAAAAATAAGAGCACAAAAAAGATGTTAAAAGTTTTTTTTTAATTTCTTAGCAATAGTAGTTGTTCTTTTTGTTGTTATTGTTGTTGTTATTGTTGTTGTTGTTGTTGTAGTTGTTGTTGTATAAATGTAACATCTAATATCATTATAAATTAGGGTTATATTCGATTCAAAACAAAGGAACATGTAGATAAAATAATGAAAAACAAACAACTTGAGAAATTTTCACTTTCAAGACTAGAAGGTACCTAATTTTAAATTTTGTTTCAATAAATAAGATTAGAAAGTACTAATGTATCTAAAATAAGATTAGAAAGTACTAATGTATATAAAATCTATTAAGTTTAAATAAATGAGTTTGGAAGGTACTAGTGTATCTAAATTTATATTTTGTTTGAATAAATGAGATTAGAAGGTACTAGTGAATTTAAATTTATGTAGTATAAAGTACTAGTGAATTTAAATTTATAAGGCACAAGTGTATCTAAATTTATATTGGTATAAATGAATAATTTTTTTTTGTGAAAGAATTATTCTTTTGGTGTTCTGATTTAAATAAAATAAAGATATTAATTTTTACAATGTTAAAATGTTACCAACTTTGACATTCAAAATTTTTTTTTCCCGCGATTTAGAATGTGCTGAAAAAGCTTACTTTATAAAAGCAGAAGAGGACAAGATTAAAAATTACCAACAGAATGAAAGAAAAAAGAACAAAAAGAAAGAGCGTGGCTATGACAGGGTAAGATTTTAGCACACATGTTTTATACATTGCTGATATTTGTCTGGAGTTTCCTTAAACAATAACAATATTCTTCCTAAAATTTTTTATTTCTTACTGTGTTTTTTTTATCACAAAAATTTACTGGGACTTTTTTAAAGTTTATCTATTAATTATGTTGATAAGAGGAAAGTATATTTAGATTATAACTTGCTTCAAGATATGCCTTCATTTTTTGGAATAATAGCAATTTTTAATCTAATAAATTTATATTTTTTTTATTTACATATGTTGTTTTTTTTTTGTTTTTAATTTTTTTAAACATCTCCACTTCCAACAAGCAAGCAACCATTATTAGAGTTTGAAGTTTTTAATTTTTTTAAACAACTCCACTTCCAACAAGCAACCATTATTAGAGTTTTACTTAAGAAAATTAGGAAGGATTTGCAAACGGAAAATCTGAAATTGTAGTAGAATTAAAGTTTGATGGTTCTACGATTTCTTTTTTGTTTTGCTTAGTAAGATTGGTAAAACTATTCACAACGCATTCAACATTTTTTCTTTAACTGGATTGACTAAATATGCAAGCTAATTATTACGAGCAACAGTCTCTGCTTCCAAAATAGAAGTGTTGCTTTGTAACAAACTGTGAGTTGCGTTATCTTCTTTAGCGCCATTTTCTATAGAAGTATCAACGTCTGAAAAATTAATTTCTTGAACAATTGATGATTGGAATTCCTAAGAAAACAATTAATAATACTATTGAAATGCAATTTAGTTAAAAATAAGAGATTACTGCAAATTACTGGAAGAGTAAAGATAAAACTTATAACATAACAATTAACAGACGACTTGAAAGATTGCAGATTATATGAATAAGGAAAATAAGAAATCGGGAGCGAATTCTAAAGAACTGATGTTCTAGGAAAAAAACTTGACGAATAAGAATTTTAGGAGCACTTAGGAACAGTTACAGTAAAAGAGTGAAACTTAGTTGAATGACGAGTAGGATGAATTAGTTTTTCAGATTGTACAAGAGTTATAGTATTTATAGAAAAGAGAAAGAGAAGCAACATTATGATAATGTGACAATGGTTGGAGTTCGGCTGCAAGAGCAGGTCCAACTATGTTTACAATGCGTTTTTGCACCTTGTCTAAAAGAGAAAAGGCATCATTTAAAGATCCTTACCAGATATGTCAACAGTTGGACGGGTTTGAGATTTATAGAGATAAAGAATAGAATCCTGAGTAAGTAGAGAGCATGATAAAAAGATGCAACCTTAGCAGGTGCTAATTTTGCAATGAATTTGATATATGGTTTCCAAAAAAAATTGAAAGTAAGACTTAATCCTAGAAGACAAAGGGTAGATGACTCATCAAATACATTACTGTTCATAAATGTAAGGAGATCTAGATTGTTGTGATAACGATTAGCTGAAAAAAAGTTTTATCTGAGTTAGAGTTCACTAGCTACTGAGAGCCCCATGCTGTAGCAGAAGTGAGATCCTTTTCAAGCTCAAATGCCCCCTCTTAGCAATCAGAAAGTGTTGGCTTCTTGTCAAGACAAGAATAATTGGTAGTATCATCAGCAAACAATGCCACCTTAGATGTGAGAATTTCTGCGAAATTGTAAATGTAGATTAAAAAAAAGTATAGTGCCAAGGATAGAACTTTGAGGAATCCCTGAAATTATAGGAAATGAAGAAGAGTGCTACCCGTTGAGCACAACTTTTATACTATAATTGGTAAGGAAGGATTCAAAAGTCTTAAAGATGTTACCTGATACACTGTAAGAGGAGAGTTTATGGAGACGACGAGCATGCCAAACTTTAACAATAGTTATGTAAATAAATTCTCACTTGTTGAGATAATATTTTATATTTTTCTTGTGTTGTTATAATACTTTGCACACAATTTGGCATAAATAAACCAAAATGTCACAAGTTTTTCAAAATTCTTCATGCCAGGATTTTTGAAACCAAATCTGAAAAAATGTCTTTCATTATTTCTTAATCAGATTAATGTTTGGTAAGTTGTCAGGCAACCATATTGTTGTTAGTTATTAGTTTTTTTTTTTACTTTTTAGATTGTACAACCTATATCAAAATCTTCTATTTCACTTCAAAAAAACTTTTAAACAATTCTTGAATTAATTTGCAGAACTTTTATTTTATTTAAGTCAGAATCTTATATTTGATTAATTGGATAGAGTTTACCTGGTCCATCAGCAGAGAAATATTTTTTTTTTGAGACGCTTGAGGTTGCTCAATCAATCTATACAAGTAAGCTCTATAAGTAAAATTCTATACGATAGCTTTATATATAAGTATTATACTTCACTTTTTGTCATTGTTTTATTGACTATCTACCAGTTTTTGTTTTATTTTGTCCACAAAAATTGTTGTTAATGATATCATTCAAATCTAGCCACTAACAACTTTCTTTACATCTTATTCTAGGATACATGCATATGCAGCTGAATCATTTATCATTTAGATACTCTTTTTTTGTTTTTTGAGTTTTAGTTATTTTTATTATTTTATTTTATTATATTTTATTATTATATTTTAGTTATTATTATTATCCTGTATTAGATATTAATCATCAGGTGATTATTCAATCTATATGGTCTTTTTTATAAAACATTTTTATTAACATTGATAAGCCACCAGTACTGCTTTCCTATCTGGTTAACTATAGAGTGTTTACTATAATGTTCAGAATTGATCATTTTTTGGATGCTTTTAGTGTAGTTTGAAGGAATTAATTCATAAACTTTACAAACTCTTGCAATGTACAAGTCTACAGCTCTGATTTTAAAGTTATAAAGGATTTTTTGATATTATTTGTGCAACCTAAATAGGTTCTACATATAATATAAAAATGTATGTGAAAATAATCATAAAATTTGAAAACTGTTATGATCAACCTTATTTGAAATTATTAAATCTCTAACAATGTTAACTCAAATAAATAGAAATGTATTTTTTATTTTAAAAACAATTACCAACTTAAGTTTTTCCTTATAATAATTTTAAGTTTAATGCACAATTATGTAAGTTTTATTCCATAATTATGTAAATTTTAATGCACAAAAATGTAAATTTTAATCTATGATTTTGTAAATTTAAATGCACAATTATGTAAGTTTTAATCCATTAATATGTAAATTTTATATGCACAAATATGAACATAATAGCTGATTAAAAGTTGCAAATTAATTGATTAAAAGTTGCAAATTAAAAAGTTGCAAATAACTATTAATATATATATATATATATATATATATATATATATATATATATATATATATATATATATATATATATATATATATATATATATATTCAAATTAACCCTAGAGTAATTGCAGCTTCCTGTTATTTATAAAGATATTTTAGATTAAACCACACAATTTTTTTTAAAACAATGTCCTCCCCTCTCTTTTTTTTTTGAAAAACAAACAGTTATCAGATATGTTTGTAAAAATACTCAAATATTTGTTTTGGTTTGAAGAAAAAAAACTTTTTCTTGATAATAATAGTTGTTTTATGTTATGATTTTTGCTTATAAAATTTTTTAAAGTGTTTTGTTTATAAAGTGTTTTATTAGATATAAAAAGTTTTTTTCGACTATGTGAGTTTTAAGTAAACGATAAAAAACAATGAAATCAATTTATTAAATTTATTATTAAATTTATTAAAACTTTTCTTATAATAAATTAAGTAAACTGTTTAGAATATTAGAAATTTTTTATTTCCCAAGTGAAAAATTTTTTTTTTAATTTGAAAAGATATCCCTGTCATAAATAGCTTGTAGTAGAAAAACTGAAATGTTGAAGGTGTTCATGCTTACTGAAATCTCAGAAAAACACTTTTTACAAAACTATATCATATCATTTCAAGAATTAAAGATTATTTTTATATAATTTTAGGTTGAGATAAATGGAATTTTGTTTGTAAAATAGGTTTGATAAAATCTTTAAACATTTATAATCAAAAGTTCGATAATGAAGCAAAGAAATAGTCTGTTTATCACTAAAACTCTTATCTGCTTCAAGTTCAAAATATTGAAATGAAAATTTTTTGTAGATCTTTTCACCTGCAACATAAAAAAACTTTGCAGTCGTGTAAAGAATAAGAAGTCTTTAATCTTAAATGTATTAAAACTTTCTAAAACAACTAATATTGCTAGTACAATTGTTACTATGGAGGTTACTATGGAGGTTACTTTTATATTTAGTAATTAACTCGTTAACTGATATAAAAACATTTCTGTCTTGAAATATGTGTAGCGACCAAAAAGATGATAGGATGAATAGAATGATAGTGGAAAAAAACCTTTTAAAAAAAGAAACTTTTTAAGTTATTTCAAATTTGCATTGATTGATAAGATTATTTATTTTCATATTGCATTTAAGTAATAGCAACAATATAAATACTGTAAAAGGAGATTTTTCCAAAATAACAGAGCTCGATATAGATATTGTAAAGAGATATTGTTCTTCTTACAATAATAATTGGTATAATTTAATAAATTTAAAAATTGCTGCACTGTTAAAATTACTTTTAATAAATATAGTTGCTATGCCACCAAGTATTTATAAAATACTTGTGCATAGTTACTTTATTTCAAAGATTCAAAGGTTTGACTGTTGCTCAATATTCTGAGGTCTGAGTTCTTGAAAGCCTCTATAAACTGACCTAAAATGCTAGATTATACCAAACAATAGAAATTTACTTTGCTGATACTTTGGATTTGTTAATGTTTTTTTTTTTTTTGAAGGAGTAAATTCTGTATCTATTTAATCTTTTTTATCAACGCTATTAAGTATTTTACTTTTCTCAAAATAATCTATTTTTTATCTTTAGTAGGCCTTTTTTTAAAAATTCTTGCTTAGTTTTGTATATGAGTAATGTAAGTATTTTAAAATACCCCAATCAATTCTGTCAGGCATGTGATATTTTCTGTTGCTTTTCTGATCTTCATAAAACCCCCAATTATTTGTCCATTTTAGGCTTTCATGATTTCATTTTATTACATTATTCAACAAAAAAAACTATTTCATTTGTATCTTATTAACTTTGGGCTGCCAAATTCAAGTTAGCATTTGTTTTTATTTTTTAACATGTAAATTTTAATTAAGATTTTTATTTTTATGATCCTTTAGTCCAACATTTAAATTTCTTATGGGCCATACTTTTTCTTTCTAATGGTTATATCTTTAGTCCAACATTTAAATTTCTTATGGGCCATACTTTTTTTTCCATTTTATGGTTATATCTTTAGTCCAACATTTAAATTTCTTATGGGCCATACTTTTTCTTTCTAATGGTTATATCTTTAGTCCAACATTTAAATTTCTTATGGGCCATACTTTTTCTTTCTAATGGTTATATCTTGCTCGTAATCCAAAAGGCATTGTGATTCAATAGCAACAGAATGGAAAACAGGAAACAATAGAACTTAGTATATCTTGCTTGTAATCCAGTTAAGACTTCAATAATTTTCAGATAAGTAGATTTCATCTACTGATGCTTATTATACTGTTTGGCATCTAAAATATTTTTTCAGATTTTCAAAGGTTTTTCGTATGATCATTGAATAGGCAACTGGTAGCTAATGTGTAATAATATAGTTTTGACACTTAAAATAAGCAACATAGAGCATATTTTTATACAAAATCAGATGTGGCAAAATTTTGTCCAACAACTTTTGTTAAAAAGTTTGTTTGTAATTTTTATTATAATTATTGAAAAATAATTTTTAAATACCTCTAATCAAAAACTTTTCTAAAAATTTACACATACAATCAAAAATGTACAAACTTGGTATTCCATTATTTCTTTTAGAAATTTTCGATGATTATTCATTTGTAGCTTACCATAATGGCGCAAATTGTAGTATTTCATCTTTAACTGTATCTTTAACAAATTAAAATTAATAAAAACAAAATCAGCTTTATATAAAGCAGTTAGATTTTTTAAGAATAAAGAAAGTTTGCATCAGTTAGATATTCTATGCGAGTATCTTGATGCTATGAAAAAAAGTTGATGTAAGTGAAGTTTTACATACTTCAGATATTACATGTAGAGTATTTTGTTATGCGAAAAGAAGTTTATACGATCGTTTGTGTATTAACTACAAGTTGCCAAATATACTGTTTTTAATACGATTGACTTCAAAAAAATGCTCAATGGAGGACTTAAATTTCATAATAGTTTTTTTATGAATTTAGATCCATCGAAAACAACTTCCATACTTTTATTTGATGTCAAAGCTCTATTACTTTACCAGAGAGGTATCAAAGATGTTCAATCATGCAGTCAACTACCCTGAAAAGTTAACTTAAATAGTTTTATCGTTTTTTGATTAAATGTCTTTTTGGAGGTCCAGAATTTTTATGCTCAATCTGTTGCAATTCTTTCCTCTAAATTTCAGTTTGCTCAATGTCAATAAATTGTTGATACAGTAAATAATATTGATAATAGTAAGACATTGACGGTAATTACTGATGGTAAGCGTGTAAATCAAAGATTTTTTGAAATGTTCAAAACAGTTTATAGTAAACCATGGTTAACAACATTTGGTATATATATTTATTATATGATTATGTGCATCTCTTAAAATCTATACGAAACAATTGGTTAAAAGAAAAGATTGGCGAGCTTCAATTTTTGCACAATGGAGAACTTTGGCTAAGTGAAGTCATCTGGAAACCTTATATAAAACTGAGCAAAGAATCAGTTAAATTAGTTATCAGTTAAACTGATTTAACTGTAAAGACTATTGCACTCACAACCAATAAAGAGACAATGTGTAAAGTTTTGTTTGTCTGTTTTTTGCGAAGAAATAGTAGCTGCCATAAGAACGCATTCAAAGATTGAAAATAAAGGGTGTGAAGTTGTGCTGTATGTATTGAAAAAATTACTTTTTTAAAAAATGTTGTTAACGTCAAAGCACATGGTGCTTTCGGCATTCGGTTTACAACTGCTACGAGGCATTGCTGAACTGTCAAATTTTAAGGGTCCCATAAATTTGCTAGCTACCCTCTCCCTTATTAGGGTGTGTGTAGCCTAGCCACGGGTCTGCATGTGACAACAGTATTTCACTAAACTATTTTTTTTTTTTTTTTTACATTTTTAGGATAAGCCTAACTGTTTATTTTAAAAACAAAATGAAAACTATTAGTTAATAAAAGGTTTTTTCTAAGAGCTTAACGTAAAAAAAAAAATTAGCTTTATTTTTTTTTTTTCCTCGCACATTTCAAAATAATTTATGTTAATCATTTTTTCTATAAATTTTATGTTTGTTTATATATTTTGTTATTTACATAGTTGACGAAAAGAATCGATGCATGTTCTTAGAAACGATATCAAAATTAGCATGTTGGTGTTCCAGCCAGTATCCTTTCTTATCTTGGAAGAAGAGTGGAAAATGATCGTTAAGATTATGAAGTATCTCATCATAACCTTTATAAGAGTCGAAGTTAAAAATTTAACTGATTGTTAATTTAAAGAAAACATTTTTTTTAATAAAAAGTGCGTAATTTCAAACGCAATATACAATATAAGAAACAAGTGAGACAATTTTATTAAGCTTATTTTCTTATCAAATAATTTTCTTTTTGCAATGGTTCCGTTTTTTATCTCATTCCAATGTTACCAATGACAACAAAGTTGCAATTTAATACATATAAAATAAATTAGGCGTTAAAATACGCATCTTTTTCTAAAATATTTGTTTATGCATTTAAAATTTCAATTTAATATTGTTTTTTTCAATTTGAAATTTAGTCTTTGACATAAAATTAAAATTAAAGATTTTTTATAGGATTACAATTTTTCATTGTTGAAAAATTCATGACAATTTGAGTATTTTTGGAGCCGGTTCTGTAATTCTAAGGGATGTTTGCCCCCCCTCCCCCCTACACACATTTTTAAATATAGACAATATTGACATAAAGTAACAAATAATATAATAAAAGCATAAAATTAACAAAACAAAAATTTTTTTTTTTCTTGTCAACCCAGAAATAAGCAAAAAAGTAGTTTGCGCCGGTCAGATTTTAGCAAAAATTTATAAAAAATAGAAAGCCAAGTAAAACTTTAGTCACAAATTTATAAGCGGTTCATTGATAATGTGTGTTTTAAACGAAACAGGTTTTTTTTTAAAAAAAATTCTGGGTCTGAGGACCTGTCCGCTTAAAATGGTGTCAGATAAAAAAAGTTATTTTTTGAAAGGTAAACTAGCCATACTGATTTTTTCTTTAATATATCTTGATTGGTTTAAAATACAGTTCTTATTGAAAAAAGAAAAACGATGCGAAAATTTCAGACAAAAAGCTTAAGTGGTTCTCTAGTAATTGGCAGATTAATAACTTCAAACCACAAAAAGTAAATTAAAAAATCTACTAACTTACCCAATATCTAAAATAAAAGTTTTGTCAATTTTCTTTATCTTTTTGGCAACACAATTTTTAATGCAGTTTTCCTCGATAAATCGACAATTTAATGGGATTTTTGATAAATTATTTGAATGATATTAAATGTCATTCAAACCGTTTATTGTATAACACCCTGAAGTTTTTTATAACTATTTCATTTCAATAATAAATTAGCTACTACGTCATACACAACAAACTTAAGCACGGTCAAGTGTTAAATTTTGTTTTTGCCATGCAATTCCAAATTTTTTCATTAAACAAATCATTCGCATTTTTTTTTTTTTTTTTTTTAATTTTATTTAGGTGCCAAAAGACCTAACGGTCTTGTCACAGAGCACCGCGGATGTGCATTTAACCAGAAAGTTCTCGCCTATTCCTTACCATGACGCGAAAATATGTCCAAAGTTCGTTTCAAACCTTTATCTCCTGCTTATAAAGCAAGCGCTCTAACCACTGCGCCACGGCCGCACAAATTTTCAGTCTTGCCATGAAGACATTTTCAAAGCTCTCCTCTTTAGTGAGCTCTTCAAACACAGGTCTGATCTTGCATTCAGTCTCTAAGGGGTTTTCATGTCTATTTGTTAGCTGTTATAGAAAGAGCGGTGATAATGAAAAATAATTTTTTAATATAAAGTTGATGTGTGTTAGAATAAGCAGCATCAAGCAAATCAAGTCTATAGGCCAGTTTCTATAGACCATATGTTTTAAAAGTTTATAGAAAATTTTATAGATTTTTTTCTGAAAAAAGTTTTTGCCGCGAACGCACGTGTTTTTGACTGCTCTTCAAAAATATTAATTAAAAAATGGAAATAACGATCAAAAATATTGAAAAAATTATTTCCAACAAGTTTGAAGAACAAAAAAGAACTTTGCTTAAAGAAACAGAAAGGTTGTTAAAAGACCAAGAAAGTTGGACCTGATGATATAAATTGTAATATAGTCATAGATTCATACAATACCATAAAACATATTCTTTTTAAAGTTTTTAAACGTTCTATTAATCAAGGAATTTTCCCCGATCAATTGAAAATAGCCAAAATAACGCCTGTATTTAAAGGAGGTGAACCGTCTAATGTCAGTAATTATCGACCAATATCTATCCTCTCTGTTTTTTCAAAAATTTTAGAAAGAATTTTGTTTAATCAAATATCTAATCATCTTGCTATTAATAATATACTTTACATAAACCAATATGGTTTTAAAAGAAATAACTCTACTGAACATGCAATAGTTCATCTTACTCGTAGTATAACTGATTCTTTCGAAAAGTCAGAGTTCACTTTAAGCGTCTTTATAGACTTATCTAAGGCTTTCGACACAATTGACCATGAAATACTGTTTAAAAAACTTGAACATTATGGTATTATCGGTAATGCTTTAAAACTACTAAAAAGCTATTTAAAACATCGCAAACAATTTGTCTATATCGACGGATCTTCTTCACAAGATTATTTAAATATAGATTATCTAAATATAACCTGTGGAGTTCCACAGGGATCTATACTAGGGCCCTTATTATTTCTAATTTATGTTAACGATCTCCATGAAGTCTCAAAATTAACAACTATAATGTTTGCTGATGATACAAACCTATTCCTATCAAATAATAACATCGACAAACTTTTTTATGATATGAACATTGAACTAATAAAAATATCTGACTGGTTTAAGTTAAATAAACTTTCACTCAACATTGATAAAACTAAATGGATTTTCTTTCATCCACGATTTAAAAAACATCTACTTCCAAGTAATATGCCTCTTCTTCATATTGATAATATTCAAATAAAAAGAGTAGTTTGCACAAATTTTCTAGGTATCATTGTTGATGAAAATCTATCATGGAAAAATCACATCGGACATTTATGCAACAAAATTGCAAAAAGCATTGGAGTTTTATATAAAGCAAGTAGCGTTTTAAACAAACATTCACTAACTTAACTATATTACTCTTTCATACACTGTCATATTAATTATGCTAATATTGCATGGGGTAGTACCCATAAAAGTAAATTAAAGCCACTTTATTGTCAGCAGAAGCATATTGCACGTATTATAAATTTCAAAAATCGTTTTACTCACTCAACGTCACTTTTATTTAACATGAATGTTTTTAATATATATCAAGTAAATGTTTATAATGTTCTTTGTTTTATGTTTAAATGTAAAACCAACTCTTCTCCAGCTTCCTTTTTTGATTTATATTCTTTAAAAGAAAAAAACAAATATTCTTTAAGAAATGATAATTTTATTAAACAAACAAAATTTCAAACAAACTTTGGTAAATTTTGCATTTCTTTTCGTGGAGCTTTTTGATGGAACCAAATAATTTTAAAAAATTTTGATTTTTCTCATGAATGGAATTATTATATGTTCAAACGAAAACTAAAAAAAGTAATATTCTCAATTGAAAATATATTTATATACTTTTAATTTTACCCAGTTTTGTCAACACTCATTTATATTTTACTTTTATACAATATTGGTTTAAAGTTTATGTCAGAAACTGTAGTTAAACATCATTATTTGAATTTTGTTTAAAGTTCCACTGACATTATTTGTACAGTAGGCATTTATTATTTACTTGTTTACTTTAATTTTTATTTTATTTCGTAATTTTGTAAATAATTTGTATTACGAACGGTATATACTTTTAATATTGAATTTAATTTTGTAATGAAAAAAATATATATATATATATTATTATTAAAAAAAAAAAAAAAAAAAAAAAAAAATAGAAAAAAAAAAAAAAAAACAGAAAAAAAAATTTGATGTATGTGACTGGATGTATCTGCAAACATTGTATGTATGATACTTTTGGAAGTTAATCATCCTTTGACAGTGGTTTAGCATTTTTGTCGGCGAAAGCGTTAATGTAAATGCACCAACATTTGATAATTATGGCTTCTCACACAATGACACCATCATTTGGCACCATCATTTGGCATCTAAATTCTTCTACACAATCTTTTGGACAATCTTGAAGTGCATTTGGATGTACCTAGTGCAATCATATTCTTATTATTTTCGTTAATTTATTAATTAATTAACAATTAAGATCAGTGTAACTGATAGATTTGAGTAACAAGAATCAGTGATCGAGTCAGATGCGAGACGTATTTATTTATTAAGAATTCTATGATATTATTGTTTTCGCTTGAATCATCCGGTTCAGAAGAATTAGTACTTTAATTCCAGCCATAAAGACCATAACTTAAAAAAGTTAAAAACTTGTGTTTATTTATTTTTGTTTTTCCTAAAATCTAAACTAAGATCAAAGTTCTTCAACAGCGGTTCTCGGTGACAAGACCTGTATGGTCTTCTTTGAGTATCCGCGTTCTTTATCTTAATTCTTTATTTTTTTGTAACGATTTTTTTGCATGTAAATTTTTCTTATTATATATTTGTAAATATTGTATTAAATATTGTAATAAAGAACAAAAAAAAAAAAAAAAAAAGGAAAGGAATTTCACACAAATAGTAAGTGGAAATATAAAAATTATTACTGATAGAATCGAAAAAACAGAAAATGAATTAAATAGTAACAGAGTAAACATGCGAAATATTGAAAAAGACTTGAACGATGTGAAAGAAATTCTTAACTTTCAAGAAGAAAAAATAAAGGAGGAATTAACACAAATAAGGAAGAAATATGATCTTGAAATTAAAAATATAAATAAAAAAAATACTGACTGAAAACCGCTCTCGTCGTAACAACATTAGAGTCGATGGTCTGAAAGATTCACCAGGAAAACGTTGGAGCGAATGAGAGAAATCTGTGAAAAAAAAATTTACAAACAACCTTAAATTTTCAACTGAAATTACTGTGGATTGAGCGCATGGAATTGGATCGTATAAAGAAGACAAAACACCAAGAACTATCGTAGTGAAACTGTTAAACTATCAAGATAAAATTAAAATTTTAAGTTCACTTAAAAACTTAAAAGGAAGTGGAGTATATATACAAGAAGACTTTGCTAAAGAGACGATGAAAGAGAGAAAGAAACTTTGGGAAGAAGTCAAAAATCTTCGCCACCAAGGTAAATACGCAACAATTAAATTTAATAAAGTTTTTAGTCGCGAATTTAGGAAGTAAGAAAATTTTTGCGTATAATAAAGAAAATTTTTTTACGAACAAACAATAGATTACGAAACGCAACACTTTGATGTTTTCAAATCGGCTAATATAAATTTTTTATTAATAACTTTTTTATTAATAACTTTTTTATTAATAACTTTTTTATTAAATCACTCTTACTATCCAGATTTGCATTTTTTTAATGAAAATAAATTTAACTCGCGGTTTTTTGAACTAGAAACTTTTAAAAATGAATTAAAATCATTAAATAATAACTTTACAGTGATACACATAAATATAAGAGGTATAATTAACAATTTTGACAAACTAAAGCATTTTCTTATAGAATGTAATTATTTGTTCAGCATGATTTGCTTAACAGAAACTTGGTGTTCTGACGAATCATCTAGAATAAATTCAAACATAATAATTCCAAACTACAAACTATTATCTTATGAGCGAAAAATTCAAAAACGAGGAGGTGGAATTATGACATACATTCATAATGATCTGACAACTAAAATTAGAGACGATCTTTCGGATTCTGATGCCGATGGTGAGGTCTTTACAATTGAAATAATAAACAAAAAATTAAAAAATATAATAGTGCCCACCTGTTACAGACCACCCGAAGGTGATATAAATTTTTTTTTTAAAATCACCTAAAACAAATATTTCTAAAAAATGACGAAGAGCACAAAATATTAATCTGTATTGGTGACATAAATATAAACTGTTTACAATATAAGGAAGATGCTGTAACCAAAATTTTTTTTGACGATATGTTTCAACACTTCATCTTTCATATAATAAACAAACCAACCCGGGTAACATTAAATTCAATCACTGCAATAGACAACATTTTGACTAATTCATTTTATGATTCTTCATTAAAAGCAGGTGTAATCTAAACGGATATATCCGATCACTTTCCGATATACTTTTCCTTTTTTCAAGATACAAAAAATAATAACTCTAAAATCAAAGTCTATAAACGAAAAATTATTAATTTTACGATTCAACAGTTTAAAGACTCACTATCGGCAGTGAGGTGGGACAGGATTTACCAAGAATGCAACCTTGGGCATACCAACTCTGCTTATAATTAATTTATAGATATATTCTTAAAGTACTATGATAATCACTTCCCTATAATAGAACAAGAATTAAAAGTAAAATATTTACAATGTCCATGGATTACAAGAGGTATAAAAAAATCTTCAAAAAAAAAAAAAAAACTTTACATCAAGTATTTAAAAAATAGAAATGAAAAAAATCTAAATACTTACAAACAATACAAAAGTTTATTTGAAAAAATAAAAAAAAGTTCGAAAAAAAATTACTACTCAAACCAAATAAAAAATGCAACTGGTGACACTAAAAAAACATGGAATACGATAAAAGAAATAATTTAGTTAAAAAAGTTAAATCAAATAGTTTACCTGCTCAAATCATCATAGACAATATAGAGTACAGTGACAAAAATACGATTGCTGAAAAACTCAACGAATTTTTTGTTAATATTGGCCCTAATCTTGCCTCAAAAATTAAGTCTCCTAATAATTTATTTAAATCATACCTAAGTGATATCCAGAGCGAACTAAAATACAAAGAACTAAACTAACAAGAACTTAATGTTGCTCTAAATTCCTTAAAATTAAATAAAACTCCAGGTATAGATGATATCTGTGGTAGGGTAGTGGCAAATGTCTTTATAACAATAAATTAACCTATATTTGAAATTTTTAAGTCTTCGATTAAAACAGGAGTTGTACCGGACACGTTAAAAGTAGCTAAAGAAGTACCAATATTTAAAACAGGTGAATAATACTTGATTAATTACTATAGACCTATCTCGGTACTCCCTACCTTTTCTAAGCTTCTCGAAAGAATAATCTATAACAGATTGTGTGAGTATTTAATCCTAAATAGAATCCTAAATAAAAAGCAATTTGATTTCCAAAAACAATATTCAACTGAACACGCAATCCTAGATCTAGTTAACAACATAATTGATTCTTTTGATAAAAAACAGTATATTCTAGGCATCTTTATAGACCTGTCGAAGGCGTTTGATACTGTAAATCACAATATCTTACTTAAAAAAATGGAAAGCTATGGGATAAAAAGCATAACCCTTGAGTGGTTCAAAAACTATCTAAGTAATTGACAACAATGTGTCTTTTCAGATAATTATAAACATTCAAAGCTACTAAGAGTTGAGTGCGGTGTCCCCCAAGGTTCTATTCTTGGACCTCTTCTGTTATTAATGTCTTCTATATATTAATGACCTTACAAAAGCCTCGGAAAAACTTAATGTTTGCCGATGATACAAACTTATTTTATTCATCGAACTCAATCAAAGACCTTTATGAATGTATGAACAAAGAGCTTAAAAAATTAAATTTATGGTTGAAATTAAATAAGTTATCACTAAATACACAAAAAACAAAATACATATTGTTTCATTCCAAAAAATAAAAAAATAATATACCAGCTACCCTTCCCTCACTAAAAATAGATAAGGTAAATATTGAAAGAAATATTGAACAGAAACAACTAAATTTCTTGGGATACTAATTGACTAAAATATATCTTGTAGAGCCCATATAAGTTCAATTAACACCAAAATTTCAAAAAATATTGGCATACTCTACAAAGTTAAACCTATGTTATCCCAACATAATCTTAAATTGCTTTATTTTTCTTACATCCAAAGTTATCTTACATACGCTAATATTACCTGGGCAAGTACACACAAATCCAAATTGAGTACTATTTACATAAGTCAAAAACACGCATCAAGATTAGTTTATAATAAAGATAAACTGACCCATGCTGAACTCTTACTAAAAACCTTGAATGCACTCAATGTTTACCAAATCAACATCTACCAAAATGTTCTATTTATGCTTAAATACAGACTTGGACTAGTCTCATCGCATTTCTTAGATAACTTCTTTCAAGTAAACTCTAATAGGTATATGACAAGAGCAACAGGCAACTTCACACTTCCCAAAAGAACAACAAAGTTCTCACGGTTTTCTATTTCCTACCGGGGTCCGTATTTATATAACAAAATCATATCCAAAAATATAGAACTTAAAGTATTAAATAATGCTGCCAACTTGAGAAATAAATTAAAACACCTTATACTTAAGACCAACAATTATATCGACATGTATTAAACTTAACATTAAAACTTATATTAAAATATTTATGTGTATCACTAATTGTGTATTGTTTAACCACTTTTGACTATATATAAAAATAAAATAGACTTTATTTAACCTTTTAAAGAGGTACTCGATGATAAGTCTTCATAGACTTCTACGAGTTTTCCTTTACAACAACATGTATATATCTGAAGTACCATAAAATTTCTTGTCTTTTTTTTTTTTTTTTTTTTATTTTTATTCTTTTATTTTTTAAAAATACTGGTAACATTTATGATAAAAAACACTATTAATTTACGCTATACTTAGATATACTTGTTAAACCAATTTTTATTATGCCATGTTATACGTGGTTTTATTATCTTATATTTTTACGTGAGATTATATTATGTCATGTAGTTATAACGTAACGATGTGTAAATTTATTAAAAATAAAAAATAAATAAAAAAAAAAAAAAAAAGATTTTTTTTTCCTGGACATCAAGCAAAAATCAACATCGTCAATTTTTTATAGAAAATCTGTTAATAACATTACCAATACAAGGAACAATTTTCTGATGAATATATATTAATGCAAAACCATTAAGTCGATCTTCTTATATTAAAAGACTTTGAAATTAATTTAAATTAGCTAAATATTTTATTAATGATTAAATGAATATTTTTAATTTATATATACGAATTAAATGATTACTATATATATATATATATATATATATATATATATATATATATATATATATATATATATATATATATATATATATATATATATATATATATAACTTTAAAATTAGGTAAATTGTAAAAAAAGTAATTTTTAAGTTATAAATAAGATTTACTGATAACATGTTGTAATTAAATTACTAATTGGTTAGCAACAACAACATCAACAACATAAAAAGTAAACCCGCTTTAGAATGCTATAAGTAAAAATTTGTAATAAAATCTCAGATATATAATGATATTTTTGTAATAAAATCTCAGATATATAACCAATGCACCTAGACTTGGTAGCATTGGTTAAAGTTCTGGCATAGAACCCAGAAACTCGAGGTTCGATGCCTGCTCTAGCCCACTAAGCGACATTGGTATCGAAGGAACTTTTAGTCAAATACACTCTCGCAGTACTCTCTGATAAGATCATAAGAACTTCTGGGCACCTAAATAACTATGAAAAAAAAAAAAAAAAGAAAATAAAGCGTATTGACCTCAACAACTAATTTTTGAAAGCTTGCTTCTTTCCAGACCCTTGCATTCACACGAATTTCTTTCTATATAATAAATGTATGCTTTAGTAGCTTTCAAAATCATTTAAGAAAACTATGTGCAAGTATTAGCTTTAAAAAATATTATTGCTCAAATTTAGTGTAAAATTCAAAATTTAGTGGTTTCGAACCACGATTTCTAGACAACCAAAAATGTAACCTTTGTTGAATTTTACTTTTACCCCAGAAACCTTCCCAGAATAATCAAAAAATAATAGAGAACTATTTCTGTTATGTTCATGTTTCTAAAATTGGCTCACAAAGTAGCAACGGGGTTGCTACTTTGTGAGCAAAACGTACACAAATATTTTCACAAAATAGGCCAAAATTCAGGAACTATCATATCTGGAATAAATGAAATTAAAAAAACAAATTTACCAGCGGCCTATTTTTATTGTTATTTACAAGATATCTGAAAACTACGACAATTTTAAAACATCACTTTTAGAATATGCTTATTTTGTCTAGATTTCTCGGACAATGGCTCTTAATAACTTTTTTAACAAATAAATTATTTGTGGTGCAACCATAAATACCATTCGACATTTACCTGTATTTAAATATCATTAAAATGGCTACTAACATTGCATTCTATAAAAGTGGAATGAGGTTTTTTACGAGGAAAAATGGCTGTAATTTAGGATAAAAAAAATTTATAAAGTTTCATGGCGTTACGCGACGTGACCATAAAGTAGTTTTAACTTTTTTTGGACATTGTTAAATATATTTAAATATTTTTTCTAACTGTATTTTTCTATGTACATTTGTTGTTGTACAATTTTACATAACAATGATAAAACTTGTTAACTAGCAAATTAACAATGATAAACCAAGATAAACAATCAGAATGAAGATTATGAAGATCTTATCGTCAGAAGATAAACAATCAAAATGAAGATTATGAAGATCTTATAGTCAGAATCATAAGTATGACTAGTAAAAACAGTAAAAAATTTCTTACATTATGTAATATAAAATTTTTAAAAAATATAGACAAGCGTTAACAATTGTATATGAATCTGAATTCGCCAGATGGCAGTCAAGGTAAACAGCTATTCTCGATGAACACAATTTATAGAAGAGTATTAGTAAGCGACCGGGGTTGATATTTGACCGGACCCGGATTTGTGACCGGAACTTCCATAACAGTTGTACATCCTAAAGTATATTTTTTTTATTTATAACCCATGTTATACTTTTTATATATATGCATATATAAACAACATTATAATCAACATAATCATCATGATCATCATTACCATCATTATCATTATCATAATCATCATCTGATCACCTTTATTTTTTTGGCAACTACTGCACCATATAAATACTAAAGAATATATAATAATGTAAGAATGTTGTATGCCAGCATCTAAATAAATAGCAAACATATATGTTTATATCCATTTTTTGTATGCATAAAGCGCATCTTGGAAACCTTTATTCCTTCTGGAATAAAAGTTTGGAAACTTTTATTCTTTCTCTTCAATTTTAAGTCAAGCCTCATTCTACTCCACATTTTTCACCATTTTGAGCACTTGCTTTATTAAACTTTAATTATTTTTTTCATCTTCTTTACAAGAACATCTCTCTAAAGAACAAATGTCCTTTTCTTAATCCAAGAAGTCATTGTAAAAAGGTCCTGTCTGAAATTAAGCTCTGTTATTCTCAGTTTATCAAACTTTGTATCCTATCTCAGATGTTAGAGACTTTTGGTTAGTTTTCATCAGTGTCATTAACTAAAGTAAGTCCAACATTCCATCTCTAATTCATAGGACTGATCTTTTTACTTCTTCCCAGAATATAGCGGAGTTATTTTCAAAACAATCTTACTCTAATTTGTCTCTTAAATTTATTGGTCATGCTCTTCCTGCCATTTAAGGAAATTAAACCATTGTTAAACATCCAAATCACTCTGGCTTCCAATGCTAAAGTTAATTCTTAATTAAAACTTTAACAATTTGTGCTCAAGACAAGGTTTCCATCATAATCTTAAAAAAGTGTTCTCCAGAACTTTCTTCAATTTTTGCTAACATTTTAAAAAGTGCTAAATAAGTGGTTCCATTTTTTCAAAACTCTAGAAAACATTTCTCCAACTATCATACGAATAGTCTTCACTCTGTTATTAGTTTTTTTATATAAAGGTTTTGAGATGTTTTATTTATCCCATGGTTTTAAGGTTGCATTTCTTTCTTTTTTCTAATGCTATCATGGTCAATGCTCAAATAAGCAATCTCTATTACGATAAACCAAAACTCATCATTGCTTGACTTCTTATTCAACAAATTGCATCCTTTTACTGTATCTGTCCCTTTATGCTATAAGAACTTTTATTAACCCATTTTTTTCCTTGCCCATCAAAAAAACCTTACAACTCTTACCTATTTTTATGTTTTCCTTTTTTATACAATCTAAAACTTTTTAAGTCTTCAGTTAACTGTTCTCTAGTATTTTAACTTATTCTCTATTCAAAGTAACTCATAATTTAGTAGTGGTTGCTTGCAATCTTTCTGGAAATAAATTAGAGTTTAAAAATATATAAATATATGCCAGTATTTAATAAATAACTAATGTAAGCATAAAATTATAATATATAAAGTATTATTAATTTTGTTTTAGCCCTGGCTATCAAATCCTACTAAATGTTATAATTCTTCCGGGGCCAGACCTGAGCCAGATTTGCAAAAAGTCTCATTTTCAGATTTTCTTCCATATTCCAAGTTTGTATTATATGGCATGTAATAAATATAAACTGAAAATTAAAAAAAAATTCTAATCAAACACAATGTAATTTTACTTACAATAATCAATTATGTAAGGATTTCTAGAAGCTTTGGAATTTTGTGGGGCAAGAATTGTACCACAATATTCCTAAAGCTCCAGTTTTGGGCAACAAATTAGCGTGTTTTTTTTCTATTACTAGCATAAATTTTTATTTTGGCACTAAAATAGTTCGTATTTTTCAAAAGATGTAAACAAAAAAAATGTAACAAAAGCCACTATTTAGGATTAAGTATTCTTCCGACCGATTAAAGAGAGTATCGAATAATATTGATTAACGATGATTGAAAATATTTGTCAGGTCAGGTTATCCTGCTATTGGTAACATGCAACCCAATACAATCTGCATTGTGTCCTGCTGTCTTGTAGGATACGCTTTTTTAGGCAAAGGCTAGGAGAAGTCAATTCCAACTTAAAATAACCCCTGCCTTGGAGCTCTTGGTTGAGTAAAGGCTAGAGATGGTGTCTCGATAAAAAATAATCGTCTTAGGGAGATGTTAAATGCATCCGGCTACTATCTTCTAGATAGCCTCCTAAGAAAGACTTAAGAGGTAATCAGATTTTATATGTTGACCAGCCAGGTACCCTTTCTTCATATATTAGGCTAGCGCAAATGTTTATTTAATACATTGTTTCCAGTTTTAGATGTTGAGTGCTGGATCTTCTTGACTCAATGCATGGGTTTTGCTTGTTTCTCTATTTTTATGACTAGGTAACTCATTCTATTATCTTCTAATGAGGGTACAGCTCTAAAACTTAGTTTTATGGTTCTGAGGCCGGCTGGTAGTCAGGTTTCCTAAACCTTGTTGTAGCTCTCAGAGAGGCTGATTCCATCAACAGCTGAAAAATACCAAAGTACTAACAGTGCCATGTTTTGCATGGGTGGTGTCCTTGTTCGTACTTTTAGTGTGAATTGTAAAGGCCACATTTGGAGCACTTTGTTACGGCTTAGGGTTTATGAATAGTAATGAGGCAATTGCTTGGGCTATTAAACAGTGTATTGCGTACTATCTATGCTTTAAGTCAAGTTCTTAAACAAATTTAAAAATGAATAAAGTGCCAAAAGCTATAAAAAACAAAAAGCATTGTCATCACCAAGTACTCCTAACCTATCATTCACTAATATTCGTGGTCTTTGAAGTAACTTTTCTTCAACTGACTTTTCTTTGTGAGACTAATTTGAGTCTCACCTTTACCTGTTTCATCTTGTTATCTTAGTGTTGATGGTTATCTTCCTTTAATTCGTAAAGACTCCAATAGTCACATGCTTGGCCTGGGCATTAACATTTGTAAGAATTCACTCATTTGTCAAAAAACTAGGTTTGAATCCACAGACTATTCTTTTATGTGCTTTCGTTTAACACCACTTCACTCTATTGCCTTTCTCTGTGTTTCTTCTTTATCGCTCTCCTTCATCTCAAGACTGTACACTTTTTGATGTTATTTTTGATCAAATTGACCAAGCCCTCTCTCTTTATCCATCAGCCAACATTGTTGTTGTTGGTGAATTTAATGTGCATCACATTGAATGGCTTGGCTCTCGTGTCAGTGATTTTGCTGGCGTTAAAACCCCCACTTTTCGCCTTTATCAATCTCTTACTTAGTTAGTCAATTTTTCAACTCGCTTTCCCGACAACTCGAATCATTTACCTTCTCTACTCGACCTATGTCTTGTTTCTGATCCTATTCAGTGCATAGTTTCTCTACATTTATCCCTCTCTCTATTATCTATTATTAACTATTATCTCATTCTTCTTTATAATCAGAATCCCCACATTATCGTACCTCTTACAACTACCTTAAAGCCGACTAAATTCTATTCGCAATTTTCTTGGTGATGGCCGGTGGGTAGATATCTTTCGTCTTCCTACTGACAAATGAGCTACTTACATCATTTTGTGGATTCAGGCTGGCATGGATTCTTTTATTACCTCTCGTCAATTCCAGAACAAGTCTCACTCTTCTCCATAGTTTTCTTCTCATTGTGCTGCTGCAATTTCCAATCGAAACCGTTATTTCTATATCTATATATATATATTTAGCAAAACAATTCTCAAAAAAACAGACGTTTATTACTGCTAGAAGCCATGGTAAAAATGTTTTGTCAACGCCAAAGCCGGCTTTTCTCAGGTTATGAAATCTCGTATTTTATCACAAAAAGTAGGTTCTTTTGACTTCTGGAGAACCTTTAACATAATCAATAATATGTGCAAATCTGTTATTCCACCTTTCTTGTACGGTTCAGACTTTGTCACCTTACATAAATACAAGGCTGAATTGTTTGCTGAGAACATTTTATCAATATCATCTTGATTCTATTAGTTGCGCTCTACCTGGTTTAGCTGTCAAACAGGTTAATCTATTGCTCGACATTCGTATCACTCCAGCTTCTGAATCTAAAGTGATTTTTCTGCTTAGACTCTTCTACAGCTTGTGGTACGGAAAATATACTTGTTATTGTCTTGCAGAAGTGTTCTCTGGAGCAGTTGTCTATATTTTCAAAACTATGTACTAATTGTTTATCAGAGTCTTGTTTTCCAGCCTAATGGAAAGTGGCATCTATTATCCCTATTTTCAAAAATTCTTACAGCGATCTCGTCTAACTACCGTCCCATTAGTCTTCTTCCTATCACAAGCAAGGTTTTTGAACTTTTAATTAACAAACACTTAATCTCTCATCTTGAATCTAATAACTTACTTTGTGATCATCAATATGGATTTTGGTCTTTTTGTTCTACAATTGATTTGCTAACAGTAATAACCGATAGGTTAAGGTCATCGCTCTTGACATTTCAAAAGCTTTTGATAAAGTTTAGCATCCTGGTCTTCTCCATAAACTTTCTTCTTACGGTGTATCAAATAACATCTTCAAGATTATTGAACACTTCTTTTCCAATCGTATTATAAAAGTTGTCCTCGATGGACAGCACTCTTCTTCATATTCTGTACGTTCAGGGGTTCCTCAAGGTTCAATCTTTGGCCCTATACTCTTCTTAGTTTACATTAAC
This sequence comes from Hydra vulgaris, assembly GCF_022113875.1. Lineage (NCBI taxonomy): Eukaryota > Metazoa > Cnidaria > Hydrozoa > Anthoathecata > Hydridae > Hydra > Hydra vulgaris. The sequence goes on along the minus strand of NC_061163.1, from coordinate 5,524,521 downwards.
GATCTTCCAGATATTCTTACATCTAAGGTGGCATTGCTTGTTGATGATACTACTATTTATTCTTGTCATGATAAATAGCCAACACTCTCTGATTGCTTCTAGGAGACATATGAGCTTGAAAAGGATCTCACTTCTGCTACAGCATGGGCCTCACAGTAGCTCGTGAACTTTAATTCAGATAAAACTCAATTTTTTTTCAGCCAACCGTTATCGCAATAATTTAGAACTTCCTATATTTATGAACGGTAATGTACTCAATGAGTCTTCTACCCTCCATCTTCTAGCATTAACTCTTACTTCCAATATTTCTTGGAAACCATATATCAAATCCGTTGCAAAATTAGCATCTGCTAAGGTTGCATCTCTTTATCGAGCTCGACATTTTCCTACTCCGGATTCTATTCTCTGCCTCTACAAATCTCAAATCCGTCATTGTATGGAATACTGTTGCTGTACCTGGGCGGATCTTCTAATGATGCCCTTTCTTTTTTTGACAAGGTGCAAAAACGCATTGTAAACATAGCTGGACTTGCTGTCAACCTTTAACCATTATCATATCTTTTTTTTCTATGGCTGTTCCTAAATGCTCAAAAAACTCTTATTCGTCTAGTTTTTTTCCTCGAACATCATTTCTTTTGAATTTGCTTCCTTCATCTTTTTTTCCTGATTCATATAATTTGCCACCTTTTAAGTTGTCTGTCAATCGTTATCTTGCTCTGCTATCTTCATTTTTTCTCTTCCAGTAACTTCTAACTCTAATTAGTGGTTGCTTGCAGCCTTGTTGGAAGCGAAGATGTTAAAAAAAAAAAATTCAACTTTAATTTAAGTGTTTTTTTGTACTTTTTATTATTTAAGTTTATTTAATTAAGTATTTTTGTAAATTTTTTAAATTATAATGTATTATCTATAGTATATTTATATTCTTGTAATTCTTTATGAATATCTCTATAACTACATAGAATCAATTTTGTTAAGAACTTGGAAAGATTGACAACCAAATATGGCAAAAAAAGCAATTTTTTTAAAGTTTTATTTCAAAAATTATATTTTTAACACTTATTTAATATAAAGCACAAGTTAAACATAATTTATACGTCTTGTAATAAGACGAGTACTCGTCTTCCTACACTTTAGTTTACTTTGATTTCTCTTTATCATGCCAAGATTTTGATTTCTCTTTATACCCTTGCCTAGGTTAAATCAAATCTAAGGTGTGTATTGTAGATTTTTGCGTATTTTTATAACTTTTAAAAGTACGTCTAGGTGAAATTAGGACGTCTCTAGGACGTCTAGATAAACTCTTAAAATTTTTCACATGAGACCAGCCAGAGGCGTCCATATGACAACTAAAAAACGTCTTTAGGACGTTTTCAATAAACGTCTCTAAGAAGTCTTGAAAAGACGTCATTAGGACGTCAGGAATTGACGCCCTCAAGTTTTTCTCGTTTAACTTACTAAGAAAAACTCAATCATAAGATTATTACAAGCCCATTCCCCAACAAACACCGGAAAAAAGTCAAATATTAAAAAAGTCTAGTTTAAAATCTTTGCAGTTCTCTGCAACGAACGGTTTTATTTGGGTTTTTGTATTCTTTAGTTTTTATTTCTATTAATATACTAATTTGTATTTTTTTTTCTTTTTAATATATTGAATAAAGATAAAGAATAAATGTAAAATAAAGAACAAAAAATAAAGAAAACAAATATCTAGTGGAATTTATTTTAGGGAAGACTTCTAACCCACTAGCGACGGTGCTGAAAGTAAATGCACATTAAAGTTTTTTTTTCTAGAACGTATTTTTAAAGCATCAAAATAGTTGTGAACCCGCGAGATTCTATTTATATATATATATTAGATGTTGTTCATTTAAGTCTATTCTATTGATTCATAAAAAAAAATCTTCTTTGTCTATTCCAAGATAAAACGTTTTATCTAGTACATATAATGTTTTTTTTTGATTTAAAAAGCGTTTTTGTTTATTTTTTTGTTTTCTTTTGTTTTGTTTTCAAAATAATCAGAGAAATTTCACATAAATTTTTAAGAGGTATAAGTTATTTTTTAAAACTGATTTTGTACAGTCCTATACAATCACAAAAATTTTATAGTAAATAATTCTTTATTGTTGCTATTTTATGGCTAACTAACAGAAGCCCAGAGAAAATTTTATCTTGAATATATCGTCGTAACTGAAACAATTGCATAAGTAAACCTGCTATCTTTTTAGCTCACACATATTTACAAATGTAAAAAAACTCAAAAAGTGTAACTGAGAATATCAATATTATATCCAACTTCGTTATTGATTTAAGTTTTTATGGTTGTTACGGTCATATCGAATTTGAACAAATTGTTTAGCTAATATATTTTTCTGACTTCACTCGAGCTATTAGCAGTATTTTCCCATTAGTATCAAATACCTTCAATTGTTCAAAAAAAGTACTCAATGTGTTGAGAGAAACTTAAAAACTGAATGATAGAATTGTCTTTTTTAAAACTAAATTTGTTATTTAATAGTGAATCATTGAAAATAAAAGTCAATCATTGTAATCTAGTAAAACATTTTGAATCGTTATTCTTTCTTAAATTTTGATTGTATAGATAAAACAGAAATGGATCTATAACTTTTAATGTTAGTTCTAGCGCCTTCTTTAGAAATTATTGCAATTTTAACAACTCTCAATTAATCAGTTCCTTGTTGTATTGAAGCTTTGAATACTTTAATAAGATCATCTTTTATTTAATTTATTAATTTTATTTGCATTTATTTTCTCTAAACAGTCTACTTTTGTATTACCATGTATACCATCTGCTTCAGTTGTTTTATTTTGTTCAAATGTTTGAATTGTCCAATTTTTCAAACGATAATTCTGAAGACAATTCTTACTAGAAAATCAACAAGTTCATTACTCACGTTTTACTAAATTAACTAGCTCTCTCAAGTCTATAACTTGAAAATAAAAATCATAACATAAACTAATGGGGGTTAAACTTCTCGTATGTACTTCCCGATTTGTTCTGCTTTACAACAAAATTTTTTTACTAATTAAAGCTTAGAAACGAAGATATTAAAGTTTTTAATAATAACTATAATCATGACAATTAATAATAGTTTTATTCAGTTCTATTATATTTTTATATTTTATATATTTTGAAAATTAAAAAAAAAAAAAAAAACAAAAAAAAAAACAGAAAATAATTTTAGTTTTCACAATTATAGTTCTGTATTTTCAAAACGTTATTTATTTTCAAGCATTTATTTTCAAGCAAAGTAATTTACAATAAATAATGTTTTTTTTTTTTTTTAACAAAACCATTGTTCTATGTTGCATGCTGGCAATAACGGGAGTGCAAGCAGTAAGAAAAAGAATATTGGGTTTAATGTCAAACTGACAAACAAAGCTTTAAAATTTGACAAAACATAACTTTAAAATTTCTACTACAATTTGAAACAATTTGTTTTGCTACAAAAGTTAGAAAGTTTTTTATTATAAAAAGATGAAAATGGTTAAAAGATGTCTATAATAATATAAAGAAAGAAAATGTTAGAGTTAAAAGTTATGACAACATTTTTTTCTCAATAAAAAACAAACATTCAAACCATTTTCATTTAAACATTATTTTGTTAAAACAAAATAGCAAAATATTTAAGAAAATCGTTTTGTTAAACATTTTGTTATTTTATATTTGATATTACATTGACGCATTTGCTGAGTTTTTACCGTAAATCAAATATTATATATTATTTTACTACCAGTTAAGTTTATATTTATGTATGCTTATATAAAGGATAAAAATTTGGTAAGCTTTAACGAATTATTTTTTCTGTCTTCCTTTTTTTTTTTATTTTTTTTGTTTTAACGAAGGACGTTCAAATTACTCTTTTTTCCTTCCCATGTTTACAATTCGAAAAATATCTTAAATTTAACCAACCCCCATGCCCTACCTCTCTATGACCTCATAACTTTAAATAATCTTTAATTGAATAATATTTTTGCTTTAAGTTGATAAATTTTCCCGCTAATGCTTTGATTTTTTTTATTACTATATCAATTAAGTTTAATTATATATCAATTAAGTTATTGAAATTAGGCAACCGCTCTAAAAAGTAAATCTTGTTGTTAATAATCATAATAACGTTAAAAATAATAATAATAATAATAATAATAATAATAACAAGTATGATTGAAAAAATAAAAAATGTGCCCAATTTGCTTTTTGGAGCACTTTTATATGCTAGAGAAGCATTTATATAAACCTTTGGAACACCTATATAAACCATTGGATCATTTCAATAAGATTTTGGAGCACTTATGAAGCATTTATATAAGCTTGAGACAATTTAAAAACATTATTTCGACTTCTTTTTGAGAAAGTCACACGTCGACTGTACAAATATACATTTTAAAAACTTGTTTACTTGTTTTATACTTTTTATAATGAAAACAATAGTCAAATAATATGAAGGACAATAGTAAATAATAATAAAATAATTATAAGCATATATTTTTTCAGTAGCAAAGTTTTATAATTTAAAACATAAAATATTAAAAAAATTCGTAGATAACCATTTTTCGAAGAGTTAAAAATGATCTTAACGTTTGATATAAAGTAACTCTTTCTTCTTCTAAATTTTCACAAATTGCATGTCTTCGTTTTGATAAGTATGCAGAGGGTGACATATGAAAAAACTTTTGAGTTAGTGCTTCGTGCTCACATGTATGTTGAGGCAGTTTACTTAATAAACAAAGCAAATGTGTATTTAAATCTGCTTTTTTCTTACAATGTTCAGGATTGCATTTATGGTCATGGTAGATCAACTTTAAGCAGCAACGTGGATTATTGAAATCTTTTGGTGATTTGATAATCAAGGTAGCATCTTCTTCTATATTGTCCAACTTATTGTTTATAAAACGTTTATCTATAGAATAGTTTGTTGCAGAAGGACAATTAAAATCTTTTTTCTCATTGTTTTTGATTTTTTTCGATCTTCGGTTAAAATGAAATATATTTTTTAAAATCGTATTTCTCATTTTAACTCTTCTATTTTCATAAGTTTGCATTAGTTTTTACTTTTTTTTATTTTCCATCAGTGAAAATGGTAGGTGTTTATTATCCATGAACGGTAGAATATGTTAAACTGTTTTATTTTAATTTTGTTCGTTTCAAAAGCAGTTGCTTGTTTTTTATTCTGAAAAAAACATTTTTCAGTCAAAAATTAACATACAATTAGGCTTGCACTTTACATATACTTTTATATATAGTTCATAGTTTATATACTATAAAGTATATACACCTTTTTCTAATTACAAATAAAAAGTTTTTGAATTGTTATCAAAACTTTTATTTTTTAATACATTAAAAAAAAGTAGATATTAGCTTTGCAAGAGAAAATATTGCTATGTTCTCAGAGGCGATTTTAGAGGTGGGGTGAGGGGTTGTGAGAAGATATTGCTATGCCCTATAAGGTAAAATCTAAGAACTATAGTTAGATTTTGCCAGTAATACTATGACAGCAATACTATGGTGAAATCTCACAAGAAACATAATAATATAAATTGGGAATATTTAATATTAAAACTACATATATAATATAAATATATAATATAACTACATATATAAATAGTATTTATATAATAAAAGAGTTTAAAAAAAACATTTTCTCGTTTAAACAGCAGAGGAATTTGCATCTTTAAACTTATCAAAGCCTATATAGAATGAGTGGCTCTATGAAAAAATTGCTGTGTTTTTGCCATCCGTATCTTTACCAAGCCCCTGTCTGTTTTTATAAGTCTCATTTTATAATGTAATCGTTTTTTTGTAATTTTTAACTTTTACTATGTGAGCAATATATATATATATATATATATATATATATATATATATATATATATATATATATATATATATATATATATATATATATATATATATATATATATATAATAAAAATAATAATTAAGGTTATACATATTCTTCATATTATTTATAATTAACCATACAAAAAATGATAAAGCCAACATGTTAATAATAAAATAAAGTTAAAAATAATAATAAAATAAAAATGTTCAATTAATTGAATCTCAATCTTTGATAATAAAAACTCTTTATTTAAACTACATATACCAACAATATAAGCATCATATAAATCTCATTAGCTATAATTATGATTCATACAATTATGATTGGCATAATGACTTGAAGATTATTATATTAAATAAAGTATAATTATTTGATATCAGTATTAGTTCAAAATTTATTTTATCGAAATTCATGTTTCATTTGTTGCTTAGATACCTGGACAAACAAGATATTGTTTGACATCATTATTACGCCTTTCTAAGCGACATCTGAAGATTTTATCGCGTTTAAAAATATACGATTTTTGATTTTAATCATATGATCGTTGAAACATTAAAAACCCACCTCAATTAATACGCTCCTTTCCTTTTTCTTTTTTTTTTTTGATTTATTAGCGGTCTCTCTTATCTTTTTTGTTTAACTTACTTAAAATACTCTTAATAAAAATTTTCAAAAAAAATTTCATTCTTATTATGTTTGCAAATTTATTTCTTTATTAAAAATTCACAAGAAAATTAGAATATAAAAACATATCATGTTAAAATTTCAATAATAAACAGCGATAATCAATATCTCGGTATTATCTTTTTTTTTCTAACAAAAATTAAAAACAAACTAAACACTTTTAAAGTTGGAGGGGAATGCTTTAAAAACCAAGCTGTTTTAAACTTGGAAGGGGATTTGTTTTAAAACCAGAACCCGCAAACTTGCGGAAAGTTAGATGTGAATAATTCTGTTTAAACAGATTTGTACACATTTAACTTTTCAATTGCCCATTGTGGTATTGATGACAAAGTAAACTTTGCTTTTAATATATTTTTATTTACATCTGATCCTAATAAAGATTAATTTTAGAGTTAAAACTCTAAAAAGACATCTTGAAATGCAAGAATGCAAACAATATCTAAAAAAGCTTTTTAAAATTTAGTTTCTTACAGAAATGATATACTTCAATACAAAACATTTCATTTGAAAATAAATTAAAAGAAGGAAAAAAAAGGAAAACCTTTCCGAAAAACGAAATACGGTACTTTCTCTAAATGATGGCGCATTCCTCATTTAGAGAAAAATTATAAATAATAAACTAAATAAAAAATAAAATATTAATAAAAAATATAAAGAAAATGTTTGTAATGTTTTAATAGCAAAGATAAAAGCCAAAGTGCGTAATTCAAAAAAAGAATTAAGAAAAAAGTTTCGGTTTTAAACTTTTATCTTACCGTTCAAATATGCGGCGATAATTGTAAAAGTTTCGGTTTTAAACTTTTATCTTACCGTTCAAATATGCGGCGATAATTGTAAATCACTTATTACTTTATAGTTACACTGGTTAAGAAAGTAAAAGACAAAAATATCAAACAAAAATCAACAAAAAAAGTTTTATGACTTTTTGGGTTACCGAAAAAAATCTGCGAAAAAATCTGCCAAAAAAAGTGAATCAGCAACCACCCCCTCCGCCTCTCTATTAGCCTGTTCTATCCACCCTTGTTCTAAATGAAATCCAATCATGGCTTTTGTTACTGTAATAAAAAATGCAACAGTATTTTCTAAAAAATCACTAAATTAAGGTTTATAAAGATTTTAATTCCAAACATTTTGTTATAACGATTACAAGTTTAGTAACTTTTGCTCAACTTTGCATAAATCTTTATTAAGTCTTTAAATTTAAATAAAAGTTTTTTCGTTTTAAATTTAAATCTTTCGTCTTTGCATAAATTTAATACATAATTTGTAAATTGTTTACCTAATCCAAGGTTTTAAGGTATTTAATCTACTCTAACATTAGGACAATCTTTACCACTATGAGTCGTGAACTTGATAACCTTAATGGATGGTTTAAAGCCAAAAAACTCTCTCTGAACCCTACCAAAAGCAAATATACTCTCTTTTCTAAATCTTTTAAATCTGACACGTTGCCTTTAAAACATCAATAGAAACTGTATGTTCGTTGCAACCATGTTGCAACGAACATACAGTGTTAAATTCTTAGGCGTTTTAATCGATTAGCAAGTAAATTGGAAAAAAAACATATTATTCTAATAGAAAAAAAATTTCAAAAAGTGTTGGAATTATGTATAAAACTAGATACATGTTGGATAAAAAATTTTAAAATCTATTTACTTTTCTTTTATTCATAGCTATATTAGTTATTGTAACATTGCTTGGGCAAGCATTTATCCGTCAAGACTAACGCGTTTCTTAAAAAAACAAAAACAAACAAGCCGCCTTATATTAATGCTAACAAAAACACCAGTGCCAACTCACTGCTTAGAAAGCATGGAATGCTGAATGTTTACCGAATAAATATTTTTAATATTCTTTTTTCATGTTTAGATTAAAATATCATATGCTGCCTAATATTTTTGAAGACCTTTTCTTTATTATAGTTCATAAATATCAAACAAAGCATTCATTGCTCAATTATCAGGTACCAAAAACTTTGTTAAAATAATCTGAATTCTCAATAACATACCGAGGGCCACATTTGTGGAACTTATTTCTCCCAAATAATAGTGAAACTACAACTTCAATCCAAACTTTTAAAAGTATCTTAAAGAAACAGTCACTTGATTATAATCTCAAATGCTATTCTATATTTAATTTTTATGTTATTCTCTTTTACTTTTTTAACTTTTTCTTTTGTTAAAAAGCAACACCAACCTTTACATTATTACTTATCTTTATAGAACGGGGCTGGATGATAAGACTTTTGTCTTCTGCCTGCTCTTGTCACATCTTAACTCAAAAAACAATATATTGTAAATAATTTGTTATAAATATGACGAAATGTATAATTAAAACAAACAAACAAAAAAAGGTTATCAATAAGGTTTTTGAAATTAATAATTTGTAAATAGTCAGGATTTAGTCAACCTACCTTGCCAATCTATAGATTGCCAAACTTGGAGAGGGCAATTCTACCGTTAATTACGGGACCTTTTGATTTTTGTAATGTCACATTTTTAGATGTTTATATATCTATGAATCATCCCAAAATCATTTATTTGTTTTTCTATTGAAATTTCAATTATTATAAGTTTAGGAATTAGGATCCTAAGTCCTAAGTTGATCCTAGTCCTAAGTTGCTTACAATGTGCAAAAAAACATTGCATTAAACCTGTAGTTTTCAGTTGAGCGTTTTAAACCAAATAATTAACCTACATAAATATCTTAAATTTAATTAAGTAGTTATTTTTCTGCTTAAAATTTCAAAAGATTGTTTTAGGTATCTTAAATAAAATTAGTTATCGTTACTTACGGGGACATTTTTACGCTTTTAGCAAAATGTAGTTTAGCTACGAATAATAGAAAGTGTGACGCATGACTTTAATTTGAAATTTAACACAAAAAAATATCACAAATAAGATTATTAATCAAAATTTAAAATTTTTAAACATATGGTAACCTAATGATTACTTGGTTTTTGTTTGAATTTATTTATTCATTTAATCGAAACAACTCACTTGAGCGTGGAATTGCCAGTAGGCGGAACGGTTGTACTTAGAGGGAACGGTTGCACAGATCCCTTATAACTTTTTTTGCAGAAGATTTAGCTATAGATTTAAAAATTTCATGTTTATAATATTAAAAAAAAAAAGTCATTTAATAATATTAAAAAAAGCTCTTTTAAATATAACTTGAAAGATTTGAGCAAAAAACGCCTTTAAATTTTTTTTTTTTTACTTAAAAGTTTTTAATTTTAAGTTTTTCTATTTTACAAATTAACAAAAGAAAAAAGAAGAAAAAAATTGCGAAAAAAAAAAAAATGCTTTTATTGTGGAACACAATAATTTGTTTGACAATAAAAAATGTTTTGATGAGCAATATTTTTTTATTTTGGCTTTTTTGTATCGCGATTAAAACTAAGTACTGTAAACTCCCACTAACTAAAACTTCTCGTAACTTCCCGTTAAACCGTCATCAATAATTTCATATTAAAATCACTTAATAATTGTAACCCTCGATAAATCAAACCATTTTTATCTGTCCACTTGTCTAATATTACCCCCGAAAACTTGAACTTTAAAAGAAAAAATAAACAACCCTTTTTTTAACTATTGCTGATAGATATCCAACTACTTGACTGCTAGTAAAAAGCTGTATACTTATCCATAGGACTTTTTGATTTACATAGTTATATGTAATAACTTCTATATGTAGTTTATTTAGTTATATGTAATAACTTCTATATGTAGGCTTATAGCGCCGAGTCATTTCATTTTAGTTTAGTAGAAAATTTCAAGTGCAGGTATGATGGGCAGTTCATTATTTATGAAAAGCTTGTTGACGATATTAGCGATGTTCAGATAATGGCATCAATAACCTCATTAATTTAAAATATTTTGTTGTTAAACTTTATTTACTGGAGTTTTTTTGAACATTACAAAGACAATGTAAATAATATCTTTAAGTTTGCTTTAATATTCGATTTGAGTCTTAACTTATTCTAACGTGCATTCGATTTATGAACTTATTCTAAAGTGCATTCGATTTATGAACTTATTCTAACGTGCATTCGATTTATGAACTTATTTTAACGTTCATTTGAATAATGGACTTATAATGTTTACACTTTGCTATGAGCTGATTTGATGAAAAAAGAAAATTTAACACAAAATCAATTGAAGGAAAGTTCCCTTAAAAAAAGTGAGAAAGAATTTTTTTTTTTTTACATGTTTGTTTTACAGCTACAAAGTATTCACAAGTAACCAATCACAGATTGGCGGTAAAGATATATAAACATAAATATTATAAAAATAAAGTACGAAATATACGAAGTAACAAAAATATAGTTGCATACAACTCCGAGACACGATTAAAATTAACACTAATGACAACAATGTAGTAACGTGTACGTAAAAATAATTCGATAAGTATATCTCTATATTATTCCAGATAAAATAAAATAATAAAATTAATAAAAATAAATTAGCTGATTTTTCGGAGAAGTGATTAGATGTTTGACTATAAGTTTATTTACCACATTTCCAACTAATGTTTGTGTATAAATAAAATAAAAACGAAATTTGTGTAAGATCGATAAGAAGAATTACTTGTTAGTAGTTATAGGAAGCTCGCAGAAGACTTAAGTCAGTCTTGCTTCCAGAAGAATTAAGTCAGTCTTGTCATCGAGAACCTTTTTCTGGACGTGTAATACACATAAAAATCAGTTGCATACGTGGTATATATGTATGTTGTATATATATATATATACACCTTGTTATTAATACTATTATTTTTTATCGATTTGTATTAAAAGTTAAGCTACATTTTTTTTAGTTTTTTTTTATTAATATTTAAAAAAATTCTTTATAGTTGTTTAATTTAATTATTGTAGATTTTAACTTTATTTTCAGAGAGTTTTCGTCGTTTAGATTTAATAGTGATTCGTTTCTGGAAACTAATTTGTTAAATAAATAGGGGCCACGATATAAAATTGACAATTTTGAGAGCCTTGTTGTTTCAAACGATATCTTAAAGTTGCCTGTTGCTCTTCTTTTGTATTTATTTATATTGTTTTTAAAAAAGTGTGCTGTAAAATGTTCTGGAACCAGATTTAGTTTATATTTAAACATTAAAAGTATATTTTGAAAAATATTTATTTGAAACATATTTAGTGCGTTCATTTGTTCCAATAAGGGTTGAACATGAGCAAATTTATTTTTGTTGTATACTAGTCTTGAAGCTTGTTTTTGACGTAGGTAAAGTGGTTCTAATTTAGATTTGTGGGTACTGCCCCTTGCTATATTAGCATACATCAGGTAGCTATGTATAAATGAAAAGTAGATTACTATACAAACCAATGTTCTTGCTTTGTATAGTAAACCAATGTTCTTGATATTTTTGTGTTAATGTAGTTTATGTGGGGAGATATGTTTGTCAATTAGAACTCCTAAAAACTTTGTATTCAGAACTCTTTTGATGGTTATATTTTCTATATTAAGTATTGGTAGGTTCAGGGTTTTTTTTTAATTGGCTGATTAGAGTGAAATAGTATATACTTAGTTTTTTCTATATTGAGTGACAGCTTATTGGATTTAAACCACATTTTAATTTTATTTAGTTCAGCATTTGTTTTTTCAAAAAGGTCTTCAATTGTCTTTGCTGAGTAAAGTAAGTTTATGTTATAACATTATAGTTTTAAAGATATTAGAGGCATTTGGAAGATCGTTTATATAAGTAAGAAACAAAAGAGGAGTAAGAATGGAGCCTTGGGATACTCCACATTTTCAAAGCCTAAGGTTGCTTTAAAATATAAAAATAAAAATCCTTGACCTTTTTGCGGAAAAAAAATAAAAATCTCAATAAAATCCTAATCGTTTTTCAAATGCAGGAACTATAATACCCTCAATATTTGGTCGAAATTTCTTCTTGCAAAAACGACGAGTCCGCTGGCAAAAACGACGAATTCTACAGATAGTCATTTAATAGAAGAGGTAATGAAAGGAATAAACAGGAATGATAATAATGACTAGAAAGATAATGATGACAGCATTATGATGGACCCAGTGCACATTGGGACGGTTACACACAAAAGCGTGGCTGTTATTATTTTCAAAAAATTTGAAAATAATAATAGCCACTATACTAAGAGGGTAGTTATTATTATTTTCCATAATAAAAGGGTAGTTAATATTATTTGCAAAAATCTCGTTTAGTAAAGTATCTATGTTCAAAATTTCACATAATTTTTCTCCGTAGTTTTGAAGAAACTTAACTTTGAAACTAACTTATAGCATTGGCATCAATAAGGTTTTTTGCACGGAAAAGGGGGGGGGGGGAAGGGTTGTAGGTTTGGTTTAAACCCCAAAATAATGTTTTAAATTAGAGATACTTTATCAAAACTTAATCTAAAATAATCTAAAATTAAAAATACTCATAGTTAAAATAAACAAAATTAAAATGGGGCTGTAAATTTTCAAAAAAGGTTGTAAATTTAACATGGTCAAAACTTTCGAACGTTTAAAGATAATTGAATGAAATTTAAAACTTGTGGATAAATTGAAATTTAGTAGATAATTAAAATGTTTTAATAACTAATAGCCTTCGCACTTTGGCTAGCAGCGGTAAATCTTTGGAGTATTTTGTTCCCAGACTCTAGACATCTTATTCTCATTTGACATAAAATGAACATACTTAAATTTGGAGTTTTGACAATGTTTGAAATTGTCATATCTAAAACATCAAAAATCCTGGATTAAAGATGCAGAAAAGACATTTTACAAAGACCTTGCATCACTCAAAAACAATTTGCCAAAATGTGCAACAACATCTTTCACTAAAAGTTTTTAGAGTTCAATAAATGCAGAGACCACCATGTAAACAGTTGTGAATTAGTTTTCCTGTTTCACTGAAATTAAAATACTATATTATTTTTCAATATTTTTTTATAATTCAGCCTTTCACAACTAGATTCAAGTTTGTTTAAAAAAAACTAAACTAAAAACTAAAAAAAACTAAAAACTAAACTTAAAACTAGTCTCAAAGATCTTTTAACTTTGAACCAAAATATCTCATTATTAAACTTTTTAAAATTTTTGATATTTTTACACATTTATATCGAATGTATTAGGTTTTGAATCCATCGTATAAAAAACCAAACAAAAAGTTAAAAAATTTCAAATTTGGTCACCCGACGTCCATTGACTTGATTAACAATTGTAGTTAATAGAGACAAAAAGTAGCTGTTGTAATAGCATGCATTAAAGTTAATAACATACGGAGTAGTAAATAAGGTGCTCAGTTCTATAACAAACTATTTAAACTCTATGTCTAGAATCTAATTTCCAGACATGGAGCGAACCCCAAACATTTATATATTTATACTTATGTCAATTTATGTAAAACTGATTATTATAAAATATGCTCTAAGCGTTCAAAAATTATAGCTTTATAAAACTTGTAACCGTCTCAAGTTGAGGAGAGATCAAACTTTGACCGCTCATAACTTTTAAAAGCTAAGAAATTATTGTATGAATTTTACACAAAAACTTTAAAAGAAATTGATGTTTTTTCAAAATCAACATTAAGATGGCTTCAAATGAAATCACATTCATGGTTTTTGATGAAACTTTGGTTCCATTTGCTCTTCTATACCAAGTTTTTGTTGCTGCAAAAAGAAAAGACTACCAAAGTTACCAAAATGCTCTTCTCAAAACCAGTTCCTATAAGCATATGAAGCTATTACACCATTTGTTTTATGAACTATTGAGATATGATGAACTATTGAGATATGATGAACTATTGAGATATGATGAACTATTGAGATATGATGAACTATTGAGATATGATGAACTATTGAGATATGATTAACTATTGAGATATGATGAACTATTGAGATACAATGAAGTATTGAGATATGATGAAGTATTGAAATATGATGAACTATTGAGATATGATGAACTATTGAGATATGATGAACTATTAAGATATAAATATTTTTATACTTAATAATACTTGAACACTTCATTCAATTTTTAAAATTATAAAATACAAAAATTCTACAATAATAAATTAAAAATCATTTAAAGTTCTTCTGATCTTGAGGCGACAAAACTAATTAGAACAATTTTTCTTTTTAACCACGATGAAGAGTGGTGGAATCCATAAGCTTGCGCATGGAACAACAATTAAAACTGTTTAATACTTTTTTAAATTGACGTTAAAGATTAAAAAAAATTTTAAATTTTCAAATTTATTTTTTATATTTTAGTAATAACTTAAAGTAATGGAATCTGAGGAAATTTTAAAGTTATCTAATAAAAAAAATTTGAAAAATAAAGATAAACATAAAACAAGTTTAAGCTGATACTGAAGCAAAAAATACTATTTGTAGAAGATAAAATAACACTAAAGAATTCCCAACTTAAATTCATAACCCATAATATTATGCACTATGGTTATAGCAACAAAGTACATTTTTATTTACCAATTTGTTGATAAAATCAAAGAACAAAACGGTAGCAGTTTAACAAAAAAAAAAAAAAAAATTGCAAATAAGTTATAATGAAATTAACAGGTATATTGAAAGCACAATAAGTTTCAAACTAGATTATTACTTTTTTTAATATCTTCACTTCCGACAATGCTGCGAGTAATCATTTTTAGAGTTGGAGGTTACTTGAAGAGAAAAGATGAAGTTTGTAGAAAAAAATAAGATTGGCAAAAGACTTAAAAGATTGCAATTATATGAATCAAGAAAGCAAGATGAAAGAAGCGAATTTAAACAACTGATATCCGAGGAAAAAAACTAGACGAATAAGAGTTTTTGGAGCACTTAAAAACAGTCGCAGAAAAAGGTTAAGACTTAATTAAATGACAAGTAACACGAGAATGAATTTTAGTAGATGGCACAAGAGATGCTAGTTCTTTAGAGCAGTGCCAGTTATGGTATTTGTAGAAAAGAGAAAGAGAAGCAACATTACGACAATATGATAATGGTTGGAGGTTGGCTGCAAGAGCAGGTCCAACTATGCTTACAATGCGTTTTTGCACTTTGTCTAAAAAAGAAAGGGCATCATTAGAAGATCCGCCTAGATATGGCAACAGTATTCCATAAAGGCCAGGTTTGAGACATATAGTGATAGAGAATATAGACATAGAGTGATAGATGCAACCTTAGCAGATGCTAATTTTGCAATGGATTTGATATACGGTTTCCAAGAAATGTTAGAAGTAAGAGTTAATCCTAGAAGATGGAGGGTAGATGACTCATCGAGTACATTACTGTTCATAAGTATAGGAAGATCTAAATTATTGCAGTAACGGATTGCCGGAAAAAAATTGAGCTTTATCTGAATTCAAGTTCACTAGCCACTGTGAGCCCAATGCTGTAGCAGAAGTGAGATTCTGTTCAAGTTTAAATGCTCTCTACAAGCAATCAAAGAGTGTTAGCTTCTTACCATGACAAGAATAAATGGTAGTATCATTAGTAAACAATGCCACCTTAGATGTGAGAGTATCTGGAAGATCGTTAATGTAAACTAAAAAGAGTATAGGGCCAAGGATTGAACCTTGAGGAACTCCTGAAGTTACAGTATATGAAGAAGAGTGCTGTTCATTGAGCACAAATTTTCTACGATTGGAATGGAAGGACTCAATAATCTTAAAAATGTTACCAAATGCACTATAAGAAGAAAGCTTATGAAGAAGACCAGCTTGCCAAACTTTATCAAAAGCTTTAAAAACGTCAAGAGCGATAGCCTTTACCTCTTCACATTTATCTAATGCACAATAAGACCTATTGGTTATTACTGTTAGCAAATCAGATGTAGAACGAGAAGATCAAAATCCATATTGATGATCACAAAGTAAGTTATTAGATTCAAGATGAGAGATTAAGTGTTTGTTAATTAAAGATTCAAAAAACTTGCTTATGATAGGAAGAAGGCTAATGGGACGGTAATTAGACAAGTAAGATCGCTCTCTAGAATTTTTAAAAATAGGAATAACAGATGCCGCTTTCCAGCATGCCAGAAAACAAGACTTAGATAAGCACTTGTTAAATAGTTTTGAAATTATAGATGACAGCTCCGGAGAACACTTCTGCAAGACTACAACAGGTATGTTGTCTGGACCACAAGCTTTAGAGGAATCAAAAATTTTAAAGGAAATTACTTTGGATACAGAAGCTTGAGTGATGCGAATGTCAATCAATGTATCATCTTGTTTGACAGCTAAATCAGGTAGAATGGAACTAGTGGAATCAAGAGATGATATTGATAAAAAGGTCTCAGCAAACAGTTCAGCTTTGTCTTTAGGTGACAAAGTCTGAACCATACAAAAGAGTTGGAATAACAGGTTTGTCCTTATTATTGCTACTATTAAAAATTCTCCAGAAGTCAGGAGAGCCTACTTTTTGTGATAAAATACCAAAATCTCATGACCTGAAAATAGCCAACTTTGGCGTTAGACAAAACCCTTTTACAATGGTTTCCAGCAGTAATAAATAGACGTCTGTTTTATGGAGTATTGTTTTGCTGATAGGTATGGAAGTAACATTTTCGATTGGAAATTGCAGCAGCACAATGTGAGGAAAACTATGGAGAAAAATGAGGTATGATCAGGAAAACTAAAGATTTTTCAAGAGCCATCACAAAGAAAATCACTGAAAGATTCCCAGCCAGCTTTAAGATAGTTGTACGAAGTGCAAAGATAGGGGATTCTAATAATGAGGAAGAATAATAAATAGTTTTAGAGAAATTAAACCATGATCAGAAGCAGATAAGTGTAAATGTGGAGAAACTGAGCACTGGCTAGGGTTAGAAACAAGACATAGGTCGATTAGAGAAGGTAAATGATTCAAGTTGAATGGAAATCGAGTTTGAAAGTTGACTATTTGAGTTGGAGATTGATAAAGGCAAAATTTGAGGGCTTTAACGCCTGCAGATTCACTGATACTAGAGCCAAGCCATTCAGTGTGATGCGCATTAAATTTACCAATAACAACAATATTGGCTGATGGATAAAGAGAGAGGACTTGATCAATTCATAAATAACATCAAAAAGAGTTTAGTCTTGAGATGAAGGAGAGCGATAAAGAACACAGAGAAAGGCAATAGAGTGAAGTGGTGTTAAACGAAAGCACATAAAAGAATAGTCTGTGGATTCAAACCTAGTTTCCCAATAAATGGGTGAATTCTTACAAATGTAAATGCCCAGGCCAAGCATGTGACTCTTGGAGCCTTTACGAATTAAAGAAAGATAACCATCAACACTAAGATCACAAGATAAGACAACTAAACTCAAATTAGTTTCAAAAAGAGCAAGTAGGTCTGCAGATCTTTGCAAGAGATAAGACTCAACAGAGGAATAGTTACTTCGAAGTCCACGAATATTAGTGAATGATAGATCTAGTGAACTTGGTAATGACGATGGTTTTTTGTGTTTTATAGTTTTTGGTATTTTATTCATTTTTAAATTTGTTAAAGAACTTGACTCAAAGCACAGATATTACTCAGTACATTATTTAATAGTCCAAGCAATCGCCTCATTGCTATTAATAAATCCTAAACTGTAACAAAGGGCTTCAAATGTGGCCTCGACAATGAACACCAAAAGTAAGAACAGGGACTCCGTCTATGCGCAACATGGCACTGTTAATACTCTGATATTTTTCAGCTGTTGATTGAATCATCCTCACAGTGTTATAAAATAGGTTCTAACCTTAACTTTCTGACCCGGGAAAACCCTTTGGCGGAATGATAGCCCTTACTATGGGGATCACTTAGATATAAGTATCAAAATCAGATTACAACGTCCTGGCAAGTTATTTACATTTGAATTTTCATCCTAGTTAACACAAAACGTGTTTTAAACGTTTAATATACGTATTGATACGTATTAAAACGTATTATAAACGTGTTAAACACGTCTTGCGTTTAATAAAATACTTTATTGATTGCACAAATATGCAATATGAGCGCTTATTTTCCTTTTTGTAGTATTAAAAATCTCCAATTTACATAAATATAAACAAGGAAAGCAAAATAATATATTCTTGAAGTTATACAAGTAACAAACATAAAATATATTGATTGCACAAACATGCGGAATGACAGCTTATTTTGCATTTCTACATACCAAAACTATGATTAGTTTGTAAAAACTGCTTTAATTGATATGAAACGTATTTAATTATGACATAAATTATTTTGGAATAAATTTCTACTTTTGAATTCTGGGTAAAAGCACGTTGTTTTTACTTTACTAATGAGAGCTAAACTGAGCACATCTAATTTTACCGAAAATGCCAAATACTGCTAAAAACCACCAAGAATGCAGGAAATCTGTTTGTTTTCTTTGTTTTAGTAAAAGTCAACGAAAGCTAACATCAAATCTAAAAGAAAGATGTCAGATTATACTGAAAGAGAAAATCAACTTTAATGATGACAAAGTTCCACTTGGAATATGTGAAAAATGTCGCTCTTGTTTAAGAAGGAAGGAAAGTGGAGAAGACATCACACTCCCATCATTGTATAAGTTTGAGACTATAAAACTTCGACCAGAAACTCGAGACTCTCACTGTAACTGCTTGATCTGTTCAATTGGTAAACTGAGACACAATGGTCAAATGAAAATTGAATTCGCACAAAGTTCAGCAACTAGAACACCTTCTTTAACAGTAGAAAAAAGATGCTCAGACTGTTTTTCAATTATTGGTCGAGGATTGCCTCACAACTGCACAAAAGGCACTTTGAGAAATAATCTTGTTGCTGTAGTAACAAAGGATCCTTTGGCATCAGAAAGAATTGCAGCTCTTGTTGTTTCAAATAAAGCTCCTTCTCCACATGGAACTGTTCGATTAAGTCAACTTTATGGTGGAAGAATGCTTCCAGTAACACCAAGTATAAATTTTATATAGTTTTTTATAGTTCAAATTAATGATAAGTTAAATTTTTAACTTTTTGTATTCACTATAGGTTCGTCATCAGCTAGACAACTTTTCTCTTCAAATTCATCAATAAGTGTAAAAGACCTTGCTAAAGTTCAAGCAAACACAGGGCTTTCAAACAATGGCATTAAGAGGTTAGCAGCTACTATTAATCAGTCAACCTTACAACAGATTGTTGAAAAAAATTACGCCATAAAATTTGACAAATTCAGCAAGCAACTTGTACATCATTTCACAAGTTCATTAATTCAAGATCACGCTGGATGTGTGAGGACAGTCATACATTGCAAGAACTTCCATGAGCTTAAAAATGAAATTATAGCCATGAGAAGTACATCAAAAAATCACATTGTAAAGGTTGGAATTGACGGAGGAGGTGGGTTTCTGAAAGTTACCCTGGGAATTATTGAATTAAATCATGAACCTTGCATTCCCCCAGCAAAAATCAACTGCACAAGCAAGGTTTTTAAGGACACTGGTGTAAAACAACAACTAGTCATTGCTGTCTGTGAGGAGCTTCAAGAAAGTTATACTAACGTTTTGCAAGTATTTGAGTTGATTAAATTGAAAGACCAGGAGTTTGTCATGTCCTGTGATCTAAAACTTGCTAATATAATTTGTGGGCTTCAAGCACACTCAAGTGCACATCCCTGCACCTGGTGTGAATCTGGTTCAAAAGAACTTGTAAATCAAGGGAAATTGAGGACTTTTGAATCTCTGGAAAAAAATGTCTCACTCTTCAAGTCAGCTGGTTCCAATATTAGAAAAGCTCGTGACTATAAAAATGTTGTTCATTCTCCAATATTTAAACTACCTGGAGACACTTTGGTTTTGAATTTTCTTCCTCCCATGGAATTGCATCTCTTAATTGGAGTTTTTAATCATCTTTTTGCTGCGCTGCTTCAAGTTTTTCCTCGAGTAACTCTTTGGTCTGATGCATTACACATTAAACAACAACCTTACCATGGTGGACATTTTGCAGGAAATGAGTCCAGAAAGCTGCTACACAATATTGATATTCTTCAATCAATTGCTGAGAAACACTCATGCTATGCAGCCATCCCATTCATTGATGCTTTTCGAAAATTCAATGCGGTAGTATCTGGCTGTTTTGGGTGCAACCTTAATCCAAACTACCCACAAATAATTGAAGCATTCAGAGTGTCTTATCTGGCATTGCAAAATGTGTCTGTAACACCCAAGGTCCATGCAGTATTTTTTCATGTAAAAGATTTCATCGACAGATATGGCCAGGCTCTTGGGCTTTACTCAGAACAGGCAACAGAAGCAATGCATCACAACTTTCAGATACATTGGCAAAGGTACAAAAGACCCAATCATCATCCAGAATACAGTAAGAAGTTGCAATGTTGCATTGTTGACTTCAATACTAAACATTGTTTGTGAAAAGTCATTTTAAGAAGGGATTTGAGAATAAGTTGTTTTTGAATTTGTTCCATTTAAAAGAAACTTTTTTTCTGAATATATTTTATGTTTGTTACTTGTATAACTTCAAGAATATATTATTTTGCTTTCCTTGTTTATATTTATGTAAATTGGAGATTTTTAATACTACAAAAAGGAAAATAAGCGCTCATATTGCATATTTGTGCAATCAATAAAGTATTTTATTAAACGCAAGACGTGTTTAACACGTTTATAATACGTTTTAATACGTATCAATACGTATATTAAACGTTTAAAACACGTTTTGTGTTAACTAGGATGAAAATTCAAATGTAAATAACTTGCCAGGACGTTGTAATCTGATTTTGATACTTATATCTAAGTGATCCCCATAGTAAGGGCTATCATTCCGCCAAAGGGTTTTCCCGGGTCAGAAAGTTAAGGTTAGAACCTATTTTATAACACTGTGTCCTCTCTGAGAGCTATTGCAGAGTTCGAGAAACCTGACTACTAGCCGGCTTCAGAACCATAAAACTGAGTTTTAGAGCTGTACACTCATTAGGAGAAAATAGAATGAGTTGCCTTGACTTAAAAACAGAGGCACAAGCACAACCCATAGATTGAATCATAAAGATCCAGAATTCAATATCCTAAACTGGATATAATGTATTAAAATTATATTTGCGCTTGCCTAATAAATGAAAAAGGGGTGCGAGGCTGTTTAACAGATAGAATCTGTTTACCCATTAAGTTTTTCCCGGAAGGCTTTTTAGAAGAGAGTAGCTAAATGCGTTTAACAATTGCCAAAGATGAGTATTTATTGAAACATTTTCTCTAGCCTTTACTCAACCAAGCGCCCGAAGGCTCTTGACAGATTAAAGTTTAGAGTCGTCTTGATTGATATAGGGGGATGTTTCAAGTCGGAGTTGGCTTCGCCTACCCTTTGCCTAAAAAAGCGTATCCTACAAAGCAGCAGAACATGAAGCAGGTTGTACTAATTTACATGTTACCAGTAACAGGATAACTTGATAATTAGTAAAATACTAAATGAACTCTTCTTAACACACTAAATAATCCACCTTTTAAACAGCATTAACTGTCTTTTATCAGGCCCGACGATACGGATTTCAAAGTGGGGGGGAAGGGGGTACAATCGTCAATTTTTGAAAAAAGTCATATATGCTTAGAATTTTTTTAATATAAAAAAAGACAAAAGGTCCTTTAAAAAAAAGATGGGGGATCACGTCAGTGGCGGATTGAGGTTTAGTGTCGCGGGGGGGCCAAGTCAATAAATAGGGGCGACCGGGGTACCTTCAGTAATTTAATCTTATATATATATATATATATATATATATATATATATATATATATATATATATATATATATATATATATATATATATATATATTTTAATTCTTTAGGGGGCGCCGTTAGACCGTTCTAGGGGGCGTGGGGGGGGCTCGTTCCCCCCCCCCCCACGCTCGTTCCCCCCACGCTCGTTCCCCCCCCCCCCCCACAGCTCGTCCCCCCCCCCCCCCCCCACGCCCTATACTAAATCCGCCACTGGATCACGTGCTTTCCCGACCCCCGGTGTCGTTGGCTCTCTATATTATGCTGGACTTTTTAGTTACAAGAAATATTTAAAAATAAAAAACGATTTTAACATATTAGTTTTTATTTTTAAAAAGAATACAGTTTTCTTTTACAATTGTTATAGATTTATATGCTAAATACTTATAAGATTTATTTTGTATTAAAAATAACATTGGTTAACTTTATTAAAATTTAGTAGCTTTATTAAACAAGCTAAAACTTATTTGTCGTGAAACTTGAGCAAATAACTGTTACCTAAGTTTGTACTAAGTTTGTACGCCAATAAACCATATCTTAACTGGCAAATGATAATCTTAATTAGAGGATTCTTCCCGGGGATTCCCGACCGGGAAATCCCGGGAATTTTTTATATTTTATATTTCCCGTTACCCGGAAAAGTTACCATAATTACCCGGGAAAAATTAAAATCAAAGAAATACTTGTGTATATTTTTATTATACTAGGATAATAATTTATACAAAATAAAAATTAATATCCACATAACTATTTAATATATATAATTTGACTTTAGAAGTCACCTAAAATATAGAAAAATACAAAAATCAAATCATAACTTTTGTAATTAAACGTGATTCTAAGCAAACATAAAAGTCATTATTTCTAATACAAAACGCTAAGTGCTCCTTAGTGGCTTCTAAAACGTGATTAAAAATAAACGCATAAATTTCAAAAACAAAACTAGTTACTCTATAAAGATTGTAATTAAATTTATTATTTAAGAAATTTTGAATAACATTCAGTTCTCCAAGTATCTCCATGTAAATAGGAAAGGCGCCTATGATGGCATACTTAACTTTGAAGTTTCATTATTATTTTCCTGAAGAGCAATAACAAAAGTGTTGATATGGATACATTCTTTGTTACATGTAGAACAATAATAACCCCAAGAGTTTTCATCAGCTATATTTTTTTATTGGTTATTTTTATTTAAAAAAAAAGCACAAGTATGCCATCATAGGCAACTACTGCTCTTATGATGGCATAGGGAAGAATGGGGCTGGTTAGCATCAAGGGTAACTCGATGATTTTGTTTAACCTTAGAGTCTTGTCTCAGAAATGCCAGAAACTATGCGTAATCATCCTAATTGACTCTTTCGTGCTACACAGCAGCAGTGTAAGATTTCGCGTGTTTTTTAAACCGAATATTTTTAACTGAAGTAAAATTTCCTTTTTACTTTACTAACAAATATGTTATTTCTATGGAAAAAAAAAAGTTTTCTCAACTTGTCAATATTGCAACACACCTAACTCATCAGTATGCCATCATAGGAAGAAGTCATCGTTTTCATTTAAACAAGCTATGTCTAATTGTCTATGTCTGCCTTGTTCAAAAGATAAAATTAAAATAAGTATTCCATTAAATGCACAAAACTTGGAAATAAAAAGCAAGAAAATTTCATTTCTGTGCAGTTAATAATAAAATCACAATCTTAAATATTTAAAGGGATTAAAAATACAACAGCACATCCCAAAATCAATTTTTGTTGATTATAAAAGCAATATTTATGCATAAGGGACGTACTTTTACAACAACAAATGTAAATTCAGTATAAACATGTTGGTCTAATCACTTTTTTGCCAACCAATATCTATGAAGATATGACCGGTATGCCATCATAGGCGCTATGCCATCATAGGCGCCTTTCCCCTAAGTTTCAAAATATTCTTACTATTTTATTTAACCCCAAAACTTCTTTGTTCTAATATTTTAAATTTTTTTAAATTTAGATTTGCCGAAAGATTGTTTTAATTATGGGTGATTCAGTGTGGAAATTTTTTTCAAAAGAAAAAGCAGTCAAACAAGCTAAGCGTTTGAAATAAATTATTAAGTTGTAAGGGCTTGTCAACCAGTGGATTAATAAGACATTTGCAACATGTTAATAACATTAATATCAAGAAAAGAAACTTAAATGACAATCAAATTTGTTCGATCATTGTGACAATGGTTGAAAAATTTTTAAAAGTGATGGACGCAGTAAAAAAAGTATTAAATGAGTTAAACTCTCTAGAGCTATTTAACGATTTTATGTCTCAGTTTAAAAAAAATGTTTCCAACGCCCTTTAACCAATCAAAAAGCATTAGGTAAACGTGATGCAAATTTGCTAATAACTGATGCTGTTTTAAATTTTATGTTTGATTCCCTGCGTAACAACAATGATGCAATTTCAGAGGAGATGTTGCTAACTCTGTCTCTTTGCGTTAAAGAGCGAAGAAATTATGATCTTGTTATTTTGGCAAAGTACCTCCAAAAGCGCGATTTACATTCAACTGCTACTCCTGAGCTACTTTCATCTTCAAAATCTGCAATTATTCGTTATGCAAATGACTTATTTAATAGATTATTCAGTGAAGATGTCGATATTGGTATTGAAAGTAAATCCTCTAAAGAAAATAATTGCTTAACAGTTACAAATCTTAAAGACAGATTGGCGATAGCTATAAATGCACCATATAAACTTAAAAAGTTTGTTACAACTAAAGATTCTAACAAAGACCTCAAAAAATCGCTTCCCAGGATAAAAAAAAGTCGGGAATTGACTGTTTCTGACTCTAATTGATAAGAATAAAAATATACCTTGAAATATACCTACATAACTATCAAATTTTTAAAAACTTTTGAGCTTTTGAATAAAGAATAAAAATCTGTGTTATGAAATTTGCAAATTACATGAGGTGAAATGCAGATCTTTTAAGGACTGTGTTTTGATGTTAAGTGATACAAAAGGCCGTAATGCAGCAATATCTTACTAAATAAGATCTAAAAAGAATAGGATGATGATTATTTAGTCTTGATATTGTAAAATCTTGATGAATTATCAGGAGAAGAGATAGTTAAGTGTTTTATTCAAAAAGCACATAAAAAAAACACAAAGAATTGCTAACAGCATGCTCAAATTAGAGCTGAGATTTCTAAATAGCAGATTTCAAAACAGCAAAATATTGATAAAAAAGAAGTAAGAAAGTTCGGGAAAAGTCTGTTTATACTAACTATTGTTGAAATAAGAAATTTATTTAACGACTTTTCATCTAAGCAACTTGATGATTTAGATTATATTATGTGTAAAAAAATTGTTAGCAGAAAATTGTGTCATGAATGGTACAATATTGACATGTCCAAGACAATTATGCATTATGACAGGGTAGAAAAAGTCATAATTTACACTATTTGTTACCTTGATGATGGTCATATAATTACATATGCATTTTATAACCAGAATGTTATTTATTTGTTTTAATTTAAACTTTATTATAGTTGAACTGTTCAACATCAACAATAATTTAAGATAAAAAAAAACTTTTTTTTTTTCTTTATTGACCGATTCCTTTCTCTTGCTGAGTATCATATGCACATAACATAACAAAATGGATATTTAAAGTTGACTTTATGGTACATTTTAGCTCCTATAATATTGACTACTACATTTACTAGTCTATTTTTTGCTTTTTTTAATTAAAACTTTAAATTTTCGTTCCGTACTATTATGCAAGCCATCTTTATTTTATTTAATAATGCAGCAAAATATTAAATAAAATAAAACAGTCAACAGTAATGTCAACCTACTTTGGAGTTATTTTAACGCCTGCAAACCAGCGTATATATATTCTTACTTTACCTAATCTTATTATACCAATTCCTAAAACAAGAAATACAACAAATACTTTACATAAGATTTGATTAAGAATAAATGATTTTTAATACTACTCTTATAAATATAGATATGTTATAGTCATTTATATACGATAGGTTAAAATAACTATAGTTTTAGCACATTTCAGTTTAAACTTAAACCAACCACCTGTTGTGTTATATTTTAATTTTTTACTGCAAATTTCATCATTAGATTTGGATAATAGACAAATTCATTCTTTATTCAACTTGAAGGATTTTCATTCACACAAACAGCATTGTTTTTTGACTATACAAACCAAAACATACTGGTTCTCGCTTTAGTTTCATAATTATAATAAATCTTTGATTGTTTTACATATATATAAAAACATCTTTAAATGATTTAAATATTCATCTCTAATCCACCATTTTTATATAAAACACTTTTCTTTTTTCTACAAGTACTATAATAGGCACTGCTTTAAAGAGCTAGCGTCTCTTGTGCCATCTACTAAAATTCATTCTCGTGTTACTCGTCATTCAATTAAGTCTTATCCTTTTTCTGTTACTGGTCCAAAGTGCTCCAAAAACTTAAAGTCGTCTAGTTTTTTTACTCGAACATCAGTTTTTTGGAATTCTTCTTTCATCTCGCTTTCCTGATTCATATAATTTGCAACCTTTTAAGTTGTTTGCCAATCGTTATCTTGCTCTTACAATCTTCACTTTTTACTCTTCCAGTAACTTCCAACTCTAATTAGTGGTTGCTTGCAGCACTTGTTGGAAGCGAAGATGATTAAAAAAAATGCAATGTAATGTATAGTACACAATGTAAAAATTTTGAAAAACTTGTGTATAATGCAAGTTCTTACAAATTTTTTATAATTTTTGTAAATTTATATATTTTTTCATAGCAAAAAATCTTTTAATTTTTCACTTTTATTACATTAAAGTTAAATGCACCTCAAAACCACATCAACAAAAATGCTTTTAAAACATGATCCAAATAAATTTAAGCTTCATGATTTGATTTGCATTGGTTTTATGATATTCTGAATGGATTGTATATGTTACCGTAGTGTTATTTTTTTTGTTAGTATGTTTTTCACAACAAAACCATCATATGCAATCCAAAAACCACATTAGTGTTTTTTGGATATCTAAAAATACACCTTAAAATTGCATCAAACAATTGTTTATTTTTGTTACACACTTGTATCTATACCTCAGGTGACTATCTTTACTACTTTCATCTTGTCTATGAATTATGTAGTAACTTGTAAACTATGAATGTTGTAGTAACTTGTAAACTTACTTTTATTTGTTATACAGGAATAAATATTAAAAATGTTCAAAATATGACAACACATTTTACCTTACATTTTGGATCAAGGTCTTTCGATCCAAATTGTAAAGCAGAAGCAAGAGTTGCAAAACAGCAAAAAATACAAAAAAAAAAAGTTGGTAGAAGCTGTAGCATGGTGCAGAGATATAACATATAACATATAGAGTGTAAGAGGACAGTGTGCTCTTATATCAGGATTTTTCCCTTTGATTAAAGATCGAGAAACAATAAATTGATGTCTTGATGGTAAAATACAATTACTTTCAACGTAAGTTCAACGTTAAAAAAAAAACGTTGAAAACTTCAACGTTTATTTTTAACTAAAAATAAACGTTGAAATTAAACGTCAAATTAACGTTGAAAATTAACGTTGAATTATCTTGAAAAATCTTGAAATTTTCAAAAATCTTTTTTTGAAAAATCTTGAAATTTTCAATGTTTTTTTTAACGTTGAACTTACGTTAAAATAACGTTGAAATTTAGATAGTTAAAAATAGATGTCGAAAATGAATTAAAGTTTGCCGACGCAAAAGTACTAATATTTCGGTATTAAAATAAAATTTAATATTGTACATAAATTTCTGAGTGGAAAAGTTCTTTAAAAACTTTTAATAAAAGTATTACAAAAAATTAATACAAAGTATTAAAAGTATTATAATACTTTCAGTACACACACATTTCTTCTTATATTTAATAAAGACTATTTTTTTCTTGTTCTTTTTCTTTTCTACATTTTGCACTTGTTTTCAAACTTTTTGTTCTTTATTTTTAAGTCTTTAACTAAACTCAAAACATCTTTAACCTTCACGGACGCATGCACTTGAGTTATTCGTGTTGAATTGGTTGATAGATTTGGCTTTACTTTTTTTCATGGTCATAAAACCTCGTATCTCCTCTAATTGGATGCTTTTCTCTTTAATCAAAGTTTGAATAATTTCTAATTTTTCTTTCTAATACAGTGCTGATCCTTTTCTTTTATCAGGAGAGATAACAAAAGAGGGATCAGAGCTCATAATAAATGGTGTGGATGAAACTGATGGCTCTTCAGGAGTCTCCATACAATTATCTGCTCTATCAAACTTGTCTTGTTGCATGAACTCAATGCTCAAAGCTTCATTAGTTACACCAACTTGCTTTGCAGAGAGGATTTTGGGAAGTTTCATCATCTTCAACAAACAGTAATTTTTAGAAACATAATTGTCACACAACGTTCTTAGGCGGGTTTTTGCACCTTTTTTTATTTTTTTGAGTTTAGGGTGCGTCATTTTTCAACAAACTTTTTGCATTAAATCCCAACCATCTGGGTTAGTTTACCATTTGTATAAAGGTCCTGTCCATTAATTTTGTCACCAATTATTTAGTAAAATTT
Organism: Hydra vulgaris; assembly: GCF_022113875.1. NCBI lineage: Eukaryota > Metazoa > Cnidaria > Hydrozoa > Anthoathecata > Hydridae > Hydra > Hydra vulgaris. Next base: position 5,495,705 of record NC_061163.1, on the reverse strand, counting down.
TTTTTAACTTCTCAAACTTTTAAAGAACAGAAAGAGAAAAAATTAAATTAAGATAGAAAAAAGCATTTCTTTTAAGTAATTAAAGTTATTAAAAAATAGTAATATTATTAAGGTCAACTTTTTTTGATCTCCCCTTCCCTTTGTCAACAATTTTCAAAATTTTCCTATTTTGTAGACGTAATTAATATACAGCCCCTAAAAGTGTTTACTAAAATAAAAATGTTTACTAAGATAAAATATTAAAGGTTGCTATTAAGATAAAATGTTAATGGTTGCTAAAAAAAAGCGCAAAACTTGAACTATAAATAAAAAATGCTAAAAGAAGTTGACGAATGAGAAATCATCTGCGTCAACACCAAAAAAATATAGCGATTTTTTAAATTTAATTATATATATAAAAATCTATTCCTTCTTATTTTATAAGATGTATTAAATCAAGTTTTATTTGCAGATTCACATACCTTTCAATAAAATCCGGATCCATTCAAGGGAACAATAATCTGGACCCATTCAAGGGAACAATAATCTGGACCCATTCAAGGGAACAATAATATGGTACAACCCACCTTTCAGTACTTATTTTGCAACAAAAATAGGCAGTTGGTTTTTGACCATGATTGTCAGTCTGCGGTTGGTCTTAAACTTTGCAAGATATTTAATAAAAGTTCAATTAAAATAAGCTACTCATGTATGTATAACGTTAAACCCATTATTAGTTAAACACAATATACTATATAACACAATATGTAGTATAACAACTAAGAAAAAATAACCTGTAACTGTGTCACCAAATCCATCTGCCTAATGAACAATCAGATTATAAAGAGTAAGCAAAAATACACTATTTTGGCTCATTTGAACTTTTAGAAATGAAACAATACTTAGCAAATAATCCTTTCTTAGCAAAAAATATTCTGTAGGCACATTCAAATTAAGCGTACATTATAATGTTCACTTAAATTGAAAATTATCATTAATTTGTGTTTATTTTATGTTATATTTGCGCGCCCAATCGCTTAAAACTCACAACTATAATTTGTGTTTATTTTATGTTATATTTGCGCGCCCAATCGCTTAAAACTCACAACTATAGTTTGTGTTTATTTTATGTTATGTTTGCGCGCCCAATCGCTTAAAACTCACAACTATAATTTGTGTTTATTTTATGTTATATTTGCGCGCCCAATCGCTTAAAACTCACAACTATAGTTTGTGTTTATTTTATGTTATGTTTGCGCGCCCAATCGCTTAAAACTCACAACTATAATTTGTGTTTATTTTATGTTATATTTACGCGCCCAATCTCTTAAAACTCACAACTATTATTATAATATATGAATCTTAAGAATAAATTACATTTAGTTTTTAAAAAACTTTAAAATCAAATTAAAGATATAAAAAGCAACAGAACTGTTGAGTATCGGTTTAAATTTTGGTTTTGTATTTTATAGCTTTCTTATATGATTTAGTTCTGTTCGATATATGGATAGAATTACTATTATCGTTTCGAGTTTCCTCGCAATTAACATTTTGATTAACGCAGTTATGCTCTTCAATTATATCGCTGATTCTATATTCTTCGTTAGTTGTTTTAAATTTAAAGTTTAAGTTTGATTTGTTTTTTTGTACAGGCATACTTTCTGCCCTTCGAACAGTCGGGCCATTTTTAATCTTTTCAGAATAGGAATCCAGTAAGTCTGTTTCAGTAGTTAATTCATTTATATCTAAAAATTCAATTTGTTCTAGTGAATCACACGATGGAAAGATTTCAGTTTCTCTTATTTTTATTTGAGTGTCGTCTGATAAATCAGAAGTGATCGAGCCGTTGTCAGAGGCATTAGAGTAAATTGATGACCTGTTTATATCTTCTTTATCACTATCGCATTCGTTTAAATCTTTAATGAAAAAAAAAAATTACAAACAATTTCACAAAAACTATTGAAAAAAAAAAGGTATATGATTAACTTCCATAAAAAACTTACTTAATGAATATAATTCCTCGATTTCTTTTTCCAATTTTTCTAAAAGTAATTTCCTAGCAGCAAGCGCCGCTTCTTTTTCTTTTAAACGCTCCGTTAGATCTCTGTGATTGACAGCATCCATGTACTTTACTACAAGACTATAAAAGTTACAATTGTCACTAAATAGTACTAATTAAAATAAATCTTTTTTTAAATGTAAGAAAGAAACATACTCAAGCTGAACTTCGTCACCTTGAATAAACTCTAATATTTTGTTATAATCGATATCTTCAACTTTTTCGTTATTTACTTTTAAAATTACATCGCCCTCTCTTAATCCGCCTATATAAGCGGACCCTTCATCTTTTACATTGTCAACAAATAAACGATTTTCAATGGTACCATCACATTTTTGAAACGTATACTTCTAGAAAAGTTAAAGTTACTAGGTTTAATTTAAGCTTAGTAATTCAAGTCAGTATAACATTAAAATAAATTAACACGAGTAACAGAAAGAAAGAGGAGTGTCCGTTTTTTGTTTTTTTTATCAGCTAGTACGATTGTTAGAATGTTTCTTATCAATAGTTTAACCTTAAAAAAGTAAATAACTAAGATAATTTCCCGATCAGCACAATTGAATTGGTCTGACTCATTTTTTATTGTTGGTCTAATAACGCGTTATAGTTGGCCGAATGTCGGCGCTGCATGAAAATATGGTCGAGCTAACGTGAACATCAAATCAAATGCAGTTGCAATAACTAACGAAATATGTGGTTGTCCCGAATGCAAACCTGATGTAGTTGCCTTTACTAACCCAAAAATGGTTAATTACTCAACCTCTCCATCTTTTTAAAATCTTCAATTACAATTAACACCCAATAGTTTTAAATAATTAAATCTATATTCTCTCAAATACAAAAATACTTATATACAAACATCTACAAAATAATTCGTCTTCCTCTATACAATTATAATATATAAAAAATATTTAATAAAACATTTAATTCAGACTTATTCTTTTTATTTCATTTAAACATTCATTCAAAAAAAAAAAAGTTTATTTTTATTTTTTTAATTACTTTGTATAATAAAAGTTATTTATATAATATAATATATAAACTTCTTTTATATTTGACACGGTTAATGCCAATTGAAGCAGAGAAACAACTTAACGGTAAGAAAATATTATCAAAAAAACTTTTAAAAATGCACTTTTTGCTTTTATTTCTTTTTTTTTAAAAGAATGTTAAAATGCAAAAAGTGCATTTTTACATTTTTTAGATTTTGCTGCCTAAACAAATGACATTAAAAAGTGTCATTTATTTAGACAGCAAAATCTAAAATAATATTTTTCAATAGAGTTATCATTTTCTTTTTAATGTTGTATAATTTCGCTTCGTTTGAGACTCAGGTTAAGCTATTTTTGAAGGACCTATTCTTTCATAGTATTAGAGACCTGCCTGCCAAGAGTTTAAACTTAGTGTTATTTTGTTTTATAGAGCACATTCAGCTGTTATGCAAAATCATTGAAAAAAAAAAAAATATATTTATTTAAAACACCCCCTGATCTTTTTCCTTTAGAGTTAGAATAAGTTTAATTTAGCACAAATCAGATGCAAAGTAAGGGGCCGTCTTTTATATATTTTTCAAAATATGTTTACTAATCCTTTAATATGAATAATGTTAAAACATATCGTTAAATCTTTAACACTCCTATTTACAAAACAAAGAACTTTGAAATAATCTTTTTTAAGTTGAACTTTAAAAGCAATTATATTAATTAAATAATTACGTTTATTTTAATTCGTTCTGTAAAGAAATTAATAAGGGCGGATCTAGGGTACGTCTAGTACGTCTGAAGACGTACCCAATATTTTTTTACTTAACTGTCAAATATAATAAATTTCGAATTTAATTTTTATAGTCGCTTGCAAAATAAATTAATATATAATAATTGGTTCTTGCTTAAAGCGGTTTTTAATGTTTACGTAATATTTCTTAACTGGAGGTTAAAGCATTTCCTAATATATAATATTTAATTAGATAGATCCATAGACTTCCCCAATTTTACTTTATTATACAATAAAAAATGTTTTTAAATTTTTATATGGTTTGTTAAAAAAGCAAATAAAAAATTTCTTTATTTGTAACAAATTTTGGATGCCCCCAAAGTACTACATCCTAAGTTAAGTCAAAATCTTTTGCTTTGCAGTAATAAGGAGGTTAAATAAATGATAATGACAAATACATAATAAAGCTACAATTAATATGAAAAATTACAAAATTACATGATTTCAAATATGATATAATTTTATAATAATAATTTACAGATAAATTCAACCGATAAGTTTTAAATTTGAAATTTTATACTATTACGTTTAGAATTTTTACGTATTCTTAAAAAATGGTTTAATAAATAAACAAACAATTAATATAAACCTAACTTATAAATTAAAACATTTTTTTTTTTCATACTAGAATAATGATTCATTCTTATTTTTATAAATTGTTACGACATCTATTTTTTTTAGGTTATACAATTTGCATTCCCAGCAATCCCCAGCGTTTCTCCAGCCCTAGTCCTCCTAATGTTATGTGATAACTATATTTAAATTTTTAAATGTAAACATGTAAAGAGGAATGAGGATTTAATTAGTTAATTAAAATTCTGTGTCAGGTAAAACCCAATAAAAACCCAAATGGTCTTTCTATCGGAAGTATTCAGATGAGTTGAACATGATTTTAAGGACGTGAAAATTATTTGTTGTCTGTATGGCTTTGTAAGAACTTTTATTTTTTTTTTTGACAATCATTTACATTTAATAAATTTACATTTTAACTGTCAAAGTGGTTGAATGAATTATAATTGATATGAAAAAAACAAAATTAGTTGGTATATTGGGTTTAAACTACTTATTGATTGCATAGACACATTATTTAATTGCTAAAAAGAATGAAAAGAAGAATCCATTTTAAATTCTTTTGAAAGATCAATTATAAAAAATAATCAAAACTACGGTACGAAAAACATCCATATGTTTTTCGCATGACAAGCATAATTAATAACCCCAATAAAGATGAATATTTAATTGTCATGATGTCATAACTAATTATTAAATTGGATAATAATTTCAATGAAAAACTAGTTTTATAAACAGTTTTGAGACGTCATTCAGCCAAGGTTTTAAAGATTCTCTTAAAAATTGACTTTACTTTTATATGTAAATGGTATCAATCCATTTTAAAACAGTAACTCCTTAAACTAAAACTACAAAAATGAACTTGTTGGAATTTATGCAGTTTTTGCTTTTAAATAATTGAGTTTACATATGAAAACAAGAGATCATAAATACAGTTTGAGATTTCATTTACAAATTGTACTTTTACACAATCGTTAAGAGCGATACAATTATTTTAAGATCCTGTAGTACACTTCTTAACTAATGACATCCTTACTGCGTAAATAAAATATTTGCTCTCCTCTTTCACTTTAATGTATTTGCCAAGACCATTTATTTTATGCTTTAAAAATTTTTTTATGCTTTTGAAAATTTTTTAAAGACATACATTGAAAGCTTAAAAATACCATTAAAAATTATTTAGGCATTAAAAAAATAACTTCACCTACTTCTCCTACACTCATAAAAAAAAAAAAATTGTAAATTTGAGTTCGTAGACAAGGGGGTAAAATTGAAAAACCTCAAACTATTTTGATAAATTTTTCTTCTTCCGATGAAAAACGAGTTTAAGCTTGAACTAATTTTGAATTTATTATGAAAGATCTGAAAAAAAAAATACTGATTAAAATATGGAAAACACTATAAAGTTGAACTATAATTAAAATTACGGTAATTAGGAAAGTCAGCAATAAACTATTAGTTCTTACTCATCGCTTTTTGGTATAATGTTTACGATCACATGTGGTATCTTTTCTATTTCCAACTTCTAACTAGCTTTCGGCTGATAATAAAGTTGTTAAGAAACAGGTAAGGTAGAGGAAAGTTGGGCAGGTAAAATATCTAATAAAATACACATCGTATGGCATGACATCTTATGGATGAAAGAAAGAAAATCAGAATAGTAATGCAATGCATAAGCTTATTAGCAGTCAAGTGATATGCACCGGTACATTTGTTATTTTTAGTAAATAAAGTAAAAATTTATAAATGCTATTATTCTCAACGGTGGTTATAAATATTTATATATGGCATTGATAAGCGTTCATATTTTACCTAGTTATTTTGATTTTAGTTACGCCCGTTTATCTTAATTCATTCTTATTATAACCTAACATATGTGTCACCTTGTCTAGTTGAGGTAGCAGATATGAAAAAGTAAAACTACACTATCAAACATGAAGCAGCAGCTTTGTTAAGTAAACGTTTTATAAAGTAAACAAAAAAATAGTCATTTTTAAACAGATCTTAAAAATTCAAGATATTTGCACAAAATCATTATTTTAAGTATGGTATGATGGTTTATTACCATTTTATTTTTTCTCTTCATTTTGAAATAACTTTAGTACCAAATTTGTGCGGCCGTGGTGCAGTGGTTACAACGCTTGCTTTATAAGCAAGAGACCCAGGTTCGAAATGAGCTCTGGACATATTTTCGCGACACGGTAAGGAAGGAGGCATGAACTTTCTGGTTAAAAATTAAAAAGATAATTCTTCTTAACCATTATTTGGTATCTTTCTAATAGTGAAAAAATCTTACAGACCATGTTTCCATACCCTATAGCATGTGATCTGATTGACTACAGCCGATAAAGTATTAGGGCGTAGTCGCTTTTACGTTTTCTTCTTCCAGCAAACGTTAAGCGAGTAGAAGAAGGGGGAAATGTAAACGGGTATTTAACAAATGCTAACCATGCTTTGTACTAATAGCATTAATAATGGTTGAAGAAAACGAGATGCAACGTTAGACCCAATAATCCAAGGCAACACAAACACAACATAACATTAGTCATCACATAACACAACATAACATCAGTCCGATGAACAGCAGATCTTAGGCCAACCGTGAACTGGACTTCATAACTTGTTAATATTAGCAGTCAAACTTAAAAAAAAAAGGCAAAGCGCTTTAAATTTTTCCAAAAATCTGAAAAAAAGAACTTTTAATTGTTTTTATTTCTAAACAGAAACTATGACAACGCTTTTGACAAATATATAAAAGGGCTAAAAATTTATTTTAAAATCATCTAAAAACTTTTAGTTTCGAGTTAAAACATATCTATTGTTTAGCGTCTACAATAAAACGTTACAATAAAAAAATAAAAAATGTTGTTTTTTAAATTTATTTTAATTTATTAACTTATTCTGGCAGTAACTCTTTTTTCACGTCACCTTTTTTCATTTAATCAAGCATTAAAAAAACATACATTAAAAAGGATTTTACCTGCAAGTTAGCAAGTGAGGGCAATTCAATTCAATTTGGACTATAGAAACCGAATGGCTTTAGCAAAAAATAAAAATAAACCAAAACTAAATTTGTATCACTTGCTGATGCTTAGCTTCGTAATTTTTTTTTCTTTTACTTTCTCAAGAGTACAGAGGGTCTTAACGGCCAAAAAAAACTATTTAAATTTTTTGCATCTCTATCAGCCTTAAACTTCAAAATATGAATTTAAATAAGACGAAAAAAACAATTTGGTTTTTAACTTTTAACAATCGGATACGTAGATTTACATAAGACGTACACGCACAAAAAAGTCAAAATTAAACTACTTACTTGCAAAGAAAAACCAAATTCTTGGTCTGTAAGTTTGGACAGTTTAAGGGTGCGCCACTCGTTACGTGGTGGTTTAACGTCAGCTCTAAATTAATAAAATTGTGATAATTTGTTTACGTCAATTTTTTTCAGAACCACTATTTAAATTAAAAAGACTTACTGCCAACCGCAAATAGGTAATAGCTCAGTTTGTTTAAAAGAACTTTTTTTTAGGGTTACTTTTATCTTATATAACCTTTGAGAAACAATGACAATCCACGAATTTATCAATAAGGCAAAATTCATTAATAAGTTTTCTTTCTGCTCCAACATTTTTAAACAGTGCGTTGACATTTTTACGACACTTTTCTGGTGAAAACGTACAGTTTTACTGCATGCAATGGAAACCGCAAGTCATTAACGCGATTTGTTTTGAAATAATCACAAAAATAAAAAGAGCACATTTTACGTTAGCAAAAAGAGGAGGGAACGCAACTTAATCTGTTTCATTATTTTAAATCTTTTCTTCATTGTATTAATTATTAAGTTAGAAAAAAAATTAAATGTTTGGAATTCATTACGATGACGTCTTTGCATTGCTGCAATGTTTTGTAGGTGTCACAAAAAAGGTTAAAGAAAAAAAAAAAGGATTAAAATTGCATTCCACTTGCTGATTATACTTTATGGTTAACATACCTAATTGTTTCTAATTGATTGCAAAGTTATTATTTAACTCTTAGTGTTTAAGGTTTGAAAGGTCCTTGGAATGCGCTTAAAACATGAACGGCGTGAAAAAAAGTAAGGCGTAAAAATAGGTACGGCGTGACTTTTAGGATTTTGTAACGCTGTATTAATGCTTAAAAAGAATACAAATTTAAAGTAAAAAAAAGTTAAAAAAAAGTTAAAGAAAGTATTGTGTAAAATAAAAGCTTATCTAAAACCTAAGATGTTTTAACGTATATTGTGTACATATTTAATTAAGTTTGGCTTATATATATACTTTAAACTATAGTATAATAAATGATAATGTATTAAGATGTATAAATGTTTAAATAGATTTAAAGGATTCTCATTTCTAGCATCCCATCTTTCTAGCCCTGGCTCTTCGCTTAAATAACTTTAACTAATTCAACTGTAAAATTTATTTTAAAGCTACAATATACATTTTTAAAATAAATAATGTGGGTGCGAGGTAAAGCACCCGCACCCATCGCAAAATGACTACGGAAATAAAAAATTGAACCTAATAAGGATAGTTAAAAATTGAACCTATTGAAAGGTTATCAATAATTTCTCTTTTTATTTTTAAAACAATTTTTTATAAACTTATTAACTTAAAAGTTAACATATAAAGTGCTAATTTATAAAAAAGTCTATAAAATAATCAATAAAATTCTTTAAAATTTATCAACAGTGTGGTTTTTCAGTGGCCCGATAAAAATATATTCAAGCCAGATGTAAACAATTTAAAAAAGCCATCAAAGCGAATATCAGTACAGTATCTAGTACATTAAAGTCTCCTTATTGAAATCTTGAATCCGCCCTTTTTTATATTATTTCATTTGCCTTTATTTTGATTATAAAATTTTATATCACATTTACTTGTATTTAAGGTCACATGCTCGTAAGCACATTTCGTTTTGTATTGGCACGTGTTTTTTTTTTGACAATTACGTTTTCAATGAGATTATTCAAATGCCTTTCTTATCAGTTGCTGGCAATGTTTTATATAAATAATTTAATACATCAAAATAAACTAAAGTTATTTTTATTCGTTTTCAATAAAGTATAAATATTATTAAATAAACACAAAGTTAAAAAAATATTTAGAAACAAAGTTTAGACGCCTTCTTTCTTTTGACAAATTTTTATTGAGAGTTATTGTTATTGTTGACTTTATTGTTAATAAAAGTCAGACGTGTTACCGAACCGGATACTTTAAAAACCGTTGGCTCCAGTAAGTGGCGCAAGCAAAACGATTGGAGGATTTTTACAGCGTCCAAATTTTTGTTTTAAAAACTCTAATGAGCTTCAAGCATTGGCTTTTAAAGTATACTATTTCGGACAACTTTTCTTGTATTTTTTTAATTTTATTATTTTAAATTAATTGAAGTTGGCCATCCTTTGTGTATAGTTAAAATGCAGCTCCATAAAAAGTAAAAATATAGTATATATTAACCGCAAACTATTTTAATGAGGAAATCAAAAGAACTGTTGTTTTAAATTTAAAAAAATAATTTATATCTTTAAATTTTACTTTTTAATCGAGCCCGTCATTTTAAAAAAGACAAAAATCCAAAATATCAGGCTATTTATCTTTTTTATAAATGCTACTTTTTTAAAAATGGTTACTGCTCTAATGAGCAATCATTATTCCACATTCATGAATTCATTTTTGTATGAATTGTCAACACGATTCTCTTAAACTATTATTTTATTCTCGTAATTTTTTATTACGCGATTACGAGAAGTAATTTATTACGTAATTACGAGAACTTAAATAACGGCCGACTGCGATTATAGCGTGAAATTATTTTGATCCTTTTTAGCTTTTAGGTATTTGTATAAATATATTATTTATGCAAATAATATTTGTATAAATATTACTTATACAAATTATAAAAATATTTTGCATTTTTAAATAATGGAATTATATTGAAGAGCTTCTTTTTAAAAAAACGATGTTACATATTTTTAGTGTTAATTTATAAAGATATAATTAAGTAAGTATACCTTAGATACAATTTCAATACATAAAAAGTTCTTCTAAAATTTATTTTTTAATTTCCGATAACACAAAAGCTAGTTAAAAAAACTTAAAATAAAAAGTAGTTATCATGGTAACCAACCATAATGGAGAAAAGCGAAAATTCATGTTAACGTTAATTGGAAGATATCTCGTTAAAAAATAATAATAATGATTATTTTTTTTCAATGGTTGAATAGTTCTAATTTTCATTTTACTCCTTTATTTAGATAGATAAATGATCTAAACTTGAAAAAAAGATAAATATTTATTTCAGATCAAGTTATCTATTATTTTATTTGTTAAGTGAAATTATCTTGATAAGTAACATCAAAAAAGAGTTTTTCAGATAAGTTCATACTACTTCATACAATTTATATATTATATACTTTTTGCTTTACATATATTATATACTTTACACTTTATATATTTCTTGAAAATTTCAAATGAAAAGAGCTATTCAAAGTTATGATAAGTGCCGTGCTTAATGGGTCGGAGGGTCCCCCTAAAACCTGTAAGCCCTATTTTTATGAAAAATTTGCTAAAAAAAACTCCATCTAATTTCCAAAAGGTCTCCTAAATTTGAAAATGCCCCTCACCCTCCCAATTAGAGTGTGTGGGAAAGCCTAGCCACGGCTCTGGTTATGATCAAACTTTCGAAAAAAACTGCTTACATAAGAATGTGAGAAATGTTTATGTTTTAAAAAATCTTGATGATTTTCTCATTTTTGTAAAACCTCGATGATTTAATAATTTTTTTTTTAATTTTGATGATTTGTTATTTATTTATTTTTAAACAATATTTTGTAGGCGATGCTCGAAATCAACAAATTGTGAAAAAAAAAGCGTAAATGATTTTCAGAAATGAAATTTATAGTAAATTTAAAGTAAAAATAAATTAAAAACAAATTATTTAATTTTATAATAAAATCTTATTATATTTGAGATGATTCTACCTTAATCAATACGCAATTTTACAGTTTTTTTTTTAATAATAACTTGCTAAAAATGTTTTGTCAAATACTTATCTGTTTGAAAGACTGAAATTTTATTTGAAAGCAACCGTTTTGCATATTCTTAGGAAATTTGTATGAGCTGTATAGATTTTGAGTTAAAGTACGGTACCCTAAACAAACGTTAGAAAAATACTTTATTTAGGGTATTTCACACATTAAGTGACATTAAAAATTATAATTTAACTCATTTATAGGAAAGATATTTTGAAAATACTACAGAATGAAACTATCAATGCATCTATATATAAAAAAAAACAATTCTTTATGCCTCAAAACATTTCCTCATCTGGTCTTTTTTAGTAGCTAACATTTCATCAGCTATTTGGTTCCTCAAATCAAAAAAGTGATGGAATATGCTTATAGGTAGAAATATAAACATTGGATTTTTGAAATTAAAAAAAATTAACCACGGTTTTTTGACTGTACAAACAAGTGCGATATTTAAATGATTAAAACTTATTTTTTAAAAGTTTGTCCATGGTTTTACTCTGACGCGATTCCAGAATCATTTAAGCTTCGATTAAGCAAAACTCTCTACATATGTCAGCATTATGTTCTTAACAAATAATTGAATTTTTTTTTTTTGATACATCAAATACCTTACCAATTACCTTTGATACCTCACCAATTACCTTTGGTACCTCACCAAATACCTACTAACAACTACCACTTTAAACGACTATAAATTGAAAATCGTCTTCTTTGGGGGAAAGGGGGAAGGAGGGTATGACACCTTCCACCCACCTCTTAGAACCGCCCAGTACACTAGTAAACTAAAAAAGAGCTTTTCAGAATTCAAAAATGACATTGAAATTTTCATGGAAATAGAAAAAATAATGATAAAGTGTTTGATAAAATTCATATACTTATACATACATAACGTATCTTTTCCATACATTTTTTGTAACACTGTTATCGATTACATCCTCCAAAGTTCAGTAAGTATTTTAGTTTGGATTTTAACATAAGTATTTGGATATCATAAAAAGGGTTATATTTAATTGGGTTTACAGATTATTCTAATATTTTGTTAATGAGTGCCCATTTATAATTTGCTGCTTGTATGAAGTCTCATTCTGAGCATAACCTAAACGTTCACACGAATGATTTTTACGTTATTGAGTAAAAGTCAAGTCGTAGTTTATTTAGTTAAAGATAGTAAGAAACGCAAGCATGCTAATTCCATTTAACTTGAAAGGCTTTTTAAAGCTATTAGTGGTCAAACTATTACATTCTTGTGAAACTGTTAATATAAAATAAAATATTATGCATGGTCTACTTTAAGTAGGCCATGGTAAATGTTGTAATTTTAGAAGCAGTTTAGTCTTAAATTTTTTTACAACTTTTTTAAGTGAAGAAATGTTAAAATTTTTTTTAAACGCGTTAAAAGTGTTTTTTCTTATTATGATTGTAAAAAAGAAAATTTTGACCAACGCGCTGTTAAGTTTACCAGAGTGATAACCCCTGACAATAATAAACACACATACAATTTGCGGAATTCAGTATTTGACATGCGCAGATTTTGGATATAAACAAACCGAAGTGAACAGGCAATAAAAATTTTACTAAAAATCTTAATTTTTTTATATAACAATATTTGCAAGTTAAGTATTGATAATACCTTTTTTTCTCTCGTGGAAAAGACATTCTTCTTAAAAGTGTGAGACTCGGTAGTTAATGCTTCTAATATGCTCAAAATTTTTTTTTTTTTTTACATTTTCAAACAAAATAAGAAGCTTTTTATACTATTTTATTAAAACAGCACAATTATTGCTGTTGTAAGGAAAAAATGACTATTATCTATTACAATGAGTCATCATTTTCCATTAACTCTAAAATTAATGAAAACTAATCTCTAAAGTTAATGAAAACATTCAAAATTTGAACATTCAAAAAAACAGCCAAATGAACTTAGCTAAAATTAAAAAGCGGCGTATACTACCTTCGATATGCAAAAAGCAAAGTAAAAAATAATAGATCTTTTTATAAGGGATACTTAAATACAGAGAAAACAGATATAGCTCAGGTGGCTTTTGTGTTTATTGACAGAAATATTTATTTTTGACTTATAAATTTTATTATTTGACTTGATTGTTCTCATTTTGTGATTAAAAAAAAAAAATTAAAACATGTTTAAAATAGTTTAATTAACTCCAGTTTAAAATAGTCAATTATGCCAAAGTTTTTAGGTGATGTTTTTCAAAAATATAGAATTCATTTTTCATGCAATTTAAATTTTTTTCTTAAATTTCTGTCGTTGACCTTAGAAACTCTAATATTTTTTTGCAAATTTGTCTGACTATATTAATCTCTGAAACTATTCACATTAGACTTCAGTAAAGTTTTTTTTGACATTAAGTTAATCTAAAAATGTTTTAAATATGAAAATTACAAAAGTTTTTAGATTGTTTCTGATAAAGCTTGAAATTGTTAAAATTCAACTTAAATTGTCTATTCTGTGCAATTCGAAGAAGGTTTGAATTATTTTTTTAAAAGTCAAAAGCTGACAAATTTTATTCATGTTTTTAATCATATAACAGAACAAAATTATCTTAGATATTATAAAAACTACATAAGTTTTAGTGGCACGTTCCTTATCTTTTAAAACAAATAAACAACAACAACAACAACAACAACAACAACAACAACAACAACAACAACAACAAGAGTTTATTTTAAATTGAGTTTAGATAACATTTTCAATTTGCATTCATTAAAAAAAATTTTGTAAGGGTCTTATAAAGACCTCAAAAAAAAAATAAATAAAATAAAAAAAAATAATAATAATATTAATGTTAAAAAAAATAAAAGTTCGCCAACTTCCCCACCTCGAAAAATATTGGCGCAAACTATAAAAATGATTTTAAGGTGTAAAATTTACAGAAAAGTTTTTAATATCAACTTTGGCAGTTATTAATTTTAAATTTATTATTACTTAAAGTAGTTAAAAGATAAATAATAATACTATGAAACAAAACTCTCGCTATTTCTTCGTAAAACAATCCCTTGAAGTTTTTTTTTTTTTTTTTATATAAATATTTTTGTAAATGTTAAATAAATTTTTAAATGTCGTTCCAATTTAAAAAAAAATTATTAATTTTATGAAAATATTTTTTCTATAGATAATATGAGCGGTTTAAATTTTGCCCAACTTACCCCAAAGGTCTTATTTTCAATAAACATCGTATTTAGATACTGAAAAACGGCAACTATTCAAAAAAAAAACAGCAACAACAAAAAAAAATAATAATAATAATCTGACCGAAAATAATTAATTAATTGTGATATGAGTCTTTACAATATACATTTTTGATACAATTGACGATTTTTTTCAAAAAGTAAAAGTGAAGCGATGTTTCAAAAGTTACGTTTTTGTCCTAAAAGGAAATAAATTCCAATATCTCCTTATGCACATGCGCGAATCCTAACAATATTACAATGAGAGGTGAAATGGTCAATTGGAAAGGTTCCATGTAAAACCAAGCACTTTTTGATACAAGTCTTTAAAATTACACGCAATTTTTCAAGTTATACCTGCTGCCAACTAGCGCCGAAAAAAATGTAAACAAAATTATATCTCTAAGGACTATACTTAGGTAAAAGGTATCTCGATCATAAACAAAACCATTAATAAATTTTTTAATCGCTAAAAAAGTAATCAAATTTTTGCTTTCGGATTACTTAAATAAAGCCCAGGAAATATAAACTATAAAAAAGACACTTTTCTTAAAAATGTGACCCTTTATTAAGCGCTTCGAAACATATCATATTAAGCTCCATCACCCAAGATATAGTTTAAACAGCATGACAGAAGCTTATGTTTTCTCTCTTACAGCCATGGTATTAGCATGAGATGAACTTGAAATATCAATGCAACAATAACTTTTTGAAATATCGATGCAGCGATCAACTTTTAAATATTTTTACGTCATCGCAATATATTGAATAATAAAAAATTTAAATCGCGAGTTGTAAATTTTTTGTTCTTTAATATCTCGCATGTAGCATATTGCAAATATAAAATAGTAAAATAAAGTTAACATGAGCAAATAAAAATAACTCTGTCAAACTTGTAAATATTCTAAGTTTCACATAGTAAATTTACAAGTTTGTAAATATAATACCCAGCCAACATTTGGTCCTAAAAAAACGTCTTATGAACGTTCAAAAGACGCTTTTTTTTAAAAAACCAAATGCCGGTTGGCTAGATAAACTAAAAAAAAGTTTATATCAAAAAAGTAGTTGTGTGTCTGTGAAAGAGATTATACCATCTTTGGCTACTTTCCACTGTATATTACATTATAAAACACCAGATGAAAACTTACCCTGTTCCTACATCATCCAAAATTTGCTTCATTCTACTGTTTTCTTGTTTAAAAACTATAGACTTTTTTGAAAATCTTCTTAAAATATCCAACTTTATGCTGACATCTCTAGTGCCATTTATTTGATCATAGCTAAATTCTCAACAACAACAAAAAAATGCTTTAAACTGAGCATTGAAAAAAGTTTTATCAATGTAAATGTGATTACTTTTATAAAAATAACGATAAACAGTTTACCTATAAGAATGCTTAAGCTCTTTTCTTGGCCTTACTCTAATATAGTTTTTATCGCTTTGATTCCATTCAGTATCTTCGTTGCAACTGGTTTGTCTGACAATAAAAATAACATGTTTAGTTAGTGTCAACGAAAAGCAACTACTATAGACAATTAAAAAAAATTAAACAATAGAAATACTTTCCAAACAAATAAACAAACATACTTTTCTGAAAACATGTCTTTGAAAACGGCGTCTGATACAAAGAAGAAGAAAAAAAATTATAAACAAAAATTTAAATAAATTTCTCAAGACATACAGAATAAAAGAATCTCTCAGTAATGAAAATATAAACATGCCACTTTACTGCATTTAAAAAACAGACAAAAAATGTATTAAAAAAAAAAACTCTTCAATGAAATCATTTAGAGTTTCCCATTCATAACACTAGAATCAGTAGGAAACTAAGAAAAGGGAAACGCGTCCTCAATTTACATAACTCTTGCTTAAAAAATAATTTTCTTACTTTAGGAAACTTAAAACCATTGAAAACTTTTTTTTTATACAAAGAAAACATAAAAGTTTTCTTTGTGGTACAAAATTTTTTCAATTTAACAAAATTTACTGACTCATTTTGTAAAATTTCAGCGGTTTGGTCATTGAAAAACGTCTTATAGACTTCACTACATTTCTAAAGTTATTGGAATGGTTTTTACACGGTGGGTTATTGTTAATATCATCGTAACAAGTCGAGGCTGTTGAAGAAGGACGGTGCTGAAAGGCACTTCGGGCAAAGTGTCCCGGGCCTTTTTGTTTCCAATTTCCAACTTGGTTCCGTTGTTTGCGAAACATCTTTTTTAAGCGATTTTTCCATTCTTCCATAGTTTGATAGTAAATAAACATATCCAAAATGAAATTATTTTCCGAACCAATTGTAATACTCATTTTTTAAAAAAAGTGTATTTAAAAAATCAACTAGCGTTAAAATATTTTATATTTCGTTTTGTACTTCGTTTCGAATTTCGGAAACATTTATATCAATTTTTAATCTGCAAACAACAAGTACATCTCTTTATTTTTGTCACTGAAAAAAAATGTTTTCTTAAGGAATTAAAGCTCGCTGTGAGTTCGCGTGCTTACAAATACTCGACACAGTCGAATCAATGAAAAAATAAAATATTATTATTAAGTACTTATCGTGGTTTAAAGTTTGGTAATCAACAGAGCAATCGAGAACAGGACAATCGAGAAACTCATAAAATTAGAAAAATTCAATGCAAATCAACGCAAATAAGTTTTAAAAAATCTATAAACGATCTAATCAACAAGATTCATCAAAAATCTTTAAGACCTTTCTCCACATTTAAAATAATGTAAAAAAAGAAAGCTACTTTTCATTCTTAAACAAACTCATTTATGAACAACTTCAAAAAACTACAAAGTACTTTTTAAAAAAACCTATCGTATTAACGTATTAAAAACGTGATAATAATTGTGCAATGATAGCGGTGACTATTTAAATACCACGGTGACGATATAATCTTCCAACATAAAGATAATAAATGCTTTAACAACTGAAAAACAAAAAGAGAACGCTGGGAACGAAATGGCTAGTTATTGAATTAAATTTTATACTCAAAGCGTTAAAAAAACAAAATGGTTGGTAAACAAAGAAGTCTTTTCCCCTTGAACCCGAATTTAACATATTATTTCAAAGCAAGCGAGACTCATTTGCACTTTGCTCTCTGTCTGCTATTAATCCATTGCTGTATTTATCCATAAAAATTTAAATTAATACTTTGTTAAGGCAAATTATCCTAAACTTAATATGTCCGAGAGTAAGATTTTTTCTTAAAAAGTTTTACAATTAGTTTTAGCAAAATACTTTTTTTTATAAATCGGTCGAGGAGTAACAAGTTAGTTCAACTTCTTTTAATTTATTGCTATCGTTTTCAGTTACTAAATTTTCATAAAACTTATTTTAAATTTGATCAAAACGTGAATCTACAATTAATTGGATTAATGATAGAATTAATATTGTTAAGAAAAATTGTTTTAAAAAATTGTTATAACAAAAAAACTAAATTAATTTGCTTTTAATATAATTTAATTAAAAAAATCATAAATTACTTATTAGATTTTTAATTACTTTGACGCCAAGCATCGAGTGAAATACAAAATGAAGACCTTAATCTATTAAATTTTTTTTTGCCGAAAGCATTTTTTTTACAATTGAATAAAACAGCTTAGTATAGTTTGAGTTATCAAAATATATAGAATAAATATAGTCTCGGCAACTTTTAGTTTTCTAAGATAAATTATCAGCAGGTTTTTTTTGGCTTAGAACTTGTGTCGTTGAATGGCCAAAGTTTATTTTCTAAATTTGCCGCCGAATTTTACTTTTCTTTCAGCACTGTCTTTGTAAAAGTGTTGTTTGGCGCACTTATGCACTTGTGTTTCTGCAGAAAATGTTATATTTAACATTTACACAAATATATTGCATGCAACATTTACACAAATGTATTCCTTTTTATATTTTTTATATTATTTATGTTTATTTTTATATAGTGTTCACTTCCTTATAGCATGGAAAAGTGAAGGAAAAGGGCTTTATAGTCGTATAGCCGTAAATGATGAAGATGCTTATTCAATTTACTCCATTTTAAATGATTGAATCTTGATAAATTATATATTAACTGGAATAATGACGCGATCGTCACGAAAATAGAAATAAAGTATCAAAGAGTGTCGCTTTTTGATACTTTTAGCATTTACTAGAAACGATTTTTACATTACATTACTGACTTTTTATAGCACATATTACTGGTTTACGATTATAACTAGCCGTTTGAAAAGAAATCTTACCATTCTTACTTTAACCTGTCACCTTGTCATTATTATACATGGTTACTGTTAACGTTTTATTGAGGATTTTTTCGAATTTTAAATTTGGAAATTTATTCGTTTATTGCGAAAAGACCAATTTGTTAAAGATTTATTGACTATTTATAGACAAACTATTAAAAAGAGTTTTGAAAAAGAATTTTTATAAAAGAAATATTTTAGAAAACAACACACATACACTTATGTGCGTGAGTGTGTCCTTGCATAACTAAAGTAATAAAAAAAGTTATTAAAAATAAAGCAAAAACTGTTTATATTTAAAAAAATAAATTAGTTAAGCAGAAAAATTAGTATACAGCATATAAAAGTTATTTAAAAATCTCCGGAAAAAAGCCGCAAAAATTTTTTTTTTACCCTACTAAAAAAGAAGAAAATTTTTTTTTTTTCTTCTATTTTCTTTTAACTAAAAACCAAATGCCAACGACTTGTTTATGAAGCACAAACGTAATTCGAACATAATTCGAACATAATTCGAACCAGTTCGACGAGTAATGATAAAAATTACTGGTTAACATAATGCGAGTAAACTTATTTTTGTAGTGTAAAAAAAAAAAAAATAAATAAATAAATAAATTAGTTAAATATTCTAATGAAATCGCCTCTAAATTCAACAAGTTTTCTCCAAAAATAAGAAAAACGCTATCGAATAAAATTTCTTATGTGGATGGATGAGTTTATATAATAATCAAATCAACTTTGAATTTTTCGATTTGTTATAAATTTTAAACTATAAAAAGAAACTTAAGTAATTAGGGAAGTTTGTATAAATGGAAGTTTTATAATTGACTTTTTGATGTTACAAAAGATATTCTCTTTAAAATCTTTAAAACATTTATTGTTTAAGAATCTTTCCCAGATGAAATAGTAAAAATAACTTTAACCTACAAACCAGATAATTTATTCAACATAAAAAACTATCGTGTTAAGTCAGTTCTGCAGTTTTCTCAAAAAAGTTAGAAAAAATAATACACACAGAATATACCTTAATCGAAAATAAACTAAAGAAAATTAATTTGGTTTTCAGTAAAAAATTACACAAAGCACGCTATCCTTCAAGTAAAATACAGTATTACTGACTTACTCTTTGAAGAATTCCAAATTTTCACTATATTCATTGATTTGATAAAAACTTTTAAATTTCAAAGTAATTTTATTAATTAACACATTATTAATGTGTTAATCACTATACTTTATTAAAAAATCTGAAAAGCTTTTTTTAATAAATAGTTTTTTGGTGGTTTTTAGGTTAGTTCGAAAGCAATGTTAGAAACCGTAAACAATTATATATAGTTATCATATTAACTTTATATTAATTATTATTTGCGTTGATCATTCCTTGTTATAACATTGAATGTTCATCGACAATAATATTTAATACAAAACATATGATGTTCCACAAGAAACATTTATTCATTGCTATATAAACTATGCAAATATTATATGGGATAGCGCTCAAAGTACTTACAAGTTCTTTTTCAAATTCAATACTACTTTTTAAGGTGATACATACCCTATGTTTTATGGTAAAAAAATCTTAATGTTACGGTAAAAGAAAAGCCAATTTTAAATGCCTACGTACCAATAATATTTTATATAACTAGATGTCTAATTTGCGGGATTTTATTGGGCAAAAAGTCGCTTTTTTTTGTTTTTAACAATAGTCTGCCATTTGTCAAAATGGCAAAAGCTCAAGCCAAAGTGTGTAATAAAAGTTAAAAATGCAAGTCAAAAATTCCCAATAAATTAAAGATAATTCAAAAACAAGTTTTAATAATTATAAAATACTTATAAAAGTTTTTTTTATGAGCCAATGTTTATTAAAAAGTATTCTAATTCATAAAAATGCTTCAAAGCGTCTGTCGTTTTACTTTTCCATTCAAAACTTTAATCCCTTTTTAATCGAAAATAAATTAAGGAATCATCAATTATTATTATTTTACAAGTATTTTAATTTCCGCTTAACACTTTTACGTAAATATTAAATTTAAAATATATTTACTTCATTTAAAAAAAGAAAAGTTAAAAATATTTGTTTACAAATTTAATCCGCCATTTGTAAAAAGGGCAAAATTCGGCTTACTTTTCGGATCGACGTTAGACATCTAGTTATATAATATATCATTGCTATGTACATAATTGTCAGCCAAGAACCAAGAGACTGTATATTCATTTTTTTGTATTTGCGAGAAAATCAAGTTTTAAAATTTTATTTGTGAATACTTTCTGCCAGAATGTTCCACTAATTTTTTTAATATTTTATTAAGTTATATTATTCTTGAGAATAGATTTATAAGGCACATACCCCATTGGTTGTTAAATATTTATCGATAATAAACAGAAAAAACACAAAATATGGAAAAAAGTGAGGACACAAAATGTGTGCCTCTTGGTTCTCGGCTGACGAAATGTTCTTTAAAGTAAAAAATTTAGTTTTGGACAAAAAAATATTCTAAATATATTTTTGTTTTTTTACATTTAATTTTAACAACTTTCTGTCTAGTCAAGACTCTTTTAAAAGTATAGGGATAATGTTGTAGAGATAATATTATAAATATAGGGATAATATTGTAGAGATAATATCATAAACATAGGGATAATACTGTGGAGATAATATTATAAAGATAATATTATAGCTTTGCTATAATATTATTCGTAATAAGAATAATTTATAACTATAATATAAAGATATTATATTACATTGATTCTTATTTTATTTTGATTATGTATTATAATATCTGGTTTTGTTAAAATATAATATTTAACAAAACCAGAGCTTATCAGAGATACGGCGAGGCCCGGGACAACAATATTTTAGAAGCCTCTAAACAAAAATGCAGAGAAAAATAAAAAATAATTTTGTTGGTTATAGCAACAAGTTTTATTTACTTACAAAAACTTTTTCAAGCATTAAATTACGGGCTATCTGAAAAATAATATTGAATGTAACGAGGGCATTTTATTGTTCCTGACCATTTGTTGAATGCAATTTTGTAGATAGATTTTTTTTTAGTTATTTAGGTGCTCCCAAAAGTCCTTACAGTCTTATCACAGAGCACAGCAGGAGAGCATTTAACAGGAAGTTTAGATTGGAACATTGATGTGGAAGCCTCCTTCCACATCAATGTTGCTTGTTGGGCTAGTGCAGGCGTCGAACTTTGAGCTAGAACTAAAACCACTGCGTCACGGCTTCAATTCTCTTCATAACATTAAAGAATCTTTTTCTTCAATTACGCTAACATTGTTAAAATTGTTGGAATTGTTGAAAAAAATTGGTAAAAGTGAGGCTTAACTAAGCGAGACCCTGAATAAAAAGTACGACCATGGATAACTAGGCTAGACCCTGAATAATAGGTACCAGCATTTTTTTGGTTTAAGTTGCTTTAAGTTGGAATAGATAGCTTAGAAGAAAATAAGAGTTAATTCAAAAACAAAAAAAATTATAAAGTTAACTAGTTTTTAAATCTTATTTTAAAAATAAGAAAAATCAACATAAATAAACTGTTTTAAAGACGCCATTTTTTGTAGAATTTAAAAGAAATGCGTCATTAAAAATAAGTTAACTAAAATTTTCTAGCGGTTTTTATTTTTTATTTTTTGCATTTTAAAGTTTTTAATCTAAAAATATGAATGCTTTTCTTTTAACATTAAAAACAAAAAGATTTGGAATTTTTTACTTATTAATTTGCAAAATTTAAATGTTGCAAATTGTTTGTTATTTTATTTTTTACAAAAAAATGGATTTAAATTTAAATCCATTTTTTTTATAAATTTTATGTTTACATAAGTTCGTCTAATTTTTGGCTTTCATGTAAAATTACCTATTTTTGCAGGACCCAAACTTGTCTAAAAAATTGTTAAAATTAAAAAAAATTATTACCCAGAAAAATGATTTGCACCAACACGAGTTTTAAAAATTCATTAATTATAACTGATTTTAGTTGATGTTTCATAATAAATTGCATGTAATAAAATTAATTAAAATAAGATAATATTGAGAAGACTTGCAACTTTCAAATTTTGCACATTATAGTTTTATGGTCTAATAATATGGTCTAATTTATGGTCTAATAACATAGTATACCCAGTTGAATCAATTGACTTTTCTAAACAAAGTTGAAAATCGCCGATGTAAATGAATAATTAGGCTCTTTTATTAGGGCCAACCTTTGATAGTTTAAAATTATATATTTTTTTTGAATTTTCATTTCAAATTATATATATATATATATATATATATATATATATATATATATATATATATATATATATATATATATATATATATATATATATATATATGAATAGAAGTTACTTAAAAAAAAAAAGCTCGTTTATCTATAATATTGAAAATTTGATAAATAAGGACGCCAATTAGGGTTGCTGCCCTAGGCGGCGTGACGGCTCTCGGCGGCCCTATATATTTATATATATATATACATATATATATATATATATATATATATATATATATATATATATATATATATATATATATATATATATATATATATATATATATATATATATACATATATATATATATACATATATATGTATATATATATATACTCATACATATATATATATATATATATATATATATATATATATATATATATATATTTATATATACATACTTATATATGGCACGTTAGTGCATCTTCATTTTGAAACCCTCAAACTACGCTTTATAGCTAACGATTACATAGAGTCTATGTAATCATAAGCTATAAAGCGTAGTCTGTGATAGACTACGCGTGATAGACTACGCTATAAAGTTTGTGATAGACTACGCTATAAAGCGTAGTCTATGATAGACTACGTCTTAAAATTTACACAGGCTACGTCGTATATTTTACGAGATTAAATAGGTTCTTTATATGGCCGACGATACGGGTTTCGAAGTGTAGAGACACAATCGTTTATTTTTAAAAAAGTCATCTATTTCAAGATTATTATCTTTCATTATGAATTTCTAGTATATATTGAATGCATTTAAATTTAAATATGAAATTTGCGAACGTTACGTCAGTAACCGTTGAATGCACTATATGATAATTTATGAAGCACTTCTGTTAATCTGCCAAAACTAATAAGAATTGTTTACTGAAGTAGCAGTTAGATTAAAAATTCGTTTCGGTTGAAGTTTACTTTTTTAAAGTCTTGAAGGTTGAAGTTTACTTTTTTAAAGTCTAAGACATACGGCGCATGCTTAGATTTACCTCGATTGACGTTTTAAAAGCTGCTATTGGTTTATGTCGAAGTTTTATAAACAATGGGTAAAATAAAATTTCATTTCATATTACCCGAAATAAATATTCACGTAAACATAGTCAAATTTTGGGACAAGTGTGAAAACAAAATATAACACAAATAAAAATACGATTATATATATATATTATAAATATGATTATAAATATGAAAAACAATAGTTAAATTAAAAACACAATGGCTTATTAGATCTTTAAATTATAAAATAAAGGCAAACCTTGCTTCTCACAATTTATTTTTCAAAATGTAGTTGAATTAAAATATTTTACATATAAACGTTAAAAAAAAGCAATTAAAAAAAAACAAAAAACACCAAAGAACATTGAGTGCATGAGAGTAAAAAGTGTCCAATAATAACTTGAAAGAACTTCTCTTTTCAGTAACCAGTTTTCAACAGCTATATTTTGTCTAAAAGTACATAAAAAAAGAGCTAATAGTTTTGTGAAAAATTTTATTTTTTTATCTTTTTTAATTTAGAGTCAAATAAAATCTGAAAAAGATAAAATTGTAAAAAGCAAGGTATGATTTTATTTTAATTTAATATCCAAGTAAAATGTTTTCGACAGCAAAAAAAAAAAAAGCATCTCTACCTAATAAGCACTATAAAATAACTATTTAAAAATATTTCTGTTTGCATTACATATCATAAAATCTAAGTTATTTAAAAATATGTATTGCTTAAAAGACTTTGTCTATTGCGTCTTATTCATCTGCATGTAAATCTCTGATGTTCTCATTATTACAACTGCTACTTTAGGCTTATGGTTTAATAGCTGCTATGTTCTATTTTAAAATAGCGTACGTCCATTATCCATTTTTCGCCTTATTATAAAATGGCAAGATAGACAAACTTTGTCGGTCAAACAAAACAAAAACCATATAATAAAGAAGCAAAAACTCGAATCTTATTTATTCTTACATCTCATTAACTAATTTTTCAAGTTTTGAAGTCATTTTAGCAACATCGCTGTTAATATGACTTCTATTAAATAGGGCGCTAAACAGTTATTAGGATAAACAAATAAAACTTCAATAACTAATGTTTGTTAAAATTCACTATTAATAAGAAATAAACATGCATGATAGTCGCTCAGAAATCTAGTGAATAACTGCGTGGATATGCACTTGAAGTTAGATAGATCCAATGACGCATAAATATAACTAGATGCGTGACTCGCAGCATTTTGCTTATAACTTAGTGAAGCCAGCGTCCGACATTTTGTGGTACGACAAAAATATGAGAAGCGACAAAAAACATTAGGAATTATTTATAAAAATAATTTTATTATTTTGATAAATTAAATTTGATTTGATTAATTAAGCATCTATAGCGAATTAATTTTTACTACATTTTCAATTTATATATATATATATATATATATATATATATATATATATATATATATATATATATATATATATATATATATATATATATATATACATACATATATATATATATATATATATATATATATATATATATATATATATATATATATATATATATATATATATATATATATATATATATATATATATAATATATAAATACAAATGACTAATATATTTAAGATTTTAGTATAATTTTAATTTATTTGAGACCAGACATGACTTTTATTTGAAATATTGATGATATTAGGGATCTGTTAAATGTTTAAGGTTCTTGAGGCACCTATAATGATTAATAAAGCAAATTTCAAATCATGAAAATTTACAAAATTAAAATCATATTTTAACAGTAGAAAACCTAAAATAAAACAGTAGATTGTATAGTAACAAAAGGTACCTTTGAAAATATTGAGTTAAAAGTAGACATGAATCAAAAACATGAAGCAAATAAGTTATAGGTAATATTTTTGACGTTTCTAATGGTTAAAAATCTAGCAGTAAAATTGTTAAATTTTAAAGAGCAACTACTTCAAAAAGAAGTAGTTGCCTTTTAAAATTTAACAATTAAAACCTATTTGAAAACTTATATCCAGTTTAAATTAGTCATAAAACTCTATGTAACGTATTCAGAGATTAAGATTTTTGCCATGTTGCGGTACGGCAAAAATCTTAAATTCTGGCTTCACTTTTTAGCTAAATTCATGCATCTAGTTATATTTATACGTCATTGGCTAGATCAATATTCAAAATAATCCTTTTTATCTTCAGAATGACTTTTTTTTTAAAACATATTCCGCCTTTAAAGAATTTTTACAATTACAACGTACACGAATAAAAGATTAACATGGGCAAAGAGAAAACTATAATTTTCTTATTACTAAGCCTCCTAATATATATATATATATATATATATATATATATATATATATATATATATATATATATATATATATATATATATATATATATATATATATATATATATATATATATATATATATATATGTATATATTTTATAATATTGCAAGAAAAAATTATTTGTACTTTTCATGTAATATTATTAAAAAATGCAAAAAAACAAAAAAAACAAAGCGTGTTTTTCTTTTTTAATTTTTAATTATTATTAGGACATTATTACTTTAATTTTTTTTTAACGTTAATTCATAGCAGTAATATAAAAAAAACTTTAACTGTAGAGATTTTAAACTGGGTTATAATTTTAAAGATGCTTAATAATTTACTTATTCCCGCCTTTAATAAAAAAACAACACGAAATTTAGAAAAAATATCTAGGTTTAGAAAAAATATCTAAAATATCCTATATAAAATTAATTTAAATGTTGATTTGGTCTTAA
Organism: Hydra vulgaris; assembly: GCF_022113875.1. Lineage (NCBI taxonomy): Eukaryota > Metazoa > Cnidaria > Hydrozoa > Anthoathecata > Hydridae > Hydra > Hydra vulgaris. The sequence continues at coordinate 5,468,807 of NC_061163.1, read as the reverse complement.
ATGAATACTTCTGAAGCTACCTTCTAAAGCTGCCGCACTAATATTAAATGTTTATTTTTACGCGAAGTCATTGTATTGCCATCATGAATTTTTTTAAAATTCATGATGGCATGAATTTCATGATGGCAATATAATGACTTGGTATATGTATAATAGTGTCAGTATAAAAAAATTTCACCGTGCTGAACCGGGATCCCGGTATTTCATAGACAAGATCTAGCATAGGCGGGGTGAATAATATTGCATATGAGCGCAATGTTGAAATTGTACGAGTTTTAAAGGAGAGGCCAGATCTCGGTAGATCTCGCATAAAAATAGGATTTTCATCCATAAAAAAACACCCTTAGAAAAAAACAAAAAAACAACAACAACAACAACAAAAACACTTTTGGCTATACTTAGAAAAAATAAAACATTTTTGGTTATAGAAGATATAGAAGGTACACTTGCTTTATCAAAACAACTATCAGATCACTTAATGAAAAATTTTTGATTTCTAAAAAAGAGATAATACAACTTTTTTTAAGAATAATGAATCTTATGTTTCAAATGTTACGAGTACCTTATCAATAAAATCACGAGATATCGAAAAACAATTTTCATACAAACATGTTCTAATCAAAATTGTCTAAATTACCTTAAAGGCTAAAATTTATTTTAGTCATTTAGAGATTATCTCATAAGAACTGGTGTAAAAGGTAACTGGCAATGGAGTGACTTTTATTGGAGTAGAGAATACACTAGGCACCTTTAAAGTTTATAAATTCGCAGTAAAATACCTTGACGTTAAGAATATTAAACAACTACGGCACGAAAAAAAAAAAAGAAAAGATAAAAAGATAAAACTTGCACTCGCAGTAACATGTAAAATAAAATCAATTAATACAAAATAATTTTGTAGTTTTCTATAAGGTAAAGATATGTTCAACTAAATATATTTAACTGAGATTTTTTCTTATTTATATGCAACATTTACCAATTACGCGTAATTACTTATTTTATAAGAACGCGTAATTATCTTTATTTTAACTCTCATTTGGTTGTATTTTTTTTTCACGATTACGTAACAAATTAATTAACGACAAAAAATAATCTAATTAATTTTTTGTTATCAATTAAAAAAAAAAAATATCCTACTTGTAATATATGTTCGCTGCGACGATTCTTTGATTTGATTATCTTCCTCATCTAAAGAACATTCAGAAAGTATTATGACACCAAATTGCTTTGAAAACTAAGCCATAAACTCTAAGTAGACTTAGGATAAAATTTGGCTAGAAAAGTAAATAAAATGTAGCCTATCGTTTAGAAATCCCAACCACATATTAAATAAATTTATCTATAAATAACATTTTATTGCGGTGTTTATTTTATCACGCAAAATCAAATAATTAGCACGATAAATAATTAGCCGCGACATAAGTGCTATAAAATTGGGCCAAACCAATTCTTTTGAACAACAAAAAAATGCGTTTTTAGTTTAATAGACTTTATTAACTTATTTTTTTTCGTATTGAAATTAATAATCTGCTTCTATTAGTTCTTTAAATCTCACAAAGTATTTGTTTCAATATAGGTGGAAGAAAATACTTAAATTTAAAATTGTTTTTCTATATATCATGTTAAAACATGTCAATCTGGTTCTTAACTCAAAAACACAAATTTTGGAGATTTTCAATTGAGTTAGAAATGAGATCGCAAATATATCTATTGCAAAACAAATTTGCATTATTAAAATCAAATAAAACACTTGTTATTGAATAACATACCAGAGCTCGATGAGCCAACGGAAATTCGAATACCTCTTCTTTTTAATTTCTTTGTTATAATAATATCTTTGCTTTTGGAAGAGAATTCTCCAGTAGACAAACCTGTACGTAAATGAGTGTCCGACACATCTAAAAAAGCAGACGAACTATTTTCAGTATTACTTTCGTAATCACTTGTTTCACTGTCTGTTAAAGCTTGATCAATTAAACTTGAAGTTTCTGAATCTTCATTACATAATCTTTCGGGATCGTAAATCGTTAATCGTTTCATATCGTTAGTCGCTAGTCGTTCCCAATCGTTACTTTTATCTGAAAAAACAACTTCGTTAATACTCCCACAATCACTTATTGCACTATCTACTGATGCATCATGGGAAAACGTAGAAATCGAGTGTACAATTCCTAAGTTGCTATTTTCGAGAAAACTATTAGAACCGTCACATTTGTTAAATAAACCAGCTGAACTAAATTCACGACAATCGCTATCAAAGCAAGCAGATAACTCCCCACAATTATTATTATTGTCAAAAAAGATTGCGCTTGGTATAGATTTTTCAGCAGAGGATTTAACAAAATTCAGTACACTGTTTGGAAGTGACCCTATCAAAGGGTAATCAGGAATGTTGTTAATCTTTTTCATGATATCGTCAACTTCGTTTTCCTCTTTATTTTTCAAGTCTCTTAAAAGGTTTTTAAGCGAATTTAAAATGTCGTTTCGTTCAACAAAACATCTCCATCTGCGATTTCGCAACTGTCCAAAAACTGTAACATTTGTATTTGCAGGTATCAAAGTATCTCTCCGTCCAGAAATAAGGTAATAATCTTTCTTTATCTGACAAACAAATTCGTCTCTTTTAAAAACACCTTTAAAAAAACGAAGAACAAAAATTAACAATTGAAAACCATGAAAATATAAATAAAAACTTAAATATATAAGTAAAAACCTTTGTTTCCAAAAAAATCGATCATTTGTTGATCGAACTGTATTGCTAATTCCTTCATTTCCAACAACGATTTCTATAAGCAACAATATAAAATATAATAAATATATGAATTTATAAAAACAAAAGTTCAACTTTAAAAAATAATACTTTTTATTCGTTAATTTTTTTTTTTTAAATGAAGTTTCATTTATAAAATGAAATTGACGAATAAAAACAAAAATGTTAAACAAGATTAATCAAGAATATATTTTTCAGCAGTTTGTAGAAGACTTAATTTCGTGCAATGTCATGATGGAACTTTTAACCATGCAGCTCTCATCCCCATATTGTCATAAAAAAAAGGTACTCGCATAAAATGAAGGTTTATAACATAATACAGTCCCTAATAATAAATGAGTAAGCAATAATATCGACAAGTTCACAGTAACTTGCCTATTTCATACCGCCAAGAAGTCCATAACACTTGGCTTTAAGTGCCTATTGATATCTGCAAATATTTGTTTATAATCAAAAAATTTTAAATTTATGAAATTCATCAAATTAAACTGATTATATTATTTGCAAATAGAAAAAAAAATTCAAAAATATTGATATTTCATTTAAATATTCAAACTGATAATATTTAATACTGCAATAATAATGTACTGTAATCAGTGCTGCTTAATACATTAAATAATTTTTGCGAAATAAAAAAAAAAAAAAAAAAATTTACATTCTCTGACATTTTTATTAAAAAATTAAATAAAGAAATGCTTACATAAACACCAATATTAATAAACTAAACTGAAAAAACAAAAATAATAAGTAAAAATTGAAAACAGTAAACTTAACTAAATTGAAAAAGTTTACTTTTTAAAGAGCAATTACAACGTCAGAAAGTAATATCTTCAAATCTTCTTCATTTTTAGATATTTTGTAGAAAATAATGAAATTAGGCAACTGCTAAATTTTTTTTTAAATTCCTATTAATTGGAGAGATTTGGAGAGAATTGGAGAAAATTGGGTCTCAAAATATGTGCATGGAGTGCAATTGCTACTTTGAGGGAAGTTTTAGTAACATGATTTTAGAGATGCATTCCTTTTTTATTTTTTACTCCGCGTAGATTTCTACTGAAAAATAAAAATTCAATATGTTTACACTTTTTGTTATCTAGAAATCATAGTTCAAAACCGCTAAGTTTGAAACTTTACATGTACTTTAGGCAATAATATCTCCTAAGGTCATAACTTGCACATTAATTCTCTAATTGTTTTTAAAAGCCACCAATACATACATTTAATTTTTACAAAAAAAAATCATGTGCATGCAAGAGCCTGGGGCAGAGTAAGCTGCCAAAAATGGATTTTGTGGTTAATGCGCTTTGTTAGATTTCCTGTAACAAACGTGACCGTAGGTTTACCATGAAATGTATAAGTTATTTAGTTTCCTTATACATGAGTCTTCCAATATGTGAAAGAAAATCATGTGCTCAAGTGATAAAAAGCCTACAGAAGTCCTAGAAGTAATATTATTTCGCCACATTTTGAACTTACACAACACCCTAACAACGGTATAGATATGCTTAGCAACAACTACTTTACATGGTGAATAATTAGTACTCTAATTAAAAACTCTATAAAAGATAAAAGACATTTTTATAACAGAAGTGTACAACAGTGCTTGATAAAAATTATTTTTTAACTTTTTTAATGTAAAAAAATATTTAACAATAGGTTTAAGTAATGCGATTGTAAAAGTGTAATATCATAAGTAAGGGAGAAATATATTTTTAATATGACTACCAATTTGCAGTGATATTTGTGTTGATGACTGTAATAATTTCTACACAGTAAATTCCTTTTGCACAATAAATTTTATATTTGAATTAAACAATTATTAAGGATAACTAGTATTTCCTTTTGTACAATCATTTGTAATACAATCTTTAGGCAACCATTAATAATTACTTTTAAGCAACTTGATGATGAAAACTGGATTTTGGCTAAAAGATTTTTTCCAGAAAATTTTTCCAGCTAAATTCTCTGAAAACCAAAAAAAGTATTTTAGAATAAAAAAAAAGAAATCTAAATGTTGATACCTTCTTCAATAAAAATGGTCAAATGAGAAAAAATATATCTTTTACTTCTGTATATAGATGTTAGGAAACCCTTGTTGATATACTCTGTCTTGCTGATAATGTTTTGGCAAAAGTTAAAAATGATTTTCCTTTTTTAAAAAACTTTCATTTGAAGTCATTATCTGATTTTGCATCATCTAACTATGGAAATATCAACTTAGAAGCACTTTAGAAAGTTTGCAAAGCATAGCAACTCTTCCTTCAAAGGTATAACTACAATGAGCCGCCAAGAGAAAAAAAAATCAATGCAATAGAGAGTCAGCAGGAGCAAAATGTGTCATCAGGAGTTTTGTTGATGCTGGAAACATTTTATTGACTGCAGAAGATCTTTGTAATGGTGTAGGAATTAAAAATGCTTATTTTGCTGTAGTCAAAATAGACTCAAAGGCTTCTCTTTTACCAGGCCACAATCTGATTCCCATCCCATAGCAGCTATCATCCTATTAAGTTTTTCCTTGATCACATTTTAATGTGGAGATTTTTCCAAATTGGTAAAAGTAAAAAATAAAACTATACAAATGCGCAAATGAGACATTCCATACTTCAGTTGAAATTGTTAAGCCCTGCATAACAATTTTCAAAAACTATGCATTGATAGAAGTGTTAACACTCTCAGGTTTTGTCCACAATTTAATTGCGCTGAATCATTTTTTGATAATGAATCATTAGGAGAACACACATGCTATCAGAAAACCACAATTTCAATCTGTGAATCTATGATAGATAAAGCTATAGGCAAAAGTTAATCAAAAAATTATAAAATTCCAAAAGGATATATATTAACTAAACAAAAATCTCAAACCTAAATTCTTCTGATTATCTTCTATTATCCCATTCTGTCATTAAATAATAAATTAAAAACTTTACAAACATCACTAGATGGGCATTACAAAGAAGAAAAGTGTTCAGGTATTCTTCAAAGCAATAAACATTATTAATGCAGATGTTTATGTGTGGAGAAGAACATCGGAACAAACTGAATCCAAAGAAGTCAGATTAATGGAACTGATGATGTGAGATATGCAACTCAAAATAAGGATGATAATTTAAACAATAATATTCAGCTGATAGAAAAGGAGTTAACTGCTGATATTCAAATTGGTGATTGGGTTGTTATTTAACATAATATGCAATGGTATCCTGCAATAATTCAAAATGTAGAACTTTGTAATAGAATAAAATTTTATTTTTGAGTGCTAGATCTCTTTTACTAAGATCTGTAATTATTAATTTTTTAATCAAATTATTTAAATGTAGGAAAATTTTTAAACTCAACTATTATGTCAATGATATTTATGTTTCTCATATAGAATATTTTACTGGAAAAAACTGTTTCATGTGGCCAACCAAAGAAAATTTTCTCCAATATTCATTTTTTGACATTGTTAAAAAATGAATATTGGAGAAAAAATTGAATATTTTTTGACATTGTACCAATACAAAGTAATCAAAGAAGGGAACTTTCTCTTTCAAAGGACAACATTGATAACAGGAAAATTAATTGTTTTTTTTTGTTATTAACTTCCTCAAGGCCGAGAAGGCCACTACAGGCGAGGAGAAGGCCACTACAGGCGAGCTACTTAATAGTGGTTATAACCCTCTCTCAACTCTATAACTCTGAAACACGAATCTTGATAAACAAGGCCACTGCGCGGAGAAACAAGTTGAGCGCGGTACTACCAGGGATGAGGTGGTGATCGAACTCGGAACCTCTCGCTTTTGAAGCAAGTGTTTTACCACTACACCACTACCGCACGTTGGCAATAGATAAACTACTTTAAAGCTTTATTTTGTTTATAATCTTAAAGAAAATGTTTTTCTTATCCCTTTTTTTATTGGAAAAAAAATTAATCTGAAATTTATATCATTTTTTAATATTGATATAAACACTTCAAAGTGTTTGATTTTTGGCTATTTCTTTCAGAGTTCTGTTATCAAAAATTTTTTATCTTCATTTTTAATTAGAGTACTATTTATTCATAATGTAAAGTAGATGTTACTAAGCATATCTGTACCATTGTTAGAATATTGTGTAAGTTCAAAATGTGGTAAAATAAGACTACTTCTAGGACTTCTGTAGGCTTTTTATTACTTAAGCATATGAATTTTTTTTCAGATATTGGAAGATTCAAGTTTAAGGAAACCAAATAACTTATACATTTCAAGGTAGACCTAAGGCCATGATCGTTATAGCTAATCCATTTTTGGCAGTTTACCCTGTCCTAGTCTCTTGCATGCACATGATTTATTTTTTGTAAAAAATGAATGTATGCCTTGGTTGCTTTCAAAAACAATTAAGAAATTTATGTGCAAGTTATGGGGTTAAGGGATATTAATGCTCAAAGTACATGTAAAGTTTCAAATTTAACGGTTTTGAACTGTGATTTCTAGACAATAAAAAGTGTAACTATATTAAATTTTGATTTTTAATGAGAAGCAGAAAAATCAAAAAGGAATGCATCTCTCAAATTTATGTTGCTAAAATTGCCCTTCAAATTAGCAATTGCACTCCATGCACAAATATTTTTACAAAATGGGCCAAATTTCTGGACCCAATATCTCCCTAATTAATAAGAAATTTAAAAATAAAATTTAACAGTGGCCTAATTTCATTACATTCAACAAAATATTTAAAAATAAAGACAATTTGAAGACATCACTTCTAGAATTTGCCTATTTTGTTAACATTTCTCTGATGACTCTTAATAAATTCAGGTTATCACAACAAACTTAAATTTATCAACATATACTTTATACTTTAAAAATATTTTTCAGTATTAGGAAAATGTGACTTTTTTTCTTGTTTATAACTAGATATGTGCTATTTTTTTAAATACTTGTTTTATAAGAAACTTTTTTTTACCATTACTACTTTATATAAACATAAACAACTCTAACTGTAAATTATTAAACCATCTTTAACTAAACATAAACAACTCTAACTGTAAGTTATTAAACCATCTTTAAATAAACATAAACAACTCTAACTGTAAGTTATTAAACCATCTTTAAATAAACATAAACAACTCTAACTGTAAGTTATTAAACCATCTTTAAATAAACATAAACAACTCTAACTGTAAGTTATTAAACCATCTTTAAATAAACATAAACAACTCTAACTGTAAGTTATTAAACCATCTTTAAATAAACATAAACAACTCTAACTGTAAGTTATTAAACCATCTTTAAATAAACATAAACAACTCTAACTGTAAGTTATTAAACCATCTTTAAATAAACATAAACAACTCTAACTGTATGTTATTAAATCAGTATATACTAGAGTAATGATGATTGCATTAAGCAACGGAATATGATTTATGTGATGTTTCAAAGCTTTGAAAAATATTTTTTCTCCTAATGTCTTTTTTTTATAATTATATCATACTAACTTACTAAACTATAATCTAAATTATAGATTTTAAATTACAATATATTAACTTACTAAACTGTAATCTAAATGATAGATTTTAAATAAATTAGTATAATTTACTAAACTATAAACTAAATGACATATTTCAAATTACCTTTAGTGCAGCTAACTTTTGATTTTTTTGTTTTGGCAGAGGAGGCATTTCTTCCTTAATAAAATCAGCTAAAATAATAAAGCAAAACTTTACATAACAACATAGGAAATACTTTTCGTCTCCTTAACATAAAAATCTTTAAACATTCTCTTTGTGATGAGGTACAAAATTTTATTTGCTCTCATTTACATGCAATAATATCACATAAAAGTTAAAATATAAATTAAAAATTTATAATTTATTATGAGTTTTATGTGTCACAGCAGTGATACCATATCAGAAATGGTACAACTGCTGTGACACAAACAATTCATAATAAATTATAAATTTTTAAACATAAAAAACTATTACTTGTAGCTCTTTACTTATTTAGTTTATTTTATTTGATAGTTTTTTTTTTCTTTTTTTTGTAGTGAATTTGGTTCAAAATAAATTTTTTTCATTCTCATTTTCAAATTTTGTTAAAAAATATAACCAATAATTTATATTTTTTAATAAAATTTAGAAATATAGTTTTAATTATTAATATAATTAAAATAGTCACTTTTAACAAGATTTTATTTTTTATTTTTTAAAACTTAATGTAAGATTTAAAAACCTGAGCAATCAAGACATCTATCAGGAAACTAACAATCCATCAAAGCCTGTTTAACGTTTTGCAAATCATAGGACTTCCTGTTTATTGAAAAAGCTAATGGATTTTAACTTTGATATAAAATTACATATTTCTGTCTGGTAGAAAAGTTTTCCTAAACTCTGTCAATGCTCGCATTGATGTGTTTTAAAGTATTTTTGAAATTTTAAACATTTTTAATTTGTTTTCTCTCACAAATACTATCATGGCATCTGCTCAAAGATGCTATTATTTCTAGTTCCTTCAACAAAAACTTATTCTCCTGTGACTCTTCATTCAGCAAAGTCTTATTCTTTCACTGTATCTATAGCTATTTGCTCTAAAAACTTCTATACGTTTAGCTTTTTTCTTGCACTTTAACTCTTAGGAGCTCTCCCCCATCTTCATCTATCTTACATCCTCACACAATGTACGGCTTTTGCTTTTACAAGTCTTCCATCAACCGTTCCATGCTATTTAACTTTATTCTTTTTTTTCTAGTAACTTAATACTTGTTGCTTGCAGCTTTGTTGGGAGTGAATCAAAATAATAATAGTAAAAAAAAAAAAAATCCTTATAAAAGACTATTTAATAAGCCTATAAATATATATATACTGGAGTTTGTCTAAATATAAGAAAAGCAAAAACATAAAGAGTAAAAATTTTTTCAATCATAACATTAAATAAAAAAATTAGAAAAAGATTAGAATAGTTAAATAATGAAAACAGCAACATAAAACAGTTATATCTATTATTGGAAAATGTCAAAAATCTTATCTGCTTTTTTTAATTAAATTTGTATGGTTTAGCTTTTTTTAGCAAGCTAGAATCAATGAAAATAGACGATGGTACCCAATTCAAAAAGATTTGTATTAAAAAAAGATTCTGAGATGTGTTGTACAGCCAGATAGTAAATATAAACAATAAATTGTATAAATAATTTATACTTTGTTAGTGGATGATTCAATTGATTTTTTTTTGCATTTACTTTTTGTTTGATATATTATAGAAATTTTCTAACATAAAGTTATATATATTAGAAGATTTTACTAATTATTTAGATATATTATAGAACACCTAATATCTGCTAAAATTTGTTTACAACAACTTTGCTTTGTTAGCTTTTGAAGTTTAGAAGATAACAAAATGATTCCTTTGATAACAAAACATGGGAGGGATGCACATACATTGACAAAAATAGGTAGAACATGCATACTAAATAATTTATTTGAAATTTTTGCCAGATTATAGGCACTGGCATCATCAGCATATAATATAATATAATTACAATTTGTGTATTACAATATATATAATGGACATTATGTTAAAACAAATTTTTAAACTTCATTTTTTTCATATTTACATAAAAGAACCCATTATATAGGTGAAATCAAAGTTTTTAAAAATTTTTGTATTGTTATTTAACAGTCCAAGTTTTTGTAATTATATTATATTATATGGTGATGATGCTAGTGCCAATAATCCGACAAAAATTTCAAATAAATAATTTAGTATAGAGAGAATTACCTGGTGTTTTAAAGTAGTTTATGTATATATATATATATATATATATATATATATATATATATATATATATATATATATATATATATATATATATATATACATATATATATATATATATATATATATATATGTATATATATATATATATATATATATATATATATATATATATATATATATATATATATATATATATATATATATATATATATATATATTAAACTGCTTTATTTTGATGTCATGAAAAAATTAAGTACCACGAAGTCTTACCTGCTGTGCACACTGATATTTTATCAGTAGATTTTTTTATTATTTGAATTTGGACCACTTTTAGGGGTTGCTCAAGTGCCTCAAAAGTCATAATTTAGACTTTTGAACCTTTTTTTAGCCAATTTTTGGCACATTTGAGCAAGTTTTAAAACTCAAAATAAAAAAATTTTCTTTTAAGAATTTCTACCAAGGTAAAAAAAAAAAACAAATAAAAATGCATGTTAATTTTATTTATGGGAAATATTAAATATAAATTGGTAACTTTTCAGATATTTTTTTCAGAAGTTTTTTGAAAGAAGCACCACATATATGTTGAATAAAACTTTAAGCAAATTCATACAACAAACTTTTTGTTAAATTATTATTTAAAAGAAATATATAAATAGTTGTTTAAGAATAAAAGCAAAAGCTGTCTTTACATTTTTAACAAAATCATAAGTTGTCATTTATGAGCTTAACAGTTCTTTTGTTGCAACCATTTACTTATTTTTAACAAAATCATTGTTGTCCTTTATGAACAGTTCTTTTGTTGCAATCATTAACTTATTTTTAACAAAATCATTGTTGTCCTTTATGAACAGTTCTTTTGTTGCAATCATTAACTTATTTTTAATTATTACTATTTTTATAAATACTATTGTAAAAATGATTTACGTAAAATAAACAGCTTGTTGTTGTTGTTGTTGTTGTTGTTAACAACAGCAAGATAAAAAACAGCACCCTCAAATTTTAGGTAGAAATCATTGCAAGTGCAATATTTGAATGAATGGAGATTCATCCATTGACAGTCACTTTTACTCCAACCTATCATAAGAAACACAAGTCACAAATTTTTTGTAAAATCTAAAGAATCGAGGACTTTAATGTTGGCTCTCATTTGGGCTGATGGATATTCCTTCTTCACATTTTTCATCATTTACGACTATAGCACAATAAAACAAGGGTCCAGAAACCATGTGCAAACAGCATAGAATGATTTGATGTAAAATAAGCATGGAATGATCTTAATAAAAAAAACCATGTAGGTTTTTACATAATTGGCTACCAATTTTGTAAAATACTATTTTTCTCTAGCATATACATATTTTTTTCACTTCTGTGCCCAAAACAAAAGTTTGAGTAAAATGATGTTAAGAAAACTATGGATTCCTGTGGAAACTTTATGAAAATATTATCAGCAGTGGTTATTTAAAAAAAAGTAGCTAAATAACTCAATATCTGAACTTGTTGATACTTATGATGCATTGAATTTGCAGCAACTTATTTTCGATAAGAATTTTTCTTGTTTTTTAGCAAACTGCAAGTTCTATAGAATTTGTCAATTGCTTAATTCTATAGCAATAGCTACATAGTACACATTAACTATACATAGGTATATATATTTTTTGTGAAACAAAAAGTAATATCTTACTCTTTTTTACACAAAAAATATACATACCAATGTATAGTTAATTATATCTATATATTCTGACTTAATTTCATTTTTGGGTGGGATTACAAGGAAGTACTATATTAAGTTTACATTTGTGTACTTTCTGAGGGCAAGTACAAGTCCCTAGCAGTCCACCACGCTTTCTTTATGGAAAAAGGTAGGGAATTGAAGCTTTATGGCAAAAGGAAGGATTTTGTTACACATTAACAAATACTTAGCTTTTTAATAAATAAGTAAACACAATAAATTCATTTTTGGTACCTACAACCTAAAGCTCCAGCTTCTTATGGGTGAAATAGCCAATCTTATGAGATTAATGAAGCGGCAAATTTTGTGGTTGCCTTCTAAACAACTGGTTTCTTTAAGCTGAACTAGCCTCTATTGCACCATATCAGGTAATTATCAACTTAAAAAATATGATATGTGTAAATATAGTATACAAGGATACCAGTATAATAAAAAATTGTTTTGAAAATTAATGAAGCATAATTTTTTTTAAACAAAAATTGAAATTTTTCTTCTTTTATTCAGAATATGAAACCTTTTTAGCAAATAAGAAGGGAAATCAGGTTTGAGCAGAATCAGGCTTTAAATCTATTAAACGACACACATAGATTATGGACCCTTATCTTATTGTGTCAGGCTCAGCTGATAAATAAATGTGAAGAAAAAGGTAAAATTGCTCAAACAAAATTAGCAAATATCCGTCAGCCTAAATGAGAGCAAACATAGAGGTCCTCAATTATTTAGATTTAAGTGGATCAAAGCTGTCAAACTTGGTTCAATTAATCATTTATGAATTTATGCTTTTAATGTTTGCATTGATTTTTTTTTTTTAAATGCAAAAATATGCATCAAAGGACTAGACCGAGCTGTCGAGCCCAAATGAAATAAGGAAAAAATAAGGAAGAGAGAAAGGATAAAAAAATTTACAATATATATTAAACAGATGTTCAGAACAAAAACAAAGATACTATAGTAAAGCGTGTAGTAAAAAATAATAATGATAATTTAGATACCCCGCATGTAATAAAAATGTAATAAAAACAAAACAGGACACATAAGTAACCATAAATCTACAGTAAATACAAATGTTTAACATACTTACAGTAAAGTGGTAAAGTGAGGTTAACTGGGTTAAAAGGGTAAAGTGAGGTTAACTGGGTACAGGTGTTAACTGGGCCACTGGCTGTTCATACTTCTGCAGTTTGAATACACCGCTTTTACTGATGTTTCCCAAACGATCCACTAGGCAGCACTACTTGCTGCTGATTTTGAATGCAAATGGCAGCCATTTTAAAATTTTATTAAGCATTTGTTGTTCTTGGAAGTCACATGTATTGTTTTACTGCAGCGTTAGAAAGTTGATAGAATCTGTGTTTATCAAGTTTTGTGAGTTTTAATAACTGATTTCTGAACTTTAATATAGTGCTTATTTGAATAATTATCACAAATTACGCAAATATTTAAAATACTGGTAAGTTTTTGTAAAAATATGAATTTTGATATAGTGGGGTTAAGTGGGCCGGCTATTCATGTGGTTATATGGGACGGCCCACTTAACCCCACCAATGAAAAATTAATTTAATATAATCATTTAATTAACATTTATATCAACTAATTATGTTTTTTTTTTATTCCAGTTTATAAATAAATTAAATTAAAATGCCCCGCCAACGTCAACGAACCACAACGCACAGATCGTATTCCATTGATGCTTTAAAAATGGCAACTGAAAAAATTATAAAAGGAGAACTATCGATAAGAAAAGCAGCGGCCAGTCATCAGATACCAAAAAATACATTAGCCAGGTATGTGCTCAAAGTTCAAAATACACCTGATGGAGTTAAGGTTAATTTTCGACCATCAAATGAACATTTACTCGTTTTCAACTCAAGTGAAGAATTGCTATTGAAAAAATATATTCAAGATACAGTCAACATGCATCATGGACTTTCATTTACCCAAGTTCGTCGCTTAGCTTTTGAGTTTGCCATAGCAAATAACAAAAACGTGAAATGTAATTGGACAGAAGAAAAAATGGCTGGAATAGAATGGCTGCATTCATTTATGAGACGACAGAGTTTGGCGCTAAGAACCCCCAAACAAACTAGTCTTAGCCGTTGCACTAGTTTCAATAAAACTAATGTTGGAGCATTTTTTTCAAATTTAGAAGGTGTTATTAACCGATTTAATCTAAAAGCACAAGACATTTTTAACTTAGATGAGACTGGTCTCACAAGTGTACATAAACCAGTAAAAGTTTTAGCTTTAAAGGGGCAAAAGCAAGTTGGCCAGGCAACATCAGCTGAACGAGGTGTCTTGGTTACAGCATGTTGTATTGTTGGAGCTACAGGAACTGCAATACCTCCATATTTGCTGTTTCCCAGAGTGTTTTTTAAGGAACACATGATTAAAGGCGCACCTGTTGGAACAAAAGGTGCAGCAACAAAATCTGGATGGATGATTTCAGATATTTTTATTGATGTCCTCAAACATTTTGTCGATCACGTAAGACCTACAACAGACAGTCCAAAGTTGGTATTATTAGACAACCACGAGAGCCACTTAAGTATTGCTGCGTTGAATTATGCAAAGACTAATGGCATAATGTTGCTGACCTTCCCTCCGCACTGCAGCCATAAGTTGCAGCCTCTGGATGTAAGCGTATTCGGTCCCTAAAAAAAAACACTACAACAGAGCCTGCAATGATTGGATGACAAACCATCCTGCGACTCCAATCACAATTTATGACATAGGAGAATTACTGGGGACTGCTTTTCCGTTAGCATTTACGCCAAGGAACATTTCCTAAGGGTTCAAAGCAGCAGGAATCTGTCCATTTGATTCCCAAATATTTAGAGAGGAAGATTTTTTAGCTGCAACAGTTACAGATAGACCAGATCCAACTGTTTCAGATACAATCATTGAATCGACAACATTACCCTCAACATCAGTATCAACCACCATAGAAATACCAACCTCACTAACTGACTGTCAACTTATTTCTCCGGAACAAATACGACCATTCCCTAAAGCCCGAATGCGTAAAAATAACAGAAAACCAAGGCAGAAAGGAAAGTCTGCTGTTTTAATGGATACTCCAGTCAAACGGCAATTGGAAGAAGCTGCACAAATGCGTGCAAATAAATCTAAGCCTAAGTCCATTGCCCTAAGAAAAGAAAAGCGTAAAACATTAATAGAGTCCAGTGATGAGAGATCATCAGAAGTAGAGTATGCCGATTCTTCATTGGATATTTCAGAATTATCTTCTGGAGAAGATACGGATGATTTTAACCAGCCCATAACCGTCGATGATTTCGTGCTTGCTATGGTGCACGGAGCTAAGAAAAAGTCTAGCAGGCACTATATTGCCAAAATAATTTCGAAAACGCAAGATGGTTTCAACGTTAAGTGGCTGAAAAAAAAATTTATATTACAGATGAGGAGCTGACCTTCCTTCCTGCATCCGATATTGTTCGAAAATTGCCAACTCCTCTATTTCACGGAGAAACAGGACGATTCGCCAATTTATATTCCTTTCAATTCGATTTTTCCGATTATTCTATTGTTATGTAAACATAGTGTTTTATTAATGTTTAATAGTTGAAATATTCATACAATTTTATCACATAGAAGGTGTATTTTTTCACTAATTTGTGTTTTTTTTATTGTATAATTTTATTGTTATCACGTTTATTTTGTTTATTAATTCCATCTTTCTTAACTAAATATATTATCAAACTAAAAACTAATATTATTGTAGTTTCACTAGTATGTACCCAGTCAACCCCATAGGGTGGCCCAGTTAAACCCATCACTGTGGTTAACTGGGCCACGGGACACATGTCTAAAAAATGCAATATTTACAAGGCCACAGCATATATTAACTAATTCATTTGAATTTATTAGATGGAATATTAATATTCTCATAGTTATGAACAGAAAAAATATTGAAAAGCAGTAATTTGTTGCAATTACATCACCCAAAAAAAAACTGTACCCAGTTAACCTCACTTTACCCTACATATGTATAGATATATCAGTATTTAAAATGAATAAATATAAAATCATAGGAGGTATAAGATAAAGAAAAAATATTATTGCTTTAGTATAATTATAATTTATTAAGTGGTGGTAATAAACTTCACCTTAGAATCACGTTTATTATTACCAGTGTTTTGAAGAGGCTCAGCACTAATACCTAGTTTATCCTGTCAGATAAACATCATTGCTATTTATGCTTTACCCCCCAATTTACACCTACCCCATACTGCAGTAAAAAAAGACTTTACTACAAAGCAGCCAAAACCCAAACTTCACCCAAATTTGTAAAGCATTTATATTTTTGAGAAAATAATATGGATAGTGAGAGTAGTGAATTCAATACCAAGTAATATAAAAAATTTAAAATAAAATAAAATTTATATAAGATAAATATGTAAAATGAAATATAAATAAAGTTTTTTAACAAAAATAACAAACTAAAATAAACTAAAATGTAAATGATAATATAAAATAATAAAAATCATTCTGATAGAAAACGACAAAATACTCAACTACACTACCAATGTGATAGAAAACCACAAAATACTCAACTACACTACCAATAAGTACTAAACTTTATTAAAACTACACTACCAATGTGATAAATTCTGTTAGATAAAACTTTATTAAAAAGTACAACAAATTGCTAAAATAGGTACCTTTTGGATAAATAAACTCAAGCTGATAAGATATAGAAATATATATGAAATTATAAAAACAACATAACCATACAAAGTTTAACACCGCCATAGAAACCTAGATCAAATATTGTTAACCAATAAAAAAAAAAGGTTTCAAATAAAATATAGCAATAACGACGAAAACAGTAAATGAAACCACTACATCGTCAAAAATGACAAGCAAAAAGCTAACATTTTTACATATATATACATGTATATGCATACATACATATATACATAGATATATATACATATATACATACATACACACACAAATGGTTGTCAAAGTAAATATTGAATGTTCCAGTACAAAAGAGTCAAGTAGAAACTGACGTAAAAAATCACGAACCACATCTAGCTGACCCAGCCATTTGTTCAATACATATTTTAAATCTCTCTTCCTAATTTTTTACTTATTACACGTGGACTTGAATTAAAAATAAAAACTGTTAAGCGCATAAAGGACAATATTGATGTTGCTAGAAGTGAAGAGAAGAAACAGATTTGGCTTTAATTCTTGAACAACTGCAAAAAAAACAAAAAAACAGTGAATAAATAAAACAAAATATTTTTTTTAAATAATAATTTAATAAAAAGTTTGTTGTATGAATTTTCTTGAAGTTTTATGCAACATATGTGGTGCTTTTTTCAAAAAATTTAAAAAAATATCTGAAAAGTTACTGTAATATACAATAACTGGAAAAAATTGCATAATTGCATATTTACAATTTTGTAGACAGATTATTTTTATTTTGTACAATTTTGTATTACAGATTATTAATTTTTGTAGACATAATTGCATATTTACAATTTTGTAGACAGATATATAATATTTCCCATAAATAAAATTAGCATTTTTATTTGGTTTTTTTTATAAGAAGAAACTTTTTGAATAAAAAAATTTTTTTTTTTTTGAGTTTTAGAACTTGCTCAAATGTGCAAAAAATGAGTTAAAAAAAAGATTCATAAGTCTAAAAGATGACTTTTGAGGCACATGAGCAACCCCTAAAAGTGGTCCTAATTCAAAATAAAAAAAATTCTACTGATAAAATATCATTCTGTGCAGCAGGTAAGACTTTATGGTACTTTTAATTTTTTCATGACATCAAAATGAAGCAGACTAATATATATATATATATATATATATATATATATATATATATATATATATATATATATATATATATATATATATATATATATATATATATATATATATATATATATATATATAGGCCTGTAGCAACCGGGGAAGGGGGGCAGCAGGGGCATTCGCCCCCTCAATAATTTATCAAATAAAGAAGTTTAAAGAAATTGGCTAAAAAAAAAAAAAGATCCTCAAAATTGTTTCAGGATAATACTACCCCCCCCCCCCCCCATATAATTTTTGTTCCTACAGGCCTGATACATATATATATATATATATATATATATATATATATATATATATATATATATATATATATATATATATATATATATATATATATATATATATATATATATATATATATACTGCATACAACAAAAGATAGTTAAGAATTGAAGCATATAAAATAGTAATGCATAATTCAATAAAACTGTCACATTAAATTATTTATAAAAATAAATTTAAATAAAAACCTGGTTTATATAGTTGTTGTATATGTATATTTTGTTAGACATGATACAAAATGTGACGCTTTATTTGTATTATCATTTATAAATATTTAAAAATTAGTTAATTTAAAAATTAGTTACAAACCAATATTTTTTATAAATCAGTCAAAACGTCTTAAAAAATCTGGCTGTATTAGATATCCAATAATCCTGTTTAAAAAAGTATACGAATATAAGTGAGTTGAACACAAATATTTGTATACTTAGATTAAAATATGAAAAAAAAAAGTTATAATATTAAATTACAGTTAGCTAGAATATAAAAATTTCAAAAAATAAAAATTGAAATATTTTCTGAAAAAAAGGTATGATCATTCAAATAAATTATTTATTGAATGATCATAAGTTAATACTTTACAAGTAATTACAATAAAAGTAAATTTATAAATGGATTTTTTTGAAGGGAAATCAAAGCATTGAAATAAGGAGAAAACTAGATTGTACACAAGTTGTACACAAAGAAATAATTAAATCTAATACACAAAGGAATAATTACAGTAAAAAACTGAAAGATAACTTAAACAAGAGTTTTGATTGATGGAAAATAAGATCAAAGCTTACTGAAGAAACAAACATGGTAGTATTTATTGAAAATTGAAAGAGATGCATCAATACAATGATGGAACAGAGGGTTAGCAAACGCTAAACTTGAAATGAATTAGAAATATGGTTTTAATAAAGGTGAATGATAATCAAAGTAAACGTAGAGTACTATTACTGCCATTTACCAATAAAGGAATATCAACAACATCTTGACGACTATTAGCAGTAACTAGGTTAAAATTCAACAGCTTCTAGAAAACCCAACTTATTACTGAAGAGAGGTTACATCCAAAAAATAGATATAGTATCTCAAAAGCATATTACCATATGTTGCATTAACATATTATAATATGCTTTTAAATTTAACACATGATAATATGCTTTTGTATTATATTATAGTAAACTAATGTATTACTAAAAATTAATGCCACACTATTTGTTTTATACTACTTGTTTCATTCTAAATAAGATATTAAGATAAAAAAACTAAACCACTTTTAATGATTCTAATAACCAAAATAATATAATTAAAAAATTATACTTGCAAAAAAAAAAAAAAAAAATTAATAAAAACCATAATACCCAAACTAAAATGTTTGTAATCTGTTAAAAAATATACTCAATATAATATAAAACTTCAGAATTTAAAAATATAAAAAAACCTGGACATGTTGTTGTTTCTTTAACAGGAAAGCTGTAAAGTAAAAATATGTTGATAAGTATTTGGATTATAGAGAACTGCCTGACAAAAAATAATTATTAAATAACAGTGCACCTCAAAAAAATGTCTAAATATTTTATACTTTATATTTTTATCTATATTTTATACTTTTACTTATATATATTATATCTTTTGTCTATATTTTATACTTTAAAAATATGAGTTATCTCTGGCCCAGTGTTCCTTTACCTGCAAGTTACTTTATGTTTATGTTTATGTTTATGTTTATGTTTATGTATGTATGTATGTATGTATGTATGTATGTATGTATGTATGTATGTATGTATGTATGTATGTATGTATGTATGTATGTATGTGTATTGTCTGTTTATGTTTATTTGTGTTATATGTATTATCTGCGTTCTGTCTAAACTTCTGGTGTGGTATTTACTCATCCATAAGTTATTTTATATATGTTTGTGTTCTGTTTAAATGTTCTGTTTAACTGTTTAATTTTTTTCAATGTAGTGAGAGCTCATTAACTAACTAGTTACTCCAGCTATAAATCACCTTAATTTCTGGTACCTCACTTTAATTTCTGGTATTTTATTAGATGTAATGTTTTTAATAGTGCATTTCCAAAATATCATGCCTAATGTTTTAAGGTACTGTTTGCAGAAAGTAGCTCCTTTTAACTATTCCAGGTCAGGTCAGGTTCAGGAACATCACAATCACCCTGCTACTGGTATCATGTAACCCAGTACTGCCTTTCCATGCCCTAATGCTTCATAGGGTGTGCATCCAGCTAAAATTACTCTGCCTTAGAGCTCTTGGTTGAGGAAAGGCTAGAGATGGTTTCTCAATAAAAATACTTATCTTGGGCAGATCATGGACATTCATAGTTGGACCTGCTCTTGGAGCCAACTTCCAACCATTATCAAATTGTTGTAATGTTGCTTCTCTTTCTCTTTTCTACATATAATATAATGGGCACTGCTCTAAAAAGCTAGCATCTCTTTTACCATCTAATAAAATTCATTCTTGTGTTACTTGACATTCAATTAAGTGTCATCCTTTTTTTGTGACTATTTCTAAGTGCAACAAAAATTTATCTTATTCCTCTAGTGTTTTTCCTCGAACATCAGATCTTTGGAATTCGCTCCCTTCATCTTGCTTTCCTGATTTATATAGTTTGCAATCTTTTAAGTCATCTGTCAATCGTTATCTTGCTCTACAATTTTCATCTTTTCTTTTCCAGTAACTTCCAACTCTAACAGTGTTTGCTCGCAGCCTTGTTGGAAGCAAAGATGTTAAAATAAAAGATGTCAATTGCATCCAGCTACTGTCTTGTAGGAGGCCTCCTAGGTAAATACTTTAGGGGTAAGCAGAAAAATTCTGCTAACCAACCTAGCACCTCTTCATCTATTAAGATGGCAAAGATGTACATCCGTGCTACATTATTTCTTGCCTAGGATGATAAAAGCTGGATCTTCTTGACTCTTTTCATAGGTTTTTGCTTGTGCCTCCATGATAGTGGCAGTGGCTATGCAACTCTTCCTATTATCTCTTAATGAGGGTACAGATCTAAAACTCAGTTTAATTGTTTTAAGACTGGCTAGTATTAAGGTTTTCCTTATAGGTAATAGCTCTCAGAGAGACTGATTCCATCAACAGCTGCAAAATATTAAAGTATTAACAGTGCCATGTTGCGCATGGATGGTATCCCTCTTAATGCTTTTTGTGCGTATTATCGAGGCCACATAAAGAGCCCTATGTTATAATTTGAGATTAATTAACAAAACTGGAGCAATTGCATAGGTCATTGTTTAGGAGGCGGTGCTCTATCTATAAATAAGTCAAGTTCTCTTTAAACTTAAACGATGCTATAAGTAACCCAAATTGTTAAACCATCCCCACCACCTAACTATATCTTTTACAAATATTTGTGGTGTGCAAAGCAACCTTTCATCAATTGAAATTACCTCTGGCAAAATTCACCAGACTTGCTTGCTCTTAGTAAGACCAATTTAAATTTTACTATTCGTTCTTCTAATCTCAGTATTGATTGGTGCTATTATTTTATTCGCAAAAACTCCAACAATCACATGCTTGCTTTGGGAGTATACATATGCATTAATTAACCTATTTGTCATGAAGTCAAGTTTGAATCCTTTGACCATTCGTTTATGGGCTTCCGCTTAGCACCTCTTCACTATATCATCTTTCTCTTCTTTTTTTTATTGTTCTCATTTTCCCAAGACTTCCCACTCTTTTACATTTAATTTCTGATCAAATTGACCATGTCTTTTCTCTTTACCCCTCTGCCAATATTATTGTTATTGGTGACTTTATTGCTCATCACAATAAATGGCTTGGATCTAACACCACTGACTCTGCTGGCACTAAAGCCCATAATTTCTGCATTTGTAAATCTTTTACTCAGATAGTTAACTTTGTGATTCATTTTCCTGACAACCCTAATCATTTACTTTCACTTCTTGATTTATGTCTTTTATCCTAGGTTGTATTCAGTTTCTCCTTTTTCTCCCTTAGGTGGTTCCAACAATGCAATGATCTTTTTAAACCTCCATTATTGTACTTCCTTTTAAGACTCACCCTTACATTGCACTCATTACTATCCTAAAGCTGACTGGGATTCTTTTTGTGATTTTCTTTGTGATAGTCCTTGGGGTGATGTAATTTCTCTCTCAGCTGAAAAATGCGCCTCCTTACTGTCCTGAATTCAGGTGAGAATGGAAGCTTTTATTCCTTCTCGTTGGTTCGAAGTCAAGCCACATTCTAATCCATGATTTTCACCTTCTTGTGCTGCTACAATATCTAATCATAATCATTTTTTTCATCTTTTTCAAAAGAATAACTCTCTTGAGAACAAATGGTTATTTATTATTTGCAAGAAATTGATGTAAAAAGGTGTTGTCTGATGCTAAGCTCCATTATTCTTAGTTCACTAAATCTCACATTTTATCTCAAAAGTTAGGCCCTAGAGACTTTTGGAAAATCCAATACTTTCCAAAAGTCTCTAGAACCTAACTTCTCCAGAATTTAGATCCATAGAATTTATACTCCTGCTTTGACAAAAAGTTTTTTCTTTTCGATTGTTAGAACATGCAGCAGATCTTGAAATTGATATCACTTCAGTAACAGATTTGGGCTCACAATGGCTTGTAATGTTTAACTCCAACAAAACTTAGTTATTTACGGCTGTTGTTTATTGAAATTATCACTTTTATCTTTTTTTAAGTTTTTAATATTTGGTCAATTACCACAATAACAAAGCATACAGCTGCAGTTCTCAATGTCAAATTGGTGTATTTGACAAACATACTGAAGGCCCCTGATGCACTATTAACTGTTGTGCACCAATTAAAACTAAGCTGAAAAAAAGCTGAAAGTTAAGAACCATATTTTTATCATGATTTTAGAACCTCTAAATGTAGATTGATAAAAAATTTAAATATGTTGTTTTTGATTAATAATTTTAGTTTAAACAAATTCTTACGAAAATCTGAAAATATTCTTTATGTGCATTTTTAACAATTGATATTTTTACTGTTTGTTAGATTGCCCAACTATTTATTGTCTTTCTTAAATGAGAATGGTAACTTTATTTCTTAACTGCTTTAAAAAATAAATCCTGGTCAATTTTTGCAAGACCTGTTTATTAAGAAAATCCCAAACAATTTGAAATTATCGTATGAATTTCTTGATTAATTTTTATTTTTAACTTGGTATTATGGGTTTTCATGACTTCCATAACTCAAAATATTACTGATTTAAATAGAAAATAGTAATTGTTTTATTTTGAGTTGGAATGTATGGGGTATTGGTTTCATTATTGGTGTAATTGTTTTCAATACTTTCACCATTTTTAAAATTAATTATTTCATTATCAGTAGCTTCACTTATGGAAAGCTTTCTTGCCTGCCTGAATTCAGGAGATAATGGCATTTTAGGAGTAAACTTTTCTGAGCCATCTAAAAACTAAATCCAAGGAAGCAATACATGTTACAGGTTGTACTACATTATCAGTAGAAGAGTTTCTTTACTTTCAGACCTTGGCCTGAATTTAATGCAGAAATAAATGCAACATGTTATTGAAATAAATAACTCTAACTTTAACTCTAACTTTAACTGGAACATGTTACTGAAACAAGTTACTGCAACAAGTTAATGCAATATAATACTAGAGTAAGTTACTTCAACATACAATTGCAATAAGTTACTGCAACATATTACTGCAACATTACTGTAACAAGTTATTGCAACATCACTGTTATTGTAAAGTTACTATAACATTACTGTAACAAGTTATTGCAACATATTACTGCAACTGCTGCAACATATTATGGCAACAAGTAACTGCAGCAAATATAACATAAGTTAAACTACCATATTCAGAAAACTTTGACTTTAAAAAACAACTTTAAAAAGAACTTTTAAGAAGTTTTAAGTAATTGGTTAGTATTTGTTCACTATTTATTAGTATTTGTAACTAAAAGAAAAATAACGAATCAATATAAAAAGAAGACAAAAAAAAAAGATTAATTACTTAATTTGTGCTCTTCTTTTGTCCATTAAATATTTGACAAACTTCATCTTTTCATCTGCCACTAAAAGAAATGTTTCAAAACTAATAATTGAAAAAAATGTTTTCAATACGAAATATTTATGAGTAAATTATGTTATTTCTAGGTAAACTGTAATAAATTGTTTAACATAAATAAATTATTTCATTATCAGTAAATGCTACATAAACAATAGTTGTTTTGCATATGACCATAGCAATTTTGTTTTGCATATGACCATAGTAATCAGGGTAAGAATTAGTTGGTGCAAAATAATTTAATGGTTTTAAACAATCCTGTCACAATTAAAACAATCTTTGTATCATTTGATATATTTTAAAAAGTATTCAAGAGTGTGCAGAGCAATTATTTTTAAACTGCAGTTTTTAATTTTAGTAAATGTGTAAAAAAGTTTTTTTTATTATTATCAGAGCCAGTTAATATTTTTTAATAATTAATTAACTCAATAATATCTTATATATAAAAAAAAATCAAAAAATCTAATATATAAACAAAACAAAAAAAAAGTAAAGTAAAAAAATTTATGTTAAAACAAAAAAATTAAAAAGTAAAAAAAAAAAAAAAAAAAAAAAAAAAAAAAAAAAAAAAAAAAAAAAACTGAAAACAAAAAATAAAGAACTTACAAAATGAGATCTTTCCAGAAACATAAAAAATAAATCATTAGATTATTATATAAATTAATTAGCGAAGAAATATAAAGCCAATTTATTTTAATCAAATTAAAAAATAGAAATGGTTAACCAATCAAATTACTTATTCAAATTATTTAGCCAGTGAATCAAATCACTCAATCAAGTTAACCCACCAATTAACTAAAAATAGTAAAATTTAAAACCTTACATTCTCCTTGCAGGCATCAATACTTTCTTGAATTTTTGCAACCCTAAAAATAAGAATTGCTTTATTTTTTTTATTTATTGAAAATGATTTTGTTTATTCTAGGTGATAAACAAATTAATGCAAGTAAACAATTCAAATATTTTGAATTTTTAAACTAATATATTTTAAGTTGCGGTGAAAACCAAATTGTTGAGAATGGTGTTATTATATTTTTTTTATGGCTGGATGTTGTCTGTTGGTTTGCATACTATCCAATAATGAAAATTGGGTTTCAAGTTTAACAATGGAATAGCAAGTTGTTTGTTTAGTAAGCGGATGATGTAGACCATAAGAAAAGATTAAGTTATATGACAGATTGACACACCTCAGACCTCAGCAGTCATGACATTAAATTGAATAGAGCCATGACATTAATGTCATGACTCTTTAATGTCATGAGTCATGACATTAAATTGAATAAATGTATAGTATACCTTTTAAGAAACATTTTTATGTAACTTATTTTTTATTATATTATTTTTATATTAAAGTTTTTTTGAAAAGTAAAATAAAAACAGTCGTTTTTATATTTTTAAAATTTTTTAATAAAGACAACAATTTTAGTGTTCTATTTTCAGTCTAAAAACCAATGAAAAAATTTATCCCTGTTGCAAATTGTTTTTTAATGGAAAAATGTTATTGAAACTATATATGGAAAATAAAGCATATTTACTAAAAATACATACCAAACCAGCATGGATGAGAGAGAATGAGCCTGAAAAACATATTGATTATTTGTTTCTAATAATCTGAGCAAGAAAAGATGTCTTCGATAAGTGTCTGAATAAGCAGATTTCTGAAAAAGTAAAACAAAATAAACAAAAACTTGAATTTTCATTTTTAAAATAATTATGTACCCCTTACCTTTAGAAACGTTCCTTTTAAAAATATTTATGTACAAACCCCTTACCTTTTTGATGAATGAACTCGATGAATAAACTTTTTCAAAAATTTATATATAAACCCTTTACCTTTTGAAATGACCTTTTTCAAATATTTATGTATAAACTTTACCCCTTTTACCTTTTTATTTAACAAAGTTTTGACTGAGCTGCATCGAAGATCAAGAAACGCCACTGTAATTAAATTCTATATTTTAAAATATAAAGAAATAAATATTAAACACAGTTAGCAATACAAGTATATATAAACTTAATAAATTCTTATTTCAATTTTCAGAATCACTGAAATTACTACAATGTATTTGATTTGATTTAAATTTATTACAACAGTAATACATGTTTTAAAGGACGCACAGCTCCAAAAAAAAAATAGGACTCTGACAGCGTCCTCCACAACAATAAGATAAGTATTCTAAAAAGTAGACAACTGAATAAGTGCAATATTCATAAGTGAAAACTGTGCAAGGCGTTGCAAACACTTGCATATGTGCAAATTGGCATAAACGTGCCAAAAGAATGTGCAAACAATAGTATAAGTGTGAACTAGTATATGTACAAAGTAGTTGGAAAAACTGGCAAAAGTGCAAATTGGCATAAATGGGATTTGGTATAAGTGTACCAAAAAAATTTGCAAATATTGGTACAAGTGCAAACTGGCATAAGTGTGAAACAGTTGCAAAACCTGGAATAAGTTCGAATTGGCATAAGTGCAAAATGCCAATTCGCTCTTATGTTAATACTTGCAATTTTATTTTTTGCACTTATGCCAGTTTCTATAGAGTAAACTGAATGTTTAACACCGATTTGTTGCCTGATAGATACAGTAAACCTTATAAGTAAAGTTATTCAAAATAATTTAATTAAAAAAAAGAAAAATTAAATAAACCTCTTTTAATGGTGTAAAATCAATTCTTGGTACATTGTAAAAAGCACAATCAGATAGTAAAGTGCAATCCTTAAACAGAAACATTAACACATGTACAATATTTTAACAATAAAAAACCAGATGGTGGGAATTAAATGAAGTATTTTTAGTAGGAGTTTTACAAAAACTGTAAATTATTTAAATATAAACCATGATTATGCCATTAACATATTTGGTTTTAAATGTTTAAATTTAACAACAAAAATATTATACATCACCTTAAATAAATATGAAACTGATTATAAAAAACTTATATAAAACCAAAACTATATTAACTACCTTGTATTGAGCACAAAGAATATAATACCTTATATAAATGTAAAACTGCACATGATATCTTATGCAGGTGCAAAACTGTAGAAAACACCCCATATAGACACAAATCTATATATAATACCTTATAAAGACGCAAAACTGTGCCTGACAACTCAACCCAAAATGTATTCCAGTAATGCTTCTAAAAATCAAATAAAGGCTTAAAAATATTATTATTACTTTATACAAAATTTTGTGTGCTAATTAAATATTTTGTGTGATAACTAAATAAAATAAACCACAAATGAAAATTCATTTGCTTCACTTATTTTTAACCAATTTTTGATTTTTACAGTGTATTTAAGCATACCTTAGCATTTCTTTTATTCGAAACTGTTTGGCAACAATGCATATAACCCCACTAAATATAAAAAAAAACTAGAAGTATACTAATTATACTTAAATATAGAATATAGAACAGAATAAAAATATTTAAACAAGAAAAATAATATTTTCACCTGATGATTGCTATTTAAATAAAAATCTTAGTTGTAAAAAACATGTTGTTTACATTTAGAAAACTTATAAATATATATTATATATGTACATATATATATATATATATATATATATATATATATATATATATATATATATATATATATATATATACATATATATATATATATATATATATATATATATATATATATATATATATATATATATATTTGTGTGTGTGTGTGTGTGTGTGTGTGTGTGTGTGTGTGTGTGTGTGTAAGCACACTGTAAGCACACTGCTGGCTATTCCCTAAGTAAATCAGTTATTAACAAAAACGAAAGAACAATTAAATAAAATTAAATAATAAAAATAGGAAAAAAAAATTTAAATATTCAGAATTAAAAAAACATATAACATTCTAGTCTACTAAGTTGCAATTTTGTGTTTTTTTTTTTAAAAAACAATCAAATTTAATTACATTCTTTAATTACTTTCAACATAAAGTGCTCCTAATTTTATCATTGTTTAACACAAAGAGCTGTTAAGAGCCATTTTTATCAATAAATGGTATACATTTGTCATTAGTATAATTTATATATCATTAGTATAGGATATATTAAATATAATAAACTATTCACAAGTGAAACTGAAAATGCTTTGTCAAGTACATAAAGTTGAAAGTTTAATCAGAAAATTGTTGACTGAAGATCATCTACATAATCTTCCTGAAATATTATAGACAGATTGATTACAAAGAGAAATTAAAGTATACAGGTAGTTACATAAATAATTTCTGATGTTGATGTTGTTAGTATTACATTTGAGAGCATTTTCATATGTACCTTTAAATGAAACTCTTAAAAAACTAAATGTTAACCTCCCCAAGGCCACCACTGCATTCAAGGAGGTTAACTTTTTTAGCATTATTTATATAATTTTAGATTCTAAATAACCCTAAAGAGCATTACTATGTAACCCTAAAAAGCACCAATTCTAGTATAACAGATATGCATATATGAATGATCAAACAAAGTAACTTTGAAGATTGATGACTGGAAAATTATGTGATTAAAATTGTTGTTTTTTTTAATTAAAAAAAAATTAAACAAGAGTTTGTGTTTCTCAGTTCTCTGTTACTAAAACCATCACATGTTTTGTGGTAACAGGATCATGTTGCCAAATAAATAAACCTGTATCCAGACAGAAACCTGTATGAAGACCAGTGATAACTCAGCAATTTGTTGATTGGTTACAACTAATCCAAAAAATTTTAATTTTAATTGCAATCTCATTGCTAGGCTTACCAACAAACTATTTACTGCTGCCTTGCTGTTGATTTTGGATTAAAGTCATGTAAACTAATCTCAAAACTTTGCATCTACCCTAAAAATGTGAATGACAGATGAGCATTTTGCAAACACTACAAAACGTATAAAATCAAAGATTAGCATAATATTATGTTTTGGCAAAAGTTGGTTCACTGCTTTCCTAAGATTGAAGAAAAATTAATTATCTTGACACCCTGGAGAGCTCAACAAGAAAGTTCAAACTGCTTTCTTTATCGATGTCGCATATTACAAGAGGCATCAAAACTTAGAGTTTGCACCATGACTACTTGAGCTTGTGTATTGTTTAATAAACAAAAACAAAAAAATAATAATAAATAGAACTAGATTCTAAAATAATAAAAAAATTAATAAACTTTATATTTTAAATAAAAAAAGATAATAAACCGTTGAATAGAAAAAGTAGATTTTATTAAAAAAAAACATTTATAACAAACTTATTGCTATAAAAAGTATAAGTATAAAAAAGTATAAAGTGTAAGTACTGGATACCAGTGCACAGAGGGCCAAGATCAACATTAACAAAAAATCATAACTATTTTATTTTTAATGTTTTCAGATTGAAATTATTATTAGCGACTCTAGTCATCGAAAAGTTCTTTTTTTTTTAAAAAAATAATTGTTTCTTATGCAACTTAAATTAATTAAAAACAAAGAAAATTAATAGAAATGTTTGTTATGTGTTAGACATACACAAGCTCAAATAAAAATAAATATTTATTTATTAGATATTTTATCAGAAATATTTATTTATTACATATTTTATCAGAAATCAAAGTAAATAAATATATTATATTATATATAAAAAAACTTAAAATTAAAAAAAAGTTACAAAAAAAGTTAAATAAAATCTTCGCTCTTGTAACCACGTTATTACGTTTCAAAGTTGTAGCTCAAGTTCTTTAATACATCTTCTTTTTAGAGAGTTAATAAGTGAATCTGAACTGCACAATAATCTTTGCATAAAATCTTTATTAGTTACTTTTCTTGAATATTTTCTCGTATAGTGTTCTCTATGATTTGTAATGTCTCTATAATTTGTAACAAACTGGTACATTGAAAGAAAACTGGTACTGGTTTATCTCTTATAACTATTAGAATTAGAATTTTATGTATAATTTGAGACATTGGGATCCATGGGTACATAAAAATGTAGAGCTCTGCTGTTTTTTTTTGTATATTTTTCAAGTTCATCAGCATTACTTTGATGTTTGCACAATAAAACAAAAAGAATTATGAAGAAACATTTTATTAGATTTTTAGTTAAGTATTTCAGCAGACACCTTATAGTTTCACAATATTTTTTGTGCTGTGTTTCTATCATTTGTTGTACCTGAATTGCTGCTTTTTGGTACATCTACAATTAAATTGAAGTGATCTTTCATGTTTTGTTGAACAATAAACTTTTTTTTTTACAACAATATCTTTAGCATTCTCTCCCCTGATTTGCCACTTTCTTAATTCAATTATAAAACTTATATGAAGGCAGCACTCAAAGCACCTAACCCATGTATGTAATATGCTTAATCCAAGCTCAGTGAAAACTGTATTAGAGATTTTTAAAAAAACAACATTTATATTGTTAATATTTGAAGGGATAATATTTAATTACTTAAAGGCAAAACTATAGTAGCCACTTATCCATCAATCATTGTGCATTCTAACTTATATTTGATAATAAAGGAAATAAGGCTGTTGGTTATAAATTACTGTTCTTGAAGAGAATATATTCTTGCGTATTAACCTCAGCACTTTATTTTACATAATAAAATCATACTGAATGGGAGTAAAGTGTAGAGGCTGGTTTTTCATTTGTCCATAGTAATTCACCAGGTTCTTCAATATAAAATTTAATTAGAACAATGAAAGATAGAAATAAAGTTTGTTTCTCTAGATAACAGATTCTTATCTTGTCTTCAGTACTTTGCTTCTCTAATGATTGGCCAGTTGAACCATCAAATCCTATTTTGTGTATAAAGACAAGTGTAGATTTCTCAGGAGCCTTTACAGATTTATTGACTATTTCTAACAACCTGTATGTATTTAACTATTTTTAACAACCTGTATGTAGTATGGTCAAAAAGGCTGTAATTCAACTAAGGGTGAATAATCAGTAGTACCACAAGGTATGCATAAATCTTTTTCTTCCCTTCATTATAAGTTGGATACAATTTGTTTTCTTTAAAAACTGCTCCACTGCAAATTGTTTGGTGATCAGCTTTAAGTCGGCAGTCCAAAATCAAAGCTAATGCTTCCAATCCAGTATACATTGTTGTTGAACTACCTGCACCATCTTTCTCTGATTTGAATATTTGTTTCACAACCTTAAATGTAAAAATGTAAATTTGAAGAGTGAGATAATTATAATCCACTAAGTAAATTTATCACCCGTAGTATTTTGGAGATTTCTTTTTAATAAACAAGATAAATTAAAAATGACTATAATATAGATCTTAATGTACCTCAGCAATGCTGAACCTTTTTTCTTTTTTCAGTTTTAAAATAATTGAGTAAAATAATTCTTCGCTTTTGACAGCAATGTTTGTTTTTTCTGGTCTCCTCTTCTTTGTTTTTTCAGAAGCTTGGGTGAATGCCATCTGGGAAATGTGGGCAAAAAAAATCTTGAGCCTCTGAATTTTTTATTACATTTTGTAACACTTTAACTGTCATAAATTTTAGTTTATAAAAAATGTTGTGTTGTAAAATTTTTAAGAAATAAATAGTATAAGTTTAAGATTTTAAAATAAGATTTTTTTTTTAAAAAAAAAACATATTTCAATTTTATTGATAAACTTTTTTATAACAATTTTGTTTAATTTAAAGTTATTAGGACTAGGATTTTGAACGTGGTTTCAAATTAAATTTAATTACAAGGTGGTACTTTAAAATAAACAAATAGACACCAGCGATTTTCATTTTTTTTCAAAAAAATCAATTGCTTCAAGTAGGAGTACCTTTATTAGACCATAAAACTGTGATGTACAAAATATAAAAGTTGAAAGTCTTCCAAATTCAATCTTATTTTAATTTAATTTTTTTTTTTTAATTATAAAACATATAATATATTATGAAACACAACTAGAGTGGAGTTATAATTAATGAATTTATAAAATGTGTAAAACATTTTCCTGCATTTTTTTTCATATATAATGAAATGTAATTATGGAACTCTAAGTTTCATGCTATTTGGCAAAAATATAAAATAAAAACTGTTATAAAAAATACTAGTTTAGCATTGCAACGGCATCTGATGATAAATAAACCTGATCTGATATTTGCTAATGGCTGATATCAAAGTAAATAATTTTTTCTATTATTAAATTGTAATTTTTAAAGCGTTTAAAATTTTTCAGTCATGTTATAAATTATTTTTTTGTTTGTAACTTTAAAAGGTAGACAATATGTATAGTGTTTCTACTGCATACTAAAAAATATTGAAGTAAGGAATAAGAAAGGTATAAGTATAGTAATGTTTGGTGTAGAATACCAAGACCCATATTTACGTATTTTTTTTCTGTGGAAATGCGGAAACTAATTCACTCTTTTTGTTCAGTAGTAATTAAAAGTTACAATAAAATATTTTTTACAAAGGTTACACTTTTTGTGTTGAATGGGTTCTTACTAATACTAATGTAAGATTTTTTCCATAAGGCTGGGATCAGCTAATGACTAACATTAGCTTTATACGCAACATTTTTAGATAAACAATGTTATTTAACCAGCATATGGTTTTAACGCAGTTACAGTTAGTTTCAAAATTTGTTAGTTGTTTGAATCGAAATTATATCAAATATTTAGCATGCAACTGTAACTAAATTTTATTATATTTCTGTTTAAAATTTTGTGCAGCTTATGATGTGATGGAAAATAAAATTCAATTAAGTTTAAGTAAAGCCCGATTTTGGTTACAACATTTTTGCAGAAAGGAGTGTTAAACCATATAATACTTTATTTTCATTTATTATTAATAGTGGGATTTAGATTTAAATGATATTGGAAACTTTTCTAACGCGTCTTTCTAAATAGAAACAGTCTTTTGAAATTTTTTTTTGTTGAAGAATTAAAAAATAATCTGTGTTCAATTAAGGTTGGTCATTGTTTTAAAATGCTTGATTAGATGATTGGAACTAGAATGGATATAGTTTAAAGTTCTATCATAGTTATGATTAGGTTGAAAACTTGGTTGTTAAGATTTAATACAACATCAATTTTCATATTAGATTGAATGGAAATACTGCTGTTTTGTTTAAGTATCTGAGTGAAATGTTTCTTAATTTTTTTCATTTTTAGACTGCTTGTGTTTTTTTGTTTTTAGACTGGTTGCGCTTTTAAAAAAACAGCTAAGCAATCGCCTCTTGGTATAAAATTGAAAAATCTCAAAAATACTGACTAACTTGCACACCTCCATGCCATCAAATGCACCTATGGTAACATCTAAATTTTTTGCAGACCTCAATGTTTCATGGTTACCCCTTTGTAACAAATCCTCTATATTTTATGGTAAAGTCCTATGTAACAAATTTTTTTTACTAACCTAATGTTGACCTTTAACAGTTTTCATAATAAATAAGAGTTGAAAATTTCCAACAGTATACAGCACATATATATACATATATTGATATGTGCTTAAAAAAATTTATATTTGACAAAATAAAATATATATCATTGTATTATAAAACTCAAAATCAAAATCTTTTATTATTTTTTTTTATTTTGTGTTAAAGGCAAAAACAGTTTATTTTTTATTGTAAAGGCAAAAAACAGTTTATTTTTTATTGTTCTTTAAACAATAAAAAATAAACTGTTTTTGTTACCATAACTTTTTGGCAAATTTTATTTTAAAGAATTAAAACATTAACATGATTGCTGCATGCAGCGAGCATGTTTATGTTTTGATTTCTCAAAAAATGGTAACATTGCGCTGTTGGCAGGACTATGTTAGCATTTTAAATTTTAATATATATTGTCGGGGATAGTGCAAATCCGCGTAACTAGCATTGGCTACAATATTTGGATATTACTAATTTTAACACCAAATATTTATTGTTGAGATTACATAAAACATGAATAATTATCTTTTTACTAAAATGAACCCAAAATCAGTAAAAATAAAAAATAAATAAAGTTTTAAACTTCTCCAGTAAAAAAAATCTACTGTAGATATGTGGTATTATAAAATGCTAGTTACGCGGTTTTGCACTATCCGCGAAGATATATTATCTTTGTATAAAATTTATTTTTATTATATTATAATATAAGTTAATATAATCTTTATTTGAATTCTAATAAATTAATGTTTCATAAATTTTATAGGTAGTAAATTGATGATGGAAGTCAAAAAAATAAATTCTGGTGCACAGAAGAAAGCTGAAAAGAGAAAATCTGAACTGGCCAATGCTGCAAAAAACCAAAAGCAGACAAATTATCATTTGGTAATGGGAAAATACAATTACTATGGAAACCAGTTATTGCAGCTGATAGTGAACTGAAAAATCTTCAAGAAGTTATTGTTCCACATATTATTGAGGATCCTGGGTATGGAGAAGAATTGATTATTCCAGAATTTTTCATTTATGATAATGTGAATAGAGAAAAGTTAATTGTTCCAGAAGTTATTATTCAGAACGAGAAATGAGTGGTTATTCTGGAGAATGATTATCTAAATAAGATATAGATGGTGAATCTAAACAATCAACCTGAAAAGCTAAAATCTGAGCCAAACAAGATTGAAGAAGAATTAGAAACAGATATGACTCCTTTTTTTTTGCCAAAAGACTTCATCCTTGAGTGACAAACTTCTTTTATGAAATTGTATCCATTACAGCCGTCAAATGTGTCGGACTTTAATAAAAAATGTGTAAATAACAGAGATATGCCTAAGGATGATTAAGTCCAAATAAAATTGGGTATCAAATTCCACTTTGTAGATTTTCTGTAGTGCAAGCATTTTAATGCCTGCTTATCCGCATTGCTTATCCGGGTATACATGAAAGAGCTTGGGTTATGGATGATAATGTGGAAAAGGCTCCTGAGATAAAGTGCGGCAGTTTTCTAGCATTTATGGTGTTACTCAGCAAATATGATCCTATCTTAAAAATTTATCTAAAAGAAGTAAGTAGAAAAAGCAGAAATAAAAAGGGCTTGAAAAGTCAGAGTTAATTGATTACTTTTCTGAGCAAGAAAACTGTTAACAGAACCATTTTTATTATATAGAACTTATCGAGTAATCTACTGTTATAGAAGTTCAAGAGTCAAGACATCCTGGCTTGAGTTAACTTTCAAGTTAACACAAGCCAGGATGTTGGTGTTGTTGATCAGCTCACAATCACTTCACTATGTAAAAAACAGAGTTGCAATGATGAGATTGGTAGGCATGGTTGATTCCAATTCATCCACTGGTAAAATTCTACCATTTACAAATGAATGGCTTGGATCTTCTAGTTGCATAGAAGATGATAGAAACCACTTCAAACCACCTCACTGCAATCCCTGATAAATTCCCTGATATTCTCATGAAAGCTGAATCATTTGCAAGATCGGCTGACAATATCGTATCTAAAGCTAACAAAGATATCAAAGAAGAATTTGAGCTCCCACAAAACATAGCTCAACAAAGAAATATGGTGATACTTGATGAAAATACAAGTTATGAAAGCAGGCAAGAAATTTAGGACCCAGTAAGACAGTTGAAGGTTAAAGCATCCTATGTTATTGTGGATACTGCCATTACAGCAATCAAAAATGGCTTCAAAGGAAATGTTTGAATCTTAAGGTAAGATATTACTTGTCTAGATCTTCAAAACTTGTTTGCGTGACCGTATTGAAGACTATAACTTTCACAATTTAACCAATCTTGCTGGTATACAGAGGGAAATAGTGTGCATAGAGATGTCATCATTTGCAACTAGTTTTCCATTAGTTTTTTTTTTTAAACATCTTCGCTTCCAACAAGGCCAAGCAAGCAACCACTAATTAGTGTTGGAAATAACTGAAAGAGAAAAGACGAAGATTGTAGACCATAATAATGATTGAGAGACAACTTAAAGGATTGCAAATTATATGAATCAGGAAAGCAAGATGAAGGAAGCGAATTCCAAAGAACTAAAGTTCAAGGAAAAAAACTAGACGAATAAGAGTTTTTGAAGCACTTAGGAACAGTAACAGAAAAAGGAGCAGACTTAATTGAATAACGAGTAACAAGAGAATGAATTTCAGTAGATGGCACAAGAGAAAGTAGCTCTTTAGAGCAGTGCCCATTATAGTATTTGTAGAAAAGAGAAAGAGAAGCAACATTATGACAATGTGACAAAGGTTGAAGGTTGGATGAAAGAGCAGGTCCAACTATGTTTACAATGTGTTTTTGCACCTTGTCTAAAAGAGAAAGAGCATCATTAGAAGATCTGCCCCATATATGGCAACAGTATTTCATACAAGGCTGGATTTGAGATTTATAGAGATAGAGAATAGAATCCAGAGTAAGAAAGTGTCGAGCTTGATAAAGAGATGCAACTTTAGCAGATGCTAATTTTGCAACGAATTTAATATAAGGTTTCCAAGAAAGATCAGAAGTGAGAGTTAATCCTAGAAGATGAAGGGTAAATGACTCATCAAGTACATTACCGTTCATAAATATAGGAAGGTCTAAATTATTGTGATAATGGTTAGCTGAAAAAAATTAAGTTTTATCTGAATTAAAGTTCATCAGCCACTGTGAGCCCCATGCTGTAACAGAAGTGAGATCCTTTTCAAGCTCAAATGCCTCCTGCAAGCAATCAGAGGGAGTTGGCTTCTTATTGTGACAAAAATAAATGGTAGTATCATCAGCGAACATTGCCACCTTAGATGTGAGAATATCTGGAAGATCTTGCGACCATAAGAGCCACATCTATGTCTCTTCTCCCCTCCCCCAGGCTTCTCAGTGCTTATCCACCCTGTTGAATTGTGTTTTATAAAAAAGTTAATCTGTATCATCCATTTCAAAATTAAAAACATTCAATTTTAAAAAAATCTTACATGTATGTACTTCAGATCAATCAAACTTTCATCCATTCTACAAACTAAACAAAATTTAAGATTAATCATTTATTATATTAAATAAATTTAATATAAAAAACCAATAATCTTGAATTTTAAATTTAAGGTTAATGATTATATATATATGTATATATATATATATATATATATATATATATATATATATATATATATATATATATATATATATATATATATATATATATATATATATATATATATATATATATATATATATATATGAAATCTATCACCTCATTAAATATTAGATCTAATAATAAACTCTCAGCCTTAATAATAGAACATCATACATAAAATATTTGATATTTTATCTATCATCAAAGCAGCCCAGTTTTACACAGCATCCAGTTTTATATACTCTTGTTGTGCATATAAGTACTCCTGTTATGCATATAAGTACTCCTAGATTTTTTTACGTATTTTACAATTTTTTTTCTTTTTTAAATTAATTTCAAATGTAAAAAATATGATGTGTCTATAACTTTTTGTTATTGAAACAAGTCAATAAAAAGTGCATAGTTTAAAACTTTAAGAGTTGTAATTATTCTAATTATGGAAATAATGCATCACACTAAAAAATAAAAGAAACAAAATGGGATACTGAATACTTTTTAATATTAATTCAGAATTAGACTATTTTAATAAACTTTAAAAATTATTTGATTGACATGCATAACAATAAAAATAAAATTACAAAATATTAGCATAAAACAAAAATATTTGCAAACAATCAGGAAAAAGCTTTATGTACCAAAAGTTTAAAAAAAAAAAAGACAAACAATTAACATGTAAACACTTAAGTAATCCAATTAATGCAGCAGTAAAAAGATTAAAAGGGTCATAAAAATGCTATAAAAAATTTGTAGTCTGAAATTGTATTGAAACTGACACTGTTTGGAAGACAATAAAGGTTACTTTACAGGTGTTATTTTTATAGATTTAAACTAAGCATTTGACACTTTATCACCCAACTTTATTCTTGCTCATACTCAAAAAACACAGAACTAGACTGGTTAAATGATTAAATCTTTAATTGAGACTATTTTGATATTTGATTATTCACAGACTATTTTTGTGAATAATCAAATATCAAAAGTTTTTCAAATCCAAGTTGAATGTACCTCATGGTTCCATTATCAGTTCCTAACTTTTGTTTTATTTTATATAACGTTACAAAGTGCTTTGAAAAATGATAAAAAAAAAAGCTGAAAATAAAATAATCTACTATTCTAATAATAACTTTGTTGTACAAAATTTCAGCCACTTAATCTTATTAAAACAAAAGATCAAAACCAAAACAACAACATAAAATTACTTTGATTTCCCACTCAACTCTTCTCTAATGTTAAGGTAGATTATTAAGATCTGTTACAAGAAGTCTAGCAACAGATTGAGATCAGATTGTGCCTAAAAAAACAGTAACTTGAAAAAAAAAAACGTGCAAAATTATCTTTAAATCAATGATATTGCTACTTGTAACTTATAAAAAGCTTTTCCAACCTTACTTTTACAAAAATGCAGTTTGCTTTGATCGAATCAATTAGACAAACTAATACAGTGATGTCTGAGGTAAAGATTTTGAGCAAAATTATTCACTATTTGAAAAGTTTGTAACAAAGAACACTTGTTCAATATTGCAAATGTCTAGATAAAACAACTTTGTTATTTATTTAAAACAAGATTAAGGCAATTTATAAAATTGTGACTATGATATCTTGTTAAATTTTTTACTCTAAATAAAAATTTGTGCTTAAAACATGTACATGTTTAAAAAATATTCATTATCCACTAAAAATAATGATAAAACATAAAGCATAAAAATAGTTAGCTTATTTAATTTGTTGATTATTTTTAAAACACACAGACTTTAAGTGCTCATATTCAAAAACAAAAAAAACATTTTGGTGAATAAGAAAAACTACGAGAAAAAAAATTATCTGTATTTGTGTATTATACTAGCATTTTTTTATTTTATTTGATTCTGTATCTTACCATAAAGGTAATTATAAATATTTTAAAAGCTAGACATCCTAATTGACAATTGAATTGTGAAATAAAATTGTGGTTGATTTTGGCATTTTGTAGAAAGCAAAAAAACAACAAATAATAAAAAAAACATATTTCCTTATTATTATTAGCATTCCTTTAGAGTATATTTTCCAAAATAATATAAAATGTGTTAAAAAATTATAAATTATGTTAAATTGAATACCATAAACATATAAATATATACCTCTTCAAGTTAAAGAACACATATTGAAATTTAAATCAAAGTAT
This sequence comes from Hydra vulgaris, assembly GCF_022113875.1. NCBI lineage: Eukaryota > Metazoa > Cnidaria > Hydrozoa > Anthoathecata > Hydridae > Hydra > Hydra vulgaris. The sequence goes on along the minus strand of NC_061163.1, from coordinate 5,429,267 downwards.
CATAAAAGTTATCAGGTATTTTTAAGATATTCGATATCCAATAACACTGATTTTATTCATTAAATGCTTTCTTTAAGAATTTTTATAACATTTTAATTTCAAAACACAAAATTAATACATTAAAAATCCTGAATAACTCGCCCACTTTAATCAGTTAAATCCAATTTTGTCCGGTTAGGAAAACACCTTTGCAGAAAGGTTTTCCCTCGTAAGTAAACAGACTTTGTTTACTTACTAGGGAAAACCTTTCTCTTGAACAAAGCTTATTGTGTTTTCATTGAGAAAGCGAATCGTAAAATTATTTACATTAAATCGCGCCGCGGCGCTGAGTAATGCAGTTTTAACTGTTTACGTAATTTATTGTAACTGTATTGCGTAGTATTAGTATTATTTACATTTATTTGTATTTTTTTAAGAAAATATAGAATGATCTTTTAATTGCATTAGAAAAACTTATACTTTTTGTAAAGAAAAGGAAAAAAATATTTATAGACTTGATATAAAGCTTATTTTCTTTAAAATATCTGAAATTTTACAATCTTTAGTCGTAAATTTCATTTTTAAAGTTATTTATCAAATTTTTGTTTTTTAAAGTTTTTTAAGTTGCGCTTACAAAATTTGGTATAACTAGACTTGAAGAAATGGAAGATTAGTAAAAAGCTGAGCTAAATCAGATAGCCAGTTTTAGATTTTATGTTGCTCGCATTACGGTTTATCCTTAGGAGAGAGAATTTAAATAAATTAACTTGTGAAAGATTGCGTTAGCTTTATTGTTAATTTTTTAAAAGTCACAAATATTGACTTGGTTATTTGTTCTTAACTTTTAGAGATGTTTTGAGCTAAAAAATGGAGTAGACCAGTTCATATTTTCAAACCCAAGACCTCTTCGAAATTTTTATTAGACAGTTGGAGAAAGTTTTCACTGGGTAATGCCATGCTTTAATAGTCAATATTAGTAGTAAATTGATATTGACATTTCATTTATAGAAAAAAGACATTGATAAAAACCATTAACTTTAGGGAATTAAAAAAAGAAAAAATCTCTATGAGAGCAAAGGAGGAAACTCCCAAAGGAGGAGACTCCCAAAGCATTAATTGCATTAAATGTTTAAAATGCAGTAATAAACTTTTCAAGTCTTTTCCTAGAAAGTAAACATTGTCTACATTTATGCATACAGTCCCATGACAATTTATTAGTGCCACCAATATTTTTTTCATATTTTCTTATTCAAGTTGAATTTAACAATTGAAAAGTTATGTAATATATTTTAAATGTATTATTTATAAGAAGTCAATTATGTATAAAGTTAATTTCTTCAGATTTTTTTTTACTATTGGCATCCCTGACATTTTTGGAAGCCATCTTGTCACGACACTATTACTCAACTGTCATCTTTACAAGCACGTGATTGTTTTTCTCTGTCTATTTTATCGTTTTTTTTTTAGAATTCTGAAGAAGTAAGTGCAATATTTAGTTTTTATTTGTTTTACTAATATAATTTAAACTTGTAAATAAAGGTTTTCTAATATTATTATTACAGAAAGGTCGTTTTTGATAATGTTACAACTCTAACCTCAAAAATCTTGTACTTTTTAGTAATGGGTAAAAAAGGAGATCTTTCACCAACAAAAATTGGATTTATAAAAGCATTGATAAATGAAAAAACACTTTCACAGCGTGAAATTGCTAAAAAATGTGGTATTTCACATACCTCAGTACAGAGAGTTGTCAAAAAATTGGATATGGATGATAACTGTTCACCGAAAAGAAAAAGTAAATGTGGTAAAAAAATTTTGACTCCTCGTGGTGAAAGAACATTGTCAAAAGTAATAAAGGAGGATAGGACTGCTACTAATTCTTTCATAAAAAATAAATTACAAGACTCTGGAATTCAAATGTCCACCAGAACATTGCAGAGAAGACTCAATGATCTCGGTTATAATAGTAGACGGCCAGTAAAAAAGCCAAAGTTAACAATCAAAATGAAAGAAAATAGATTGAAATGGGCTCTGAAGTATAAAAACTTTACAGTAGAAGATTGGAAACAGGTTTGTGTTTAAATTATTTTAATATTTTTATATGAAAACACACATGGAAGGAGAAATTATAAAACAATATTTTATTTCAGGTTTGCTTTAGTGATGAGAGCACATTCCAAGTGATGACAAACAAAGCTCAGAATGTTCGCCGTAAAATATCGGAAAAATATCACGAAGACTGTGTTATAAAAACTGTGAAATATCCGACTTCTGTCATGATTTGGTCCGTGATAACCGGAAAAGGTTTGGGTCGACTCTACGTTGTAGAGGGCATTATGAGGCAAGACCAGTATCGAGATGTCTTGCAACATCGATTGTTACCACAATTAAGGGATTGGTTTGGTGAAATGGAGAAATTTATATTTATGCAAGATGGTGTTCCTTGCCATACTGCAAAATCTATAAAAAAGTTCCTCTCAGAAGAAAAAGATCCATTATTGGATTGGCCAGGTAACTCACCAGACGTCAATCCAATAGAAAATGTTTGGGAACTCCTGAAGAGAAAAATTTCAAAAGAAAATATCACAAACAAAGTTAATTTGATTGAAAAAATTATATATTATTGGAACCACGATATAAATTTAAAAGAAATGTCATTAAAATGTATTGAAAGCATGCCTTGACGCGTCCAAACAATTATTGATGCCAAAGGCGGGCTCACAAAATATTGATACAATGTGTGTCTATCATTAGGTTTATTAATTTTTGTCGTTATTTTATAGATTTATTTGGTTTTATTGTGTATATGAATGTTAATCAATTAAAAATAAAAAGTATTTGAATACATTTTAATTGTTTACTGCATTTTATAACCCCAAGAAATTATTAATGCAGAAAAAATGTAGGTGGCACTAATAAATTGTCATGGGACTGTAGATACCTTGTAGATGTCTGTTAACATAAAAATTAAGTGTTACTCTGCCTAAGGATGGTTATCAAATAATCGAATAACTTGTTGATAATTCTGAACTAAGTGCAAGTCTATAAGTGACAAAAATTCAAAAACATTTATTTCATAAAACAGATTAGACAGCTGGAGATTCTCACAACTTTTGTAACTTTCTGTCGAGAGATTGCTTTATACAAATTCTAAAATCTTTCTGATAATTTTTTTATTATAGTCATGTAAATATAACTTTAATATATATATTAACTTATTCATAGTTAAAGAATATGTGCAGCTAATGGTTGCCAAATAATACATATAAATATTATATGTATTGTGCGGCCGTGGCGCAATGGTTAGAGCGCTTGCTTTATAATCAGAAGGTCCAGGTTCGAAACGAGCTTTGGACATATTTTACGTCACGGGAAGGAAAGAGGCGTGAACTTTCTGGTTAAATGCACTTTCGCGGTGCTTTGTGACAAGACCGTTAGGACTTCTTGGGACACCTAAAATAACAAATAAATAAAAAAATAATATATATATATACATATATATATATATATATATATATATATATATATATATATATATATATATATATATATATATATATATATATATATATATATATATATATATATATATATATATATATATATATATATATATATATGTATTAGTGGTGTACACTGGATTTTTAGATGTTTAAGTTTTAACACTTACAGGCATTGTGCAAACTTCAAACTTTTGTATGTTGATGCTTATGTCAAATGAGAATGTTTTGCAAAGAGTTACGGTGATTGGAGCTTGGGGACAAAAAAAACCTAGTTTTTAAGCCCACCCACCCCTTAACGTGGAAGCAACAAGTTGATATTCTTGAAATTTCTTAAGTATTTTTATCTAAGTTTATATTCATCAACAAATTTCAAATTTCGTGCAATAAGCTCTTAGTGTTTAGTTTTTATGACCCTACAAAGTTTACTGCCCCCTTAAATATATATATATTTTTATGTACAAACATGTATATATATATGTATATATATATATATATATATATATATATATATATATATATATATATATATATATATATATATATATATATATATATATATATATATATATATATATATATATATATATATATATATATATATATTAGACTAAGTCTAGGTTTTAGACTAAGGGTAGGGATAGCTGCTGTTACAGCTAACCCTAATCCACGAAAAACATTTTTAAGTTTTATATCCATTGCTTTTGTAAAAACAACACTTTCAAAACAAAATAAATTTAAATTTTACTACAAATGTACAAAGATTTAAAAGTTTTTTTTAAAGAAAGCATTAAAGGAGAACAAAATCTGTTACTTTTTATTGTATAAACAGGTTTAAAACAGTTAACTAATATGGATTTTTTAGAACTGAGATTTTTTGTAACAGTAAACACAAGTCGAAAAAAAACTACTTCTGAAGAAGTTAATCTTGAAGGGCATCATCCATTATGAGAAACCGAAACTGAAGAATTTTTTTTAACGTAAAAAGTAAACTTATGGGTATAATATTGCGTCAATAATATTTAAAAAAACCAATTGGTATTTTAAAATACAAGATACAAATACAGTTTCGTTTTCACCCGATTTTAAGATTTTTTGTTGAGTTGTTATATGAAAAACCATGTTGCCCCGCTTTCCCCTATATATATATATATATATATATATATATATATATATATATATATATATATATATATATATATATATATATATATATATATATATACATATATTTAAACAATTTTTAAAAATATGTATTCTACAAAATAGAGCGCTCAATGTTCTTAAAAGAACAGAGCAATTATAAATTAGTAGAAAATCACTTAACAAAATTTTTTTTCATTTTACACTGTGTTTTATCAACAAAGACTCATCAGAAATCTTTTCAGAATCAGAAAGGATTTCTGATGAGTCTTTGTTGATGAAATAAAGTGTAAAATGAAAAAAAATGTTGTTAAGTGATTTTCTACTAATTTATATATATATATATATATATATATATATATATATATATATATATATATATATATATATATATATATATATATATATATATATATATATATATATATATATATATACATATATACATATATTCATAAATATATGTTTGTGTGTGTCTGTGAGTATATACTGTTTTTACAGAGTACTTATAAATTTTAAATCTTGTATAAAAAATATGTCAATAATATGTGTGTATTCATTCAATATTGTGTTGAATTAAATTTGTTGAAAGTACTGTTCTTCATCTTTAAGTTTGCTTTTGTTCAGCGTTTTATAGAAGTACTATCCCAATTTTAAACAAAAAAAAAATGATAAAAGGCAATTTATAAATTATACTGAGTGCCAGTTTATTTTATGTAAAATTTATAGTAACAATATTTTGTAAATTTTATGTAGTAAATTTTATGCCAGTAAATTTTATGGTAACAATAAATATTATTAGATAAAAACATTAATAGATGTTCATTGTGTGCAAGTTGCCACTTTGTATAATAAATTTTAAAAACTTAATCCGAAAACACATGGAAAATCTATAGTTTTTACAAATATGCAAAATATAGGTACTGTACAACCTGGTATGCTACGTCAATCATGTTAATTGCCTCTAGTCAAATTGTCTCTGGTTATGTTTATAAAGCTGACCACTTACGCATAATAAGAACCAAAGTGGACCACCTACTGTATATACAATAAAAAAATATAATTTAAGTCTGGACGGTTTGATTCTATTCACTTTTTTGACTGGTTTGTTATTGGTTGTTTTTTGTCAAATTGTAGGAACATTGCTATTAGTTATAATCGAAGCAATCTTTACAGTGAAAAGATACTTAAATAAAAAAATAAAAAAAGTATCTTATTGAGAAGAAAACAGTATATTTATTGCAACCTCTTAATGTTGCATTTTATGGATCTTAAATATTGGAAGAAAATACTTGATCAATTGAAAACCTTTTGATTAAAAAAAGCACGGACAATTACAAAAAATAAATCTCCTTTGTTCTTTGTTTACTTATAATCATGATATTTGTCAAATCAAAAGATAATTAGCAACTTAGTAGCTTTGTGGTTATATTATTTGTGGAAATATGGGATTAACCCATTAGATATTAATTCAATTATTTGCCAGATGGTAGTTAAAACTTTAGTACGCCGAGCAGTAATTAATGTACTTTAATAATTTTTTCATGTTGATGTCAAGGTAAAAAAACAAGCTCAAAGGAAAAAAAAATTACTTTTGACCTTGTTAGAAATATTTCTTTTGAGGATTTATTCGCAAAATGTGAAGATGTTCCACTTGCATAGTCTGTAAATGAAACTAATGCAAATGAGACTTTTTTTGTTCTAGTCCACTTAAAACCCATTTAAATAAAATAAAATTCTAAATGGGTGTTTGTTATGAAATAATATTGTATTATTTTCGCAATAATATATTACTGTAAAACTAGACTGTTGTTTTTATTAAATTTTATAACAAAACAAGGCGTTTTTGAACAGGTTTCGCTTTTTACAAAAAACGCGTTTTTAAAAAGGTTTTGTTTTTACAAAATACTCACTCAAAGTTACCCCATTTGTGGAGTAACTTTGAATAATTATTTAAATTAATATTATACCAAATTCTTGTATTTAAATATTATTTTGAATTTGAATTATGTAAAAGTCAATCTTAGCTCTTATATTCATTTTATTTAATTTCAAATATTGTCGATAGTGAAAGAAGAGCAAGTAAAAATATCTCAAAAACGTTCAAAGTAAAAACCCCGGTTTACGGTACCTTCAATAAGTCACTGCTTCACCAAGTTTAAAACACTATTTTATTGCAAAATTGTTTATTTTATAGTCACAAGTATTAATAACATTTTGATATATATATATATATATATATATATATATATATATATATATATATATATATATATATATATATATATATATATATATATATAAATATATATATATATATATATATATATATATATATATATATATATATATATTTTAAATTTAAAAGTTAATTATATAAGCATATAATGGCTGTCAACCTGGTATTACAAAAGTATAACAATGTGAGTTTTTTATACTAATATAAAAAGAAATCCATTCATAGAAATTTTTTTTAGTGAAAGTACTTTTACGACGACATTAGGTAGAGAGATCCATTTATTAATTATTTTTATAGAAAAATATTTTTATATGCATACTTAAGTGAAAGGAATTTTTTTTTAGTTTGAATATATGATTACGGGTAATGATTCAATTTCAAATAAATTTTTTTATGATTTTTATTATTGCACCATTTGAAAACATTATTAGACCTTTACAAATTAGCCTGTATTTTACACTTGTCATATTTAGCGCCAATAGTCTTTGTTCATACGGGAGGCTGTTTAAGCCTCTAATTTGCTTAGAAGATTTTCTTAATGCTTTTTCTATTTGACGTTTGTCTTTAAGAAGCTGCGGGGTACAGATTGATCCACAATATTCTAAATAGGGGCGGATTAGAACAGTTTTTTAAATGAGTATAAATTTGGATAAATGATCTTTTTATCGGACCTAATATTTGCTTTGCTTTGTTAACCTAAATAGTTATGTGTTTTAAAAATGATAAACTTTAGTCTACGTGAACACCTAAATCACATAAAAAAGGGAAGTACAGTGCATTTATCAGTATCAAATTTTATTCCTTATTTTTGAGACATAGAACAAGAGCGTCAATATCGTTTTGTAATTCTTGCAGAGATTGATTATTTTCAAAAGATTTTGGTATCACCTGCGAAAAGTGAAACTTTTGACTTGAATACTTCAAGGATGTCGATGACATAAATAATGAAAATTAACGTAGAAAGGATAGAGCCTTGGAGAACTCCACTTTTAATGGAAACCCAGTTTAAGCATATGCCATTTACAACAATTCTTTGTTTACGGTTTTCTAGAAAGTTTTTTTATACCACAAAGTAATGAATCATTTATACCATAAGCTTTATACCGATAAGTTTTGAGCTAAGAAAATTTTGGCGAACCTTGTCAAAGACTTTTTCAAAATTGAGAGTAAATATTGAAAATGGGAATTTTGTTATCAAATGATTATTTCCAATAATTAATTACATTTAGTAGGTTGGTTAAACAAGGGTGACCTGGACGAAATCCATGATGGAGTTGTTGTTGTTGAAAAGTTGTTTTAATTAAGTGTGCCATTATATAATTTTGTATTATTCATTCAAAAACCTTTACTGAGATACAAGGAAGTTTTACTGAGATGCAAGTTAATTTTAATGAGATACAAGTCAGTTTTACTGAGATATAAGTTGATAAGTCTATAATTAATAGCTTTTGATCTACTCTTTATATATTGGTGAAATTGTTACATCTTTCCATCCTAGTGGTATTAGACTGCTTTTAGGAGTTTGTTAAAAATAGTAGATAGATGTTTTGAAATTTGAAAGCTAGCTTTTTTAAATGCAATCAGATGTAATTCGTCAGGTTCTTTTGATTTAGATGTGTTTAGATTAAGGAGGTATGTTTCGATACTTTCTGGACTAAGATCAATATTATTTAAAAGTAGAATTTCACTTTTACATCTTAGATCAAACGTTAGTTTTTCTATTCTTTTTTCGCTTGAAAAAGTAGTAACAAAATATTCGTTGAATAGTTGAGGCTTATCTAGATTCGATGGCAACTTTAATAATGTAGTGGATGTCTGGGAGTGTTATTTTGTTTTTTCTTTTTGATTTAACATAAGAATAAAAAGCTTTTGGATTTTGGTCAATGTTTTTTTGCGTGTTCGATAATTGATTTTCTGTGTTTTTGTATAAATCCAAATAAGAAAAACTTATTTTCCTCCATATGTTTTGATTTGTTTTTATATACACTCTAAAGTCTGCTAATTTAACTTTTAATAAAAATAAGTTTTCCTTATTTTTTTAAAAATGCTGTTTTGGCTTTGCATCGTAATATGCTATACCGTAGAACGGGGTGACTTTGTTAGGATTTTGAGCATTTTTGCAAAATAAATCTGGTTCATTACAATTTTTTCTGATTTTTTTTTCCCGTTATAACATTATACCTTTCCTTTATATAATTCCATTAAATATTTTTAATTTTTTTTTGTCTTAATATATATATTTTTAATCCAAAATGTTATCAATTTCACCCCGTCGTTTGGGGTGACTTTGATAGTCTATTATTTCTTAATGGCTTATTGATTTAACCCTCTTTACAGTGTCGCTAATACTTTCTTTATGACTTGTACTAAATTAGAACACAACATATTAATAAACTTATAAGATTTACTGGTAAAATTATAAATTTAGACAACAAGTTTGGTTATCGAATATATCTACAGAATGGACAAAAAAAAAAAAAAAAAAATTTGATGTTAATATGCTAAACACAGAAAAATAATATATCAATAACATTGTTATAGTAATTAGCAGTTATAAAATAACACTAACAAAAAAATAATACTAATTGCATATAAATATTAAGTACTGATTTACCCTGATTTACACTGATTTTTCTGCAAATGTGATTGAGAGTAACCAAAAACGAGTGGTATATTCCAGTGGTATTATAACTGGAAAATACCACTTGAACATTTAAGTATAGATTTTTAGAAAAAAAAAATTTCAAAAAAATTAAAATCACAAGATTTTTTGGCATTTTTTGGTACGTGTAAAAATCGTTATTTTTTTGTTATAGTCATGTTATTCCTAACACATTTGCACAATTTAGAACCACTTCACAATCATTAAAATTTCAAAAATATCAGCAGAATATAATTATGTACAAGAATAAAAAAAAAATAGTCTCTAATTGTGCAATTTCACATTCAAATCATTATTTTTGTAACTAACAGACGAAATTATCAAAGTCACCCCGCGTATCAAAGTCACTCCGTTCTACGGTACTCGTTATATGTTTTATCGCTTTTTATTGATATATAATGGCAATATTTTGCCTGTTATTTTTTTATTTTACTAAAAATTCGATAGTCGATCCATTTTGAGCGTTTTACGTTTTTGATAACAGATTTTAGTATATTGTTTTTGCTTTAGTTTTAAGCTTATTGTAAAAGATATTTTATAGTTGTTCAGAGGTGGATGTTTAACAGTTGCATGGTCTTTGTTAATTTTATCATAATTCTCTTTTGTGTATAAAAGTTTTGCATAATTTGGCTTTAGATTTTCAGTAAGTTCAACCTATAGAGCAAAGTAAAGTTTCTGGTGATAGCTTTAGCCTATGGGTGCTAAATGTTTTAAAAAAGAAATCGTGTTTTCATCAAATGTAAATAAGAGGTCAATTGTAGATAGATTTTTGTTTGGTCTTGTATGTGTTGCTTCTGAAATATGTTGGGTTAAAAAAGAATCATGAATAGTTTCAATAAATTTAAATGATTTAGAGTTATTTGAAAAAGGTTGTTTGGATTTGGCCAAATGATATCTGGGTAGGTAAAATCTCCGACAGTAAGAAGATGAAAACAACAACTGCTTAAATCAGCGACCTGCTGATTTATGCAGTTGTTGCTTTCATCATCACAATTTGGTCATCTGTAAAGTGATCTGGTGGTAAAGTGATTTTAGTGGATAAAGTGATCTGGCGGTAAAGTGATTTTGGTGATAAAGTGATTTTGATGGCTAAAGTGATCTGGTGTAAAGTGGTTTTAGTGATCTGTAAAGAAACTATTTAACAAGTACTTATCTGAAAAAAAACTATTTACCAAGTGCTTATCAGAGTATTGTTTTCCGGCATGCTGGAATGCGGCATCTGTTATCCCTATTTTCAAAAATTCTGGAGAGCAATCTGACTCGTCTAACTACCATCCTATTAGTCTTCTTCCTATCATAAGCAAGGTTTTTGAATCTTAAATTAATAAACACTTTATCTCTCATCTTGAATCTAATAACTTATTTTCTGATCATCAATATGGATTTTGATCTTCTCGTTCTATAGCTGATTTACAAATAGTAATAACCGATAGATTTTATCGTGCATTAGATAGAGGTGGAGAGGTTAAGGCTACCGCTCTTGACATTTCTAAAGCTTTTGGTAAAGCAGGTTTTTTCCATAAACTTTCTTCATACGGTGTATCTGGTAACATCTTTAAGATTATCGAGTCCTTCTTTTCCAATTGTAGTATAAATGTTGTCCTCCGTAAAGACTTCTGGGAGCACCTAATTACCTACAACCCACTCTGATTGCTTGGAGGGGTAATTTGAGCTTAAAAAGGATCTCAATTCTGCTACAGCATGGGGATCAAAATGGCTGGTGAACTTTAATTCAGATAAAACTCAACTTTTTTAGCCAATCGTTATCGCAATAATTTAGATCTTCCTATACATAAATGGTAATTTTCTCAATGAGTCATTTACCCATCATCTTCTAGGATTAACTGTTACTTCAAATCTTTCTTGGAAACGGTTTATCAAATCAATTGCAAAATTAGCATCTGCTAAGGTTGCATCTTTTTATCGAGCTCGACATTTTTTACTCCGGATTCTATTCTTTATCTCTGTAAATCTCAAATCCGTCCTTGTGTGGAATACTCTTACCATATCTGGTGCGGAGTAATGCCCTTCCTCTTTTAGACAAGGTGCAAAAACGCATTGTAAGCATTGGAACAGCTCTTGCAGCCAACCTCTAACTATTCTCACGTTTTTTACTTATTTTTTATTATGTTTTATCTCAATACTTAAAAATGTGGAGAAGAACAAGATAACTCTATCCTCGCAATTTGTCATTATCTTTGTGTAATTCCATTCTTGCAAGTAAAATTTTATTGCGTTTGCTGTTTTCAGGAAGTACAGCGGTATTGGGCGGAAGAGTTTTATTTAGTTTATTATTTTAATTAGTTTTTTATTGCTTTTACCAATTTCCTCTAATATCTCATCAATAAAGTTTTTATAGTCATTGTTTATTTCACGTTCATGTGTTTTATTAGATTCTAGAATTACAAAAATAATAGTTATATTAAATCCCCCATTTTTAATTTTTTTTTTTTTTTTTTAAAGTTATATTCAAATAATATTCATTTCACGTTTATTTATTTCCCTGTTCGGTTAATATATTCTTTTTGTTAAATTTACGACTATAGGTTTTTCTGCAGACTTATTTTTTATAGAAAGGAATTGAAAAAAGAAACAGAAATCGATTCAGCTACCAAAACGTAGCTGAATCGATTTCTGTTTCTTTTTTCAATTCAAATAGTTCAATTCTTTTTAGAAGATTTGTTTCATTTTGCACCCGTGTCGGATTGTTCAGCGCAGCTTATTTTACCTTGTTTGATTGTGGATATTATGGTTATATTGTGATCCGACAAAAAATAATAAAAACAGTAGCCTAATAATATTTATAAACTTTTTATAAGATCCAAAAAAGTATTTTAAATTTATATTATTAAATTTTTTATTAATAAATTTATTGAGTGTATATAAAAACAAATCAAAGCATATAAAGGAAAAAAAGTTATAAGCATAAAAAAAAAAAGAAAAAAAAAAGAAAGAAAGTTATATGCACAAAAAAAAGAAAGATATAACTAAGACAATAAAAGTTTAAAATTATTTGAGTCTGCTATTTTAACTTTTAATAAAATTAAGTTTTCCTTATTTGGATTTATACAATGTCTCTTAAAAATTACGTTTTCCTTTGCTTTGTTAGCTTAGATACTTTACCAATAAAAGGGAGTTTAAAAGAGAGAGGTCTTTAAGCGGTAAAGAAACATCACAATAATCTTTGTTTAAGTAAGTTTGGATTTTCTATTATCCAACACCGGTACATATTACATTTAAGAATTTTAAAAAGATTGTTAATATCGTTAATAATTGTTAATAATTAATATTGTTAATAATTTTAAAAATGAACAATATTATATTAATACATAATTATTGACATTGTATTTCGATTAGTATTTACTTCGCTAAAAGTATCTAACTTTTCTTCGCCATTCTGTAGATTTTTTTTTGTAAATTTATTTGCTTTCAATAATAGAAACTACAATTACAAAATAGCTTTATTACAAATATAAGCGACAGGACTTCCAGAAGATCATACGATCTTATCATGAAACGCTTTACAATATCAAATATAATAATAATAATAATAAAATCAAATTAACCAATAAATCAACATAAACTATATATAACTGTGCATTTAAAATATAAATATACTGGATAAATTATATGAAATATATGAAACAAAAGATCTAAAAACAAGAAAAAATATTTTCTGCTGAAAAGATAACTTCTTTTAATTTTCGTTTGAAAGAAGTTAAAGTCCAATTCAATGACAAATCAAAATTTGGAAAAACTATTTTATTCCATAAATAAGGACCGCGAAAAGAAATAATTAGTTGTTCAAACTTAGTTTGGCAAAAAGGTTCTTGTAGATTTTTTCGATTGCGAAGATTGTATTTGTTTATGGCTTTTACATTATAAAGGTTTATAAATAATTCAGGAAATAAATGATTTTTACATTTAAACATGAAACATAAAATATTATAAACATTTAGTTCGTATGCATTTAAGGCTTTCATTTCTCTCAGAAGTGGTTTTGAAAAACGATTTACAAAATTAATTAAGCGAGCTGCGTGTTTATGATGCTGATAAAGAGATTTAAGTTTAGTTTTGTGAGCTTTCCCCATACAATATTTGCATAATTTAAATGGCAGTGGATAAACGAATAATATAGTTGATTTAATTGTTGTTTATTTAAATTATGCCGAACTTTATATACAATTACAATACTTTTAGCAACTTTCAAGAAGATATTATCGATTTGTTGTTTCCAGGATAAGTTTTCGTCTACAAGAACTCCGAGAAGTTTTGTAACTTTTTCCCTTTTTAGTATTATATTATCAATGAAGAGGTCAGGCAGTGTATTAGGTAAACGTTTTTTTCTGGATATTGGGTGAAAAAGTTTCCATTTTGTTTTATCAATATTTGGGGACAATTTGTTTTTCTTAAACCAATATGAGATTTTATTTAATTCTTGTGTCATTTTATCAAAAAGTGTATTTATATTTTCATGAGATTGGAATAGGTTTGTGTCATCAGCAAAAATTATAGTGGTTAAGTTAGAGGCTTTGTTGAGGTCATTTATTTATATTAAAAAAAATTGGGGCCCAACTAAGGATCCCTGTGGAACACCACATGTTACATTCATTAATAAAGGCAAAGAAGAGTTTTGGATATTAACAAACTGCTTACGGTTACTAAGAAGCTTTTGAACCAGCTTAGGGATTTATCTTTAATTCCATAGAGTTTTAATTTTTTTAATAGAACATTGTGATCGACAGTATCAAAAGCTTTAAACAAATTGATGAATACTCCTAGGGTATAATGAGAGTTTTTAAAAGAATCAGAAATGCAGCGTGTTAGTTGAAGCACGGCGTGTTCGGTAGAATAGTTTATCTGGAAGCCGAATTGATTATAATATAAAAGGTTAGTATCAACAAAATAGTTGTAGACTCTGTTATACATTATTTTTTCTAGTATTTTAGAGAAAACTGCAAGAACTGAAATAGGACGATAATTTGTAAAGTTACAATGGTCACCTGATTTATAAATAAGAGTAATTTTTGCTACTTTTAGAGAGTTTGAAAAAGATCCTTGAGCAATAGAGGCTTTACAAATTTTAAAGAGTATATCTTTTAAATAACTCGTTTCATACAAATTTATTTGTGAAAAATGTAAATCCTGTTATATTGGCAAAACTACTAACCACTTAAAGACACGCATGATTGAATATTATAGGAGGAATAAAAACTCATTTATAACCATCTTCCCTCAAAAGAAAAATGTTTTACAAAGGTAATGATAAATATTTTTCGACTTTGGATTGTACCAATAACAAAATTGAATTAAAAATAAAAAAAAGTATACGTTTGGGGTGGGAAAAACCCGATCTGAATAAACAAATAAACCAAGTTAAAATGACTTTTACCATTTAAAATAATTTACCGGTTCTTTTGTTATATTTGATATTTGTTAAAATAATTTATAATAATCTTTTTTGTATATATACTCGGTGAAGTTAAGGCAATTTCAAAATATTATACCGTTTGTATGATTTTTTTTTGATTACGACACAATTCAGTTAAATGAAGGTCTGTGAAATACGAGAAGACAAAAAAAATTAAAAAGTTAAATTTTGAAGTATTATAAAATATAAATGTTTATGGCAAAAAAACCCAGATCGAACATTTAAAAATAAAAAAAAAAAGGTCTTCTTAAAATCACCATCTCTAGTCCAAATTTTAATAAGATTTTAAATAAATACGTTTTTTAGCTGAAATGAACATCATACTATAATAATATGATCTGTTCTAACCGTTTATTGGCAATTTTTCTTAATTGTAAGCTCTTTCTTGGTCAGAATTCTAGTATTTTTAGTGATAATTGATAAAAATATTGTACTTTTTTGTTGTTGTTGTTGTTGTTGTTGTTTCTTAGGTGCCTCAAGAAGACCTAACGGTTTTGTCACAGAGCATCGCAGAAGTGCATTTAAACATGAAGTTCACGCCTCCTTCCTTACTGTGACGCTAAAAAATGTTCAGAGTTCAATTTGAACCTGGATCTCCTGCTTTTAAAGCAAGCGCTTTAACCACTGCGCCACGGCCGCTTAACTGTCAAAGTAGCCGCAGCCACTTTGGCAATTATATATAGTTAATATACGTCAGAACCAATTAGAACTAGAATCTATAGTGGGTTAAGGTATTTTTTTCAAAACATTTTAACTAAGTTCATGTTAACCTCGATGAGCGAAATTGATATAATGGCTTCAAAAAGGTTTTGAAAATTATATTGAAAAAAAATAGTTTATTTAAACATTAAGAAAACCTGAAGCAAAAAAAAATAACATCTAGTTTGAACATAATACGCTGATAAAACCATGCTAATTTTAAATAAAAGAATTTGAATAATTTGTAAATCGCCTTAAGTACACCGAATAGGAAGTTTGTTATCAATTTTATGGCTTTTATCGTGTTTATTTTTAGAATTATATACTATATTTTATACCATTTTTAATAAATATATTTTAACTGATATTGACTATTTTCTTGTAAAAAAATGTCTTTAATGAAAATGTTTTTAATTAAATTTAAAAAAATTTAATAAAAAATAATAAAAAAAATAATAGTAAAAAGTTTAGTTCTGCGCTAATTACTAAATTTTATGACATAATAATATATTATATTAATCAGAATAATTGTCAAATTAAAAAAGTTAATAATCTTATTATTGATAATAAATTTTAAAAATGTATATATATGTGTATATATATATATATATATATATATATATATATATATATATATATATATATATATATATATATACACACTTATTAGTTTGTTTATAAAAGAATTAAAAAAGTACAATACCTTTTAGCTTTTTACAACAAATTCCAAATAAATGAAATGACTTTATTTATTTTATTTATTATTTATTATTATTTATAAAATAATAATAACTAAAATAAAGTGTTGTTTATTTAGTGTTACTAATTTTTTGGTAGTAAAAAGGCGATTACGTTTAATTTTTACTACTTTTGTTTTAAAACAACTTAAAAGGTTTATTATAATTATATTTGAAAGGGATTGATGGATGCATAATTTTAGAAAGTTATTTATTTAAAAGTGAAGAAGTTGAACAGCCCCGCACGTCAAACATCAATTGTTCAATATTACCTTTTGCCAATATAAATGCTGAAAAAAATGTTTTAATAACATAAAAATGTTTGATCTCTAAAGAAAATACAGAGTGCATTCGACAACAAAAACTTTTTGTGAAAAAACTGCATTAGGTGCATTTGACAACAAAAGATTTAATTTTTTTTTTTTTTTTTTCAGAAGCACATGCTGTTTGTTTAATTGGTAGTTAACTATCTTACGAGGATTTCCAGGAAGCAACAAGTTTTAAGTTTTGGAGCCATTTTATAGATGTTTAACGTTGAGAGATTTCGCCATCAACAGAAATTTCTGGGGATTTAATATCGCAATTATATCAAAAGGTGCCCGTAAAAAATTTGTAAGCTTATGTTAATAATCATCATCATAAAAAATTATTGTTTTAATTTTTTTAATCAAAATATCTTACTTTTAAAAAAATGTAATTTATAACATTTAAAAAACAGTTCTACTATTATCTTTTTTAAACAAGTTTTTAACATTAATTTTAAATATTTTTTAATCTTTTAATTAATATGAAGTTTAAGTGGATTTAATTTTATAATTATATGTTATTTTAAAACTATATTTACATCGCATAATTTAAATATCCAGAGGACAAGATGTGCAGGAATTTAATCTCCTAAAGGAACTTGTCCAATACTTAATACTTTTTTATTGAAAGAAAATCGCATTAGAGGTTTAATTATTAAATTTATTAAATAAGACAAAACAACACAAATAAAACGTAAGTATGCGTTAGACTTCGAACGTATAATAATTTCTATAATAATGATTCATAGAGATTTTCAATTCTTATTTGAGAGTCTCGTATATACGATAGAACGTACATCTTTTCTTCAGATAAATAACAGTAAGCTACAATTTTTTCTGTGTATAAAACAATGATAACAACATTTCATATTGCTTTGATATCATTACCGGGTTAATTTTCAACATAAAATATTTTCTGTACAAAAGTAGAATTGCAGTACAATTTTCGTATTTTCTCAAGTTGAGTTTGTTTTATTTAATAATCATGGAAAGCTATATAACGATCACTTCTTACGCTACTGTAATCTGCTGTCCAGTTGGAATAGCAATGCATACGTTTGGTTTTTATTTGCTGAGAAAAGCTAAAAGGTCTAAAATGAACTCCATTGAAAGAATTATAATAACAAACTTGTGTTTGTCAGAAATACTTATAAACATCATTCTGTTTGTTTTAGGATTGTTGGACTTTGCATCTATTCTAAACCCAAAGGTTATGTATATTGCTTTAAGAATATTTTATAACGCGTACTATTTTTCAACATTATTTTTATTGTTCAATCGTTTTTTGCGCATTTGTTTCAGCATTCGGTATTATTCAATTTTATCTATGAAAAAGGTTCGTTATTCACTATTTGGTTTGTGGATCGTTAGTGCAATATTTGGTTGCTTAATTTCTCAGCTTTTTCTTTCAAAAAAAGTTGTAGGATTGGTTGAACTTTCCTTTGATTTAATGATTTTTATAGCGTCAATTTTTGTTTACGGCTATGCGATAATGTTGTCGAGAGATATGTCAAATAATACTTATTTGCTACAAGATAGAAAACCATTATTTAAAGAACTTCTGGTATCGATGATGATAGCATTATCTTATATAGTTTTCACTGCAATACCTCATACAATTTTTCTTTGCCATTTTTTATCGGGGAGAAAAGTTACAGCAATATTAAACTTGGTTTTAGACATTGTATTAGTTATGGCATTTTGGAGTGATGCGTTTATCTATATATATATTAGCAAGGAAATCCGAAATCTGCTTAAAAGCACTTTTAAGAATTTATTTTGGAGAAAAAAGTACAATATTAAACACGACGGTAATGTTGCGATGGTCGATTTTAATTCAAGTATCTAAAATATGTAATGTAAAAAGTTAGACTAAAAGCAAAATATGCTAAAATTGAAATATTTGTCATGGAACGAAATTTTTCTTTGGATTCAGCTTCACTCTATTGTGATCTTTTTTTCATTTTACGTCCTACCGTTCTCAAAAAAATTTCAATTTAAAGACAGGCTTAGTTGACTAATGAAAGTAAATTTATAAAGCTGATTCAATTTGCAAAATTATATATTTATATTTGTTTTATATTTATTATACCAAGATGCATCGTTCTGAATATAAAAAAAAAAAAAAAAAAAAAACTAAAATTCTATACTATAAAATGACTCTTTTCTTTGTTCAGTATTTCAGGAAAAAAAAAATAAAAAGAATAACATTCTGCTTGTATGGTATTATTTTATGTTAATTACCTTATTATTGTAAGGTATAATTCCGGTTCGTTATTTTAAAGCATAAAAAAGAAATATAAAACTTGTTAAATAGTTACCTCATCTCAGAGGCAAATCTTGGATTCAGTGGTGGGGATTAATGCTTTGAGGTTTACTGAGTGGTGGGTTTGGCGGCGAAAATCTCCCTCCCGAGTTGGCGGGTCGGGGTCTTTGATCTACTTCAGTAAAACCTTAGAATTTCTCAAAATATAACTTTGTATCACTTATGTCTCCATTGTTTCTGTTTATGTACCCTGCAATATAAACTGAAACCATTTTTGCAAATTTAGATAAAACAAACTCCATATTTGAAAGATTAACAAACATATTAAAAGTATTGTTATCATTTGGTAAAAATCCACTTTTAAATAAGTTAATTCACAACTTGTTTGAATTCAATTAAAATCTTTATGCGAATAAAGAAGAAGCTTTGTTTTCTTAATGCTTGCTATTTGTAAAACTTGTTGAACAAGATGCAATATGGTCCATCAGAACCTTGACGTAGCTTACTAAACTTTTTTTAATGAGATTACTGGAAAAACATTATAGACATACAAAATCATATGAAGTGTCGATACATATAATAGCAAACCCGCTTACTATTGAAGATTATTGGCCAATAGCCATTACTCTGTGTAAAATTTTTCAATGTATCATGTGCATATTTATTGTTAATCATACGAAGCATATCTGGACCACAAATAAACAATTTGGGTTCCTCCCTGGACATGTGCTAAATGTCCAGGGAGGAACCCAAATGTAGATTTAAATTATAGCTCAATGTATGCTATAATTCAAATCATGGAAGACTTTAGCTACGCAAAAGACAATAAAATGTCAATATTCGTCTTCTTTTTTGATTCTCAAAAGATTTTGATACGGTTGATCACAACAAATCGCTTATAAAACTTCAAATCTTGCTTCCTAGCTGGCTTACAACATGCTAGATAGCTACACAACCGTTAAATATATATAGAACCATATAAAGTATAAATAATTTAGCATGCAATCGAATGGAAATGTATTAAAGCTGGAGTCATTCAAGGAAGCGTTCTTGGACGTATTTTATTTATATTATTCATACATAATATGAATGATTTTTTTACTACCAGAAACAAACCTACAAAAATAAGCTGATGATATATTAACTTACACCATCAATAAAAAATGCAAAAAACCTACTTCAATCTAGCTAACTGGGCTATTGTTAATGGCATGAAACTGATTCATATAAAGTGCAAAACATTATCGATAGATAGTTGTCACCGCAATCAAATTGCAATTTTATCGCCAATTTGCACAACGCCCCAATACTCTCTTCTTGCAGTATTGCTGGAAAAAAAGAGCTGCAACTATTCCATAAACAATCAAAGTTATTGAGATCAATGCAATAAACTCACACTAATTCAATATCTGTCACAGTATTAAAGAGTTAATTGATTAAACAAATATAAAATTACTTAAAAATCTAACCCAACATCATTTTAAACCACAACCAGAAACCCTGACAGATTATTATATAAAACCAATACTTCTAAGATAAATTGTATAAAAGAAGTTTGTTCAGAAATATTTACGTATACTTCGAGATGGCATCGAAAATTTATACTTTGTAAGTAATATTGACGGTACATCTCGCACTTATCATTTTTAATTTATGAGAACAATACTCAAGATACATTATGAAAAAAAAATTGTAAAATTCATCTATATGCTTTGCAATTTTAAGTAAATACTTATAAAACATGCAAAGAGTAATATCTTTGGTAAGTTGTTTCGCTTTCTCCCTTTGCTTTTTAGTGACCATATTATTAAACATAATAGTTAAATCAAGTAAAATTTTTATTCGTTGATTGTTAAGACTATTAAAGACAAACTTTTTAAAGTCTGTAATTTTGGACACTTTTTAATTGACTTTTAACTCTTTGGATCTACCGTCTAAATCTACTATTTTTGATACAAAATCAACAGCTCTACAGCTCTACCTGAATCCTGAGTGCTCAATATGTAACTTCTTCTATGGTCTACTTGGATATTCCCAGAAATGGGACTCAGTAAATGGACACTTCTGATTTTTTTGATAGGTTTTACAAATTTCAATTTTGTTCTCAATTATAAAATTGATTACGGGATATAATTATTAGATAAAGTAGTTATAATTTTTGCTAAAGCAAAGAAAGCCTAGATGTTTATGATTTCAGTTCCAATTTAATTCTTTTCATTATCAATCCTCCGTCCATTTTATTAGGACCACTCTTAATATAGGATCATTGTATGTAGCTTTGACAGAGTTTTTTACTAGTTACGTCATAGCCACCTTCATGGTTGTTAATTGGGAATTTTCTTTTGATGCATCTAATGGTAAATGGCTTAAACCATCTGCAGCTGCATTCTTTTCAACAAGAAAATAAAGCAGTTTTATAATCATATGCTGACAATAGCAGAGCCCAGTGTAATACTCTTGCAGCAGTTATTGAAGGAAGCTCCTTTTTTTAAAAAATAGTCCCAGCAGAGGTTTATGGACAGCGTACAAGTAAACTTGTGCCCATATAAAAACTGATGAAACTTTATTACTGAAAAACCTAATGCTAATCCTTTCAATTTGACCTTACTTTCGTTCAACCATCATCCTGCTCTAGACTCAGCAAAACTCTCTCTCCTGAACCATATTTTTTTGATGGATCAAAGGTTGGGCTAACAAGGGTGCATTGCATAACATTGTTTTAACTTTTTTAAAAGCTTTTACACTATTACCACTCCACTTTCAAAGTATATTTTTCCTCAACAAATTATGGAGCAGCTCTGTAAAGGAAGCCATTCTAAGCAAGAAGGAATTGTAATAGTTTTTCAATTTCTAAAAATAAATATTTAATTATATATATATATGTATATATATATATATATATATATATATATATATATATATATATATATATATATATATATATATATATATATATATATATATATATATATATATATATATATATATATCAAAAGCGGACTGGCCATATGGGCGTACCGGGACAATGCCCGGTGGGCCGGTACAAAAGTGGGCCGATAGGCTGGTAAAAAAATTAGGATGATTAATTAAAAAATTCAAATGAAACTAATATAATACATATTTGAACTTAATGTATGTTCTTTACAAAGAATTATTTGTAAAATTAGTGACGTACGTATTTTTTAATCCTTCATTAAGTGTAATGCATAATACATACATGCATACATACATACATATATAACATATATACATCCATACATATGGTACAAAAATGCAAAAACAAAAAAAAATGAAAATGCAAATAAAAATACTAATCAAATTCAAAGACCATTAGCAATAGGAAAACACAAAATCTAATCCAAAAAAAAAATTAACAAATCACTATAGAGTCTTCAATAAACCCAAACGCTGTCATAGATACCAATATCGAATTATGCTAACCAATCAAAATTGTAAGATGACGAAAACCCCGCGCAATCTCAATTTATCTTGAAAATCAATAATATAAGCATAGGAAAATAATATCGTTTAAAAACTATATATAATATTAGATTTTTAAAATGAATGAACCCAAAAAAAGAAAAGGAGGAGCTCAAAAATTACAAGAGAAAGTTCATGATTTAAAAGCATAATAGAAAGCATGAGCAAACGTTTTAAAAAAAGTCGAGAACTTTATGCTGAATGTATGGCTAGTAGGGTCAAGAAAATTTACAATCATTCATGCTCATGAATACTGAAAAAAAAATTCTAAGCAATCTTGATCCCGAAACAATAATTGACGAGCTAGCTGAAACAAGTGATCTGTTTATCTTTTAGTTGTTTGAAAATTCTTAATTAGTTGAATATTTAAAATAAACATTTGCTCTTAAAAAATTTGTTTAAAAATTTTATAGTTAAATTATAAAAAAAATAGTTAATTAATTTTCCTCTTATGTGGGCCGGTCCAATATGAAATGCCCGGGCCGATTTTTGGTCCTAGTCCGCCACAGATATATATATATATATATATATATATATATATATATATATATATATATATATATATATATATATATATATATATATATATATATATATATATATATATATTGTTGTTATATATATATAAATATATAAAACAACAAAAATTTGATTAATCATCTTGCAGTTTAGATAAAGAAAATAAAAATAAAAGTAACTTGAAAAATTGGGCCTCAATAGCAAAGAGAGGATTAGTTTAAATCAGAGTTTCAAGTCATAAGGGCAATCGTTACCTTAAATAAAGATACTGAAAAGTGAAAAAGTAATGATATTGTCTTTGGATTATCACAAAGGAGAGAGGAGGTTGACACTAAAATCCTTAAAGAGTGCAACCCCAAATTAATTAATGACCTATTGAGAGAAATAATCGTAAATAAAAATATAGTCATAAGAGTTTATTATTTCGAACCTCTTAGAAGCGATGCACTAAGCAGCCCCGTTTTAATAGAATTAACCAACAACGCAAACGGAGTAGAAGTTTTGAAATCTGCTACAAAGCTTAAGACATTGAATTATTTTCAAAAAGTATAAATTAATTTGGATCAAACTGCGATTGAAAGAAAACTAAAGAACTAGTTATTGACAAAAACAAATTCAAGTGAAAACTTTTTACAGAAAAAAGTATCAATTAGTATTTTTGATATTGTATTTGAGGAAATAGACTCTGCAAAATCTGCATCAAGTAAATTGACAAGAAAATACCGTCTATAAATACCGTAGTAAAATACCGTCTGTAAATGCTTACTCCGGACATGGAGTATGCATTTATAGTCACGAAAGCATCAGTTTTTTTAATTCAACTAATAGCTATCTACATAATGAATATATTAAGTAAATATGGTGCTCGATTTGTATAGTTTCAGAAATAGTTTTTCGTAGGTGCATCTATAGAGTAGAAGGTTATAGTGAGGGAAATAACAAGGAAATTGTAGGTTCAATTAATAACACCTATGCTCCTTTTAAATATCAAAGAAACAGCAAACGTATTAGACTTAGTGATATCAAAATCTTTGGCTAAAGTTTTTCAGTTTTTCAAATAGATAATTATTAATAATATTAAACTTTTTTTGAATATTTCTTGAATATTTTGATATTCCTTTTTGTTTATTTTTCTTTTAAATTATAGAATTTTAAAGAATAATTAAATTATATATAATATAATTTTACAAACTCTTCTGTATCATTATAACAGATAAAGATACAGAAGAGTTTGTTAATCCAGATGAATTTTTTGTATAAGTCACTAATAATTATAATGAATAACTACTTAAAGAGATTGTGAATTACGATTGGCTATATTTTCTCGATTAGACAAAGATATCTCAATTAGCCAAATTATCTGGATTAGCCAGAATATCTCTATAAACCAGAGATATCTCGATCAGCACACATTTCACTATTCAGTTTAAAATTCAATATAGATCTTTTGAAACTCCATTTTATGTAATTTTTTTAATAAAAAAAAACTCTTTCTATCTTCCTGTTGACATTTTGAATTATAACGTTTATTTACTTAAGCTTTCTTTTATTTGGCCCGAAAAAAATTAGGAGAAAGACTTAAAATAGATTTTTTTTAACTCTACAAACATTTGAAAGTAAAACAAAAAAACTTGATTTTTTTTAAGCTTTTAAGAATATCTTGCAACCTTCGGCTAAAGTTAAAATCAAAAATACTCTGTTAGAAGTATTCACGAAAAGTTTATTTATTTTTCAGGGTTTTTTTTTTATCTTTTTAAAATTTGCATCTGCATACCGCAAAATTTCATCATTTTCATTTCCTGAAAAAAATAATTTTTTATAAGAGCCTAAAGTAATTGTTAAGATATTATAAAACTTACTAGTTAATGTTTTGCAAAAGAAAAGAATCCATATTTGAAATGAAATTAATTCAGGTATAGCTTATTAACGAGCTAACTGAAAACTGACAAATAACCAAAAATGGTTTCATATATAATATAAACCAAAAATGGTTTCATATATAATATCCCATACCGCAAACATGATATCAAACGGTTTTGACACACCTTATTTTTGCTTACAAAAGCGTGTTTTCTTTAATTACAAAATTGTTTACTTTATTTTTCATTAATTTAAATTACTTGCTTCTTTTCGAAATTCGTGTCCTGAACTTGTCCGCAACAAACTTTGTGAAAAACGTACAAGCTGGCAAAAGTTTAATTGGTCTCTTGCAGATTACAGCAGAGTTGCAGAGTACAGCAACTTACTTTGGCAATTCTTGCAAACGATTGAATGTTTGGACGGATGCTCTTATTGGAAAAGGAGTTAGATCTGCAAAACTGAAAAAACTACAAAAAATTGGCCTAACAGCTGGTGGTCAAAACAGATGGCACTTAATCAAAATCTTGGAACTTATGATGCTCCACAAATGGAGTATTTCTATGCTCTTTTGCAAATTTTTAATTGTATAAAGATGTCGTGAAGATTCAATAAAAATCAACAGGTTTAGCACTGCATAATAAATGGTGTCAATTTGATGTGCTACTTGTAGCGTTTCTGCAGTGTTAAAGAAGTTTGTGAAAATAATATTTCAAAAACCAGTCTTGCAGAAGTTTTTCAATAACTAATCTTTATTCTTATATATTGCGGTCTGAATTACATAGCTTTGCTATAAACTTTGATTTGGTCTCAAAAACACTTGATGCCAGTCCTAGTAACGGTGATTCAGAAGAATCAAGCTAAGTCTCAGAGTTGTATACATTAAAAAAAGCTACTAAAAATGAGATTTTAAGAACTTTGAGTGTTGTATAGGGTTTTGTAAAGATGTTTAAAATGTTGTTATAAAATTTTGTACAAATATTCGTTTGATGCAACCGCTTTTTTAAATCTGTTACTGGCTTACAAAAATTAATTAACACATTCATTCTCAAGTGAACTGTGAATGGGGATTTAATAAATTAAAAACCGTCAAAACTAGGCTCAGTTCCTCACTAAGTAACGACAAGCTTGAGACATTTATGTTGATATTGACCAAGAAGGATATTACGAATTCAATTGCAGTTGACGACGTAATTGGCTATTTGAGCAAAGATTCAGTAGAGTTATTAAATATGTTGCTTCTATAAAATATGTTAAGAGATGGTAATCAGTTACATTAAAAATACCAGCTACACCACATGACCCACACCCCGTTTTTTTTTTTTTTTTAATCTTAAGTGAGTTAAAAGGAGTGTTATTAGTCATTTATTATAATAAAGTTCATCATGTTATTCTTATTATTACTATCATTGTTTATATAATTATTATGTATACTAATTATTTCATGCATAAGTAACATGGCAGACTAAATTATATTGTAAGCCTGAATAAAAATTCAACTTTTGAAGTTTGAAAATTTTGATTTTTTAAAAACTGAACTTTTGTTAGTGTATTTTACTTATTCAGGTTCAAATTGAAAAAAATTTTTCTATGGATGAATGCTGCAACTTATAGAAGCTGAATACCCCATCCCAACCTATTTTCTACCCTTTCCGCTATTATAGCACTCCTCTCTCTTTCATTCACGGTAAGATTTGCTTAGTCCACGCCTGGCCATACCACACGTTAACTTAGCCAGCTAATGGCACGCTGTTCACATGGGTCACATTATTAATTTTTTTTATCTTTATTTATGTTTTATAAATTATTTGAAAAATTCGAAAAAAAGTGGAAGCATTACGCTCGGCCTCATTACCGTTGCCTCATTTACTAGGTCAGATTGCACAAAATTCTTTGTAAAAAAAATCTACACAAACTAAAAAATAAACTCTTCTGAAAATTGAATAAAATTTTATGGCTCTCAAAAAATAACAAAAAAGAAATAAAAAAATCCCTGCAGCCGTATTCACTTTTCTTTGTTAAGCTTAACAAAGCTTTTTTTGATCACTTTTGTCATTACAATATTTCTAAGTAAAGAAATGACGAAAACTTTATTTAAATTTATTTATATAAAATATATATATTAAAATAAAGCATTTATGTTTACATATATAAATAGAATTTTTTTATAAATGTAGTAAAAAAATAATTTTTGACTAACCCTTAGATAACGATGAGATGAGAATACGGTCCCCCTGGACAATATTAATTTAGTAAGATCATCTAAAAAATACTAAACTCAAGTTTTATGGTATTTAATTTTTATTTTATAGTGTTGTAATGTTTCTTAAAACTAATAATAATTAAAAAATGAAGCGTTCAAAAGTTACAAACAATTCTTACAAAGAAATATAAAAATCTTCTCTCGTCAACTTTATAAATATCAATTCGACATAAAGAAAACGTGGTCTATTATTAGTCAAATTATCGGTAAAAGTACAACAAATATTTTATTACACAACGGCAAATATCTACAAAAATAAAGCAAAAATTTTACTTTCCCTATAACTTAATTGATAACAGATAAAAATTGATTTGAATACGAAAATTATAAAAAATAAAATAAATTGTCAAATAAGAATTATTTTGACCTAATTCTTTCTGAAGATTAGTACAGATTTCTGTACTACCGACAAAAGTTTGAAAGTAGTTATATAAAATTATTTAATGTGCAGGCGTCTGAACTACCACACCTTGATTTGTAAATATAATACACACTTTTTTTATATAACACCATCCTATTTGTTTTATCTCCATTAGAAAAACTATATATATATATATATATATATATATATATATATATATATATATATATATATATATATATATATATATATATATGTATAAATTGGTATTTGCCATTTATAATTTGCAAAGGCATACATATTTTAACAAGGTAAAGTACTCTATACATCTCTAATTTAACTATATAAATTCAATACTTTTTTTAATTCAAAAGATCTTCAGTTCAATCAAGTATTATCCATTCATTTGAAAATTTTCTGTTGTGAGCCACAAAAGAATTAAATCATAGTATAAGTATGCTAATATCTGGGTGATTGAAATCATCTTTTCTATCATACATGTTACATTACTTACTAGGTCATTCTCTGCACAACCTAAATTGCTTTCATGTTAAGTCATACATCTCTTGATTATAAGCTGAAAGTTTACGCCTTTAAAATAATTTCATGTTTGATTTTTTGTAATTTTTCAAGGTCCATGCTGAAGTTTTTTAATTCAATCTTGAAGTCATGCCAAAATATTAAATTAAATTAATATTTGCAAACAAACACAATCTTAACAGACCTCTGATACATATACTAAAGCTCTCAATAAATTCTAGGATTTTTCCGGATGTATTTAAATTAGCAGAAGTAACTCCTTTATACAAATGTAATGATCATTCTGACATTACAAACTACAGGCCCATATCAATACTTTCTGTATTTTCAAAACTCTTCGAACGTGTAGTTTATAATAGTTTATAACCTTACCAACAGAAAAAATATGTATATAATGTCCATTCTGGAGTATTAAATGTTTTATGTGGAGTCCCGCAGGGATCAATTCTTGGTCCACTCCTTTTTCTGTAATGCATCCTTAAAACTGAACTCAGTTATGTTTGCAGATGACACGAATTTATTTTTTACCAACAATGATATCAAAACATTATATGCTGACATAAATATAGAACTAGTTAAAGTAAACAACTGGTTTAAAGCTAACAAACTCTCGCTTAATGCTGAGAAAACAAATTGTATACTATCTCATAAAAAAATACAAAAGGAAAATGTTCCTCTCAAGTTGCCTAAACTATTCCTAAATGATAAACTAATTAAAAAGCAATCCAATATAAAATTTTTAGGAATCATTGTTGATGAAAAGTTATCCTGGCTTCCTCATATAATACAGATCCAGTCAAAATCACCAAAAACATAGGTTTGATGTATCGAGTTCGCTCTTACGTCAATACACAAAGTCTGAAATTAATCTATTTTGGGCTAATACATAGCTTCATCAGCTATGCAAACATTTCATGGGCAAGTACTCAAACATCAAAGCTTAAAAAACTGTATAGTTTGCAAAAACATGCTTGCAGAATCATTTACTATAAGGATAAGCGTGAACATGCTAAACCCTTAATGAGTGATATGAAAATGATGAGCGTGTTTGAAATAAGTGTCTATCAGCATTTAACTTTCATGTATCGTTACAATAACAATATTTCTCCTATAAGCTTTAATAACAAATTTAAATTAAATAAAAATGAAAACTATAATCTTAGAGCAAATATGTTAAACACATATAAACTACCTCGGATAATAAACAAATATTCAGAATATAGCATTTCATATCGAGGTCCTAAAGTTTGGAATACCTTTCAATAAGGATTCAAAGGATGATAAATAAACATTCGTAAATTTGTAAAGTTCATTCAAGTTTATAACAAAAAAAGAAACTTTTAAAATTTGAGAAACTTTTTTGGTTAATGTTACCACTCTACTTTTTTTGTTGTTGTTGTAGTTGTTCTTGTTTAACAATCTTATTAACGAACTACGCATTTTATTACGATATTTAATTGAAATTTTATTACGTATATATTTTACGAAACTTTATTACGTTTTGCGTATTACGACATTTTATTAAAATTTTGTGAAAGGGGCTCTATGAAAAGATTGCGATGACGTACTGTCATCCTCATCTTCTTTGAGCCCCCTATCTGTTTTTACTTGAATTTGAAGACCTCAGTGTAAAAAGTGGCGTTGCCACGTTTAAAAAGTTTTGAGAAAGTATCTATTGATCATTAATAAAATTTTATATGAAGCAATCAAAACTAAATATCAAAAAAATATATATTTTTTACTTTTGAGCCACAAAGGAACTAAAACCCATTATCTGAGAATTATAAGCAAAATAGGCGAATTCCGGAAGTGATGCTTTTAAATTGTCTTAGTTTATAATTATAAAATAAGGCCTCTGTTAAACTTTTTTTTTGAAAAGCTCTAATAATTGGGAAGATATTGGGTCCCGAAATTTGACCCATTTTTTAAAAATATTTGTGCAGGGAGTGCAATTGCTACTTTTAAGGGCAATTTTAGCAAAATATATTTGAGAAACGCATTCATTTTTTTTTTTTTTTTTGCTACTACAGGTAGATTTCTACAGTAAAAATAAAAGTTCAATATAGTTTTTTTTTTGTTGTCTAGAAATCATAGTTCAAGGTCGCTAAGTTTGAAATTTTACACTTACTTTGAGCATTAACATCTCTTAAGGCTATAACTTATACATGTATTCCTTAATTGTTTTTGAAAGCTACTAAGACATATATTTATTTTATTAACTTTTTGAGTTTTTTCAAAGAGAAAAAGAGCCAAACATCAAACAGTTTAAAGTGTTTATATCATTGTTAAAAAAATGGTATAAATTTCTTTTTTAAGAATATAAACAAAATAAAGTTTTACATAAGTTCATCAATTGTCAAACTAAATTTACACGTTTTTATTGTTTTTTTTGAGAAAGAAAAGCCCTCTTCATGATTAGTTTGTATTGTTGCATAAATCATTTAAACAACGTCAAAAGATGAATATTGGAGGAAATTTTCCTTGGTTGGCCACTTGAAACAGATCTTTCCAAGTGCATTAGATTATTCCATATAAGTAACATAAACATCATTGTGATTGACCTGGTGGTTAAATAAAAATAAAACAACTTCTAATCATTAGTGCTTTCTGATTGTTTTTTATATTTAAATAATGTCATTAATATATCAATATTTTAAATAAGGTTTTGTTTTTAATTTTTAGTTTTTGTTTTGACTTTACTTATGAATTTTTAATGTCACGTTAAACTTACATAAAACTTATAGTAAAGTTGCGAATAAAAGGAACTTGATGATAAGACTGCAGTCTTTAAATTGCTCCTGTCATTATTTTAGTTTTTACCTTATTTATAAATGTATACATGGAAAATTCCTCGAGAATGGTGGTCGTAGCATTTGACACTCTTTAAGCTATTAAAAATGAACTAAAAATGCAAATGACTTGAAACTTTCCAGAAATGTGAAATACTATCATATAAAACGTAAAAGTTACAGCATTAAAGTTTTATACTTTTTTCAAAAATTAACTCTACGTAGCATGACGGTCGTAAAACTTACTTTTTACCATTTCTGAACAAAACAAATTTGTCAGATTTAATGCAGTGAACGGCAGGGTAAAAAAAAAATCATAAGGTGTATGTATTTAGCACATATTGATGCTATTATATGCTGAGTTTCATAGTTTTTACTTAAAGCTTTATAAGCATTTTAATTTTTATTTGTCGTGACGTAACCGTGACTGGCGTAACGAAAAAACCAATGCTTAAAAACAAAAAATAGAACAACGCAATCAATGATGTAAGAAAAAAGTATAAATGATTATTAAAAACCATGTATATTATGTTTAAAAAATTCACTATAGCATTATCATAGTTCTCAGTTATGGATTTAGAGTACGATTTTTAACGCTACACAACAGAACTATAAATAAGCGTCCAAACACGTTTATACAACCCTTTCAACTTTAAAACCATGCTATGGTATGATCAAATAATTTTTTTTAGTAACTTTTTTGATTTAAAGTATTTTTAGTTAAGAGTTAAAAGAAAGAGTAATTGAGTTTAGTATGTGTTTTTATAACTCTTTTGCTTTCTTTTTCCCCCTCTTTCTCGCGGAATTGCCCACATATAAATATACTTGAATTTATAAATGAATATAACTTAAATATATATAAAATGTATAGTGACAAATCAAATTTAAAAAATATATATGTGTATGTATATATATATATATATATATATATATATATATATATATATATATATATATATATATATATATATATATATATATATATATATGTATATATATATATATATATATATATATATATATATATATATATACATATATATACACATATAAAATTATAGGTCTTAGCAAAAGAGATTTACGAATCAAAAATAAGATATTATATGTGTTACAACTTTCTACATTTTAAACTATTGCAGGATACTATTGAATATTATGTTCAATAACATTCCAATCACCAATTTGAAATTGTATACCTTGCATCATCAGTTGCATTAATCCCGTCAACAGCTAGATTAAACTCTTCACAAAAAGTTTTCCAGCTCTTTTTTGTTTACTCCATCGTAAAAAATATACTTGAAGCACAAAGGAAATTGCAAAATATTTTCTTAAGTCCCAACAAAGAATAAAGTCATATTTTATATATTTTATTTACATACTTTGGTTATTAGTAAACATGCAAGTTAATTTAATTATCTAGAGCATAATGATCGAACTTGTTGAGTTGTCATATATTCACTCGGCTTTATCTTTGTATTGAATCCTGAGCAGGTTTAATGCTGGTAAACCTGCTCTGGATTTATTTTGTTCCCATGTTCTTCTCCAAATAAACATCTGCATTAATAATGTTTTTGCTTTGAAGAATACTTGAACACTTTTATTCTTTGTAATGCCCATCCAGTGATGTTTGTAAAGTTTTTAATTTATTATTTAATGACAGAATGGAATAATAGAAAATAATCAGAAAAACTTAGTTTCGAATTTTTTGTTTACTTAATATATATCTTGCTCCTCTACCATCAATTTCTTTACAGATTGAAAATGTGGATTTTCGATAGCATGTGTTCACCTAATAATTCATTATCAAAAAATGATTCAGCGAAACCAAGTGTACAAAACCTAAGAGTGTTAACACTTTTAGCAACACGTAGTTTTTTGGAAATCGTTGTAGCAATATAATTTTTGCAAATTTAACTAAAGGGTTTAAAATTTTAACTCAGGGTATAGATTTTCACAGTTGTATAATTCCAATTTTTACCTTTAAAGATTCAGAAGTACCTTCACCTCACTCTTTTTGGCCTTAAAGTAGTTTAGCTGGAAAATCCAGTTTCCTCATTAATGATTGTCTAAAGATAGTATTACAAATGATTATACAAAGGGAATTGTTTTAAAAAGCAAACAAAAATAAAAAGGTTATCCAAAGAGGACAACCTTTGTGAAGAAATCTCTACAGTTTTTAACACAAATATAACACTAAATTGGTAATCATATTAAAAATACATTTCTCCCTTACTTTGGATATTCCACTTTTGCCATCTATCTACTTGAGCTTATTATCAAGTATTTTTTTACATTAAATAAACTTTTATTGAGCACTCTTGTAAAGTTTCGCAATAAAAATATTTTTATCTTATATTTGATTATAGTATTAATTATTAACAATGTTTAGTTGCCGTTGCTAAGCATATCTATACCGTTACTAGGGTATTTTTTAAGTTATATGGAAACCAAATAACTTATATTTCATGGCAATACTAAGGCCACGATTATTATGGCTTATCTAACAAAGCGCATTAACCGCTAAAATCCATTTTTAGCAGCTTACTCCGTACCAGACTCTTGCATGCACATAATTTTTTTGGTATAAAACTAATGTATTCCTTAGTTGTTTTCAAAAACAATTTAGGAATACATGTGCAAGTTATGGCCTTAGCAGATATTAATGCTCAAATTACATGTAAAATTTCAAATTTAGCAATTTTGAACCGTGATTTCTAGACAACAAAAACTGTACCATATTGAACTTTTATTTTTACTGCAGAAATCAACCAGAAGTAGTTGAAAAATAAAAAAGGTAAGCGTTTCTAAAATTTATTTTGCTCAAATTTCTATTTAAAGAAGCAACAGCACTGCACGCACAAATTTTTTTTTTACAAAACAGGCCAAATTTCGGGACCCAACACCTCCCCAATTATTAAGAGTTTTCAAATAAAAATGAACAGAGGCTTAACTTTATTTTTTTTTTCAAAATATCCAAAAATGAAAATATTTTTAAGACATCACTTCCAAACTTTGTCTAAATGATAATGGCTTTAGTCATAGAATGAGTGAAATAAAAATAAAAAATATTTTTTAAAGTTTAATCAAAATTAAAATTTTGATAGTTTATGATTTATTGTGATAGCTTATCATTTATTTTGATAGTTTATTAGTTTTTTCGTTTCTTTGCTTTATATAAAGACTTTAGTCGGCTACCATCTTAATTATGATCAATTAATACTTTCACAAAAATTTTTAAGTGTGATAACGCCTGAGGTCTTCATTTATTATTATTATTATTATTATTATTGCTATTGTTATTATTGCTATTATTATTATTATTATTATTATTATTATTATTATTATTATTATTTTATTAAATACCCTCTGTAAACATTTTTATAAAGTAAAAATACATATAAAATTGTTTAAAATACCAACAGAGAATAAAAAGATCACTTGAGAATGTTTTCTTCAAGAATATTTTTGAAAATTGTTCGCGTTGCTTTGCATTTCAACATTGAATTGTTTGTACTAGAATTTGATAAGTGAAGTTTCTGAAATTTTAATTTTAACTTTCTGTTTAACCTGAATTGGGTTTTTAACATTTAGTTTATGGACATTAACATAACATGGATCTTACATAATTCCTCTATGTCATCTAAAAGTGAATGCATTACTGAACAACAGTTAAGCTGGGAAATAATGATTTCAAAATTTACTTTTTAATAGAAGGATAAAAAGGTTTTATTTTTTTGTTGTATGTACGTTGATGTCTCCCGAATTTTATATAGAGAGTTTATATAGTTTTTGTTATACTATATACTATTAAGGTAAAAAAAATTATAATCTTGAGTGTGCAATTTGCCTACAAAAATTATATAACAAAATAAATATGCTTTTTGGGAACTTTTATGCATGGTTTAGCTTTTCTTCTGAAGTTTTTGATTGGTTCAACTATAGATATGTCACAAAATGTTGCACTTTTGCATGCCGCAAAAGCGACATTTCTACAGTTGAACCAATGAAAAACTTTCATCATGTCAGTGCTTTTCAACCATAGTTGAAAAGCACTGAAGTGATATCTTAAACCTCAAGAAGACAACTTTGCGTGATTATCAGGCCTAATTTTAGCTTATTGGTGCAGTGCACATCTCTTGTTGCTTTTATTATGAGCAAGCATTTTGCCTTTATGAACTGTAAACCCTCAAGAAACCATTCCAAGACTGTTATATAATATTTGTAATTGATTATTTGAATAACTTACAGTAATATTTTCAAACTTTTCAGTCGCTTGGTGGCAAGGCAAAAGTATAAAAATACAAAAAGTTGTTGTCAAGCAATCAGCACAGCTGTTTAAACTTTAATTTTTTTGGAATACCCTAATATCCACTGTTGCAGGTGTATCTTCAGGTTATCCACTGTTACAGGTGTTTCTTCAGGATGTCAATTGTAACAGATGTATCTTCATGATAGTCACTGTCCGAGTTTCTAAAAAATAAAAATGTATATAAAGTAATATATAAACAACAAATTTAAACCATGAACATAATATATTAATAATAAGTATAAAACTATAATAAAAATAAAACATATATTTAGGTATGAAACTTAAACCCTCTCAATCATGAAATTTATTATTTAGTCTAGAATAATGAAAGAAAATGTTAAACTTCTATTCAGTCTTATATTGTAAAAAAACATTCAACATCGGAAACTTTACCAATTTCCGTGGAAGCTAATATGACGAGGAGACATCTTAAAATAATTCATGCTGTAAATAAAAATATTTATTTGTGTTATTTTGTTATTTATTTTGTTATTATTATTTTGTTATGTTATTATTTTGTGATTATGTGTTATTTGTGAAACAAAAAACAGTTTATTCTGCCGCAAAAGTTTTAAAAACGTGTTGTGAAAATAAATTTCTTTTTATTTAACAAAATTACTTTTATAATTGGAGATTTCAACATGAACTGTTTAATTTATAATAAAGATAAAAAAATAAAAAGTTTTTATGATGAAATACTTATAGCAGGAGCTGTTCCTTTAATTAATCGCCCTACTAGAATAACCAAAACTTCAACAACGTTGATTGATAATATTTTTAACAACAGATATTTATAATAGAAAATTAAAAAAAGGAATTATAAAAACCGACATATCCGATCATTTCCCCATTTTTCTAACAATCCATACTGTATCTTCTAATAACCCCGAAAGACAAAATATAATAAAAAAACGTGTCTTCAATGAGAGCAATATAAAATCCTTCCAATATCAATTATCACTTCTGCATTGGAAACATATTAACTTTAATGAAGACGCAAATACAATATATAATAAATTCTTTGATACGTTATTCTCAATATTCGATGCAAACTTTCCACTTTGTGAAAAAATAACAAAAATAAAAACCTTAAATAGTCCATGGATTACCAAAGGACTTAGAAAATCCTCTAAAATAAAACAGAAACTATATATAAAATATCTAAAAACAAAATCAAATGAAAACCAACAAAAATATAAAAATTACCAACATTTATTTGAAAAAATTCGTAAAAATTTAAAAAAAAATATTATTCAAACTTTTAATTAGTAAATTTAAAAACGACTCAAAAAATACTTGGAAAACGTTGAAAGAAATAACAGGAAAACAAAAAACAAATTCAAACTCCCTTCCTAAAGTAATTAAAATAAATAAAACAAATATATATGAACCAAACGAAATTGCAAACGAGTTTAATAAATATTTCATTGACATAGGAACCAAATTGGCAAACAAGATCCCTATTACAGAAAAAAATTTTAGTGATTTCCTAGAGCCTATAAATAATTCGCTTTTTATAGATAATTTACATTCTGACTTATCTTTTGATGAGTTTGAAAGAGCTTACAATACAAATGTATTCTTTATAAAGTCTTTAGGGCATCTATACAGCAAGGTGTATTCCCCGACCAATTAAAAATAGCTAAAGTAACTCCTATATACAAAAACGGAAAAAAATCAAATATTAGTAATTATCGCCCTATCTCAGTTCTTTCAACTTTCTCAAAAATTTTAGAAAGAATTATATACAATAGAACATACAATTACCTTAATCTAAATAAACTTCTATATAAAAATCAATTCGGTTTTTAAAAAAATTGTTCAACTGAACAAGCCATTACACAGTTCATTCGTGAAATCTCCGATTCATTTGGTAGATCACAATATACATTAGGTATTTTCATTGACCTATAAAAAGCATTCGACACGGTCGATCACAAAATTCTACTTAAAAAACTCAAATTTTACGAAATTAATGGCAAATTAATAAAATGGTATCAAAGTTACTTGGAAAATAGAAAACAATTTGTTTTCTATGGAGATTATTTTCAAAATGAAAAATTAATTGACATAAAATGTGGTGTTCCACAGGGTTCTATTCTAGGCCCACTTTTGTTTTTAGTTTATATAAATGATTTAAATAAAGCTTCTAACCTTATGAGTATAAATTTTGCGGACGATACTAATTTATTTCTGTCAAACAGTAGCATTTATGAGCTTTTTTCAAATATGAATAATGAACTCAATCAGATCTCCAACTGGTTTAAGTGCAACAAGTTAACTTTAAACATTGACAAAACAAAGTGGATCCTTTTCCACTCTCTTGCTAAAAAGCGTTTTTTACCAAATAAATTGCCTAAACTTTTTATTGATAAAATTGAAATAAAAAAGGAGTCGGTCACAAGATTTTTAGGCATTTACATTGATGAAAATGTTACATGGAAGTATCATATCGACTATATTTCTACTAAATTGGCTAAAAGTATTGGAATTCTATATAAGGTCAGATACTATCTAAGTAAACAAAATTTAATTCAACTCTACTACTCGTTTATTCATAGCTATATAAATTATTCAAATATTGTTTGGGGAAGTACCTCTAAAAGTAAGTTACGAAGTCTTTACCATCGTCAGAAACACGCAATGCGTTTAATATGTTTCGAAAATCGTTTTTCTCATTCAAATATTTTATTTAAAAACGTTAAAGCACTTAACGTTTACGAACTCAATGTCTATAATATTTTATGTTTTATGTTTCGTTGTAAAAGTGAACGACCATTGTCCAATTTCAAAGATCTTTTTACTTATAAAGCTATAAACAAGTATGCTTTACGAAATAATAATTTATTAATTGAACCCTTTTGTCAAACAAAGTTTAATCAATTTTGCATAAACTATAGAGCACCGTATTTATGGAACAAAATTGTTGTTCCAAATTTTGATTTGTCAATTTCGTTTTCCGTTTTTAAAACTAAATTAAAAAACTATATTCTTTCTACTGGCAATATATATAAATATTTTTGAAATGTAAAATTCTTTTTTTTTACTCTGGATAATTTGTAAAATTATTTTCAGTTTTTGTTTCTTCTACATTGTTATTAGTTATTTGATCAATTGTATTTTATTTTATTATATATACACGTATTATATCTTTTATATGGTTCTGGCGACAAGATCATTTGGATCTTCTTTCAGATACCAAGTTTATATATTGTTATATTGTTATATTACGATTAATAATTGTAAACTAAAAAAAAAAAAAAAAAAAAAAATTTCAAAATTAGTCTAGATGTCTGATCTAAACACTTGAATATCTAGACACTTATGTGAATATTTAGATGAAGAATCGGAAGCCTTAAACTAAGATGAAAAAAGCAATTTAGTGCTGTTATCAAAGTGGGGTTGTAATGGCTTACAGCAACAAACAAAAAAAATTCTCAAATTGTACAGATTGCCACGCAAACATCTTTTAAAGTTCATTAGTGTCGCTACGGCTCATATTATATATTGGTGTTCGGAAGGTTATTTGGTAAAATCTAGCACCATTTTCTACAAAATAGTTTTGCATAGTATAAACTTGTTTTATCTGCAAAAATAAAGACATAAAAAGTAAAGAAATCCGCAATGTAAAATATAAAATATTAAAATCTTATGAAAAACTATATTAACAAAGGTATTTGGTGGCATTCACATATTAAGCACACTTTTGAATTTACAATGATTGATGCAAAAGTATGAGGTGCTGTAACCATAATGAGGTGCTGTGTATGTGGAAAAACTTGAAATTAACAATTTAAATATAAAAAACACAGATAACCCAGACGCTCTTAAATTTGAATTGTCAATACTACATGTAAGGATTAATTTTTTGATTTTTTATAATATTTGTCATACCAAACTCACATCAACAAATGGCAAACAAGGACAGGAAAATGTGGGGAAAAAAAGCACATTCAAAGTTAAAAATGGGGCTGCTGATGGGTATTCCGAAACAGGTTTCAGGAATGCTAATGAACGCACACATCTTAGAAAAAACTTGATGACAATGGATTGAGAAGAATTTCCTCAGATTTTAAAATTTCATTCCGCATCACAAGAGTTGATATTAAACTAATTAAAAATTATGGAAATCTTCAAGTGGATGCAAAACAGATGCTAAAAAGTTTTAAAATTTTGCATAACTGACAGCAGAATATTACGTTTATGATATAAAGTTTAAAATTTATGGATGATACCCAGTGTCTCCCCAAATACTCAAGTTATTGAGATATGGAATCAAAATAATGTATATATGTATATATATATTATTTTATATATGTAAATATATATATATATATATATATATATATATATATATATATACATACATACATATATATATATATATATATATATATATATATATATATATATATATATATATATATATATATATATATATATATATATATATATATATATATATATATATATATATATATATATATATATATAATTAGTATTGGACAATACAATGCTAAAAAGTGTTCCTAATTTTACAGTTCAGGAATCTGGAGTCATAGCATGGCATGACATGAGCAATCAGCTGATAGTATACATGACATGACATGAGCAATCAGCTGATATGTATATATATATATATATATATATATATATATATATATATATATATATATATATATATATATATATATGTATGTATATATATATATATATATATATATATATATATATATATATATATATATATATATATATATATATATATATATATATATAGTATATATATATATATATATATATATATATATATATATATATATATATATATATATATATATATATATATATATATATATATATATATATATATATATATTTAGTATTGGACAATACATTTGCAACCAACATCGAACAATGCTAAAAAGTGTTCCTAATTTTACAGTTCAGGAATCTGGAGTCATAGCATGCCATGACATGAGCAATCAGCTGATAGGTGGCAGCACACAGGCAGAATTTCGTTGACAAGTGCCATTTTGCAGCGGAAAAAACAGGTGCGTTCATTTTCTTAAGTCTGGTCCGTGTCAACGTCACAGAAGTTTTTTAACTAATAAAGGAAGTATCCAGAAGTTTCCAGAAGTTTTCAGAAGCATGCAGAAGCTTCCAGAAGTATCGAAAAGAAGCATCTAGAATCTTCTAGAACAGGTTCACACAGGTTCATTTTACTATATAAGAGACATGTAAACCGAAATGTAATTCAGTCAGTATGTGGAAGTCAATCAGTCAGTATTATCAAGACAGTTTATCAAAGCGAGTTTTATCAAATTGTTTTATCAAAGAACATCAAAACAAGAAGTGAAATACAAAAAATATTTCATTACATCAATACATTCCACATCCGACCAAGACGTTTTCCACAGAGCATTATTGTATCATCACTAGGTAAATGTAACACGGTAAGCCTTGAGAAGCGTTATTATTTATTTTGTTATTTTTATGACTTCAAAAGCAAAAATGGCTCCCAACAGTCTTGCATTGGAACTAAGAAAAAAAATTATTGGCAATTACGTAAGTGGAATGTCACAAAAAAGTATTTGTGATAAATATCGCGTGAAAAAATAGACCGTATCAAGACTATGTTCCAAAAATCGTTCTACGGGGAAGTTGGCAGCAGATAACAAAGGTGGAAGACCGCGTTTCACCACTTCTAGAGAGGATTCTATGATTGTCAGATCCGTCAAGAAGCATCACTTGATATCATCAGTTGAGATACAAAAGCAATTAGAGTTGCCTGTATCGGACCGAACAATCAGACGACGTGTTGTTGAAGCCTGATTGTTTTTTCGACTCCCTGCAAAGAAACCGCTGATTTCCCTAAGAACCAGAAGAGAAGACTCCTGTTTGCTACATCTCATATTGACTGGAATGTGTAGAAATAACGAATTGTCCTGTTCAGTGATGAACTGAAGCTCAACATCATTGGGAGCGATGGCATTTGCGGTGTACGTCGACCGGCCGGAAAACGCCTCAATTTACGTTACTGCCATAAGACCGTGAAGCATGGTGGAGGCAATGCAATGGTCTGGGGGTGTTTTTCTGCTAAAATTCTAGGTCCAATACATCGAATCGATGGAATAATGGACCATTTTATGTATAAAAATATCCTGAAAGATGTTATGTTACCTCATGCTGAATGGAATATGTCAATAAAATGGGCTTTTCAGCAAGAAAACGATCCGAAACACACTGCAAAAGTAGTAAAGCATTGGTTTCAAGACAACCACCTATTGGTGATGGGTTGGCCGCCTCAATCTCCGGATCTCAACCCTATCGAGAACCTGTGGGAGATCGTCAACCACACAACTAATCGTGAAGGTGTTCGTAATAAGGATCAACTGTATGAACAAACCCAAAAGGCCTTGGCAGCGATTCCACAAAGTTTCATTAATCACCTGATCAAACCTATGCCTCGAAGATGCAAGGCTGTGATCGACAGCAAAGGATTCGCCACGAAATATTGATAGCTAAATACAGCTTGGTCAACATTTTGTGGAGTTGCACTTGTTTTGTCCAGAAGGAAATGAACTTTTTTTTAATAGTTTTGATTAATTTATTAATTTTCGTGTACAAATAATGAACTT
Organism: Hydra vulgaris; assembly: GCF_022113875.1. Classification (NCBI taxonomy): domain Eukaryota; kingdom Metazoa; phylum Cnidaria; class Hydrozoa; order Anthoathecata; family Hydridae; genus Hydra; species Hydra vulgaris. The sequence continues at coordinate 5,387,547 of NC_061163.1, read as the reverse complement.
TATGATGAATAAAACTTGAAAAACTTTGTCTCTAAACAGTTACATAGTTATTTCTCTAAATTGAAAAAACGCAGCACTTTTATATAAAGAAACTAAATTAGCGTTATTTGGTTACACTTGTTTTGTCCGAATCTGTATTTACTAAAATTGAACAGCGAATTGGACGGTTTTTTAAAAATGCTTCTTTGCGGAAAAATAAGGCTATAAAAAAAAACTATTCTTTTTCATAGTAAAGATTGTATATATTATTACATGTTGTATAAATTTTTTTCTTTAGAAAGATATCTTGTATTGACCATCAATAAAGTTATGCTAAAACTAATGATAAACAAGTTCAGATAACCTAATTGATGAAAAGCAACATGCGTTTAATAAAGACAAATTAGTAACAACAAATTTACTTAAACCAATAAATGCAATCACCTACGCTTTAAACAGAGGATTTTATGCTATAGCGTTCTAACTTCAATTAGCTAAAAAGCACTTGACACAGTTTATATCATGAACTAATTGCAAAACAACTTATGGTTTGTATCAGAGCTGGAGACTTGAATCAACCAACTCGAGCTTGAGTCCAACAAGTCACACAAGTGACTCGACTCAAGACTCGACTTGAGTTTTGCCCTGAGACTTGCAACTTGACTCGAGACTTGCTAATTTCGACTTAGCGACTTTAAAATTATTATTTTCCGTCTCTTCAAAAATGGAGCAATTTATTTTCTATTTTAATTCAACTATTTTTTAACTATTTCTTATTTTCGAATGTGTTTTTCTTTTAACTTACGTTAAACTGGTTTGTAGTCTAAAAGAGATCCGAAGAAAAATATCGTATTTAGGCTCTTTCGTTTTCAAAAAATTCCTACTCTTTTGTGTGCGTTCTGATTGGTTCATTTTTTCTTTAACTCATGAAACTTATTGTTTATAAATGTTTGGTGATTTTAATTTCTTATTTAAACTCTTTGTTAATTCTTCTTTTTTTTTCTTAACAATCTTGATTTTTCTTTTATTTATTTTTACTTTCAAAATTATCTTTTATTATTATTATTATTTCATGTAGTTTATATATAAAATTCATTTTAAAAAAGCGTCCGCCATTTCAGAAGTTTTTGCACTACTGTTTTAATTTTAAGTATTTAAAATTGTGTTTGCTACTAATTTCGGTGGGACGACTGAACAAGCACGAATTTCATAAGTGCGAACTGGCATAAGTACGAATGGCGGAAGTGCGAACTGGCATAAACGCGAATTGGCATATGTGCGGAAATAGCATCACGGAAAAATTAAATCAGATCACAAAGCGTTATGAAAAAGAAATAAACAATCTAATTAAAAAGACCTTAGATTTGGAGAACCGGTCTCGAAGGAATAATTTAGAATAGACAGAATATATGAGAAACCAAATAAAAATTGGGCTGAGTGTGAAAATGTAGTAAAGGAAATGTTCAAAAAACAACATAAAATTAACAATTATATTATTATAGAAAGAGCCCATAGAATATGCAAACCTAAAGAAGATAAAAAACCAAGAACTTTTGTCCTAAAGTTATTAATTTTTCAAGACAAAACAAAAATACTCAACGCTTCAAAAAACTTGCGAGGAACCGGGATATAGGTTAATAAGGATTTCGCTAAAGAAACGATCAAAAGCCGAAAAAAGTTGTGGGAAGAGGTCAAAAAAGTTGTGGGAAGAGGTCAAAAAAGTTGTGGGAAGAGGTCAAGAAAGTTGTGGGAGGAGGTCAAAAAAGTTGTGGGAAGAGATCAAAAAGTTGTGGGAAGAGGTTAAAAAGTTGTGGGAGGAGGTCAAAAAAGTTGTGAGAAGAGGTCAAAAAAGTTGTGAGAAGAGGTCAAAAAAGTTGTGGGAAGAGGTCAAAAAAGTTGTTGGAAGCTTAAATAACTTTGAAACTCTTGCCTTGAGTTTTTTTGAAACGAAATTTTTTTCATTACACGAAAACTCCTACTTTGATATTAATTATTTTCACGATACAAAAATCGAATGTTCTTACTATTATCCAAATGAATTAAAAAGAATTCTATTTAAGAATGTTACCAAGGAAATCAACAATCAAATTAGAATTCTACACGTAAATATCAGAAGCATTAATTGTAATTTTGAAAAGTTCTAAAATATACTTGAGAAAACTAAATACTTTTTTAATATTATTTGCTTTACTGAAACTTGGGCTACCTCAAACGACAATAATAGAAATTCTAATTTTTATCTTTTTCGTTTTGCAATGATTTCTTTTGAAATAGAGAAGCGCTGTGGTGGAGTTCTAATTTACGGTCATGAAAATATTAAGACGAGTTTCCCCACTCATCCGTTTTTCTACGGGAACGGGATAGGAAAGGAAAAAATAATCACGTGAGCATGCGTAATAAAATTTTTTATTTGTCCGAAAGAAAACCGCGTGATTATTTTTCCGTTCCCTTTCCCTTTCCCGTAGAAAAACGGATGAGTGGAAACTCACCTTTAGGCTTTGATATAAAAATGATCTTTGCGTTTCTGACAACGACGGAGAAATATTAACAATTGAGATTATAATGAACGAACAAAAAACATTCTAATTAGCTGTTGTTATCAACCGTCATGGCGCGCCAGATGGCGTGAGCTAGATCTTGAGCAGAACTACAGCTAAAAGTTATTGCAAAAGGTAACAAAGAAAAGAAAAAAAACTTTTCTAGTTCGTGATTATAATATGAATTGTTTTGACTACAATGATGATAACAAAGTTAGAAATTTTTAAGATACAATTTTTGAACCTGAAGCAATTCCTTTGATAAATCGTCCACCAAGAACAACAAAAAATTTAGCAACTTTGCTGCATAATATTATTTCCACAGACTTTTTCAGCAGTGATATAAAATTGGGCATCTGAAAAACAGATATTTCAGACCACTTTCCTATTTTTCTAACCATAAACACTGAGCAACCGCCTAAACAAAAAATAAACAAAGTTATAAAAAAATGTTTTTTTAAACCATCAAATATTGAGCTTTCAAAAATCAGCTCTCATTATTACGTTGGAATCACTTAAATTTTAATGAAAACGTAAACTTAATGAAAAGTTCTTTGAAACATTCACCTCTGTTTACGAATCTAATTTTCCAATTACATTTTACAATTACAATTGTTACAATTACATTAAAAACAAAACACTTTAATAATCCCTGGATTACCAAAGGGTTCAAAAAATTATCCAAAACTAAACAAAAGCTTTACATAAAATATCTGAAAACAAAAACAAAAAAAGTTTACAAAGGTTACAAAAATCTTTTTGAAAAAATTAAAAAAAACTTACTATTCAAAATTAATTAATAAAGTTAAAAATGACTCAAAAAGCACTTGGCAAATATTGAAAGAAATTAATGGAAAACAAAAAACATGCTCAAGCTCTTTGTCATAAATGCTTTAAGTCAATAACAATAGCTTGTATGAACCACAAATAATAGCTTATCAGGGATGCCATGTTTTTTTTTTCAGACACAAGCCGAAAACGAAACAAAAATAAACCATTAATAAGCAAGACTTAAAAAAAAAAGAAAAGAAATCTTAACGCCTATAAGATAAAAAATAACTTCTGCTATAAAAGTGTATTATATAAAACAAGGGCCTTTCTTGATTATAAATCACGCAAAATGCTTTACTTCAGTCTTGTTTATTGTCATCTTTCCTACGCTAATATTGTTTTGGCTAACACACACAAAACTAAGTTATTAAGATTACAGAGCCTACAAAACCACGCATGTAAAGCAGTTAACTATTTAAAGAGATTAGAAAACCTTTCCTCTGCAATGAAATACATAAATGTGTTAAATATATCAAAACTTAATTCGCTTCGAATATTAATAATTGTGTATAAATTATAAAAATAACTTGCTGCCAAAAGTATTTTCTGATATTTTTACATCGGCCTTTTCACAAAAACACAATCTTTGGTCAAATACCAACCATAATTATCATTTGAGCAAAGTAAAATTGTAAGTGTCTGAATTCTCAATCATTAGCCAAGACCCGTCATTATGGAATCAATTAAAAAATATCAATATAAAAAATTTGAGAAGCACTTTCTCTTTTAAACAATAAATGAAATTGCATCTCCTTAGTTTCTGACATATATGTAAGTATATTTGTATATGTGCGTGTATTTATGTGTATATGTATATATGAGTATGTATGCATATATGAGTTTTTATTCTTCACGTAGTATTTTTCACAAAAAATATTTTATTGTAAATTTACAAAAGCCTTTAGCGCTAAAGGCTTTTGTAAATTTACAATAAAATATTTTTGATAAAGCCTACATATAAAAGCCTGCTGTAGCAGGCTTTTATATGTAGGCTTTAAATGTTATTGTAAAGAGACTCTATGAAAAGATTGTGGTGACACCAGTCATCCGTATCTTCTTTAAGCCCCTGTCTGTTTTATTTATATTCTTTGAGTAACGTAAATTTTTCGTTTCTTCTTGTTCATGCTGGTGCTATTTATATTATGTTTTACAGCTTGAATGAATTTATAAGGCTGAAAAAAAAAAAAAGTATTGTACAAACAAAAAAAAAATTATGTTTAAATTAATACGGAAAAAATAAAAAAGTTAGCTAAAATCTTTCTTAGGAAATTTAAGTATTATTTTTATTACTGTTATAATTATGTATAATTCTTCTAAGCACTGGCATTACCGCATTGGCGGTTAGCATAAAAACAATTTTTTTCTATTTTGCGATGAAAAGCAATAAAAAATTGCATTAAATTGCACGCGATTTTTTAGATGAAAATCGACGCGCAATAATTGCTGGGCGATTTACTCTATAAAAATTGCCTCGCAACTTATCGCATCAGCGATTTTTTAAATAAAATTTTCGCTGTTTTTGCGGTTTTTCGCGATTTGTCGGATTAATGGCAAATAGTTTTTGTTATAGCAATTAGTCTGATAATTGGTAATTAATGGGAAGAGTTATTCTTATTTGCTATAATTGAAATTGGTAAAACCAATATCAATTTTTAAATTTTTATTAGTCTTAATGGATATAAAAGAAGGATAGACTAAGAAACTTAGTTAAAAATTTTACCTAAGTTTCTTATCCTTCTTTTATATTTAATACTTTATTCTTTAATAAAATATATTTGTTAAGTTTATCTCTAATAAATTATAAAAATTCAAAATGGTGAACCTAATCTTCCAAGACCTCACAAAAAATCTTCAATCAATTGAAGGTATCAATATAAGAAAAGATTTTTATTTTATATTGATAAAATTGCGGTATGGTGCGAGAATAACGATAAAAACGCGAGTTAATTGTAATCGCTGCGATTGTTGTGCCTGTAAATCGAAAAAAATCGCTTTGCAATTATCTAACTAAACACCGCAATCGTAAATAATTGCCCGCATTCCTATTCTAAAAATCGCTATCAAAATTAATAGCATAATCACATTGCGGTAACGCCGGTGCTTAAACCTTTCAAAAGGGGAGAGTCAGATAAAAAGATACTTATTATTATTAACTGCATTAGCAAATTAATTGAGTATGTTATTGATACGTTCCCTTTAAATCTTCATTATATTTTTACGGGATAAAAATTGAGCATTTATTTAATAATAATTAAATGTAGGATCTCAAAACATACGGTTTAAAAAAACTGATTTTGAAAATGTTATTTGTTTATTACTGCAAACCTATTTATACATATATTTCTTTTGATTTTACTCTTTTCAATAGATTTTCATGGTGTGGTTGACACAATGTAAAACCGCTAAAGATTTCACCACCTGAATTGATGATATGAAAATTTTGGTGACCAGATAAAAAGTTATGTTAATTAATGCATAGAACCTGTTTTAGCCATACCTTTTTTTTCTATATAAAGCATTAATCTAAACTACATTTTTATAAATTTTTATATATAAATTAAATATTGTTATAAGTTAATAACTAAAAGAACAAAAATATATATAATAAATAAATAAAAATAGCTGAATTTTTTTTTTAAACTATTCATATACTATTTATAAAATATTTTTTAACGTTGATAATTTTAATAACTGTGAAAGTCTGCCTTCGAAATTAATTTCATTTTTGCTTCTCGAGCTCGTTTAAAAAAATTTTCTTTTAAACATATGATTTCTGGTGCCTCGTATAAGTCATACATGTTTTTACTTCGTTTTCTGCAACAAAATGTGCTCAAATATTTTCGAAATTTCTTTGCATATAAATAAATGACTGCATCTTTCCAATAACCTAAAACCAGGACAATATCTAGTACTAGTTCTAACGTTTTGTTTTTGCGACTTCTTTTTAAAACATAATGTGCAGAAATAAAATGTGGTATGGCAGTAAGTGCAAGATATGTCGATACAATCATAGCTGGTAGTATTAATGATTTTAAAAATGCTTTACGATTTTGCATGAGCGACTTGTTGTTTGACATATTTCTTGACAATATTAGGGCATAACTATACACAAATATCGAAAAAATAGCTATAAATCCATCAAATGTTATATCTAAAATGGCGTGTTCTTTTGCTTTTATTTTTACAGACCAAAAACCAACTAAAAAACTGCAAATCCAAAATGCTACTAAACAATAAATCACTTTCTTTTTTGAAACAAATGAATAATATTTGACGCTCAAATAAAGTATAAGAAAACGATTAATGGTTAGCAAAACGGTTGTTATATAGTATGCAAATATAAAAGTTCTCATTGACACTATCATCCATATTTTTGGTTTTTTTCCAGCAAAAAATATTACACCAAATAAAAACAGAATAGCATTTGTAAATATTTCTGTAAGTGATAAGTTAAATATGATTATTCGGTCAATTTTATGCATTGTGCATTTCTTCGTTTTTAAAAGAAAATATATACCAACTAAATGCAAAGCAACACCAATAGGACACAACGTTATCAAAACATATGTGATGTTACTTACAACCGATTTACTTTTCAAGGTAATGTTTAGATTTGTTGCGTTGTTAAACATTTTAAATGCAATCTTTAAAAATTATGTTGAGCGTATAAAAAAATCTGTTTTGAAACTTTTGATTGGTTTTTGAGATAAATATACTATCTTGCTTAACAATAAAACCGGAAACCGGAATTTTTTACATATAAAATATATTTTTATTTCTTCCCTTTTTATGCCGTGTAATGCTATATAATTTAGTAACATAACAATTCTCATATAAAAAGCAATGTCGTTAATAAATTTCATATAATCTCATAAGTACTTTATATTGTATTCTATTTGTACCGAATAAAAAAAATTATAACAAATCAAAAAAGAAAAATTAATAAAAATGCAAGTTACATTTTTAATAAAATGAATAACAAGTTTTTAATTAAATGAATAATAATTAATAATAAAACACTTAAGACAGCTGTATTCAAAAAATCTTTATGTATGTATGTATGTATGTATGTATGTATGTATGTATGTATGTATGTATGTATGTATGTATGTATGTATGTATGTATGTATGTATGTATGTATGTATGTATGTATGTATGTATGTATGTATGTATGTATGTATGTATGTATGTATGTATGCATGTATGCATGTATATACATATTCAAAATTCAGTTTTTTGATTCAAGTATGAATTTTTAAAATTATTTCTATAGTTTTATAAAAATATTTAGTTAAAATATAAAAATATTTAGTTAAAGTATAAAAATATTTAGTTAAAGTATAAAAATATTTAGTTAAAGTATAATTCTTACTTAAACTCTTTCCGGATTTGATGCAAAAAATTTAAGCTTGTAGAGTTAACCTAATTCTTGTCCCGTCCTAGGATGAACCTAGTCCTTATTTGATATCAAAACAAAATATCGTAAAAGTACATTTTGTGTATTTGTGTTTGTGTATGTGCCTGAGTGTATGTTAAAAAAAACTGTGTGATCTTATTTATTCGACCACAAAGATTCCTAATTTTAAATGTCAAACGAAAAAGTATATTTTCGTTTCAATATGATTACCAAATAAAGTTTACCTTTTATTTGACGTGTTTCAAAAATTGATTACAATTTGAATTGTTAACGCCTGTAAAAATATTAAAAAGAAAATTTTTTTAAAAGTCTTTTGTATAACAACTCTAATCAAAATTTTTTAAAAAAGATAAAAGAGTTAAATACATTCCCATTTGACTTTTTGACGATAATTGACAGTTATAGATATAATAGAAGCTAATTAACAAGAATATTAAAAATAAATAAAAGTACGTTTAATGGTTCATTATGCAGAGTTCTTGTTTATGCAGACGAGTTACAACATTGGAAGTTTTTATTAATGCACAGGGCCACCGAGAGGGGGCTGCTGGTACAGTTTGACAGTTCTCGGGCGGCAGATATCCAAGGGGCACCAAAGGAAATGACGGTAACTAAAAAAAAAAAGGTCCTATATATATTATTGGGAAAATTTGATAAATAAGGGCGCCAATCAGGATTGCTGTCCCAGGCGGCGTGGCAGCTCTCGGCGGCCCTGTAAATGCATATCTTTAAAATTGTTTCCGCAACAAAGATTATTTAATATTTACAAAGTAAGATTTCTCATCTAATCCATTGCAAGAAAGAAACTATTGTTTAAGGAGTAACATATTGTTTTTATGCTCCCGGCAACGTAGTAAAATTTGCAAATGGAAGCTATTTATCCATATCTTTTTATGTATAATGCTTTTTCAGCTTTTAAAAATATTTTAAATAATTTTCTGTTGAATAATAGTTAAGTATGGGAACTTTTTAAAATTTCCTGTTAAACATTGAAGAATAAAACATTGGCTTTTAAATTGTTTTTTGTTTAGAATTGCAAAATAAAAAGACTTGAAAAAGAAACTTTACTTTTTTATTACAAACTGTTTGTTGCTTTGAATAAAACACAATTTTTTTAAATTTTTTTTATTTTAAAGGTGTAAGTATCTATAGTTTAGGGTGCAAGTATCTAAAGTTGAGCATTTAAACAGTTCGTAAGTTTTAATAATTGAACATTACAAATTTAATTCTTAAGCAAATAATACCATTATAAAGCTACCTAAAATGTTTGCATTTTTAAACAAAATATTATATTAAAACAAACAAAAACTCGTTAAAAAAAAACAACTTAATATCAAAAAGATTTAAAAAAATGTAGTAATTAAAATGATTGACGTCAAGTCAATATTCAACACATCAGCTTTTCAATACTTTGAAATATCTAGATTTGACAGCATGTCACAATTTAATCAAACATTTAATCAACATGTTTTATATTTGAATTTTTTAATTGCGTAATTTATATTTAATATTATAATGTATTTATATTCATTTTTAAATTAAACCCTACCGGCACATCCAGTTTTATTTTCCTAATTAAAACCTGTATGCGTACGTGTTTTCCCCGACTAAGGCGCAAACCAAATACAAGTATATATTACGGGCAGTTTTATTCGAGTTTAACACGTATTTTTTGAGGTTTTAAAGTCTTTCAGGTTGCATTCTTCTATTAATGGTTTCACATTCCTTACGGAAATTAATTATAATATAATATTACGTTTCCGTAACAGTGAATCGATTAATACTTTAACTGATGTTTATGGTAAATACTAACAGTAAATTTCACGTTAATCCTTTTGTTTTAGAAGGTTTTAAACACGCAACAGAAACCAAGAGTACCTTTTTTCTGAGTTGTGCCGTCTGGAAATGTTTTCTCTATAGACGGCAGAAAACTCGCTTCAAGAATTATGTTTTATGAAAAGAAGCAACTCGTGCAAATCCATTACTAAAACAGATAAATGCTTTAAACAATTACCAAATCAATGGATATCAAAACATTTTGTTTATATTCAAACATATAATGGAAACTGTTACAGATTGATTAATGAATAACTTTTTTAAAACTAATATAAATAAACTTAGCACTAGAGCAACTGAAAACTACATAAGACCCTTGAAAAAAAGAAAACTATCCCAATACTCTATAGCATATTATGATCCTTACCTGTACAAACAAATTAATAATAAGTTCATCAGTAACTCTTTTGAAATATATAAATTCCTTATAATTTAAAAAAACTCCATTTAAATTAGGGTTGTTCGCCGATAAACAAAACTTACGAAAATTTCCTCCGTATTTAATATTGCTATTACGGACGTTGTACATGCGCAAATTCACCTTCCGTAACGCATTATACGAAAAAAATTAATAATAATAACTCTGTAATAACACTTTACGAAAAGAGTCTTGCGAAAAAAATCATTTTGAAAGAATACTTGCAAAACAGCTCCTTACAGAATGAGCATTTCGGAATGTACTAACGTAAAAGACTCAAAGGCATTTATTAAACTGATATAAAAAAAATGTTATTATTTAAATAAGAATAATGTTGTTAAATGATTCTTCAACAATTTATAAATATATATCTGGTATACATATTTACTATTTATACTCTTTTATATAAAAATTCAGTAAAATATTTGGCTTCATTACAAAGTTTAATTTAACTTTATGTGTTGTTTGGCCGTTGTCAGTTCTTACTAAATCTTGCAACTAATTTACCTTTCAGACTAGAAACAGCTCTAAAACTTTCAGCGCTTGTATAGTCCTGGTGAGCTTCTATGTTAAGGATATGTTTTGTTTCTAAGGGCGAAGACTCGGGGAAGAGTTGTATTGGACTTGCCCGCTTTTTTAGTACAAAATCTTGCAATTAATTTTTTACTACCCTTCAAAATAGGTTGAGTTTTAAAACTTTCAGCAGTTGTATAGTCCCAATAACGTTGGGATTATACAACTGACCACCTTTTCACCTTAACTTTGTTTTTTTATAAGGGAAAACATTTTAGAAAAAGTCTTTGAAAAGAATGTCTTTTAAATTTGAAAACAAGTGATATTTTTAAGCATTTTAATATATATTTAGGTTTTAGTATTCGTTACTTAAAATAGGTCTTTTTTGATTTCATCAAAGACATTGTTTCCCAGATTACGCATTTGCATTCGTATGTTAACGATGTTCAAGTTAACTTCAATCAATCAATCATATATATTTTGAAAAATAATTTCATGGTTATTTACAAATAGTAATTTTACTAATCCTAAGTAAACACCAAAAATATAGATATTTATATATATATATGTAATTAGTAAAAATTATAAGTATAGCAATTATAATAATAAACAAAATATTTTATACATAATATGTATATTTAGCTATTGTGTTTTTATAAACACAATAGCTAGATATACATATAAGTTAGTTACAAACGGTTGACTGATAAAACGTAACTAGACTTATATTTGTTAATAAATTTAAAGTTTCATAGTAAAATATTTTAGTGTTTCAAAATATAACCCTTTAAACTTAACCCCCCCCCTTAATTTGAGGGGGGTTGCAAATTTGATATGGTCATAATTTTTAAACGCTAAGAAATTATATTATGAAACTTAAAATTTCAATATTGATAAATATAACTCTAGTTGAAAATAGAACAAAAATTGTTTCATCAACTTGTTGCTCTCACGTTTGGGGCAGAAGGGGTTAAAATTTTGGGGCTTTTTTGTTCCCAGGCTCCAATCATTGCAATTTTTTGCAAACATTCTTATTTGACATAAGTATAAACATATAAATGTTTGGAGTTTGCTCCATGTCTGGATGTTAGATATCTCGAAGACCAAAAAATGCTGGCGCCACCTCTGGTGGTCACGATAAATATCTAAAATTAAAAGAAATAATAATATAACAAAAAATATAACAAAATATGATTTTGTTATGTTTTTTGTAAAATAATTAATTTTTTTTTTGTCTTTTGCTTTTTCATTTCTTTCTTTTTCTTTTCTTCGCTCTTTTTATTTTTATTTCATTTATTTTTCTTATTTTATTCCTTTTTCTTTATATTTTTGTCTTGTTTGTTTTTTTTTTAAATTTATTTATAAAATCATTATAAAAAAGTGTCCATTATTGTGGAAGTCTTCGAATTGTCTTTTGTTTATTGTCTTCACTTCTTCACCTATAAAGGTGTCGTTAAGATTGTTTATTATTTCATTCTTATTCATAAAAAGATATTTAAAAAAGTATATTCTAAGAAAGTGTTAGTTTATTTTAGAGTTGTTAACCGGAAGATTTCGTAAAATTCCGAAAAAATAACATTCTTTCGGAAGGATAATGAGAATCAGGAATGTTTTTTTCCTACCGAATTTTGCGAGATTAAAAAACCCGGCGATGTTCATTTCGCAAATGCTACTTACGCAATGTAATCTTTCGCAAGTTAAATTTCGAAACAAAATTATTTTGCTACATATGAAAGTAGTGTTTACGGAAGTTGCACTTGCAAAACGAGTTCTTTCGCTAAACGACGTTTTGAGGCCTATAAAGAAAGTTTGTAGGCCAAACGGCTATAATTGGATAAAAAAAAAGAAAATTTTTAAATACAAAAATGTTTATAATGAAATTTTATTTTCAGTATTGCAACATATGAACATTTTATAGTTTTATTTTTTGAAATTATAATAAAAAAACAAGTTTCTTTCGAAACGAAACTATTCCGCACCGCAACTTGCGAAATAGTTCTTAACGAAAAAACTAATGAAACGCGGCATAATAAATATATTTAATTACGTTTCATGAACCAAATACGTATAACTTAGTAATTAAAATACTAACTATTATATGATATTGATAAGTTTCAGTTGTAAGCTTTTATGAACAAACCAAGACTTTCATAAAATATACTTTTTTAAATGTCATTTTATGAATAAGAATTAAGTAATGAAGATAACTTGAACAACGTTAACATAGGAATGCAATTGCGTAATCAGGAAACAAAGTCTTAGTTGAAATCAAAATAAGACCTAATTTAAGGAATGAATACTAAATTTTAATTATATATTAAAATGCTTAAAAATTTTACTTGTTTTCAAATTTTATGTTTAGTCAGTTTCATTTTTTTATTTTTGAGGTGCTCTGTTATATGAGCTTTTGCTTTTATTACCTGAATAACCCAATAAGCACCCGACGTCAATCCGACATCGGATTTACGTTTGATTTTCATCAGCGATGTCAAAAGACCTATTCCGACGTTGTTCCGATGTCAGTAAAATGACGTCGGGCGATGTCTTTATCTCAACATCCCCTGACGTCGTTTCGATGTATTTTGACGTTGTTCCGACATCTTATAAAAGACGTCCAAAAAACGTCGCAGTACTGACATCGATCCAACGTCGATAAAAAGACGTCGGGCAACGTCATAATATTAACGTACTCCGATGTCTTTTGACGTCTTCCGACGTCAATCCAACGTCCTTAAAACGACGTCGAAACAACGTCGTAAGACATCGCTGATGAAAATTTAATCCAAACCCAACAATATGTGTGCAATTGCGCTCTTCAATAATTATGTGAACTAAGCATGTTTTTTTATTAATGGAAAAAAGTTTGAATAAAGGTTGATAAAACATCATGAGGTTTTGTATGAAGCACTAGCATAGTTTTTTAACTATTAACATTTTCGAGTATACATTTTTTATAATATATAACTATTCATTTTAATATTTATATAATATTTAAACAAAATTATTTCTTACCAAAGTAATAATTCCCAAATAGCTACAATTATAAATTACTAAATAAACGCTTCAATTAATACGTCCTCGTGGTGTAGTGGTAAGCGCATAGGATTCAGTATTTAATAGACCGAGGTTCGATTCCTGCCAAAGGCAAGACTTTTTAGTTTTCAAAAAACACGTTCGATTTACATCAGAATGCCGACGTCGCGCGATGTCAGTTTATCCGACGTCAAATAACATTTCCATTTCCAACGTAAACCCAACGTCGATCCGACGTCGAGATCCGACGTCGCTCGACGTTCGTTCGACGTCGAAATGCCCACTGGGAACAACAAGTAAATTTAAAAAAAATTTGAAAGACATCCTTTTTAAAGATTTTTTCTAAAATGTTTTCCCTTATAAAAAAAAAAAAATTAGGGTGCTTGTTCCCCCTTTTATCGTTGGTCCTTGGACAATTCTTTAATATGCAACATTGCAACGTTATTGGGACTATACAACTGCTAAAAGTTACAACCTATTTCGGAGGGTTGCGAAAAATATATATTTTAATATACATTTTAATATATATATATATATATATATATATATATATATATATATATATATATATATATATATATATATATATATATATATGTATATATATATATATATATATATATATACATATATATATATATATATATATATATATATATATATATATATATATATATATATATATATATATATATATATATATATATATATATATATATATATATATATATATATATATATACATACATACATATATATATATATATATATATATATATATATATATATATATATATATATATATATATATATATATATATATATATATATATATATATATATGTATATATATATATATATATATATATATATATATATATATATATATATATATATATATATTAAAATATATATATATATATATATGTATATATATATATATATATATATATATATATATATATATATATATATATATATATATATATATATATATATATATATATATATATATATTAAAATATATATTAAAATTTATATATATGTATATATATATATATATATATATATATATATATATATATATATATATATATATATATATATATATATATATATATGTATATATATATTTTTTATTTATTTTTCCGTTTTTGTTACAATTAAATTCCGTAGTATAATACCAGATACTCTTATTCTTTCAAAAATAAACCAGTTATAAATATAAAAAATCAAAGACAAAATAACAAGAGTTAGTTATACAAAAATAAATAAAAATGTGGGAAACTTGCAGAAGACCATTAAGTCTTATCATCAAGAACCGTTGTAATTATGTTTTTACAATATTAAATTCTTATAATAGTGTTAAATCAAAACTTAATTAACTAAGGTAAATAGTGTTAAAACCAAAAACTTTTCAATGTAAAAAGGCAAAAACAAAAAAACAAACAAACAAAAAAGCATAGCAGTTTAAAAGAAATCATTAATAAGATTTGTATACTTTGAAATATTCTTTTTTATTAGTTTTTGAAAGCAATTTATATTGTTTACACCTGGTAAGTTACTATATTTTGCTAAAATTTTATTCCAGATATGCGGAGCACGATACGTAATTTTAAATTGTTCTTGTTTAGTTTTGCACAATGGTTCAATTAAGCCTGTTGTGCGTAAAGTATATTTAATGTTAGGTTTTATTTCATAAAGATCATTAAAAATTGAGGGGCTTTGTTGAAATTTTGTTTTGTACATGAGACATAAAATTTTATAAACGTTTATCTGGTATAACGTAAAGATATTCATAATTTCGAACAGTGATTTTGCATGTTCGTTTTTATTTTTAAAATTCATTATTCTTAAGGCATGTTTTTGTTTTCGATAGAGTGTTTCAAGCTTGCTTTTAGATGTACTACACCACGCAATATTCGCGTAATTCAAGTAACTTTGTATAAAACTAAAATAGATTTGTTTTAGATGATGCTTATTAAGTAAATCCCGTGACTGATATAGAACGCCAATACTTTTTGATATTTTGCTGCCAATATAGGCAGTATATTTATTCCAGGTAATATTTTCGTAAATGAGAACACCAAGAAATTTTGTGACTCTTTCGCGTGAACTTTCCAAAACTAGATATTGAAAACTACTGTGTTTTCAATATCTAGTTTTGGAAAAGAAATAGGAATTTTTTTTTTTTTTAAAGGGTGGAATAATGAGAACTTTGTTTTATTTGAATTAATAGAAAGTTTATTTGCATTGAACCATAGTGAAATTTTATCTAACTCGTTGTTCATTTGTACGAAGAGTTGATATATATATATATATATATATATATATATATATATATATATATATGTATATATATATATATATATATATATATATATATATATACATATATATATATATATATATATATATATATATATATATATATATATATATATATATATATATATATATATATATATATATATATATATGACAATCTATACTAAAGAAGCTGTTTTAAATTTATATGACGCAGAAATTCCAGAACATCAAAAAGGTCTTGACCTTGGACCAAAATTTGTACCAACAATAAAATCTCTTCCGTATCTTGACATCATCTCAATAACTGAGTCACCTGCTCTAAAACTTGAATACATCAATAAAAGATGAAGCTGCGCAAACGGTGAGGAGAGAAGTTTTGAGAAAACTAAACAAAAGTAATAAAAATGACAACCTGACTCGTGAACAACGGAAAGCACTTACACAATTAAAAAACTATAACAATATTGACATATACCCATTTGATAAAGGAATGGGCTTTGTAAAAATCCCTCATGATAAATCAACAAAAAAGATTCGAAAACAAATTGGGCCAACCAAAATTATCAATGAGGATCCGACACAAAGTTACGCAATAAAAATTTAAGTCCAAATATCAAAATTAAATAAAAAAAGGTTGGTTCACAAAGGATGAATATCAGCAAATTTATCCCATTGACCCGATACCACCTCGTATGCATGGTGCAGTGAAAGCACATATATGTGCTTTCAGGCTTATAAGCCTGAACAATCTTACCCAATGCGAATTGTAGTATCTACAATAGGCCCACCAAACTACGCAATCTAAAATTACTTAGTAAAACTAATACAACCAATATTGAGTAAAAACTCAACTCGAATAAAAAATTCGCAATAATTCGTAGAAAAAGCAAAATTGTGGCACATATCCAGTGACGAAATTCAGGTATCATTGAACGTTTTAAACTTATACCCGTCAATTCCTTTTAAAGAAGCAACAGAAGTACTCATAAGTTTATTGGTGGTAAGCGATAAACTTAAAAAAGCGACAAAATTAAATATGAAATAAATAAAAGTTCTGATAAAACTATGTTTATACCGACCATACTTATGGAACAATGAAATACTTATGGAACAATGAAATACATGAACTTGAAAATTCAGGTCCAGTCTTCTGTGGTAGTTTTAGCTCAATAGTTTCTTCAACATCTTTAAAAAATAGCACTTAATACAGCGCTGAAAACCAACGCCATTATTGATATAAAGTCATTTTATAAATGCGTAGATGACAGTCATGCTAGAGTCCCTAACATTACCCAGGCTGATCAATTTATGACAATACTAAACCAACAGCTAAAAATACAACATATTATCGAATTTGAAAACGACAAAAAAACTAAATTTTCTAGACATATGCATAATAAATAATAAAAATGGTAAATATGAATTTAAATTACACAGAAAAATGCAATTACTAACATTCAAGTTAAGGCAACATCAAACCATGATCCACAAATTTTAAATAGAATATTTAAGGGTTTCGTACATAAAGCATTTAATGTATGTAGTCTAAAACATTTAGAAAATGAATTGAAATTTCTTATTCAAGTATTTTTTGAAAATGGCTACAAACAGTTCAACCTCATAAAAATCATGAAAGAAATAAAACGAAAGAAAAAAAAATCACTAATGACTACTAAAAACATTGAAAACATCACCAGTACGTATCCAATGATTTCATTACCTTGGGTACCAATATTGTCTCCCAAATTACGTAAGGTGTTTAGGAAGGCGGGATATAAAACGATCTTCAAATCAAACTTGAACGTAGAGGCAATATTAACTTCAAGAAATAAATCCAAACTACAAATGAACAGCCACCGAGGAGTCTACCTTATTAAATATCATTGTAACAAAAAGTATATAGGTGAAACAAAAATGCAAATAAAAACACGCATGCAACAACACAAAAACAAAACAATAGGAAATAAAACAGAACGATCTGCATGAGCCACACACATGAGACATTGTGCACAACAAATTAATTGGGACAGTTGCAGAACTATTAAAGTTGATGCTAAAAAGTTTGATAGGAAAGTTCGTGAGGTACTTGAAATACAGTACCACCAATGTACCCCTCAACAAAATAGTATCAATTTAGATGAGAGACAACATGTGTCAACAAAATTTTGAACACCATTTCTGGCACACTTACGTCAGAAAAAGATGAAACAATTCCAATTGACATCAAATAGAACTGCCGTTTTAAAAATAAGATTTAAACAAAAACAAACAAAAAACTTTTAAGCTGAAGACGCTGCACAGTGGGAAATCACATGGCCAAAAATCAAAAAGTGACTTCTTTAATCATTATGTCTGATAGTGGGTTTCGTTACTAAAATCCTCACTAAGAATATTCCAATTTATGAAATTCTAAATGTGGCAGGCTCAAAGCTTTTCAAAGTTAAGTTTTTAATGAACTTTCGATAAAATTTCTCAAGATACTGGATTTAAGTCATTATTACTTTTTTAATATATAGATCATTAAAAAATTGAGAATATACACATAATTGGAAAGGTTATAGTATAGACTGTTAAAAATAAAAAATTTCTTGAAAAAGTAGGTCGTACAACTTTTAGCATTGAAAGTAAAAAATTCATCACAAAAGTACTAAATTTTAACTTTGATGAAGAATTAACAAATTTTCAAAATTCCAATTTGTACCTTTTCCATATTTTGATATTTTTTAGTCTATAGTGTCTGCTAACTACCCTGAGAAGTGTAGCTGCGATCATCTGCGATCTTGAGCGCTAAATAATTTGTACAATTGATGTTTTTGTAAACAAATAAACTTCTTCGAATAAAAACAATTTTTTTCATTCATTACTAAAAGTAAAATAAAACAACTAGTTTAAGGCATGAAAGACTAAAGTAAATTTGTTATTGTGTTGTTATTAAAAGAAAAAAGTTATTTTTTATTTTAATTTCATGTGTTTATGGTTTTAAACTAATTAATTAAAAAAATAATTATAAAGTTCATTTTTAATGTTCCACTAACCGACTTAAAACCACATGAATTTATAAATGTTGTTAAAAAGTTTCTTTTTCCTTTGTAAGTTTATTATTGTGAACTAAGATAATGGAAGAAATCAATTTAATACAAATTGTGCAATGTTTTCAGGGATCATAAAATACTTTTGAAAACGTAAATAGTGTGTTTAAATACATTTTTAATAGGATTCAAGTCAGAAAAGTCAAAAAAAATTTATTAAAGAAGATATTAAACTAACTCTTACAAAGTATATTGCTCTATGGCATGCATCATATCATAAGAAATTTTTGATAGTATAAATCAGGTTTGGCTTTAGATTTTTAAAACAATTGATCTAGTTGAATCACCAGATAATCAAGAGGGTTTGAAATGAATCAGCAAAAAGAAGTCGACCTACTAAAGCTTTGAATCGACCAACAAAAGGTCGACCAACAAAAGCTCAAAACAAAAGCTGGTCGACCAACAAAAACTTGATGAATTGAGCTCTCGTACCAAAAGACAATTAATAGCAAGTATATCATTTGATTCAAAAAAAAAAAAAAAATTCAAAAAATATTGTTAGTGACACAAAGAACACCATTTAATAAACGTAACTTTAATTTAGTTAAATTACTTAGTGTCATTTCAAAGAAAACGACACAAATTGTTATTGCTTTACACCCAGCTAACTTTATTGTAAGAGAAAATGATTTCTAAAGAAGTTTTTGCATATTTTTTAAATATCAAATTTTCAAGAAGTGTTTATAAAAATACTCATAAAGAAGTACCATGCAGGTTTCCATCTGTAATTTCCGAAAAAAAAAAAATTGCTTACTTTTAAAAACATCCATTGTTATTGAAACAAAGCCCAAAGTTAAACTACAGGATCTTATGGATAACACATCCATTAGGCTTGTAAAACTACAAGACAAGGATAAACTTTAAAACATTTCAAAACTTTAAAACATTTTAAAACAACCTTCAAGATTTGGATCTATTAGTCACAGCAAAATCACCTCTTTGACTATATTGTACAATCCGATTCAAACAATACTTTATGGAATAACATAATTTCTCAGAGAATTAGATTCTGTAGGTTAATTATGCTGGAGTATATAAAGGAAAATAAAGAAGAGGTATTAAAAATTAAAGAGATAATTAAAAAAAATTCTAAATTTATATCCTGTTAAAGTTTACCTTTCAGAATCTAAGTATGTTTTTATCAACTATAGTTTTGTTCTTTCAATGATTGATGGGAAAATCTTAGTTTACATCACCGACACAATATTGTCCGATTAATTATTATTTCTTCAGAAAAATTATTGTTTATGATACAATGTTTGAAGATTTTGGTTTGAGAGTTGATGAACCAAGAGCTGGTGAATCAGGAACTACTAATACCGGAAATTTATGCCGATGAGCTTTTTCTGACACTACTACTCAGCAAAACTTTAGAAATTGATGAAGAAATTATTATCAGATTATAGTACAGAATATATTCTACTTGCAAAGACCCAATTGATCCGTAAAATATTGATAAATACTGCAATAATACATATCAATTGCAAAGAACCAGATGGTCCGGAAAAAATTGATAAATACTGCAATGATACATATAAGAAGTTGTTAGAGACATATGATTGGTTCAAGATCCCAGCTTCCGTTCAAAAAGTATTAACACATGTTGGGGAAATTATTTCATCAATTTCACTGACTTAGTGGGAGAGGAAACAATTGAATCTCGACACAGAATTTATAAATTTGAACATAGTGAACATTATGCAAGGAAAAAAAGTAGAAAGCAAAGTTATTTATCATTTTTATTCAAGGTATACATATTTCTGATCCCCAAATTAGTTCAATCTCATTTACTAAAAGATTGGAAAGTAAGAAAATATTGTGCCTACAGGAAAAAGTTAAAAGTTTGTTAGCAGTTTATAGCGATGATAGAGGAAATTCATCTGGTATGAAATTAATGAAATAGAAATTTATTTATTAGTTTTTTTTTATTATTAGTTTTATTATTATTTGTTATTATTTGAGAATTAAAGTAACAGACTTTAATTCTCATTTAATAATCTGTTATAGTTCGAAATAACTGTAGTAACTATAGGAACTGTAGTAACTATAATAACGTTTTCACCATCCCCATTAGATGTAAACTTTATTTGATAATAACTTATAAAAAATAAAAAATTATTCAATGAAATTTAAAACCTTTCATTGAATCTAAGTTCAGTATAAGATAGCAGCAAAAATTTCTTTGGACTCATTTTCCTCTTTTTTTTTTTTTTTTTTTTTTTTGGGGGGGGGGGGAGGTGTTAACTTTTTGGGATATTTTTGATCCCAGATTTCAATCACCTCATTTTTTTTGTATAACATTTTATTTTGACTAAAGTATGAACATAACAAGTTTAGAGCATTAGAAAATCATCCATTATTTAAACCATGTCCGAAAATATCACAGCAAAAATCCAACTGGTGCCCTCAGTGCTTAAGTGGCTTCTCCCGACCTCCCTCCTTGTTGCATCAATGAGTTGATTAAATACAAAAGTACAAAATTTTATAAGTCTCTATTATACTCAAGTAAGACTTAATATCCACATAAATACAACGATTATATTTTGGCCACCTATTTAAATGGAGTGTTATATATATATATATATATATATATATATATATATATATATATATATATATATATATATATATATATATATATATATATATATAATAATTATTATTGAAAAAATCATTTAACAACATTATTCTTATTTAAATAATAACGTTTTTTTTTTATAACAGTTTAACCAATGCTTTCGAGTCTTTTCCGTAAGTACATTCCAACATGCTCATACGGTAAGGAACGATTTGGCAAGTATTCTTTCTAAATGATTTTTTCGCATGTTGCTTTTCGTCAAGCGTTGTCTCGGAATTATTATTTTTTAATTTTTTATTATTATTTAATTTTTTCGTATAATGCGTTACGGAAGGTAAATTTACACTCGTGCAACTTTCGTTATAGCAATTTTAATTACGGAAGTTGAAAATGCAAAATTTTTGTAAGTTTTGTTTATCGGCGAAAAACCCTAGTTTATTTATAAAAATTTACAACTGAAACTTATCAATATTACATAATAATGAGCATTTTAGTTACTTAGTTAATTATACGTATTTGATTCATAAAACGTAACTAAATATATTTATTATGCCCCTTTCGTAAGTTTTTTTTCCGTTAAGAACTGTTTCGCAAGTTGCGAAACAAAATAGTTTCGTTTCGAAAGAAATTTGGTTTTTTATCATTATTTCAAACAATAACCTTAAAATAAACCTTAAAATGTTACTAGATGCTAAATGTAATCCAGATGCAGGCATTTATATGGAAAATTTCTAATATCTCATGAGTAATTGAAATATCTTATTATGTTTATCTTATTCTTCATGCTTAATAAAAAACATAATAATTCATGAATGAAATAGTTATGAGTATCTCATAAAATTATTTAAAAATAAATAAAAGGTTCTTAATGACGTCACATAGACTACTTAATTAAAAGTTTATTTTTTTTAGTTTATTCTTTTCCAAAACATAAATTGTAATACTATTTTACTTTATTATATTATTTTGTACTACAAATATATCCTGACACTATTTTAATTATTTTAGAAGTATTTTGAATGCATTTGTAATAAAAGTATATATTGTTAAAACTTGTAAAAACTATGTAGGGGAAAGGTGCCTATGATGGCATAGCGCCTATGATGGCATACCGCAGTCATATTTCCATAAAAATTGGCTTTGGTGAAAAGTGATTAGACCTACATGACTATACAGACTTGACATTAGTTTTAGTGAAAATACGTCCCTTGTGCACAAATATTTTTTTTATAATCAACAAAATTCGTTTTTGGGATGTGCTGTAGTAATTTTATTCCTTTCGTATATTTAAGATTGTGATTTTATTATTAACTGTGCAGAAAAGGAATTTTCATGCATTTTATATCCAAGTGATGTGCGTTTATTGGAATACTTACTTTAATTTTATCTTTTAAACAAGGTAGACATAGCTTGTTTAGTGAAAATGATGACTTCTTCCTATGATGGCATACCGACGAGTTGGGTGCGTTGCAATATTGACAAGTTAGAAAAACCTTTTTTTTTTTTATACGAAAAACTTATTTTTAAATAAAGTAAAAAAAAAGCGAGTTTTTTTTGGTCCAAAAAATACGTAAAACGCAATATCTCTGATGCGCATTCGCAAAACTTTACAATACTGCTGTGTAGCATGAAATGGTAAAATAGAATGGTTCCGAATAAATTCTGGCTTTGCTAAGGAAAGACTCTAAGGTTAAATGAAATCATCAAGTTACTTTTGATCCTTACCAGCTTTATTCTCCCCTATGCCATCATAGGAGCAGCGGTTGCCTATGATGGCATACTTGTGCTTTTTTTTAAAATACGAATAACTTATAAAAAAAATAAAACTGATGAAAATTCCGAAGTTTATTATTGTTCTACATATAACAAGGAATGTATCCATATCAAAACTTTTATTATTGGTCTTCAGGATGCTGAATAACGAAGCTTCAAAGTTAAGTATGCTATCATAGGCGCCTTTCCCCTAGTTGTAAAAATATATTGGGGAAAAAAAAAACAACTAATTAATTAAAACAAAAACATAAAAATCATAGAAAAAATGTATTAAATTTCTTTGAAATTTTTTTAAACCTTCAACAATCTAACCATTGTAAATCCCATCAAACATTGTTACATCAAACAGTTTTCAATCCTCCCAATTTTTTATAATAGTAAATATAAACTACAAAATGTCAAATGACAGTTTGAATAAGTACTTTCAGAAAAAAAAATTATTAATAAAAAAAATAAAACTTGTTTAAAATAAACAATTTTTTTAAAAATAGCCTTTTCAAAGAGGCTCAGTGATATTAGCATATAGTTAATAAAAAGACCAGAAAGTATTTAGAAAATGCTAATTGACAACTGAAAAGTCAGATTTAAACAAAAAAATTATAAAAACTTTATATGAAAACTTAATAGTTCAAGTAAAAGAAAGAGAGAGAGAGAGAAAGGGAGAGAGAGAGAGAGAGCGAGAAGAAAAATAACCTTAAGAAAGTAAGTAATAATAAATCTATTGTTACAAATATTCCCGAGTGCACATACAAGTTTTGTTTATTTCGTAAATAATCATCAAATCATCAAAAAACAAGTTTTGAGTTTATTAAAGTAACCAAAACAATTTATTTATTGAGATATTAATAAAAATCATTTGTCGTTTAGCTATTATACTTCCAGTTAAGAGGTTAATATTAATTTCATGAAACTGCATAGTTTTTCCGTTGTAAATATATCCGATTGGAATAATAAATGTACTTACCACAGAGTTTTTAAGCGATTTATACATTAGATTACAGATTAGATTTTCCCCTTTTATAACAGACGTGCTACATTAAACATTTTAGTTCAGGTGGAGACTTTAAAGCAAAATAAAAATTGTAAATAAATAAAGATTACAGTTTTTCTACTTTGTTTTATTTTTATCTCCATTAAAAAATTTAGTTTTCAATTACGGTAAAATCAAATCTTTTTTCACAATTTCTTTCTAAATCCAAAGTATTTTTGGTTCAATCTTTCTCGGTTAACTAAGATTTTCAATTCGGTTCAGCTGAAGATTAGCGGAACTTGTTTTTCAGAATGATTTATAAATTTATATATCTTAAATTTATAGCACAAATATCAGTTTTGTTCTTAAAAAAAAACAACAACATAAGTTTAGGGTTGCCAGATGTCCGGTTTTTACAAAGGAGAACACAGTAAAAAAGTTTATTTATATAGGCTCGGCGCTATATTTTCCTCCGTAAGAGACGTCTGGCAACCCTAAATAAGTTTTAAAGCGTTATAACTTTTGAAGCGTTTACTTAACGATCATTCCATATTTATTTGATTATTATGCATTATATAAAAGGTTTTATATGAAGGTGTTCTTCTACATAAAAATCAATTTCAAAACCCAAACATAACGTGTTGAAGTTATTTAAAATAACTTTTTTTGTATTGACTCTGAAAAGTTTTTATTAACAAGAAACATATTTTTAAGGATTATTTATGATACAAACACAACTTGTTTTGGTACTTGGGGATCACTTTAAGGACGCGTAAATAATAGGCAATTGTGAATGATGGTATGGTAGTGTCAATGTTGGGAAAATTACTTAAGTAGTTTGAAGTAATTTTTGGTTATTTCCTAAACAATGAAATGTTACATACATTTTTGCAAGATAGCACTATATAAATATAATTAAGAGTAACATAACTAAATTTTCAAGTTAGAACGCAAAAAACATGGGTCAATCATTTTATCACTCAACTTAATAAAAGTATTAAAAAGTCCAGCATCTATAAAATACCTTTTTGCTTCAATTGATGATGGTAGTAAAGACATTAAAACACAGTACAAACTTTTAGACATTTTTAGTCAGTAATTTGATTCTTTAAACACAGCAATTTATTTTTTGATGAAATCCAAATATTTAATTAAGCCTTGTACATTATTAGTTTAGAGTTTTGGATCACGAAATAGTGATGTTCTTTATATTCAACTGATGCTTTAGGATTTTTAAGATCATAAAAAATCTCTTGCTATTTGAAGTTCTTTTTTCTTTAGATCTAAAATCGAATCTTTCTTAACTTGACCATATTGTTGAAGTACCTCTAAATATCTTAAAACGCTTGAAAATCCAATAATTTCTTTTTTCAGAAAATTTTTTTATTGTTGTTTCAAAAAAAGAAAATATTGTTGTACGTTGAAATTTTTGTTTTGTTAAAACAAAATCCTGAGCTCCAAAAAGAATAATATCTCTTTATTATATATATTATATTATATATCTTTATTATAATTTTTCCCAATTGACTGATTTGATAGGTAGTTTCATCATCATCATTAATATATATATATATATATATATATATATATATATATATATATATATATATATATATATATATATATATATATATATATATATATATATATATATATATATATATATATATATATATATATATATATATATATATATATATATATATATATATATATATATATATATTTCAGGTCAGATCAAGATATCCTGCTTCATGTCCTGCTTCCTTGCAGAACACGCTTTTTTAGGTAAAGGTTAGGAGAAGCCGACTCCGACTTAAAACACCATCTGCCTTAGGGCTCTTGGTTGAGTAAAGGCTAGAGATGGTGTCTCTATGAAAATACTCATCTTGGGCAGATGTTTAACGCATTTGGCTACTGTCTTGTAGAAGGCCTCATAGGCAAAGACTTAAGAGGTATAAATTCTCTTGACCAGCCTCGCACCCCTTCTGCATCTATTAGGCTGGTGCAGATGTAATGTCGCACCCCTTCTTTGCAAATAAATGTTGCACTCCTTCTTCATCTATTCGGCTGGCGCAGATTTTAATATATCGTTTCCAGTTTGGGATGTTAAACGCTAGATCTTTTTGACTCAATCAATTGGTTTTGCTTGTGTCTGAAGGTACAGCTCTAAAACTCAATTTCATGGTTCTGAGGCCGGTTAGTAGTCAGGTTTCTCGAACTCTGTGGTAGCTCTCAGAGAGACTGATTCCATTAACAGCTGAAATATATCAGAGTACTAACAGTGCCATGTTGCGCATGGTGTCTCTGTTCGTACTTTTAGTGTGCATTGTCGAGGCCACATTTGGAGGCAATTCCTTGGACTATTAAATAGTGTACTGAGTACTATTTATGCATTGATTCAAGTTTTTTAAAAAATTTAAAATGAATAAAGTACCAAAAGCTACAAAACACAAAAACCTATCGTCGTCATCAAATTCTCTAAACCTATCATTTACTAACATTTGTGGTATTTAAAATAACTTTTCTTCAGTTGAGTCTTATCTCTTGCAAAGTTCATCTGACCTACTTGCCTTTTGTTTTTTTAGACTAATTTGAGTTCAGCTCTCTCATCTTGTGATCTTAGTGTTGATGGTTATCTTCCTTTGTTTCGTAAAAACTCCAATAGTCACATACTTGGCCTGGGGATTTACATTTGTAAAAATTCACCATTTTTTGGGATACTAGGTTTGATTTTACAAACTATTCTTTTATGTGCTTCTGTTGAGCACCACTTCACTCTATCGCCTTTTTCTTTGTTCTTTATCGCTCTCCCTTATCTTAAAGCTACATTCTTTTTGATATTATTTCTGGTCAAATTGACTAAGCCCTCTTTCTTTATCCATCAGTCAATATTATTGTTGTTGGTGAATTAAATGCTTATCACACTGAATGGCTTGACTCTAGTGGCAGTCATTCTGCTGACTTTAACCTCCACAACGTTTGTTCTTAATCTCTAACTCAAATAGTGAACTTTCCGAATCGCTTTCCAGAAAAACCGAAACATTTACCTTTTCTACTCAACCTATGTCTTGTTTCTGATCCTAGTCAGTGCTCAGTTTCTCCATGTTCACCATTAGGTGCTTCTGATCACGGATTGATCTCTCTAAAATTATTATATCATTGTTCTTCATCATCAGAATCCCCCTATTATTGTACCTCTTACAACTGCCTTAAATGGACTAGGATTCTTTCCTAATATAAGTAATATAAATCTTTTAAATAATTACTTAAGTAATTAATAAATAAAGTTACTTGAATCAGCTTTAATATGGAGATTGAGTGACGATTTTCGAATAATCATGCAAACTTAATTTTCAAGATCATACATTAAACGACAAAATAGGTAAGGGAAGGTGTTGTACTATGGGATAGTTTTTTATTATTATTTTATTTTCAGTAAAGTTTACTACAATAAAACCCAGCGAAGACAATACCCCAACATTTAAAAATATAAAGAATTGTTTAAAAATTTTTTTAAAAATAACAAATGTGTTGTGTCACAGGAAATCCCAAAATATAACAATAATTTAATACTAATATAATTGTAATACAAAACATTGCAAAACGGAAAAACACGGTTGTTAAAATTGTTTTAGATTAGCTGAACAGGCTAATCAACAATATAATTGGAAAGAACACAAAAGGGTAAAATAATAAAACTTTATAATGTTAAATAAGAAATTTAAAAACGCAGATTTCATAATAAGTATTCTTAGTGAGCCGATAATAATCAAGTAATCCTATAATTTCTAGAGCATAAAAATAACATAAAAAGACTCGATTAGTAAAATTTTGATAAATGAAAAGCGATGCCTTTTGATGTAAGTTATTTTTATAAAATATGGAGTAGAATAGTTTGCTATGATAGGCAGTGGAGTTCTGTACCAGCTATATATTTCAAATCCAATTTTGAACTGCTTGATTTACAGATAATGATAAATAAGAAAAATAAAATAGAAACAAACTTTTAATCAACTATTGAATTGACTGTCATAGGTATTGACTGTCATCGGTATTGACTTTCATAAATATTGACTCTCATAGGTATTGACTGTCATAAGTTGTGCCTTAAGATCTTAACTGCATTTAAATTATGTTATATTATTATATTTTAAGTTTTATTATTTATTAAAGAAAGAAAAACAAAACAAAACAAAAAAACAAACAAAAAAAACAACGAAACATAGTAACTCTACTTATCTATCCCAGCTACATTAACATGGTCACACATTAAACAGTGTCCTACAATAAAAACGGGACTACATTAAATATCATGCTATAAGTAAAACCAATCAAAACAAACAACGATTCTTTAGTGCTTAGTTTAACCAAGAAAATATCTTCTACTAATTTAATGTCTCCCAATAATATGTCTCAAGTATGAATTTTATTATTATTTTATTTATAGTTATTTTGATGTTATTTTAAAATAGTGCGATTTCAGAAGATAAACATAACACTTGACCTAAATCTTTACATTGTTTGTCTTTTTTAATATAGCCTAAAAGCATTTTATGCAAATAAAATGTTTTTATAGTTAACTTCATTAAATCAATAATAATCAGTTCGTAGACTATTTTTGTTTTGCATATTTAAACAAAGTTATACTTGTTTGTTTTTGTGTAATCTCATTTAAAAATAGTATTTTATGAAATTTGATTCTTGGCAAAGCTATTAAAGCTGTTTATGCTATTTTACAACAGATTTCTTTTCCGTTCACTGTATTTTCCGTTTTATGAATTCTTTAACTTAAATTATAATACTATTTATGGTTAAACTAAAATTATAAGTTGATAGTATATCATTCTTAGCGTTAAAGTCTATTCGCACGTTTATGATATGGAACTTTCGATAGGATGAAAAATATCGCTGATAAAGAGAGATGCAATGTTTATGATCTAAATCGTATAAATCGTATAAACCGTATAAATAAATCGTATAAATCGTATAAATCGTATAAATAAATCGTATAAATCGTATAATTTTCTATTCGGATTTTTTTTTTTTAAGTTTTTAACGCAAAGTTCTTTGACAACTCGCAAAGAGTATTAAAGAAAAAGCTAGCAGAAAGTAAAAAGCTAAACAGTGTCAGCCTTTATTTCCGCTAACTTCAATTGTATTTTTCAACTACCATTTAAGTTTCCGCATGCTAAAAAAACTTTTCCGAGTCGAAACTTCTAAAGAAAGTTAAAATGAAAAACGGGCTTAAGGGATTGAAATGTAACTTAATAATAATTTTGAAAACAGTGCAAATTATTTTAGAATGCAATTTGAAATCAACTAAGTGTAGATGGGTAAATATGGCATTAATTAAACAGAAATAAGTATACTTTAAAACTACCGTCAAAAATATATCGTTGGTATACAGGGGAAATCAACAAAAAAAGTACATTTTTGGCTGTATAGAGTTATTTATACCACTATTTAGTATTTTAAATTCTCTACCGTTTGATATACCACACAAATTTAAAAAATTAATTGTTAATTAATTATTAATGTTATGAATTGATTTGTAAAATATTTTATTTATATATATTTTTTACTAAAAAGTTCAACTTAGGATAAGTATAGTTTATAATATAAAGAAGATTAATATGTAAAGATATATAGGTAGACAATCTATAATATCTGTATAAACTCTGAAACTGAGAATGAATTTAGTCAAAAACGTGTCTCTGTCTATTTATTTCTCTCTTCCTCACTCTCCCTCACTCTCTCCCTTACTCACTCACTCTCTCTCTCTCTCTCTCTCTCTCTCTCTCTCTCTCTCTCTATTAAACATACTTAGCAAACATAAAACCAAATCTTTAAACAATCTTGTCTTTAAATGTCGTCTTCAAAGCGTTTAATAGACGTTTTTTAAAATACCTTATTTTTATGCTAATTTAATCCCACTTATATACGTCTTTAAGACATCTTCAGAAAGATAGTAGTTCGTGAGAATATTTTGCGTCTTCTACTAGACTTCTTTATAACTATTTCTTGACTTAATTAACAATTTTTTATAAATTATTTGAAACATTTTAAAAACTGTTCGTGTTTAAAAGTTTTTCATATAACGCTAAGTTTTACTTTGACTAATATTAATTTTCTAAATCATTATTCCAGCAAAAAATTATAGATATTACTATGGAAACTAAAAATCGAATAGAGCGTCGTTGCTCGAATAAAAGTATGTTAAACATTAAAAATTAAGTCATTATAATAAGTACTCTGATTTGTAATCTCATAAACTTATTTTAGCTATAAACAAACAAGTTCATTGTAGTTTTGCAATCAAGCAGTTAAAAACAATAGCAGAGTATGAGGGCTTGATTGTTTTTATGAGGGCTGTTTGACTTTATTTATTGTTTTTGACTTGATTTGGTAAATTTATTAGTCATATAAATTAAAAAAATAAAAATAGTTATTTTAGTATGATTATTTTGTCAAAATTTTATTTAGCTGAAACAACTCAGATTTTAAGGTGCAGAAGATTTTAAGCAATTGAAAAATACTGGTCATGAATTTTGAATTGAATGGTTGGTTTTCAATTTTAAACAATTGAAAAAGTTACGAATAGGTTTTTAATCGGGAGGCTGAATAAGCGCGAATTTCATAAATGCGAGCAGGTATATGTGCAAATTGACAGATGAGCGCCAAAAGAATTAGCTAACTTTAGCATAAGTGCAAACTGTCATAAGTGCAAAGCAGTTACAAAAACTCGAACTCGTATTTTGCACTTATGCCAATGTTTGCAAATTAATTCGACGCACTTATGCTAATTCTCATTTATACCGTTTCACACTTATGCCAGTTTTTGCAACTGCTTTGCACTTATGCTAGTTCACACTTATGCCAATTTGCACTTATGCCAATGTTTTTTATTTTATTTAGTTCACACTTATGACAATTCGCACTTATGCTAGTTCGCACTTATGTAAGTTTTTGTAACTGCTTCGCACTTATGTCAGTTCGCACTTATGCAAATGTTTGCTAATTTGTTCGGCACACTTATGCCAATTCGCACTTATGCCAGTTCGCACTTGTGCCAGTTTTTGCAACTGCTTCGCACTTATGCTAGTTTGCACTTATGCCAATGTTTGCAAAATCTTCTGGCCCAATTATGCCAATTCGCACTTATGCCAATTCGCACTTACGCCTTTCGCACTTACGAAATTGGCGTTTATTTAGTCGTCCCATTTTTAGCTATATTTTATATGGAAAACTTTAATTTATGAAACTTTTAATTTAATTAAAAATCTATTATAGGTTAAGTTTATTTTCAATATATTGGACAAGTACATGCTGCTGAAGTATATAGCTAAAATTAAACAGCGAATCAGACGGTTTTTTAAAAATGCTTCTTGACGGAAAATTAAGATTATTAAAAAAACTATTATTTATCATAGTAAAGATTGTATATATTATTACATGTTGTATAAATTGTTTTTTTTAGAAAGATACTTTGTATTGAACATCAATAAAGTTATGCAAAAACTAATGATAAACAAGTTCAGATAACCTAATTGATGAAAATCAACATGTGATTAATAAAGACAAATCAGTAACAACAAATTTCAACCAATAGATGCAATCACCTACGCTTTAAACAGAGGATTTTATGCAATAGCGTTTTAACTTCAATTAGCTAAAGCACTTGATACAGTATATCATAAACTATTAGTTAAACAACTTATGGTTTGTACGCAATAAAACTCACCGATTGGCTGGTCAACTTCTTTTTAAACAGACGACAAAATGTTGTAGTTGATAGTATCTGAATGGTTTCCAGTATTTAAGGTGTACTAGAAAGCAAAATCATATTACTACACTGTTAAAAAAATATTGCGTATTTACGGTAAAACCGTAATTACGCAATATAGCAAGTAAGCAAATGTTTCTGTAACTAAACGGATATGTCCGGTAAAATACAATGGGTTTTTTCCATTAAGCAACGGGAGGTTTGGTCATCGGAGATGCCAGATTCCCTAAATAAAAGGAATGTTGGAGTTAATAATCTGTTCATATGAAAGTTTAAAAAGTTTATTTATAGCAGTATTTTGAAAATTTTATCTAAGGACAAATTTTCTTTGATTTACATAAAAAAAAATTAAGTTTTCAGTAATTTACATTTTATTTTAACGGCAAATACGCGAATAAATAATTAATTAGTGAAAAAATAATTTAAAAAAAATTATTAAAAATTTGATAAAGTATAAATAAGCACAAAATAATGTTATTAAATTACATATACATTTATAATTAAGGATGGCAATCTCGAAATCCCGGGATTTTGTACAAATCCCGGGATTTCAAGATTGCCAAAGAAAGGAAAAGTTTATGAAATTTAAGCTTATAAACGTAGATAAGTACAAAAAAAAAGGAAAAGTTAACAAAATTTAAGCTTATAAATGTAGTTAAGTAATTTTTTGTCTTTGGTATAAATTGAGAACCATTTTTATTAATTGTGATTTTTTTTTTTCATTGAACTATAAAAAATCGTTTTCTTAACTGTGAGTTTTCTAAAAACTGTCAAATCGAAATCAAAAACTTTTTTTAAAATAGTGAGGGTTTTTTTAGCATTTAACCTAAACATTTACTAACCAGTTCTTTATTTCAATTAGTTAATTGCTCACATTCTTCCTTTTTTAAATTTGCATCCGTAGTTGTTTCAATTCATTATTATAATAAAATGGATTTCTATTAGATTTTTTAAGAGTTAGTATTTAGTTTTATAACTTGTATTAATTATATTTTAATGCTTCACTTTATCTAAGAGAATGAAATAATTGAATGTTTTTGATAAATCAATTAATACTTCTAAAATAAATTGTTTTTTTCAAAACCATCAATTATTTAGTTGACAAATTCAATAATTCCTCAGTTAAATGGTTTTTCTGAAAACCAATTTAATACGGGTAGAATAAGTTGATAAATCTTTCATAAATTGTTATATTGAAAGTAATGAAATAGGGATATAGTTTTTAATGTCTGAATATTTATTGGATATATTAATATTTATTGATTTTACTGAATTTTTTAGTCAGGAAAATTCTGCATTTTAGTCAATGGGTAGCATATGAAACTAGAGGTGTAAGTTAGGTTTTTCATAAAATTGCGTCATTTTGTGGTTTAAGAGGTGTTTTTTGAAACAATATTTTTTCATTTGAAAGTTTCAGACTGAAAATTTTAGGATTTGTGTTCAAAGAATATGTCAGTGTTGTTAATATTTATTTAGGTAGTAAAGCAGTGACGGATCCTAGGAGGAAGGAAGGGGATGGGGTAAACCAGAATCTGATAGTACAAAAATAAAAAATACAAAAATATTTCCTCATTTCGCCCCCTTCCTCACCAAAAATTTCTATATCCGTCACTGTAGTTAAGATGCATTCATTAGTCATTGCGTATAATACCAAGGTCCATAAGACCGTGTTTTATTATTAAGTTTGCATTTTCGAAATTTACTTAACTAATTAATAAAAGTTTTTTCTGTGGCATATTTGACAGTACTTTGAGACAATGCTAGAATATTTGAAAAAATCGTTGACGTACAAGTTTTATAGAACTTTTTTAAAAACATAGTATCCAAGTGGGCACAGAACGTCCACTAGACGTCCTAAAGATTTCTTACGGACTTGTAACGTCTATAAGATGTTGTAGGGACGTCTATAACTGGATAGAAAAACTATAGCGTCTATACCGCTGGAATAAAAATTTATTATTTAAGTATGGTATAAAGACAGTTCTAAAATCAAAAATTAACTCTTTCAGTTTTTAAAATTACATCAAAAAAACAAAGTTCAAAGTAAACATTTTTTTCTACTTTTGTTAATATTTTCTCTACACCACATATTTCTTTTCAAATATTTTATTCTATTACACTATTACATCAAGAACCAATTTCTCTAATAGTTCTTTATTTTTACTTTAAAACCAGGATACTTTTTGTTTTGCTTAAGCAGCCTTTATTATATAACAGGTAAGCTCTTATTTCAATGCATCGTTGATACTATGTTTTTTACATGTTTTAGATTCGATTTAAGCAGTCAAAGCTGTAAGACATTACTAAACTATTTGCAAATTCAGGTATTCACAAACCTCTTTTGCCTTCAGTTCCAGTATTCAAAAACCTTTTTTGCTTTTTATTAAGTTAAAGTACCTTGCACTTTCTATCATTCATTCTTTTATTTCAAAATAAAACGAAAAACTTTAATAACTTATATAATTAGCACACTAGCTGTTAGGGTGAAAATTATAAATTTTTATACGTTCATTCACGTGTTAAATTGAAATATTTTTTAAAAAAGAAACCAAAAGTTATTTAAAAAAATAGTAAATCAATAAGAAAAAATTATTAAATTCTTATACTTTACAATACTATTTCTGGGAATATTAGTATAGAGGGACTTATGAAACAAAAAAAGTCAAATTATCAAACATACAATTTTCTACAAATGTTATTTCGCTTATTAAATTTACATTTTAAATTTACATTAAGGTTCTTTAGTAAAAAAGTTAATTTGTTTCGATTTTTTGATTTTAGAAAAATATTACCAAAAGTTTTTACAAGGAAACCAAAAAAATACATATCTAAGCTCAAAAACATGAACTTTTTAAGTATTTTGGGTTACTATGGTTGTTTATTAGAAGTACTTTTTTAGAAGTACTTTTTGTAATTTGAACTAATTTACTAAAACAAATATTTTGAGCCTGATGACTAATATAACCAGTTATAGAATAATTTTTATTTTTATATTTATTTTCAATTTTTGAAAAATTGAAAAATTTATTTTTTGTGTTCATTGTTTCCCTAAATTTTATGATGTTTTTTTTTTTCTAATTTTTCCTGAAAGTTAGAACGAGTATGACAGCAATTAGAACCTCAATCAAACATTCATATCTACTAGAACCTTTATTTATAGCAATTTTGGGGCAACAAAATGTTAATGTTGCCAAAAATGCATTATAACTAAGTGAAAAGCTAATATCCGACTTTGGTTTTAAGGTTCAAATTGTTATATATCCTTTTAATAATATACCCAAAAATTTTCAGTTAAAAAATTTTATTAGTTGTGGAGTGTTTAAGGAAACAGATCCGATCCTTTTTGTCTCACAAATTTTTAATTTTTTTCAACTTTACTCTGAATTATTTTTGATGACTATGCACAAAATAGCATCCTTATTCAATGAAATCAGTTAATTAAATATTCAATTTTAATGATGTAGTTTTATGTAGTATAATTTATGAAGTATAATTTTAATGAAGTACCTTAAAAATGTTCAAAGAATTTTGTAATGCGTTTACGACACTTTTAAGACAAAAACTCAAAATATTTTTTACGACAAT
Organism: Hydra vulgaris; assembly: GCF_022113875.1. Classification (NCBI taxonomy): domain Eukaryota; kingdom Metazoa; phylum Cnidaria; class Hydrozoa; order Anthoathecata; family Hydridae; genus Hydra; species Hydra vulgaris. The sequence goes on along the minus strand of NC_061163.1, from coordinate 5,351,891 downwards.
TTGAAGACAAAAATTCAAAATATTTTTTAAATAAATATTTAATTGAAAGATTTTGTTTTGCGAAAAATGTTTTTATAATGCAAAATAAAATAAATATGAAATTGAATCCTGTTGAAATGTTTTTTTTCTCACTAAGACTTAGATTCACGTGTTAAAAGTTTTAACAAAGATTTATTATTCAAATACTTACTTCAAAGTTATTAAATTTTAATTTATAGTTAGTAATTTCATTTAGGAAAATATACTTTTGAATTCAAATTTAAAAATGCTCATAAATAATACATTAAAGCTAAAAACTTGAAGTTTACTATACACAGGACTTGTCATCGATAGCCACAGAAATATTAAAAAAACTATTCTTTATTACTAAAGTCACGGAAGCCGTTAAATTTTTTATATCTATTTTTATATACTTTATATATGTTTCTTAAATAATGAAAAAAAAAAATTGAATTTAAAAACAACATAGAACTTAAAAGTCCTGATATCATGAAAATGAAAAGATATAATTGATAGGTAAACTTGATTGGAAAATTGTGACATTTTTAAAAATTAAAATGTAAGTTTTTTAATTTTTATATTTTAATTTTTCATCAAAAACCAAAATTTCTACTGTATCACTCAAACCTCATCACTAAAACCTGAAGAAAATAGAACATTAAATTAACGTTAAATTAACAAGCACATTAAATTAACACAAAGACTGAAATATTATAAGTTATTTTAATTTTAGTATTTTATATATTTTAGTAGTACTTGACGATAAACACTACAGCAAAGTTACGATAGTTTTTTATCTAAGCATTTAGTTACTTTATCATTTGTATTGGCCGTTTGCTTCTAATGTCTATCTATAGAAATTTCCTCGAATAGCGGTTGTTGCTAAGGTTACTACCATCTCATTCAACTTAATTAAGAATATATATCAGATCTATTTTCATTTAATTTTTTTTTACATTCTTTAATTCCTGGGTGTTATTTCATTTTTGCAAACACATATGCCAAAAATTATATAAAAAATAAATATATTACAAATAATGGGAAACCATTTTCAATTTGCTTTAAGTCATGATGCATTTTAATAAACTCTTTTTTGATTAAAAAAAAAAATAGGTTCGCTCATCTCCGGTAACTTCAATGAAAATTCAAAGTTAAACATAAACTCACATACGATTAGATGGCATTTAATTAAATATACGCGCACGTACGATTAGAGTCGTTTAATTAAAACTTATTTAATTTCAAAATCATCCAGAAGTGTGCCTTTATTGAATAGAGGCACGTAAATGTGTGAGCAATGTTTATATAAATAGTCTATAATTTTATATAAATACTATGGTTGCGCATCGCCAAATATAATAATTGACGCACGTTATATTATAAAAAAAATGAAAAAGAACTTGGTGATGGAAGTTTAACAGTGTTGCAATATTTTAACAAGTATGATCTTAAGAAGTTTTCCTTTTCACTTAGTAGCAAACATTATTAAAACAGGTATTTATATTATTTTATTTAAAGTTATAAATAATGCGCCTTAATGCCAGGGATACCATTTTATTGCTTTGAATATTTCATTTGGAAAACAAATAAAAGAAAACGGCTTCCTTTACATAATGAATGATCTTGATTTAAAACATTTTTGAAAGATTAGATAATACAAATGTCATATCTAAATCCAATTTATGAAAAATTTACGAAAAACAATTATAGATGAAGACGCAAAACAAAAGCCTTTATTAACATGGGGTGCCTTTATATTAACATGTAATAAACCATTTTACAATTTATCAGAAGTTTAGTATTTTTTTAAAGTTTTTTCTATGCAACTATAAATCTAATATGAAAAACAAAGTCATATAAATTATATGATTTATAGATATAATATAAATATAAATCATTGATTACTAAAATTAAAATTTTCAAAACGTGTAGTTTATGCCTTGATTATTTAAAAAACCACTAAATATACTACAGATATATATATATATATATATATATATATATATATATATATATATATATATATATATATATATATATATATATATATATATATATATATATATATATATACACACACACACACATATATATATATATATATATATATATATATATATATATATATATATATATATATATATATATATATATATATATTCGCTATTTACTCTTTTTAGCAGAATATAAATACTTTTGATTCGTAGTTCAGAAATTTAAGATTTAGGTCTAGACATTTTATTTTATGCAAGAACTTTAAATTTCATGTCTGGACATTTCATTTCAATTTTTAAAATTTGAATTTACCTATTCCTTTGCTTCTTTCCATATATTTAGTATATTTGCTGATGTACTGCAAACCTGTTTTTAACACTAGTTATCTTGGATTGGCAAGATTTAAATGTCTACTCATTAAACTGTCATGGGAGAGGTCATTCACATCAAAACATTCTTTTAATGTCAATCTATGCAAAACATATTTTACTACATGAACCAACATTTTTTAATTTAATAATTTTATTTATTTTAAAAATATTTTTGAGTGAAAAAACTATATTTTGAAATAGTAGCTTCATCATTTAGCAGTATCATCTTAAAACATTTAAAAACAACTGAAACTAATTAGATTACTTAAAAAATTGATTAACTTTATCTTAGAAGCCAACCAATACTTGAATTCATGCAAATTCAATCTCTCGGCAACCTTTCTCATGTTGACATGGCTTTGATTAAGCTTTTCAAAGTAGCTTAAAGCAAATAACGTCTTAGTACCTGTTGGTCGTAAATCCTTGAGAACTGCTATTTAAGTGCCTTGTTGTTTGGTCAAACAGATTTACTGTAACTTTAAATAATCCTTACCTGTGCCCTTGGCACCATAATAATTCGGGCGCTAGAAGAAATTTTATTGATGGGGTATAAAATAAATTTACTTAATGATGCGCGTAGCAACTAACTTTGCTTTATTTATATTACCAAAGAATTATATTTAAAATAACTTATCCATACTAAGCCATTTATTTTTTATTAGTTCCCTTTAACTTTTTTACAGTTAAAAGAAACTAATAAAAAATAAATGGCTTTTATTTTATATTGATGACATTGAAGTAGACACTAAACCTTATCCAAACAAAACAAAATAAGATTTATCAGGTTGTTTAAAAAAAAAAAAATAATAACTTCATAAACTTTAACGACTTAAGAAGAGTTAAAATCTTAACGCAAATCCAATTTCACACTTACCCACAAAAAAGGAAATAAAGTCTAGACTCAAAACTACAAGCTGGTGTCTCACACCTATACCGTGCAAGGTGGCGGAGATAACTATTACAAATAAGTTTATGGAAATACTGTGAAAAATCTGAGATCAAAGTCTCAACATGGATTTATAAATCACAAAAGTTTTCATCAAACCTTGTAACATTTTAAATGAAGCAGTTTACGGTGGACATATAATTTTTATATAATTTTTATTGGCTTTGACAAAGTATTCATCAAAATTTCGCTTGACAACTTCTTCATAAGATTCATGAGTATGACCATTTGAGGCCAGCTATTAAACTAGATCACTGGTAACATTAGCTAATTGACAACAATAAGTAATAATTAGAGAATAAACGTCCAAGTGGGAATGGGTGATAAGTGGTGTCCTTCAAGGATCAATTCTCACATCACTGTTATTTTTGTTTTTAATGAATGGCACACAAGACTTAAGTATAACCATACCAAATTATACGCCGATGATGGCAACATCACATGAGTTATCAATGCTAATCAATTTTTCTCTGATTATGAAAAGCTGGAAGCGAACACCGACAGCGCTTTAATTGGTTGCACAACTGCCGGGTGAATTTTAGCGTCAATAAGTGTAAAGAAATGTAAGATAGTTGTCGCAAAAGCTAGAGGTCATTCCCATCAAAACATTCTTTTACAATATTTTTCTATGAAATTTAAAATCTGTCGATAAATTTAAATTTTTTTTAGATGGTAAAGTTGAAATTTTACTACATTAATACCCTGTTTAGGCAGGGGGAAAAGCGTTTTAGGGCTTTTTTTTGCTCCCAGGCCTCCGCCATCCCAATTTTTTGCAAGGCTTTCTCATTTGGCATAGTTTAACTTAAATTTTAGAGCTTGCACAAATTTTACACATTTGGCATAGGTATACTTATGTGCAGAGATGTACAAGATCCAAACTTAAGTATACCTATGCCAAATGTGTAAAAGTGTCCTATCTAGAACATCAAAAAATGCTGCGGGTGCCCATGCACACATGTCACCCCTTATATACTGGCCCTAAGTAAAGCGTATTTCAGGCAACCTTTTTTTTGAGTCGACAAAAAACAGGTTTTAGCAGTGCCGAGGCTAATAGATTGGAGGCTCCCCTCCCCCCCCCAAAAAAAAACGTGTCTCAAATATCGCAAATTTTACCGCTAGGTTTTGTTTAAATAAAAAGCTCTTTAAATTAGCAAAAGAGCACAACTTTTTTTGAATTTGAGATCACTCATATTTTGAAAAAAGAAAAAAATTTTGTTATATGCGTAATATACGAAAGTTTTGTAATCTATTAAGTTGCTCATAGTGTAGTTGGTGTAAATAAGTTTGGCCCAAATCTTTGGTTAGTCGACTAGTTCTAATTCATTCTATTTTATAAATTTTGATAAATTCACGGAGAACCTTATTTTTTGAACAACTCGCTTTATTCTCTTTATATAAATGATCTATCTCTTACCTCAAACAAATTAAACTTTATTTTGTTTGCGGATGACTCCAATCTGTTTTATTCTCATAGGGATATTAAAACCTTCTTTAAAGTAGTTAATGAAGAAGTAAACAAAGTAAACGAATGGTTCATTTGTAATAAACTTTCACTTAACGTTAACAAAACTAAGTTTACTCTATTTCACAAACCAACCAAAACAGGAAACCTTCCTTTAAAAGTACCCAATCTTAAAATCAATAATATAAGTATTACTAGGCAAACAACTGTAAACTTTTTAGGTATTATTTTAGACGAAAATTTAACATGGAAGAAACATATAAGCACTCTTGAAAGAAAACTTTTAATAAACATTGCAATGATGTATAAAGCAAAACCATTTTTGGATATAAGATTTTTAAAAAGTTTTTATTTTTCCTTTATACATAACTATCTAACTTACAGCAATATCGTATGGGCAAGCACCAGCTACGCTAAGTTAAAGAAAGTTTATACTAAACAAAAACATGCATGTAGAATTGTATTTGGAGTAAAAAGAACTGTGCCTTGTAAGCCACTTCTACGTAAACTCAATGCATTAAATGTATTTAAAATCAACATATTCCTCGTTATACAGTTCATGTATCAAATAAAACATGGACTGTCTCCAGCGATATTCTATCCTTATTTTAGAGAAGTAAGCCATAAATACCCCACCAAGTTCTCAGAAAAAAACTTTGTAACTCAAAAATATAATCTAAACTTATGTTCTTATTCTATTCAGTACCGGGGACTAATTTTGTGGAAAAACTTTCAGCATATTGTTAATATTAAAGAAAAAACATTTCCGCAATTCAAATCTAAATTAAGACGTTATTTAGTACTCACGGATTTTAATATAGCAGATCTTCTCTGCCATTTTTAAAATTTTAAAATTTATTGAACTAAGTTAGCACCATTAATTTAAAAATCTAGACTATTTAACAATATTAGGAATTTCAATGTCTTTATCATACCTTGATTGAAAATATATACTCTTAAAATTATCTACAATTTTCTTGATATATTTTATGATATTGGAACAAAAGTTTTATTTGATTTTTGAATTATTCTGAAAGAAAATAATATATATAATATATATATCAAACCACATTTAGTTTATAACCAAAAACATAAATTTTTTGTCATTTTTATTACTATATTTTAATTATTTCTTTTTTTTTTTTTTCTAAATTATTTTATTACTTTTTTTTTTTTTTTTTAATTTTATTTCTTAACATTTTAAAATTGTCTTTTTTTAAATGCTGTTAGTTATATATTACGGATTACTACATATTACGGATATTTATTTGCGTTACAATTGGGGCTCGGTGATAAGGCTATTTTATGCCTTCTTCTTGCTCCAGCCAATTGTACTTTTTATATTGTTGTACTTTGTGAGTATTTTTAACGGCGAAATAAACTAATAAACTAAACTAAAAAAATTTATTAAAATGTGAATTCCGCGAGGAAAGATTGAAAGTCACAAGGTAACATTGCTAAGGCCTTCGTAGTTATGAAAAAAATATTCAATTACATGCAATTAATTTTCTTTTGGATCCAGGGTTGTTTGATCATTGCGTGACGACGAGGATATAAATGACAATAAAGTCAGTGTTAGTGTAATTTTTTTCGAGGTTTGTTGTGAAAATGTGTTCATCTTGGTAAATAATAATAGTGTTTTGAAACCATTGTTTTCGAATAAGGAACGCGGTTCCGCTAAGGTCGTCATATTTGAAAAAGGAAATTTGTAAAATAAATACGGAACTAGTTTTTGAAATAAAAAAATTTTAATATGACAAAACAATTTGAGTCATAATTTTATAAAAAACAAAGTTTGAAAACAATATCTAACTTTTTATGTTTATAATTTATATTTAAATGAAATATAAATTATAAACACAATTTAAGAAATTAAAAAAATGTTAAAAAAAAAAAAATTGTATATGTATAAAGATGTACAGTTAAAAAAACAGCCATCATTATTTTAACTAACATGCAAATTTTTATAGAAAATGAATTAACTGAATGGTGAAATAATAAGCCAAAAATTTATATTTTTTCAAACAGTTGCTCATTAATGTTACAAATTGTAACGATAATTATAACAACTTTTAGAATCAAGTTAAGACATTTCAGCTCACAATGAGAGACGGATCCAGGAACTTTCGGTTTTTGGGGGAGATTAAAGAGGATATATAACTTTTATTATCATTATTTTTTATTTAGTTATGTCCATTTATAAACAACTGGATTACATAAAAAAACATCTTTTAGACATCTTTTAGACGTCTTTAAGACGGTATTAGACGTCTTAAAAACGTCGTGTGTTTACTAGGTAATAGCAACTGGATCACATAAAAAACACAAAAGTTTGAAAATTTCATTAATGAATGAAAAAGATAGCACAGCGGTTCGATATTAATAATATATACAAACTTAAATCAAATAATATCGCGAAATTTTCTAAATTAACAAAAGCTTCAGTTTATCCCAGGTTAAAACAAAAATAGTTTTTAGTTCTGCGAGTCAGTGCGAGAGTTGATGAAACATTAGTAGCATTAAATATTTATCCAGACATGAAAAAGAAGAAACACTTATTGTAGTGGTAAAAGTTATTAAATTTTTGACTAGTATTTACTGTTCATATACAGACATTTGTATGAAAGTATGAATTTGAACTGGTATTAATTTGGTATTGAACTGGTATTGCTATTGATTACTGTTCACGAAATTTTATGCAATAAGTGATTTTGATATGCAATTAAAAAAAAAAAACCAAAGGTAAAATAATAAAATTTCTTACTAGAGACACTGCTAAATTTAACTTACTGTTTCAGTTGTTAAAATATCTTTAAAATAAATTAAAATATTTTTTAAATAAACGTGCTTTTGTTAAATAATGCTGAGAATTTTATTTTCATACACAATTCAGTTGTACCAGATTGACGTGTATGTACCAGATTTCTACATACAGTGAAAATAGGCTGCTTTTGGTTAAATGCGCTGAACTCTTTGATAAACTCTATTGTAAACACCACTCATCACCCATGATCCACCATAACCCTGTTTTCGGCAGTTGTTGAAGAAAATAAAACAGTGATTCGATAAAAAAAGTCTTCTGAAAACTGATCATAAAATATATTTATCAAGAAATATATAAATCAAGAAATATATTTCTTAATTCTACAGTTTTAATGTGATTGTCAAAGTGTACAATTGAGTCACCGTTGTACAATTGAGTCACCGTACTGACCGGTCTTCGAAATGTTGTATTGTCATTAATTGTATAAAATGACGTCAAATAAATCATAACAGCAGATGCTCTCAAATCTTAAAAGTTTAAGTGTTTCTATTTATTCATTTTGTATTTAAGGGTTTTAATAGTGCTCCCTAAGGGTTTTAATAGTGCTTCCTACCTGCTAGTTATTCTACAAGATTTTACTCTTATTAAGTAAAATCTTGTAGAATAACTTTTTTTAAAAATTACTACCTTTTTAAAATTTACTACCTTTAGATGAAGCTGTGGATTGAAAATTATCAAGCCACAGCTTTTTAGAAACTACTGACTTTAGATTGAACCTTTTTAAAGTTGCATCTTTTAATTATGATGTCCCCAGTCGGAGATGCTATCAATTCAGTTTTGCTTTTAAAAAGACTTGAGCAACATAGGCTGTTTTTTGTTTTTTGAGAATTTCTGAAATTAAAGGCCCAGGTCCATTAAATCTGCTAAACCAGATTTTTTTGTGTCACTGGAAATTAACTTATCTGTAAGAACTTGTAAGCATTATTACAACAAACATTTCAAACCAAAGTTTGGGTACATCACTAGTTTTAAACGAACTTTCAAGTATTTTTGATAATAGTATTGCCATTTCTACTGAATAAGATTTTGAAACTTTTGGATAAACGGAACCAATTCCAGTTGCATTTTTAGTATTTAATTTTTTAAATTAAATAATATTGGTTATTTATATTTGTAGATTTGTCTAACTTTTGTTTGAGGTATATTATTTTATTCTTTGTTTCTAAAAACTGAAACAACGTATTTGTTCAAGATATTCGCGATTTCTTCACTTGTGATATCATTTCTATCGTAGGTTAACTTTTTATTTTGGGCGTATGTTGTATGGGGCGTTTTTATAGAATTTTTAGCTTTCTTGTACGTTCTATTAAATAGTAAGGCCTGTTATACCATAACATACCTTGTATATATTCATTAAAATATGATTAAACCGTAATTTGATCATGTTTCAACATTTGTGTGATCTTAAATTGAACAAGAATAATATTTCGGGTATTTAAAATTTGATATAATTTTTGAAACTAATTGTTTTTTAAATAATTAAAGATTTTTTTAAGCCACAAAATTAGTCATGACAAAAACATCATTGTATAATCAAAAGCAATGACAAATCTATGTTTAAATTGCCCAATCAAAAGCAATGACAATAACAAACTTATGTTTAAACTGGTGTGGAAACGTTTGTTTTCAACTCCTAAAAAATATTCGCCAATTTAAGAGACATGCTGTTGTTGACAAGCTGTTGCTAGAAAATCTTGAAAATAATTTGCTTTGTAGAGAAAACCTGACATTTTTAAATTTATTTAATTTTCTCACTAACTTTAAGCACATCATTTATTTAAACTGTAAAAATTCTGATTTTTTTAGACAGAAAAAAGTTTTCTCAACTTAAAAGTGAAAAAACTTCAAAACCCATTCAAAAGACTTTTATAAAACCCTATTAAAATGATTTTGGTAGTCCTGTTATTTGTGATTATTACTACATTAATTACTACATTTCTTTTATTTACGAAATTATTATTTGTTGGGTTTTTTTTTTATAAAACCAAAAAGATCTTAATCACCAAATAGAGCTTCTTCAAAGACCGTAGAGAGCTTCTTCAAAGTGCCGTCCCAGGAAAAAAAGTTCTATAGAATTTTCTATAAACTTTTGAAACCTATGGCCTATAGAAATTCTATAGAATTTCTATAGAATGTCTATTAATTTCTATAGAAATTGCTATAAAACCTTTTTTTTCTCTAAAAAAAAATTAAATAGGAATTATTATAGAAGTTAACAGAAACTCTATAGAAATTCTATAGAATTCTATAGAATTTCTATAAGCTATATGTTTCAAAAGTTTATATTAAATTCTATAGAACTTTTTTTCCTGAGGTAGCGCACTAGTAGCACTTGCCTTAGAAATAAAGAATCTGTGGTTCAAATCTCACCTCTGGACAAGTTTTGCAACATCGATTAGGGAGGAGGCGTGAACTTCCAATTAAATGCGCATCCGCGTTGCTCTGTGATAAGACCGTAAGGACATCTTGGGGCACCTAAATTAAATAAAAAAAAAAACTAAGTTTCTCCAAAAAGATCTCGCAAAGCTTTTCAAAATGATAATGAGATAAAATGAGCTTTCCAAGGGGTATCCAAGATTTTTAAAATTGTTCACCATAAACCATATTATTAGGTATTGTTGGGAAGAAAACTTTATATTTCGTCATCGGGTAGAGAACTTCATGTTTTATCATCGAAAGAAAAACTTTATATTTTGATATTTCCTTCAGAAAAAGACAAACATCCTTATACCATTGTTATGTTTGTTTAAATAATTAGTAACAAGTATGTTCAAACTATGATAAGTTATAATGTTCAAAACTTTAAATAGTATTTATGGAAATTAGATTAATATAATATTAACTTCTTTAAATTCAGTTTAAATGCCAAAACATTAGTTAATACAAAATCTGCTACATTTGTATTACGCAAAATATTTTAGCGTAAATTTTAAAAAATTGATTAGCAGAGCCGTCCGTAAGGGGAGTAGAGGGGGCACCCGGGTTGCTTCCTCTACCCCCCTTAGTGATATTTTAGATTGTGTACGTACACTAAGTCCTTAGGTCCCGAGAAAAAGTTTATTTTTTACTTTTTAGTACATTTCAAAAATATTGCTTTTTTTAAAAATTTTAAATGTATTAAATATTTATTTACTTTATTAGTCCATTTAAATTTTGTTTTTAAAAAGTTTTTTATAATATATTTTTTAATGATTTCTTTTATTTACACTAAACTAAAGTTTGTTTTACAAAGTTTTTTTAGCAATTTATTTTAAGAAGATTTCATGTTTTCAGAAACAAAAATAAAATTTTACACTGTTAATTTGAGTTTGAATATCAATTTATTGAATATGTTAAAAAAATTGACAGGTGCTCATAGAAACAAATTAGCCAAGGACTTTTAAGCAGCTCATGAAGTTGTTTTAAGTAAAATACCAAAGCTAACACATTCTTTTCTTTCTCCAAGTTTTTCACAACCTTGTGAATCAAACATTTCATGCGTTGAAAAATCCTTAGAAATATCTGGTAAGATCTTCAGACAAAAATATTAGAAAGGTCATCAAAGAAAAACAATGAGTCTGAGTGTAAGTTAAAACTTTTTAGGAAAAACAGATGTATCACAACTACAGCAGATATTTTGCACAGAAGTGACACTTTCAGATTTTTATCTAATGACTCTTTTACTTGGCAGGAGCGGGCTGTAGGAGAGACTGCATCATCAAAATGAACCCTATGCATTTCCTAAAGAACAATAAAGAACATTCTAAAACCGAAAAACGCTTTTTCTTAAATGAATTTTTACACAAGGTAGCAAGAAATAATGAACAAGTGAAGAGGAGATTTATATACTCTCCAGAAACTGATTCAGCTTATTGTCTTCTTTGTCGTATGTTTGATTCATCTCTGAAAACATATTCATAAAAAAGTAAGGTTTCAACAACAGGAAAAAGTAAAGAGAGCAAGCATAAATACATGAGACATATCCATCTCATTTCAGTTGCTCTGAGAAATGGATTTAGGCAACAATCGGGATAAAAATGAACAGATGGAGAAAGACATTCACAAATGCCAAGTATCAATATTCAAAACGAGGTCATTAACCTCTTAGCTTTGCATGTAAAAGAAGCTACTGTGAACAATGTAAAGTTTGGAAAGTACTTTTTAGTTATTATGAATTGCACTCCAGACCTTTTTCACAAAGACCAAACATCTCTAACCATCCGCTATGTTCATAAAAAAAATGAAGCGATAGTCATCGTCTAAAAAAGCTTTATTGAAGTGCAGAGTTTGAAAAGTTGACTGGTGAAGCTCATTCTAACCTTCTAATTAGAGAAATAAAGTCTAGTAGGCTAGACCTAAACAACTGTAGAAGTCAAGGCTACAACAACGGGTCTAATATGGCTGCAATTCGAAAAGTTTCTCAAGCTCAAATTTCAGCAGAATACCCACAAGTCTCATTTACACCTTGTGGTTGCCACAGCATTAAAGTAATTATATCAGTCGGAGTTATATCATTTGTAGAGTATATATTGTTTTTTGGAGTTATTCAAAGAACCTATACAATTTTTTTTTCATCAGTTAAATAATGGTCACTTCCTTAGCACAGAAGGATCCTTCTAAAATGATGCTTTCTTGCCCCTCATTGGAACCATTGAAGCATCTTTTAAATACGAAATGGACATATGACAAATATGAGTTAATTGGGGGAAATTTATTTGACTTGAAAAAACACAAATGGAAAAACTTAAAAAAGATTATAAAATGTTATAAGAACACCTGACTGTAAAAAACATTTCAGATATAAATAGGGAGGAACTGTTTAATGAAAAGCCTATATTTCAGTTTGATAACTACTGTTACTGGCAAATGGTGTGAGCAGAAGGCGGCTAATAAAACACTATTACTATAAGAAGCACTCAATATAATCAACTCAGATTGCCGTGAAAGTAATTTTAGCAAGTTAAAGTTAACTAAAACTAACTAACGTATATCGGTGACAAAAAAAAAGATTAACGTTGCTTGCGATACTATCCATTGAAAACAAGGAGATAAAAAAACTCAACCTTGGAAAAATTATAGAACAATTTTCCATGAAAAATCTCAAAAAAAACCATTATAAAGTTACTTTTTATAACGGTATTTAATAATATTTATTTAAGTTTTCATTTAGAATTACATAGATTAAACTATATATATTTATTTTTATGGTAGATTGGTAGGTGGTGCAAGTAATAAAGTATTGGTGGTCGAACAAAATGCTTATATACGCGACTATTACTGAAAGAAGAAGGGCGCCGCAACCTCGTTTGCCCAGGATGCAACCACCCTTAGGGAAAATTCTGTTTTTTACCATAGAATAATAACAATGATGATTATTTTTATCAATAAAATAAGCTTTAAAGTAACCTAGAAAATTATTGTTTAATAGTTATGATAAAATTTCTTTGTTAGGTGGTAAAACGTTTCTGGAACATTTGTAAAGGTAAGTACTATTTTCAAATAGGCAAAAAATCTAGTGAAAATTAAATGATATGGATAAAAACAGTAGATATTACATATCAAGTGAATAAAATGTAAACAGTATAGAATGTATAAAAACGGCATATTACATACTTTTAATAAAAAGTTTTAAAGTTTAATAAAATATTTAAAATTTAATAAAATAATAAAGTTTAATAAAATATTTAAATTTTTATTAAAAGTATACATACTTTTAATAAATAGATTTAAAGTTTAATAAAATATATAAAGTTTTCAATCACAAAATCAGTTATTTTTATTATTATAATATAGTTTTAATGCTGTAGATAGTAGGAGAGACAACAGGTGTGAATTGCACGCCTTGACAGCTTTTTTAAGTTTAATTGGAAGTTTTCTTTAACTTATGCAACTTTATTTTAATTATGAAGTCTATCATAATTACTTTTGAATTTAGTTTAAAAATGATTTTGATGGCTTTTTTTTGCCGAAGAAATCTATAATTGTGCGCATCGCATTGTTAAGAGATTATGTCTAATTCTATTATTCTATTAAAAAAATTTTTTCTTCATATCAAAACTTGTAATCAATGGTAATTAGATTTTAAAGTAATGGTGTATGATGGTGGTTTGATAAACTTAGCTTTGTCTTTTCTTTTAAATATTTTGAATAATTGTGTAATAGGTTTTATAAATATCTCAAATATATTAATAGTTTTCGGTTACTTCTTTTTTTTTTTGGTTTTTTGGATTAAATTAAAATATACTTTTTATTTACATTTTTATTTTGCTTATCTTATATTTATATTATAATTAATGATTATATTATAATAAATAATTATAAATAATATTATGAATCCTTTTTTCCTGTAACCAAAATAAACTTTCCTGCACTGATTCTGATGCTGCTGCTAATGATGATTCTGTTGCTTGTTTAACGAAATCATTCAAAAGACTTATTTAAGCGAAAGAATTTATTTTTATAATGCTTGAAGAAGCTTTGACTTGACATATTTGTATATACTTTCATCAAGGTTCGCTAATAACTGCAAAATAAGCCAAAAAAAATAACTATGAGAAGATTCTTTAAAATGACCTAATAAAAAGAAGAACATTAATTGATTAAAATCTGCGTCTGAGTCAAATATGTGAATATGTTTGCTATTGCTTTTTTTGGTGATGTAATAACAATGAAAAAAAATAAAAAGAAGAACATTAATTGGTAAAAATCTGCGTTTGAGACAAGTCTTTGAATATGTTTGCAATTGCTTTTTTTTGTGATGTAACAACAATCAAACAAAAAAAATTCACAAAAAAGTTAGACTGAAAAGCGTAGTACGCATTTTTCTGAAAGACGAGGTAATCATTTCTAAGTTGGTTTACACCAGTCATTTCCATGTTTTTGTAACATAAATATATAGAAGACTATTCGTAATTATTGTATACATTTCAACCCACCACTGTAGTGAACTATTCTATTCGTAATTATTGTATACATTTCACCCCACTACTGTTGTGAACTGTTCTATTCGTAATTATTGTATATATTTCTTGTAAAATGAATATCCTCAAAAAAGTCACGATTAGTTTTGATCAATACATCTTTTTTGTTTTACTTTCACGGATTTTTAATAGATCTTCCACTGAAGAAACGTGTGACAATACTTTTTTAAATTGTTATAAGAATAGTGTCGGTTTTTATTCTCTCTTGAATATTTTATTTCCTTTTTGTTCTATATATTTCACTTTGGTACTTTTTTAAAAGAGTACCAGTTTCATCTCTTCAGACATAAAATATCATTTTTTCGTTTTTTTGTTTGGACGTTATTTGATGTATTTGTAATTATTTTTGTGTTATTTGACGTGTTTGTAGATGTTTTCTTAAATATTGTTACATTTCCATTTAACTTTAGTCAATAAATTGATTTTGTTTTGTGATTGCATTTACTGAAAACAAAATTAACTAGGTTACATCGTTAAATGCTGTTACGAACATAGTTCCTTGTGAAAGTTAAATTGAGCGCTAGCAATAAACGGTTAAACAGCAATCACTTCTTTGTATCAAATCTAATAAGTTATTCAATTGTTTTTTTCAAACAAGTTTTTCATTTTATTAATATTTCAAGTTAAATATACCTAAGTACTTTTTTATTTTTTTTTATTTTCCAATGGCAGCATGTGATAAGTTTTGAGTCCGCACCTTACCAGTTATTTTGTCGTTTGGCAATATTATAAACTTGTTAATAACCTTTTCTCTAATGAGCACAATTTTTATGGTATTTGCATAAGTTTGGTAGATTTTCTTTTAATATCATTTTTCAATACCTCAATCTAGTCTTTAGAAGCCCAGAAGTTTTACTGTAAAGTGGCTCTTCCTTCACTGAAAGTGGCTCTTCTTTCACTGAAAGTGGCTCTTCTTTCACTGAAAGTGGCTCTTCATTCACTGAAAGTGGCTCCTTTTTCACTGAAACTGGCTCTTCTTTCACTGTAAGTTGCTCTTCTTTTACTGAAACTGGCTCTTCTTTCACTGTAAGTGGTTCTTCTTTTACTGTAAGTGGCTCTTCTTTCACTGAAAGTGGCTCTTCTTTCACTAAAAGTGGCTCTTCTTTCACTGAAAGTGGCTCCTCTTTCACTGACACTGGCTCTTCTTTCACTGTAAGTGGCTCTTCTTTCACTGAAACTGGCTCTTCTTTCACTGTAAGTGGTTCTTCTTTTACTGTAAGTGGCTCTTCTTTCACTGAAAGTGGCTCTTCTTTCACTGAAACTGGCTCTTCTTTCACTGTAAGTGGCTCTTCTTTCACTGAAACTGGCTCTTCTTTTACTGTAAGTGGCTCTTCTTTCACTGTAAGTGGCTCTTCATTCACTGTAAGTGGCTCTTCTTTCACTGTAAGTGGCTCTTTTTTACGATAATTTGTTTCTAATTTTAGTACTTCATCATTGTTTTATATTTTCATAAATATTATGTTTTATTGATTGATTTAACTTAATTTTAATTAATTGTTTAAATTATTTTTAAGTTTTTAAATTTTGACTATTTAAGCAATTTTAATTATTTTCGTTTGAATGCATTCTGTGAGTTAATTGTTTTAACTATACTTGTTTGAACACATTCTTCGAGTTAATTATTTTATTTATGCATGTTTGAATGCATTCTTTAGGTTAAATATTTTAATTATACTTGTTTGAATGCATTCTTTAGGTTTTAGAAGTGTAATTTTTATTTTTATTTCCGAACAAAATTCTTTAATAGCCAATAAAGCTTTATTGGCTATAAAAAATTTAAGATACATATTACAAACAGATACGACAATTTCTATTTTTCTTGGAAAAATTTCAATCAATTTAAGATCATAAAATTTTGAAAATAAATTTAAAGTAAATAAACGTTGTTGATACCAATTATTAATTAGCTAAATAAGTGTCTACGTTTTAATATCTGGTGTTTTCCCTATTTTGTTAAAATAATTATAAGACGTTCCATAATAGTAATTTTTTTTTTTAATTGGTGAGCTTTAGTTCTGATTTCTTATTATTATATCTCTAAATTTTCTTACATTTTATTGCTCTATTAATAAATTATTTACATTAATTTTTTTTTTTTTTTTTTTTTTTACGTGACTAACATTACATTAACGCAAAATGAAAAATACATTAACTATGAATAAATTTTTAGTACTTAAGTTAAATCAAAAAGAAAAAAAGTATTTTAAAAGGTCAAGTCGTGTTTAGTTTCCTTCTCGATTATTTATCAATTAACGTTAAAAAGATTTACTTCACGTATACGCATCGGTATTCATCAGTAATCATCGGTAAATATTCGAATAATATACTCAAGCTGAAAAGTAATCCGTTTAACAACAAATTTTAAGTTGACAACCAATCAAAATGTTTTCCAATAAAACTCAAACTTTAATGAACAACTCGAAAAACAAGAACATTGTTAATGATACCACTTTTGTTTTGGTAACATTGTGTCCGATTGGAATTGTATTGCATATAATTGGCATATACTTACTTTTAAAGTCTAAAAAACTGAAAATGCATAAAATTGACCGACTAATCATTTTTAATTTATCTCTTACAGAAATACTGACAAATATAATTCTTTTTTTCCTTGGTATATTGAATTTTGCTAGAAAGCCACATAAAACATGGATGATAGTGTCAATGAGAACTTTTATATTTGCATATTATATAACAACCGTCTTACTCACGATTAATCGTTTTCTTATACTTTATCTAAACGCCAAATACTATTCGTTTGTTTCAAAAAAGAAAGTGATTTATTGTTTGATAACATTTTGGATTTGCAGTTTTTTAGTTGGATTTTGGACAGCAAATATAAAAGCAAAAGAACACGCCATTTTAGATATAACATTTGATGGATTTATAGCTATTTTTTCTATATTTGTGTATTGTTATGCTCTAATATTGTCAAGAAATATGTCAAATAATATATCGCTAATACAAAATCGAAAAACATTTTTAAAGTCGCTAATACTACCGGCTATGATTGTATCAACATATCTTGCACTTACTGCCATACCACATTTTATTTCTGCACATTATGTTTTAAAAAAAGCAAAAGCAAACAAAAATCTGGCACTAGCTTTAGATATTGTTTTGGTATTAGCATATTGGAAAGATGCCGTCATTTATTTATATACAAATAAATTTCGAAAGTATTTTGGCTTGATTTGTCGCAAAAAACTAAGTAAAAAGTTTAGCTTTCAAGAAATACAAGAAACCGTGGATTTGGAAAAACATTTTTTTATGCGGTCGCAAGAGGAAAAAAAAAATTTTTCTTCAAACTCTAATAATTTTTTTGTTGATTAAAAAGTTATCTACACAAGAAGTTTCTGTTACTTAAATATTATCAACGCAAGATTTTTTGTAAATTGAAACATTATTCTCGCATAATATTTTTTCATTGCCCAAAAATTTAATTAAAAAAAAAAAAGTTTATTATTCGTTGCAAATATAACAAATTATTGATACTTATTTCCAATAAAGATATAATACTATTAGCATGGGCGTCGACAGGGGGGGTGCAAGTAGGTGCACGTGCACCCCCCAAGTTATTATACAAATAAATGAACTTGAAGGAAAAAAAGAAACTTGTAGCAAGCCAAGAAAGCATAAATCAATGCTAATTGTTTTTTTTTTTTAAACAAGCACTCTAAACAAGAAAAAGTAGTAAGTAAACATTTTTTTAAATCTATTGCATTCAAGGTTTAAAAAAGCGTGAGGCGTATTGAAGCGGTTTCCTATATGTGAGGCGAAGCGTAAGCCTCAATGCGCTTGAGGTGTACGCCTCATTTTTTTTTGATAAAAACTAGTGTTGTTACGACTACTGAAAAGTTCGACTGTCAACTAAATTGACTACTATATTTTCTTAATTCGATCAAAGTCGACTAACACATATTTGAAACCGACTAAGTCGACAAAAAGTCGATTTAGTCAAAATATGTGAATAAAATATTTGATTGCAATTTAAATTTTTAATAAAGATTAATCAAGTAATTCAGGACCGGATACCACAGTTTTAGGACTGGGGCTGTAAATAAAAGGTCTTTCTTAAAAATTATCCATAGGGAGCGAGAGTATACAAGGGTTTTTGTTGAGCTGAAGATCCTCAGTCACACCGGTATCGTCGCGAGTTTAGGGGCTAGACAGTTCCCCAAGCAGGAGATAAAAGTCTTTACAATCACGTTTACACTTTAATTATCTCAGAACCCTATTAAACTCAGAACGGCCCTGTATGCATGTTATACGGCTGCACGAACGGCCCTGTATGCATGTATTTGTGAAAATCAAATGCAAAGACAAAACAAATTAAAAAAAAGCAAATAATTGCCGAAAAGTTTATTAAGTTAAAACGTTTCCTCCTATCCACAGAAGCCTATCCACTTTCTTCATTGCCCGAAATTTCTCTCAACAGACCTGCTGCATACCTCATAACATAATGTTATGAGGTATGCAGCAGGTCTACCGAGAGAACTTTCGGGCACTGAAGAAAGCGGATAGGCTTACTCATGGTGGATCGTCGTTAAATGATGGATCATATATTCAGGACCATTAGAGTTTGAACCTTACAGTTAAATCTTATGGCTTTAGAAAATATCGAAAAAAGAAAATGTTAAAGTAGTAATTTTTATAAAAAAAAGATAGAAAAAGTATGTAAGATGAAACAATATTATTTGAACAAACAAGCTGTAAATTTATAAAATAGTAAAGAAAAAAAAGAAGTGATCAATCATAGCGAGCCGTAAATGATTTTGCAATTCCATTTAATGAGTTTAATGATTAGTTAATACAATTTTACGGGCATATGAGTATAAGATACGGTTTAGTTATACAATATCAGAATATATAATTTAGATATATTTATAAATTTTATTGAATCCACAATTATCATTATAATACATTCATTTTCTTAATAAAAGTAAACATACGCCGACTAAACTATATTTAGTTCATAATAATAAATGTATATAACAAAATATTATCGAAGTCTAAAAACGAACTCTATAAATTAAAATATTATTTAAAGTCTTATTTTAGTTTTCAATTAATCGATTTTTATAAAACGTTCCATATGAACGCACTAATTCAAATCGAATTAAATTATGTTGTCTGTTTCGTAATTACTAACTTTAAACGCATTCCTAGAACTAAAAAAATTGCTTAAAAACGTTTGAAGTAAACTGTAATTTAAAAAAATGTTGTTGGTGCAAAACTAAAAGCTAGAGTCGATGGCCGAAGCGGAGCTCGATGCAATACGATGAGCTACGAGTAGCCCAAAATCGAAGCTCGATGTTGCGCAGAAAACCAGAAGATGGGGCATAAGACCAGACAGAGGGTTTCTTGCAGTGAAGGGTTTCGGGGGCTAGAATCGGACAATAATGACTTTATAAGTGAAAACAAAGTTCAAGTGCGACATACATGGCTTTTTTAGGTTCATTATAAATAAGGGGCTGTTCATTAATTAGGTCAACAATTTTTTTAAAATTTTTACCTTCCCATCCTAAAGATTTGTGAAATTTTCAGAGAACCCCCTAAAAAATTACGTTAATTTTTATTACCCCCATCCCTCCCTATACAAAGAAGCTACGATACAAATTCAGCCTAATTTCCCGTT
The DNA here is from genome assembly GCF_022113875.1 of Hydra vulgaris. Taxonomy (NCBI): domain Eukaryota; kingdom Metazoa; phylum Cnidaria; class Hydrozoa; order Anthoathecata; family Hydridae; genus Hydra; species Hydra vulgaris. The sequence goes on along the minus strand of NC_061163.1, from coordinate 5,331,696 downwards.
ATTTAAGCAATGAAACTGAAAAAAAAAAAAAAAATTGTTGACATCAACGTTAAATTACCTCAACCCCTCCCCCTTGTCAACAATTGTCAAAAAAGTTCAGACACCATCCCCCCTATTTTGTTGACATAATTAATGGACAACCTCTAAGGCGACGCCTCAGGAAAGCCTGAGCGATTCAGCGCCTCATTGAACCAACAAAGGCGAACGTTTTATTATTTGAATGAGGCTTACGCTTTAGTGCGAAAATTCAACGCCTCGCACTGAGGCGTACGTCTCAACGCCTTTAGGCGTAGTTTTTTTAAACCATTATTGCATTTAAATAATTTGCATATATGCTTATATATATAACCTACCCCCAAAGACAATATTTCATAATTGGTTCCGAAAATGTACCAAAATAAATTAAATATTGTATATATATTTTTTAATTAAGATTCTTTACAGAAATCTACAGAAGTTTAACAAAATAAACATCCAGCTACCTTCTTAAAAAAGATCTTTTTTGCATTCAATAGTTTCTTGTATTTTATAATGCCAAAATCTGGAAATATGGAATTAATGGGTGTTTTAAAAACATTTAATGCTGTTTAGCACAAAAAAGAAGAAAAAGTTTTATCAAAGCAATTAAAGTATGCCTCTTTCTTAATGATATCAGAGAAATTACTACCTTGAAATTTAGGAAAAAAATTAGATCCTTTAAATGAAACACAGCACGATAATACGCTGCTTAATAATAAAAAAGCTTTTGGATATTTTTCAAAACGATGTATAAATAAAGGAAAACGATGTATAAATAAAGGTAAACGATGTATAAACCTTGAATAATATTGAGAATTACTATACAGCTCAATTGACGTCAAAAGTTGCAAGATCTTTGGAGTATCGGTGCTGCTGTTAATTAGCATTGCCACTGAGCTATACAAACAATTTCCATTACTCTCCAATCTAAATGCAAAAAAAAAATAAAATACGTTTATATTTGTTTTTAAATATATATAATTTTAAAATAGTATCTTAAATAATTTAATAAAATGATTTAGTTCAATAATGATTTGTTTAAGCAATCTAACTATCTAATTTGGTTCAACTTAAAACATTTTTCAAAGTTCAATAAATTTAGGAAAATGTTTTAAGTAGAATGTTTTATTAAATACAACGTTCAAAAAATTTTATATTAGTAAGAACAAAAATCATATTATAATAAGTAAATATAGTTAATGATATATTTTCATTGTAAATAAATATAGTTGTAAACGAATTTACGTACCTTTAAGCCACAAAATCATAAAATCTTTTTTGACATTCGGAATAAAAACTTCAATATCAGGGCATCTCATGGCCAAAAGATTATCAACAGATAAAGCGGGTGAACTATTTAAATCATTTAGTCTTATAAACAATTTTTTTTTTACAAGATTTTATGTTTGAATGCGAGAAGTATCAATAACACTTGCAGCAATATTTTCCTAAAGCAGGGCCGCCACAACTTACTTAAAAAGCAAATAAGGCGCTTTGGTTATTTGCATATAGTTTAAATGGATTGGGAAATAAAGACTGGGAAATAAGTACAGTTAAAAGGCAAAAACTTTTCTATCCACTGGCCTCGAGTATTTACGGTACACGTTTCCAAAATAAAAACATATTACCAGTGAAAAAATACTATTTTTGGTAATCTTTGCCGTAAAATCAGGTTGTTTGTGGCTATAGTCAATTTAGCCACAGAGCTAGTTTATACGGTGCAATGACCGATAGATTATTTTAGTTCGGGTTTTTAATACTTTTTTTAAGTTTACGCCATCAACGAAGTTGAAGTAAATTGTTTTTAAAACCGGATTTACACGACTCTTACAAATTAAATATTTCGTAAATGCATGTATATAAAAAATTTATTATTAATAATTTTGAAAAATTTATATGAATAATATATTATTTATTTTTTTGTTTATTATTTATTTTATAGTTTTAAGGTGTAGCCTAAGCCACGACGGCTATAACCTGGATCCGCCCCTGATATTCATCATATAATGTATAATGATTACATATAATATTTAAAAATGCAAAAATACAAAGTTAAATATTCAGATGTAATGTTAATTTTTTTTTTTTTTTTCGTAAACAAAACTAAAAATTAATCTGTCAGATTTAAAACGTAACTTTTTGTTTGACACTGAAATGAAGTTAAAGATTTTGCCATATTTAAATTGCCTTTCAGAAAATAGTTCCATAGCTTGGGACCAGTGGCGGCTACACTTATATATATATCGATAAATTTTAAGTTTCATGGTATTATATTTCAGCGTTCAAAAATTATGACCTTATAAAGTTTAAACCCCCCTAAATTTGAGGAATTGCAAATTTTATATGGTCATAATTTTTGAACGCTGAGAGATAATACTATGAAACTTAAAATTTAACGATGAATATAAGTCTAGTTGAAAATAGTAGAAAAATTATTTTATCAACTTGTTACTCTCACGTTTGGGGCAGTGTCGGCCAAATTTTTGTTTTTTATTTTTGTTTCCAAGCTTCAATCATCATAATTTTTTGCAAAAAATTTTTCAATCAACATTATTTTACATAAGTGTAAACTTATAAATGTTTGGAGTTTGCTCCATATTAGGAAGTTAGCTATCTCAAAGACTAAAAAATGCTGGCGCCGCCACTGCTTGGGACCTCTAAAAGTTATACTATATTCTATGAATTTGTTAACTTTTTAGGTACTTTTTACTCTTAAGAAATATTTCTCATTTTAATTTTTATTAAATTTACTTATAAAGATTTCAGGAGTTAGATTTTTGGTATATTTACACATAAAGTTTATGGACGATCTTACAACACAAAATAAAATCCTGGAGAAATATAATAAATTCCTTAACGACAAAAACGTTTTTAAAGAACATACCAAACTATTAGGTAAATCGGGAAGCAAAAGACAAACAAGTAGTAAAGATTGTCTAAAACTTTGGTATTTATACCTAAGAATTGCGGTATTCAAAAAAAGATTATTCTACGTGATTTTTGTTGTGATTATTTTTTGATATTTTGAACAGTTGTTAAAAACTTGATAGTTCAAACAGTTGTTAAAAACTTGATAGTTCAAACAGTTGTTAAAAACTTGATAGTTCAAACAGTTGTTAAAAACTTATCCAGTCAACTTTTAAGAGAATAATCCACTTCGATTACAGCTTTCAAAGTTTACAAAGTTACAAACTACATTCAAAAAATGTAACCGAAGGTTACTTTTTTTTAATTAAATATATTTTTTTAATAATATTATTTATTTATATATATTTATATTTATATATTTATTTATATATATTTATATATATTTATATATATATACATATATTATTATATATATTTATTTATATATTGTTTATATTTATTTATATATTCTTTTGGAAAAAATAAAACACTATGGAGTGATAAATAAAACCTATGATTGGTTAAAAAGCTACCTCACTGAGAGAAAACAATATATTATTAGTAAGGAATCAGGTCAACTTAATATTTTGTGTGGAGTTCCGCAATGGGTCAATTATTGGTCCATTGCTTTTCTTGATTTATGTAAATGATTTTAATAATGCATCAGCTAAGCTTAACTCAATAATATTTGCTGACGACACAAATCTTTTCCTTTCAAACTGTGACATTAATCAACTGTATTCTGACATGAACTCTGAACTAATGAATGTAGATGAATAGTTTAAGGCAAATAAACTTTCACTCAATGTAGATAAATCAAAATATACTTTATTTCATAAAAAATCACAAGATGAAAAACTTCATTTAAAATTACCTGATTTGATTGTATGTATATATATAATAATGTACTAATTAGTATAGATATAATGATGTACTAATTAGTAAAAACGATTCAATAAAATTCTTGGGAATTCTTATTGATGAAAATTTATCATGGCTTCCCCATATTAATTATATTCAATCAAAAATAAGTAAAACAATTGGTCTAATGTACCGTATTTGTCCATATGTAACATCAGAAAGTCTGAAATTAGTATATTTTGGCCTAATACATTGTTTCATATACTATGTCAATATCACATGGGCTAGTACTCAACCAACAAACCTAAAAAAATATTTTCTTTACAAAAACATGCATGCAGACTTATATATATAAAAAAAAAAAATATGAACATGCAAAACCATTAATGGAAGACATGAAAATAATGAATATATATGAAATCAACATTTACCAACACCTAATTTTTATGTATTAATGTAACATTAGCTTGATTCCAAAAAACTTTAATGATAAATTTACAATAAATGTAAACAAAAAATAATCTCTTAGAATAAACCAATGGAATACTTATAAATTACCAAGAATTAATAGTAAGTATTCTGAATATGGAATATCATACCGTGGACCAAAACTATGGAACACTTTTCAAAAAACAAAAAATTTAAATACTGTAAAATCATTAAATTCCTTTAAGTTTATAATAAAAAATGAAATTTTTAAATTAGAATTAAATAGTTTTCTTGATTTTTAGAAATGAAAAACGAGTTCCATTATTCTTAGTTTTTTTACTTGTTAATTGGCACTTATTTTGATACTTAACAGAGTTGCCAATATATTTTAATGAATATTGATAAAACTATATGATGTTATTCACTTTCTTGATTTAATGGAAATATTTATGCAAGCTTTAACCTTTTTATTATATTGGAGATACTATTTTTTTTTAACTTGTAAAGCCCACCTAGGGGCTCTATGAAAAGATTGTGGTGACTTTAGTCATCCGTATCTACTTTGAGCCCCTGCCTGTTTATTATAAATTCACTTTTCTTTGTAATTATATTTCTTATTATATAAACAGCAAATATATATTAAATTAAAAAAAATAATAATAATAATAATTATACAATTAGGTCTAATATCTAATTACTAAAAAAAATTATTTTGATTTTTTTCCCAATGATTTTAGAGCATATTATTTCTTATCAAGGTTTTGATTAAAATTTAATTATTTTATTATGGCTCCTTGTTATACTTTATGATTTGTTTACATATAAAATTCCATATACAATTTTTCACGTTTAGATTACATTTTTGTGTACCCTCCAGATCTTTGCTTTTCCTCTGAATCTTTTGGGTCAGATTATGATCTTATGTGAGTGATTGCATATATAAAAAATATTTATTTTTATAGGTGTTGACTTTTTCTGACTAAATGACACAGCTAGCTATTTTGATTGCTATATCTTTTCCCATATACACTAACACGTTTTAGAGGCGTTAAGTATTTTCGCTCCGTCTTAACTGCATAGCGTTCTAACTTTCCCATTTTAAACATCGCTAGCCTTCTAAAACTTTGCACAGAGTGCAATCTGAGTCACCACGGGTTGATAAACTGGTGGTGACTCAAATTGATTTTCCATGTGTTAATAATACAGTGTTTTATCAATAAAGTGTTTTATCCATTATGGTTTTCCGGAGACTACATTGTCGAACAAGTCTTTACACTGGTTTTTACAGAACGGACACCAATCCAGAGCATTCCCTGGTGAAGTGTCAAAGATTCTCCATGTATAGACGTCTAATCCACTGTGGACTCTTTGATATAAGAATGGTGCTTGCCACACAGAGTTTATGCTTGTCACTGCAAATGTCGACATTAAAGCGGTAAAATTTTACATGAAATGGATACCCAACGATAAACTAACTTATAAATACCTATTTTCCAACATCATGTCTGTTATAGTTGGTACGATACTTACCAACACAATTTTTAAAGTCAATGACCAGCATAATTTAAAAATTCATGGTATCAGCATGGAGAGTACGTAAAACCCCACCTTACGCTTACCTTTTTTTGAGCAGTCTTGACACTATTATTACCAAACAGTTCCTACAGATCATTAAATTTTACAAACGTTTTGTAAAATGTAATGATATGTGACATTTTTTTTTCTTACAGGCTCCCGAGAAGAACTTCTACTAATTTAGACATTCATAAACATCCTTCACCCTACTATCAAATTGACTTTTAAATTATATTTAATTTACTTAATAAATTATTGATTGTCTTAATTTATATTCTTCATTCATTCAAAATGAAATTTTGCTTTATGATTGAAATTCTTAATTGCTTTCATTAATACCATCATGATGACTTTTATAACTTTAAAATTACTTTATTTTACAAAAATGATACTCAATTATTATGTATAAGCGACCTTGGCGCAGTGGTTAGTGCGCTTGCTTAAGAAGCAAGTGATCCAGAGTTTGAAACAAGCCCAGGGCATATTTTGCGCCATTTGTAAAGCAGGAGGCGTAGGCATCCTAATTTAAATGCTCTTTCACGGTGCTCTGTAAAAAGACCATTAGGTATTTTTTGGGAACCTGAAACAAAAATTGAAAAAAAAAAAAAATTAAATATTGATAATTAATAAAATGTGCTTTACGTTAAATAAAAATTAAAAAAAAATATCTTCAACGCTAGAAGTTCCATAGCAACGCTAGAAGTTCCATAGCAACGCTAGCAAGCTAGAAATTCCATATTAAGGCTGTCAACGGATTTCTGGGCACCGTTACCTTTTTATAGCAAATTGTGGGAAATATATTAGTTTTTTAGTCTAATTTGATTATAATTTAGTCTCATTGAATTTCTTTTAGATAGCGCTTTGGCATAAGCACCTGAAAACCGTATTATTTTAATTGTGCCAATTTTAATGTCTGTAGCAGATGAATGATACCTAGAGAAGGTATTTCACTGAAATATGAACTGAATTATTATAAATTATAAGCATTTAGCTCTATTTTATTTTTTGAAAGCATAAAAGTTTATAACTTTTTTTGTAACTGAGATTTAAAAAAATTGGCGTGACTTTGGCCCACTACATGGGGTGACTTTGGCCAAGGCTAAAGTCACTAAGTCTAGTATAAAAAATTTTCTGACATAATTTTAATAATTATTTTCATAGTATTATGGAAGCTTATGCATTGTAATAATAAAAATTAGAATTTTAAATAAGTAATAAAAATCAAATCCGTATAAACTATTAAATTATCCGTTACAACTATTAAATCGTTATAATTGTGAAAATATTTCGGATCTTATTTAGATATTTATTTAAATATATTTATTTAAATATATTTATTTAAATATATTTATTTAAATATATTTATTTAAATATATTTATTTAAATATATTTATTTAAATATATTTATTTAAATATATTTATTTAAATATATTTATTTAAATATATTTATTTAAATATATTTATTTAAATATATTTATTTAAATATATTTATTTAAATATATTAAGAAACTCTAAACCAAATCATGGAAGAAGAAAGCGTGTTGCCTGCATTTTAGAACTGGTTCATCGTAACTTATTAAAAGTCTTAAAAACGGTTTATTAACTCAAAGACAGTTTCAAAATACAAAATATCCCAGATCAAATTTAAATATTAATCTTATTATTAAACATGAATAATATTAATCATGTTTATCTTAAAAAGCATGATGGGGACTATTTATATCAACAGAAATCAGATGTCTAAAGGTAAAGTAATATTAAGACAAAGTCATAACTTTTAAAACCTTATTTTTGTAAATTTACGTTTTTGAACATAAACATTGTTCTTTTTGTTGATTCAATGCATCTTTTAGCCCCTTTTTATCGGATTGGCCTAACACAAGTGAAGAAATTAACCCACCATTTTACTCCCCCCTTCCTCCACAACCACCAAAAAAAAATTCAATTGTGAGACAGATAGATTTATATATGATTACTCTGGACTTCAAACAGTTTTTGTAGTTTTTATTTAATAGACATTAAGGTGTCAAAACCATTCCAGTTTTCAGTAATTAATCATTACTTAAGAAGTCATCATCCGACAAAACATTTTATTATAAGTTTTTTAAACAGTTTTATATTACTTAGCTAAAAAAAATAAAATTTGTATATGTATTTATATTTTGTATTTTTTACCATATTTGCGTCTCCTAAAAAATAAAATAAAGACCCCTAGAACTGCTTAAAAACAACTTTTAATCAGATTCACACATTAACATTAGACTAGTTTATAACATTGATGCTTTAAGAAAAGTTACTTAACTTAGTAACTATGCAAAATAAACCGTTGCCTGGCATTAAAAACCGAATTTTCTCCCACTGTGCATTGCGATAATTGTTCGCGGTATATCAAAAAATGTCGACAAAATCTAATATACTGATTTTCTGCATAAACTCACTTTGTATGATGCATTTAAATAAGTTTTTAAATCTTTGAGTCATTTTTTAAATGTATTATCTAATATCTCTTCTGCGATAGATTAGAGTTTGCAGTGGATAGTAAATTTTAACTCATACTAAGTTTAAACCAGTTCAATGTGATTGAAAAGTTATTAGCCTGTTTCTACATCAAGGAGAAGATGCTGTACAACACTTACTTACTATCCTCCAAGATGAGTTAAAAAAATAAACCTGGTATTACATCATTCCAGAAATTTAACTATAAGCAAAAATAATCAGAAATCTTTGCAGAAATAACTCAATGCTACGTAGTGATTCTTCTTTGTTAAAAATCCACACAACCATTACCACATCAGTAAAATTAACAAAGTGGTGCTGCCAAATTAAATGTATAACAGGCTGTGCATTCATTTATGTAAGATTGTAGTTTTTTTAGTATTTCTAAGGTTGTGTAGTTACAAATTTACGGAATACGATGCAATAGTATAACTAGGGGGTAGTACACCCTGAAGCGCGAGGGAGTCCCCAAACTAAAAGTGCCTTGCGGAAATTTCCAAAATCATTTTTTTCCAATAACACACGCTTTTTATCTTAAAAAGGAGCCCCAATAAAAGTCATGCAGGGCTCAGAATTTGTAAATATGCCTATAATATAATAAGGGTTTCTCATATAATCTCTTAGCATGTCCAAATCAACAGAAGTTCGAAAAAATAACTGCATCCTAATCACAATAGATAATTTATAACTTTTCACGTTAAGATTGACTACAATTTACTGATTGCATGCGAAAATAACAAACACAAATAAATATGTTGTCTGACCTAAAGATTGAAGGTATAATCGCATTTAAAATTAGTTACCACACCATAACACATGATCGCTATATTAAAAATAAGAAATAGGGGAAGCAGGAGCATAACCATCTCCGTAACGTTTGGATTGATGTTATATGAAAATAAAAACGAAATGAAAACAAAAAAAGAAATGTTTTTTAACAGTTTTTTTTAATAACCACATTATTAAGTTTTAAATTGTTGCAAATAGGAAAAAACAATAACGGTTTTTGATTACAAAAAAAGTGAAAGTTACATTTAGTGAAAAAAAAGGTTTGGCCCCCATTGTTAGGCACAACCGCACGCTCAAAAAAATTGTTGGGGTACACCTTTCATGGTACATTTACCTTACAATTTTCACAGCTCAGATTCGATGATTATTTTGCATGTTTGCATACTGTGCAGACATTATTTGTATTTACATTTTGAGCTCTGCTCCAGAAGAGAATTCTGTCCCAGAAGTAAAGTTTCCAATTTAGCTCTTTTAGAGCTAGATATAGCTCTTTTTATGCTTATTTAGCTTCATAATTTTGAACCTAGCTCTTACCTCTAAATCTAGCTTCATGGGAAATTGTTTTAGCTCTTTTTAGCCTTTTCCAAAAGTTATTTATGTAATGACATTTTGCTAATTTAATTGAAAAATTTTAGTTTAAAAAAATATAAAAAACAAACAAGTTTGTAACACGTTTTAATTAAACGTTTGAAAACGTTTTTGGTTCTTTGCTATCGAGTAATGAGTAATGGCTACTGCCTAAAGAGTTTGGTTATTCACTTACATATGTTACGCTGCGTCAGGTTATTCACTTGAATTTTTATCTCTCCTTTGCTTCAAAAATTGTGTAATCTGAGTAACAGACACTCTGACACTGTCTGTGTTTGTGAGAAATAGTGTCTAAATTACTGACCTATAACAGACATGCATTTTAAGAAAGTTTATGAAAGTAAGGCCAACTCCACTGAACTTACAAAATTTGTGTGGGAATGAAAAAATAAAGATATAGAACCAATATCAAAATGAAAAATTCTCGATCAAACGGAGCCATTTAAACTAGGTGGTAAATTTTGAAATTTATGCTTGACAGAAAAATACAACATTATTACATCACCATTAATAAAACATCTGGAGTCTTCAAAAGTTTCATATCAAGAGCCTCAAAAATTTGTTCCTCAAAATACCATGAAGATGAAATACAATTTATAATAATTTATAAAAAATTTTTGTCGAAAAAATGGCCATAAAAGATCGGAGTTAGAGCTTACAACAAAAATCTTAAAATCAAAAACAATTCTGTTGGTTGCAACAGTTGCAACCAACAGAACTAAGTTGCAGATCATACAGAAAATGATACTGGTAAAATAACACTCCAATGGATTCCAAGAGTAGCATCAAAATTAAGGAAAGAGCTCAAGAAATATGCCGCTGAAGTTATATTTACAACACCGCCAACTTTAAAAAGAATTTTGTGCAATAACAAATCCAAACTATTACCAAATAGCAAGCCGAGTATGTATAAGCTTACGTGTTCATGCGCTGGCGTTTATATTGGAGAAACAAAAAAGAAAATTATACAATAAATATTGAGCATCAGATAAACAGCATGAAAGGCCATTGGCATGCTTCCGGAGCCACAGAATACTGCAAGGACTGCCACGGTATATTTAATTGGATGGACCCAAAAACGATCGTACTTAATTTTAACTACCACGAAAGGAAAATAAGAGTGTCACTTAAGATTAATTATGCCCAAACAAATTACGAAATAAGACACTCGCCACCGCTTTTGAACAAGGACAACGGAGTTAAAATTGCGTCAAATTGCAGGCGACATCTTTTTAAAAAACTTTAAAATAGTTTTTTGACGTTACGTCAGCTCATCTTTGTAATGTCTTCTAAACGGTTTTTTACATACGTTTTTTGTGAGATTCTTATTATATTTTATTTTACGTTTGATGACGGTCTGAGCTAATTAGACTGAAATATTACATAAATAAATTAATAATTAGTACTTAGCTGTATTTTATGCGTTATATATTAAATAAATACATCACCATTAAATTTGCTTAACAAACAAACCGAGCTTGCGTCAAAATGCCACAATGAAAATAAATTTTTAATAAAGAACTTTAATTTCATCAAAGCGGACACTCCATAGTTTTTTTTGAATATAATTTTTGTCGTTACTTTTTTGTTGTTGTTACTTCTGATGATCGCTACTGCGTGAAACTTTTAGTTATGTAATGGAAATATATCATAATAATTATTTAGTTTTTACTATATTTGATCTTACAAGATCTTACAATCCCGCAGTAAAACCTTGCAATCTTTGTTTATTTGAAAAGTATCTCATACTCTCGAGTGCCGAATACAATGGGGGGTGGGGGGGGGAATAAATGAGTGGGTGGCAATTTTAGTCAAAATCTAGATTTTTTCTGAAATTTAATAAACGGGGGTGGTATGTTCAATGCCCCCCCCCCCCCATTTATTCAGCATGCAAATTATGTATGTTCAAGTCATTTGACTTGCGGTCAAAAGTGCATTTTCTAACAGCTGTTAGGATTGGGTTAGGCTGTTTTATCATAATGTTAATAGGATTTAATATGCTGATATAAGCTTTATAGTATGCAAAGTATAAAATTTATATTCACCATATTAAATCCTATAATTAAAACTAAATCTTTGTTGAGAAATATTCTCAATTTGCTAAAAATAGATTTTTAGCAAATTGAGATTTAATAGATCGTCAATTTGTAAAACCTGTCTTAACAAGGTCTTAATAAGCTTAGGGTGGGTGGGAAAAATATCCAAAAATTAATGAAGGGGGGTGGGGTGGGGTGGGGTGGGGTTGGGGTGGGAACGTTAATTAGGAACTCGAGAGTAATATCTTACACCAATGACAACTTATTGATTTTTTTTTGTGTGCAGATATCTGAATTCCCTGACATTTCCCTGATCTAACAGACACCCCGGCAAATCTTATATTATTTTCAACTGAAGATGAAAACAGTGAGAGCGTTTTTGGGGGTTTACTCGTAATAAAGTCGAAACGGTAAATGACGAGGAATGAATTAGTTTCTAAATGTAGACATGCAAGCAAATTTCTTCTTTCAAAGTTCGATTCGGGTGATTAGACAGCCGTTTATAGTTTTTTTTTTCTTTTTTCTGTTTACACTGAAAGTTTTTGTTTTTATCGGTGACTGAAAATTATTTTCAAATTTTTAAGGTCGATTTTTACTGAATTTTTTTTTTTACTTTTGAATAAAAATTAATAAACGAGGGAAAGGGGGGATTTTTAATAAGCTTAGGGTGGGTGGGAAAAATATTCTAAAATTATTAAACGGTGGAGGGGGAGGGGGAGTTAATTAAGAACTCGAGAGTAATATCTTACACTAATGACAACTTATTAAAATAAGAGGAATGAGTTAGTTTCTTAATCTAGACATAAAAGCAAATTTCTTCTTTCAAAGTTCGATTAGGGTGATTAGGCAGCCGTTTATAGTTTTTTCTTTTTCTTTTTTATTTCTGTTGTTTGTTGTTATGACAACAGTGTTAAGTTGAGGCTCGTCATAATAGATGTTGACAGAGCAGCAGAAGCTTGTTTCTTGGATTTCCCCCACATGATGTCAAAATCTAAATTTACGAAAAAGTCAAGTTCTAAATATAACGTCTCTAAATACTTTCATAGAGACCCTTTTAAATGGTTTCGTAAAAATACTTGCTAAGTTTTCGTTTGATGGTACATATTCCAAGGTTATCTTTCCATTATGAATATACTCTCTTATATAATGGTATTGTATATCGATGTGTTTTAAACATGAATGTTTTACTGGATTCTTTGATAAAGCAATTGAACCTTGGTTATCGCTTTTGATTTTCACTGGTTCAGTGATATCCACAAATAAATCGTTCAGAAGTTGGGTAAGGTATGCTACCTCTTGAAACTAAACTTCCTACCATTTCACAATAAAGTTTCTCTGAATTTATTTTGTTTTGCGGTTCTTCATCATATGATTTTAGGTTCGTTTCACATGGTGTTATTCTAGATTTACAATCTCCCATTCCATATCTTTGTAATACATTGAGGTAAACCTTTTGGTTCATAATTATTTTGTCAACAATTTGAACAAAAGTTATTCCAAAAAAACTTGATATTTTACCTAAATCTTTTATTTTAAATTTTTGGTTAAGTCTTTAAATTAGTTCATGGCTTTAGTGGAAATGGTGGCTATAATAATATCATCAATCCAAATTAAAATAACAACTTTTGAATAATTTTCATTGTATATAAAAACACATGGGTTGGATTCAGATTGAGTAAAACTCATTTCAATAAGACAATCTTTTAATAATTTATTCCAATTTCTCCCACTTTGTTTAAGACCATAGAGTGACTTATTCAACTTCCCAATTAATTCACCATTAGCTTGTTCATAGCCAGGTGGTTGCGATATAAATAAATTTCACATTGTATTGGAGCATGTAAATATGCACTTTTTGCATCTATTTGGTGTACAATTAGATTTTCATGTACGGATATATTCATAATTATCCTTAACGATTCAATTCTGTAAAAATGTTTCAACTCCTTCAATTTGAGTAAAACCTTTTGCTACATATCGATCTTTATATATTGGATTATCAGATTCACCTTTCACTGAGTAAATCCATCTACCTCCTATTAAGTTTTTACCGTTTAATAAAGGTAGTAAGAGTGTACATATGATTTTCATTTATTAATTTTATTTCTTCATCCATCGCTTTCTTCCACTTGCAGGCTTCTTTGCTTTGAATGGCATCACTGTAAGAAGTGGGTACTTTTACACAATAGCAGTAGTCAATATATTTAATGTAATCATTAGTTTCAGAGTTGTCAATAATGTAATCATTTAAATATTTTGGTGGTCTTCTAGTTCTTTCTGGGTTCCTACGGTTTTTAGTAGATTGTAGCTTTGTAGGTTGTTGCTGATATTTTTGGTATGAGTTTTCGATTTTATCTTCATCAATATCATTAGGTGTTATAAGTCTAAAATTTTCAGTAAACTTTACTAATCTATGCTTTAGAACAGAATTTGTTTCAGGGTAGTATACAAAGTATGAAGTGCTTTCTCTGTCATATCCAATAAAATATCCAATTTTACTACGTGGATCCAATTTTTTACTATCATTTTCATATGGACAGCATATTATTCTGAAGATATGTAATTTGAAGAGATTTGGTTTAGTCTTTGTAATAACTCCATATGGGGTGTTTTCAAGTCTACTATTATAAAAACGATTTCTATTATAAGTTGCAGTCATTATGGCATATGTCCATATAAATTTCGCCAAACAAAGTTCGCCAGTTTTGTTCGGCATTACCATTTTGATAAGGAGAATATGGTGAGGTATGCTCATGCTTAATACAGTACTTTCTTAAAAGTTCTTGAAATTCTCTTGATATATACTCACCTTCGTTATCATTTCTAATTCGACTAACACGTCCAGATGGGTAAATCTCATCACTTTTGAATGAGAAAGTCTTCACATTACCATATGGAGAAATGTCTATTAAGAACTTTTCTGTAGCATGACTTATGCATTAAAAAAATAAGTGAATAATCATCAGTGAAACTAATAACATATCTATACTTGTCTTTTGCAATTGGTACAATTGGTCCAGCTAAATCTGTATATACTAACTCAAATGGATACGTTGCTCTAATATTAGGTTCTTTGTTACGTATATTTGTTTGTTTTCCTAAAGTACATATTTCACAAAAATTACTATTACTATTGGTAATCTTCATACCTTTAACAAATTTTTCTAATTTCTTCAAATCAGCGAAATTACAATGTCCTAGGATTTTATGCCATGTATCAATGGTTTCTTTTCGAACTTTACTCGTTGAAGTTTTGAGTATATAATATAATCTACCTTTCTGGTATATTGGAAAAATTGTTCCGCTTTAAGCAATCAATTCTCCATTATTACCTTTGAAGTTGACAATTTCACCTTTTAGTGCAGCAGCTTGAACAGAAAATATACAATTAGGGTAACTTGGTATAAATAAAGTATTTTCTAGTTTAACTTGAACTACATTTCCATCCTTAGTAGTTAATTCTACTGAAAGTGTTCCTCGTTTTTGGGCCACATTGTTAGTTTTTGTACCATCAACCAACTCAATATAATGTTCATCTGGTTTAAAATGTTCATTCAGGTAAATATTTATCACTATTAACTATATGAGTGGTTGCTCCACAATCAACAAGGAATGATTCATTTTCAGATAAAAGTTGCATATTTCCTTCATCAACTTTAAATACATAATTTTGATCAATATTTTAATCTGTTAACTTTTTGGCTTTATCTTTTTCCTGTTGCTGTTTACGACAAGATTTGTCATTATGAGTGCTTGATTTACACAATTTACACCATTTTCTTTATTTTTATAACAATCTATAGATTTGTGACCTGGAGTGCCACATCTATAACATTTTGCAATATTTTTATTTTTAAATTTTACATTGTTTTTTATAATACTGCTTATATTTGGTTCAACCTGATTACTTCTTAAATTTTCAGTTTCTTCAAAGTTTCTAAGTGCCTGTTTAAATTTTTGGAAACACTTAAAAGTTTCTGATTGTGTTACAACCGCAATAAAAGATTTATATTCATTTGGTAATCCCTTTAAGACCATTGCTACTATTACTACTCAATATATATTCTATATATATATATATATATATATATATATATATATATATATATATATATATATATATATATATATATATATATATATATATATATATATATATATATATATATATATATATATATATATATATATATATATATATATATATATATATATATATATATATATATATATATATATATATATATACAGGGCCTTTGAGAGGGAGGGGCAAAAGGGGGCAAATTGACCCGGGCGCCAAGCTTTTGGTAATTACAATGGTAACTGATCAAATATCGCTTTGAAGCAGTCAACACTAATAGAACTGAAAACTTCGTTTGGTAATGCGCTCCATGGGTTCGCTTAAATTTTTTGCAAAAAAAAAATACACGAGAATTTATTGTCGATTTCACGATAAAAGCGCTACTCTTTTAGGTAGTATTTGACTTTGAAGTAAAAGAATCATAGCTTTGCATTTTTTAGACAAATAAGAAACTTTGCCACTACCAGTACCCTAATAGTTGTCAAATATTTGAGTTTTTGCATCTTTGCTGCACTCAATACGTGTAATTTACTATACTCAATGTGTGTGGTTTGAAGAACTGTGGATCAGTAGAGGGCTCAAAAAATTTCCTTAAATTAGAGCTAAAGAATTTCAAAGTTAATCATCTGAGTCAGAAAGAGTAACTTTATATCTTAAAGTGGAGAGTGTGATGTTCAACCTAATTTGGTGATAATTACTGCTAACCCCTCTTTGTGACCCGTTGTTTTGAGTCAAAAAGATCAAGATGTAATTATTTAAAAAAAAAAAACCAGCACAAAAGCAGTTTTCAAAAGTAGGTAATTGTCCCTTCTTCCTTAGAACAGAGGAACTTGGGATCAATGGAGGAAACTCATATTTTTATTTTTTAGGTTATTTAGGTGCTCCTAGAAGTCCTTACGGTCTTATCACGGAATTCCGCGGAAGACCATTTAACTAGAAGTTTTCGCCTCCTTCCTTACCAATGTCGCTTATTGGGCTGGAGCCTCTAGGTTCTACATGCCAGAACTCTAACCACTGCGCCACAGCTGCTCAATAAATCGTGTGAAGCAGCATCAATCCAGCCAGCCAGAATGGTATCTACTTCACATTCATAGTCGATTGTATCTCATACTGAGCAGAGAACCTTTGTTATTCGTTTTCTCCTCTTTTTCTCTGGAAGAGAAATTAACTGCTGGAAAATCAAAGAACGATACTTGTGTGTTGAAACTTTTCAGATGAAGAAAGAAGTTGATGTAGCTAAACTAACCACTAATGTAGTTTTAAGGCTGAGAATGAATGTTCAAAAATGTTGAGGTCTGGGACACGAAAGTGGGACCATTACATCTGGTGCTTACAAAGAAGCTCGAGCCTAAATAAGGTAAAATTCTTTGCAAACTTATTAAGCTCTGTACGTGCCCGGTAGCGCTCACAATCTAAATTTGGCTGATGTGTTCGCAGTTGAATCAGTCATTGAGATCAAAGTATTCTTTAGAAATGCCGAATCTTGGTACTTATTTTTAGTTTTTTCAATAGAAGATTCTCACTGAAGCAACTTGGATTTTACTGCATAGACTTTCTATTACAACATGGAGCTCTCTTTTCGACTTGATCAAACTACTTGCCAAGAGAAATGTTGGCAGCTATTAAACATGTCGTGAAAATCAGTTTGACCAGTGAGTAGCTGTTAGTCTTCTTCTACAATCTGCAGCCATTACCATTAATGATGATTTACATTTGATTGAACAGCTACTTAAAAATCTTAAACGGATCAGGGAAACTTGGTTACGAATAAACTGTAGTTGTAGCTGACTTTATCTGAGAGATGTAAACAAAAAGATTCTCATTTAAGAAGTTTGCCGTTTTAACAATTTCCGTGATATTCGATCTAATCTTGTAGAAGAAGCTTAAACGCTTTTTTCCATACAGTTGCATCATTTTCTGAATTTTCAACACTATTCCTAAGTCAGTTGCTGAGGGTGAACAATCGCTTAGTAAATTAGTATATTGTAAAAAACTCTTAGTATGTTGTAAAAAACTCTTCTTTGACCATGGGCCAGGATTGCGTTATTTTATATTTGATTATTTTGATTAAAGAAGATTTGGGCTAAAAAGGTTATCTACGACAATGTCATCATTATTTGGGCGACCATATAAGCTCAAAAGGTTTATTTTTAAGTACCTTGTTTAAATTTCTTAAAGGTTTCTTTGATTAATTTTTGTCATCATTATTTGGGCGACCATATAAGCTCAAAAGGTTTATTTTTAAGTACCTTGTTTAAATTTCTTAAAGGTTTCTTTGATTAATTTTTTAATAGTTTTAAAGCTAATGTTTTGATCATGTCAAAAAGCCGTTTCTCAATCCAGAGAATTAATGGTAACACAAAAGTACAAAGTGCTGTATTAGAAACAAATAACTGCTGCGTTCACAAAACTTTTAAAATTTTAATTTCTTTAATTAGTTTGAATTAAGGGCGTCGCTCTTCATTTTTGACCCGGGCGCCAATGACGCTCTCGAAGGCCGAGTATATATATATTAATAATATGAAGCGGCCATATTACCACGCGTGTTTTTTTTATAACAATGCTTAACTACTTAATGGTCCGCAAATAAACAAATACAACGACCGTGTAGATGACATCACTCTAACAAACAGAGCACTTAATCGTAACTTAACTCTATTAGTACCATAATAAGTATATATATATATATATATATATATATATATATATATATATATATATATATATATATATATATATATATATATATATATATATATATATATATATAAATTTGTAAACAAAGATAATACAACTTTTTATGGTACTAATAGTGTTAAGTTAGAATAAAATGTGCTCAGTTTGTTAGAGTGATGTCATTTACACGGTCGTTGTATTTGTTGTTTATATATATATATATATATATATATATATATATATATATATATATATATTCAAAAACAACAGTGGCGTGAACAGTGTTATCTTGAAAAAATTATCTTGAAGTTTTGTTGATTCTTAGTTTAGGAGATGTGTATTTTAGTTTTTAAATGAAATGCAAGTAAAAAAAATATTTTATGTTTGTCCTTATTACTCTCAGAAAGTACAATAAAACTCAAGACTTTAACCAGTTTACTTAAAAATAGATAAAAATATAGATAAGAACATTAAATGAACATGAATAAGGTTTTGAACTGTGTTCAATATATATCTATATAGTTCTTAGTCTGTTATATAAGTTTATTCAATAAATCAAAAATTTAATGAAATAATATAAAACTTTTTATTGAAAATTATTCTGAATGATTTTTTCTTATTGAAATTTCTAAATAGTGAGGGGAGTATAGGCAACTACACTTGTGTTCTTTTTCGCAACGCCCATGAATCAGTCTAAACACACAAAAAAAAAATATTTTCAAAGCTATACTTTTCTACTTTTAATTATACCAACATAAAAGCAACACTTATAATTTATTATTTCACTATGTATGAAAGGTTTTAAAAGTGGCTTTTAACAATAAAATGCTAGCCATACAAAAAATAAAAAATTAAAATTTGCTTCAAATTCTTTTTACTTTTGCAAGATTTATAAAAATTTCAACCGCACTTTAGACAAAGATGTTATCTAAAACAACTATTTGATTTTGGTCATGAATTTTGAACCTAACTTAAAATAATATTATTCTTATAAAAAATCCTTTAAAAACTGTTTACGAACCTTTCATCTTAAAACAACCATTAACATTTTAAAAACTGTTTACGAACCTTTCATCTTAAAACAACCATTAACATTTTAAAAGAGATTATTCAAACATTTGGATGTATCAATAAAAAAAAAATCATCAGGTAAACAAAATGTTTTTAATGTTTGTTTTTCTTTGATTGTCTATTTTGACGACTTACTTTTAAAAAAATTTAAAATGAATAATTTTGTAAATTGATTGAATATTTCATTTACTTTTTATAGTTAAATTAAGTTTGTGAATTTAAAAATATTTTTCGTTATTTCTATATTTCTCTTAAAAGGTAAAGTGTCTAAGTATTTTACGTTACTTAAACTTTCTACAAAGTTGACACAAAATAATACAAAGCAAGAGGTTATAATTTTGTGAAATAAAAAGGATAATGTTACTCTCATGAGTGAATATTGAAATTATTTCAAATAGTATTTTGGTAAATAACTTTTTATTAAAAATTTATTCTTATTTTCTATATTAGATATATAATAAAAGTATGTAGTTTTTAAACAAAATATAATTCTATATTAAATAAACGAAGCCTCATACTGTTATTTACATTTTGGTAGCGAAGTGTATGATCAAGCATTTACTACACTAGGTAAATGTTTCTTTTAGTAAGAAAAATTAAAACGACCGTGGAAAATGTGTTCAGACAAAAAAATATTAATTTTTGTTATTTATTTTTTCAATATATAATCCATTCTCCTTTATTAGTTAATACTTCATTGATTCTCTTAGGCATTGACTCAATCAAGATGTTACGTCTCGTTATATCCATAGAATTCCAGCATTTTCTAAGTGCTTCGTTGATAATTGTCCTTTTTCGTCAATATAAGCTTACCAATTTCTATTTTGACTACTTTCCATGAGTATTCTGTAGGATTCAAGTCTGGAATTTGTGCTTGCCAATCTAACACCTCAATATATTTGCCTTGGAGCCAGGCTTTGATATTTTTTTCCGTATCTTTTGAACCACAATCTTGCTTGAATATGAATTATCTAATGATTGATTCTCGAGCAGTTGGTAGCATATATTTTAAATTAATTCTAACATACTTAGGAGAAGTCAATCCATCCTTTATAACATGTATACGCCTACACCATTCCAACTGAAGCATCCTTAGAATTTTCAACCAAAGTGACGATTTTTTGATCAATTCTTGGAGTTGTTTTTCCTTATATCTAAGCAAATTTTTGAGTACTCCATGCTTTTTAATTCTCCCCATAGTATCTTGAACAGTTGGTTTGGGCTCACAAAGCTGTTGTGTTACTTTTCAATCCGTTTTGCGTACTTTTGAGAACACTTTGATCTATTTCCCAATAATTTCTGTCAATTCTTTATTTTTCACCATGGTAACGGTCGTCAATGGTTTCTAAATGTTAGAGAAATAGAAATTATGATTTTTATGACTTTATGTTATTTATGCCTTTAATTTATGACTTGTTATTTATGCCTATTATTTATGACTTTAAATTATATTATCCTAAGCTACTAGTACACTTATAAGAACTTACATCATGAACTTAATTGAAAATCTTGAACAAATATTAGCACAAAGTAACTGATTGGATGCTTTTTTCCACAGTCATTTTAGTTTAATTTATCAAAAGAGACATGTACCTTGTGTAGTAAATGTTTGATTGTACATTTAGATTGAGCTTTTTAAGAGCTACAAAATTATATATAACAGTATCAGGTTTCTCTCATTTATTATAGAATTATATCTAAAATTATAGCTTATCCAGAATTATATATATATATATATATATATATATATATATATATATATATATATATATATATATATATATATATATATATATATATATATATATATATATATATATATATATATATATATATATATATATATATATATATATATATATATATATATACACATAGTAAATGATTTAGAAAATCTGTGTGCCCATTGAGCAACAAATTTATATTTTTATGTATAAATTAGTAGAAAAATTTATCTAATTTTTTCTTCAACAAGTTGTTTCTCCATCAATATGTTCATAAGAAAGCCTTAAGAATTAACTGATGGAAAATCAATTTGCTGAAGAAAATATAAGGTCGTTGTTTTTAGTTGATTGTTATTTCTCTGTTCTTTAAGAACAATGAGCATTTATTTGCAGAACACACTAACACAATATACTTTTCCATTCAAGCAGTCTTTATTTTTATGTCAGCGGCGGATCCAGAACATCTAGTAAAAGAAGGGGGAAAGAGGAGCGATATTAAGGAAAACTCGCAATTCATGAAACTTGTGTAGCTAATTATTTTTCAAATTTTTTTCTTATACTTTCTTAGTCTATATAACAATAAAACTACATCATATATTGTCATTCCAACAATCTGATTTTAAATTTGCTTCACACAATTTTTAAATTCTCATTTACATACGGATGTATGTATGTATGTATGTATGTATGTATGTATGTATGTATGTATGTATGTATGTATGTATGTATGTATGTATGTATGTATGTATGTATGTATGTATGTATGTATGTATGTATGTATGTATGTATGTATGTATGTATGTATGTATGTATGTATGTATGTATGTATGTATGTATGTATGTATGTATGTATGTATGTATGTATGTATGTATGTATGTATGTATGTATGTATTATGTATATGTTAAAGATATCTTTCATAATTTGTCTAAATACTTGGTTTGGAAGCAAACAAAAAATTGTTATTCTGATTTTTTTTTCTGTTTTTAGGAAGTATTTAAAAGCAGTTTAAGTGATAAACCTTTTCAAGCTTCTATCAAATAACAATCCAATATTCAGAAACCTTATCTTATAAAAAATATGTTATATTGCTTTAATGAATAAAATTATTATAAAAATGATAGCAACCAATGTATTTTGCATTTGATGTTTGTATCAAGAACGTATTTAGAACGTATTTAGAACGCATTTAGATCTCTGTTTGTAAATCTACATTGAAATACAGAAAGTTGAAATGTTAAATAGCACAAACACATTTAACAACAGTAGTTTGTCTACAAACGTTAAAACTTTAGTAACCCATTTATCTTTTATTTTAATTATCAACTGTCCAATAGGAATAGTTTTACACATTAATGGTCTTTACTTGCTCATCAAAAACAAAGTCCGCAGAATACATAAAATTGATCGAGTTATCGTAATCAACTTATCTCTCGCAGAAGTGTTAACAAATGCAATTCTGTTTATATTTGGAATATTGGACTTTGCTGAAAAGAATATAAAAAAATGGATGCTAATGGTTATGAGAACTTTTATATTTGCTTATTACATAACAACTGTTATATTAACGTTGAATCGTTTCCTTATTCTTTATTTGCATGTAAGATATTATGCCATAATCTCTAAGAAAAGAGCTATTTATTGTTTACTTGTTTCTTGGATATGCAGTGTAATTTTTGGATATATTACAACATATAAAATAACTAATAGGAAAGTATTTATAGCAAGTGACGTATTTTTCGATACATTTATAACACTGTTTTACCTTTTTGTTTACGGATATGCAATGAAATTGTCAAGAAATATGTCAAAAAATAAATCGCTCATACAAGAACAAAAATCATTTTCGAGGACGTTAATACTACCTGCTTTATATGTTACAACATACGTCATATTTACTGGCATTCCACATTTTATTTTTGCACCATACCATTTATTACGCAAACCAATAAATAAAAAACTTAAATTAGTTTTAGACATTTTCTTTTCGTTATCTTTTTGGAATGACGCTGTTATATACATTTATACAAAAAAATTTCATAAGTTTATAAGCAAACATAGTTACAATAATCACCATAAGATTTTGTCTACCGTTGATCAAAGTACGTTTACCGCTAATCAAAGTATGTCTAACATTAATCAAAGGAATAATAGGATTTATCAAAGCAGGTCTACCGTTACTATGCAGAAACAAACAAGTAACATATCACAAACCTTTTTTGGAAGAGCGCTTTCAGCTAAAAAATCCCAAAATAGTATATAATAGAAAGCGCTTTTGTAGCGTATGTTTATCGAAATATATATATATATATATATATATATATATATATATATATATATATATATATATATATATATATATATATATATATATATATATATATATATTTATATTTGTGTGTGTGTGTGTGAGACAGAGAGAGAGAGAGAGAGAGAGAGAGAGAGAGAGCTGAAATAAGCTATAAAAGTAAATAATTTTTAGTCATATACTTCAATTTCAAAAAGTAAAAAAACTTATTTTGAAAAAGTATTTTTTTTTATTTAAATATTTATTATAAGCAATTTCAAAATTTTAAAGTTTTAGATTAATATAGAAGTTTTAAATTTTAAAAGAAATAATTTAGAAAGTTGGTTTATTATTAGACCTTGCTCACACGATCAACATTTAGCGGAACATTATCACGGAAAAAATGTTCCTGTAACAATATACATTTCTAATTGTTCTTTGCAGCGTTAACACGTAAAATCAGCTTTTAAAAAAAAATCGTTAAACCACGTGAATCGAAGTAAGTTATTATGATTAAACAATTTTCTCAAAAAAAAAATTACGCTTAAATAAAAAGTGACAAACAGTTTTGTTTATAACTTTTTTTTGCGAGAGGTAAAAAAAATCTTTTAAATTAAGTTTAACTTATGTTTCTGCGTGAGGTCCATAAAATATATAGGAAAATAAATAATTTAACGGCAAACGGAAAAAAATATATATTACATTTTCAACAGCCAATAGATTTATGGTTCGCAAAAAAGTTCGCATTTTACCGACTACCTGTTTATGACGTTTCTTACGTTATGTTACGTCTGTTGGTTACACTTTTAAAAAGTATATATTTTTTAAGTTTTACCAATGGAATCGTAACGTACCGTAAAGTTACATTACGCTTACTCTGTGCTTAAAATATACACATATTTTAAAGGTGGATGAAACGTAACGTAAAATATGTTATAAGCAGGGCTGTGGAGTCGGACTTGAAGTCGGAGTTGCGGAGTTGCGACAATTTTAGCGGACTCGGAGTCGGAATTAGAGTCGCTAAAAAATATCGCGACTCCGACTCCGATAGTAATATTTCTTGGTATTGCACGTGCATGTACAAAACATTCAATTAACCTTATGTTCATACTAAACCTCAAAGAACGTTGCATAAATTTGTCAAAAAAAAAATTTCAACTTATCGCGCAATATTTTTTAAAGAATTCAAAGAATTTTTCAAAAATTTTGCTTTAGAGTTGGAGTCGGAGTCGGAGTTGTACTCAAAAAATTTCAACAACTGGAGTCGGAATCGGAGTCGTTACTTTTTTTTTACGACTCCAAACCCCTGGTTATAAGTGTTAGCTAAGAAAATTTAGTTACAAACTAAAACTTTATTTAATTTTAAAAGTAACAAATTGAGATGAAACTTTTGTACAAAAAAAAACATGTAAAAAATAACTTTCGTACGAAAATTACATTTCATCTTTAATATTGGTTTGTTCAAACAATGTTAGCAAAATTAATAAAATTTGCATGCAAATTTGAAGACATCATTTTTTGCTAGATTAAGGATGAAGTACTGGAGGAGTTTAGTATTATTTGTTTTACTCTTTATATATATAAAAAAGCCTTGGTTGCGTATACGTCTTTATATTAGCGGTGAGTATCACTCACAAGTTTTTGAGTTTTTATTTACACAGAAACAAATAAGTAAATCAAATGTGAATCATTATTAAAATATGAGATCGAAAAAAATAAGGAAGAAAAATCCTTTTAAAAATATTTAAATTAACATTTTTTTACAAATTTCTTTTATTTTTATTTGAAGTTAAGAAATTGAAGCGTATAAAAAAACTTTTAACATTTTTTCTTTATTTCTAAGAGAAATATTTGTACATGAGGTGATCATGATCATTAATTTTTGCGCAAGTGTTTTTGTTGTTTTCTTGCTTATAGTTGACCTTGCCTTTAGCGATTCTTGTACTGAATTAATAGTCTTGCCATTTTACGCAAACATTCTTTGCCAATACCCCAATATTTTTCGATGAGTGGGAAATTTGGTTGATTGAGCATTTTTGGTACAAAGTTAACCTTTATCAATTTATATCACTCCAAAGTTTTTTTTGCAAAGTGACACGAAGTTAAGTCAGGCAAAAACAAACAAGATTTAGCGTGCAAATGAATGAGTGGCAAAAGTCATTTTTGAAGGCACACTTGATTATTAACTTCTGATGCCAAAGTTGAAGATGTTACAAAGCTTTACCCTTTATTCCACAACTACAAAGCGCTTGCCATAAGAGAAACTTTTTTGCCATTTTGTCCTCAAACTTGTGTTTATACTTGTTGCATATTCTGCTACAAACAATTGAAGTATAATATTTGTCGCCAGGAAGTTGGCTGAAGCTATATTTTATGTAAGTTGTCCATCAAAATGCAGCCATTCAATTTTGTAAAAACTTCGGTGTAAATATTTCGTGCTTTTTTTTTGTTGCTGTGAAATTTTGCTTATCAGAACAATTTGGGTATTTGATTGCTCGGAAAGACTTATACATGTAGTTTTTCCTCCCTTTCGTTACCAAAAACTCAGCAACTTTGTACTTTTCAATTTTTTTCTGTGTAAGACAAGCCTGGATTTCTTACAAAAGAATAATAAATCTTAATTACCACAAATTTATTTTTAAAAATTTATTGTTTATATTAAAATTTATTGTTTCATTTTTTCATGATCGTTTTGCTTGTTTGATGGATAAAGTCTTTTTCTATCATTTTATAACTCTTTTAACATTAGATATTGGAGTTTAAGTAGTTTTTAAAACTCATTTGTAATTCCATGAAAGATTTTCTTCATGGATGTTGTAATTCCATGGTGGATTTTCTTCATGAGTGCGTGTAGTTCCATGATGGGTTTATTTTAGACAGTAGATAATCGGTATCGTATAAGTCGATACCGAAAAGAATGGTCTCGTATCGTGTGGTATCGCTTATATACTAATGTCAATATTATCAGTATCGGTTCTATACCACTCAATACCGAGAAGGATCGTCTCGTATCGTGTGGTATCGCTTATGTTCTAATGTCGATACTATCAGTATTGCTTCGATACCAAACAATACCGATAGTAAAAAGAATCGTATAGTATCGCGTGGTCTCAAATTGAGACTCTCAATAAAACAAAAAATTAAAATGTGACTTATTGAATTTTTTATTAACAAAATACAAGTACAATTGTTTTTTATAGATTTAGTGATTGTTTTTTATTAATCTGCAATGCTTTGGCTATCGTCCATTTGTAGTTTTTTCCTTTGCCGTACTTTCGTTAGTATTTTAGGATTTTCTTCTATTAATATTGGCAAAGATGATCTATGTCTGATCATGTATAGGACATCAAATTCACTTTCATTTTCTTGTTCGATGGGCCATTTTTTGATGTAACTTTCAAGAGCGGAATAGTTCTGCATTAAAAATACAAATTTATCTGCCTTGTCACTATCGAAATTGTATCTACGATCTGTGATGACAAAGTCAGAAACAGAAAATGCTCTTTTAGGAAATGCAGAGGTTGGTGGAGTAGCCAACAAAGATCTTGCAACACCCGAAGGGATAGGAAGTTCCGCTGGATGCTGTTTCCACTATGCTAAGGTGTCAATTTTACCTCCATTTTTGGATCTAATTTTATTTTTGGTATTTTGCCATTTCTAGTTTAACAGGAGGATTTTCGGGTATATGATATGAATTAGTATCTTCCTTAAACTTTGCTAAAATAATATTGTACTAGCTGTCATGACCCGCAAAATACGGGTCTTGGTAAATCTATTTCATGCCAACTTTTTATATACTTATTCCTTACTTCAATATATTTTAGTAAGAGGTAGAAAAATAATTAAATACATATATAATAACAATACTTACTGTTTAATTTTTAAAGCTATAAAATAAGTCTTCTATTATATTTTACTTTAAAAAACTTTTAACGTTTCGGTTGTCGCGACAACCGTCGCGCAACGGCATATCGTTGCGCAACGACATATCGTTGCGCGAATCGCTATTTATCAACGAGTTGGATATTAGTACCAGTTTAAAAAATATTTAAAATACAAGCTTGAAATGTGTTAATCAAATACCATAAAAAGTATAAAAAGTTTAAAAAGTATAATACTAAAAATTATAAGATGACTTAAATATGTGGAATAACTGACTTACCATGACCCGTATAACTATTACTGAATATATAATTATACGGAATTTATTACTGGTCATGTAAGTATATTCCACACCTACTATTTTAATAATTTCGCTTTATTTCAATAATTTTTAAAAATGACCAAAATATAAAAATCTTTGTTTTGATTTAATGATTTTCTTACAATACTTTACAACTTCTGTAAACTATATATATATATATATATATATATATATATATATATATATATATATATATATATATATATATATATATATATATATATATATATATATATATATATATATATATATATATATATATATATATATATATATATATATATATATATATATATATATATATATATATATATATATATATATATATATATATATATATATATATATATATATATATATATATATATATATATATATATATATATATAGATTTTAGTGTAAATGTCTTTTACAATCATTTAAGCTTATAAAATTTTTTTAAATAGCCTTGTAAAGATATTTCTCTTTTTATAGTTGGATCCACTTTTAATTCTTTAAACTTAGTGTTATTACTTATAATATTATGCAATGAATTTATATAATTAACTTTATTAACAACAATTATACCATTTGTCGGGTCGTGTAATAAAAATGTTCTCATTATTCCAAAGCCTTTTTAATATTTTATGTTTTCTCAGACGATTTTCAGAAAGAGTGTATTTGTATACGTAATTATTAGCCAAATAGGAAAGTCCTCTTTTAAGTTTATGTTTTGATTCATTGTTTTTCAGTTGGTTATTAAGATATTGCGAAATACAATCAAATTGAGAGAATACATCCGTCTTTTTTATAAATGCTGGTGGCAAAGTGAAATCAAGACCATTGTTTAATAAATCGAATTTATCATGTTGTAACGTATATGAGGATAGATTTTGAATACCAATTTAGTGTTTAAAAGGAAGACCCACTGATATTGTGAGGGAACATAATTTCTTTTCGTGAGTTTTAATTTTTAAAAAAAGATTGAAGGATTCTTTTTTATATTGTTATTAATTACCATAGTTAAAAGATACCATTGCAAAGTTGAACATTTTTTTCTTACTTGAGATTTGAACTTCTTTAAAAAAGGTATTAAACGATCTTGTTCTTTAACATTTAATATAGAGTCGACCGTGTGAGATGCTAGAGTTTTGAAAATAAACACTAACTTTATTGAGAATTTGATAAATGCAACGTCTTCCAGAGTCATCATTGTCTTCTAATTTAAAAATTACAGATTAATACAATTGACAAAGGAGTTGAATTTTGTTATTAGTATAATGCATAAGTTAAATAAATTACCTGACTTTACTCAAAAATAACATAAGGTTCATCTTTTACTACAAAAGTTATCAAATAAAAATTGCCGATCTTATTACTAATTAAGCTGATAAAGCAAAGTTTGCGATCTTATTACTGATTAAGCAGATATTAACAGATTATTAAGATTTGAGAGTAGCTCATCGCGTGAGTTCAAAAGTATAAAGAGAAAGAGCATGCTAAATACTATTTATAATAAAACTAAAAGGCCAGGAATGGTAAAAACTCGGCTAACTATGCTAAAAAAGTGTAACCACACACAAATGGGCAGCCGTAGCATTAAGTTAAGCAATCATTTAAAGTGATTTATTTCCCTCCCAACCTTATGCATTACCAGCAACGGAATTGTTACTACTGTTGTTATTACTGGAGCTTGAGACAGACAATGAAGAACTCTCAAAGTATTCTTTGGTTGTGGGATGGGTTTAAACCAGTTTTTGAATATTTTCATCGTCAACATTAAGAAGTTGTCCATAAAAAAATGGATGAAGGTAATTTCCTAGTGCAAACGCAGGTAACTTACGGCCTTTGTCTGGGAGTCTCTTATTTAGCTCTGATAATAAGTCCTCCAAGAATTTTTCTACTAATTTGTTGTTTCCATAAGTAACATAATTATTTCTTTCTTTCTAGATGAAGTTAATTAGTGCCGTTACTTTTCACAGTGACATGCCAATTCGAATCTTTTTGTCAGAAGATAAAAAAATTGATAATTCTTTAAAAGATTTAAGCATTGAAACAATAGCTTCAAAGAGTAGGAACTGTTTATCTGTAGGTACGATTTTTTTTCAATCAACACCTTCTGTATCGCGTAAGTACATGAGTGGAACCTTCAGTCAAAGCATGGCGTCCAGTATATCGTAATGGCTGTTCCATCTTGTGGTTACTGTGATGAATAATTTGAGGTAACTCACATCTAACCTGAAACAAGCATCTTTCAACAAAGCGCTGAAGACTGACGCTTTATGAAGCCTGGTAGTAAGTGAGCTGGTTTTAAGAAAAGCATCTTTCAGTTTCAGGGTACCTTCAACTATTCTTTGAAGTGCAGTGTCTAGTTTGTGATCACTGCATGTAACAGAGCCTTCTTCTTTAGCGAATAAAGACACACTGTTGTTTAGAGCGCATGCCAATTTAATGATCAATAAAACACAGCCCATTGGGTATTTTTTTTATTGATTCAGGGTATGAGTGTGTTATCAAGTGCTTTGTTTGCAATGTTGATACCAGTGTGACTCTCTTTGAATAGGCACACTTCTAATATAAATTTCTTTAGGGCAAAGTCTGGCGAGATATAATGTAATGTCACGGACATGTATGAATCATTTGCCCTTGATGTCCAGTGGTTGGTGGTTATGGCAACCTGATTAAGATCTATGAGCTCTTTTTCCATAACTTTATGCATTACTACCTTTAGTGTATGGTAAAGCCGAGGGAGTTTAGTTTTTCGAGAAAGTCGTTGAATGTTTTATTGTGGCATTTGGTAATATTTTCTTTATAAAACTCCTAAAATTTTCAGAATCAGCAAAACTGAACGGCAAGCACTTAGTAGCAATCAAAGTAATGATGTCATGATCAACTACTAATTGACGGCGGTCTTGAAGTAGCCACTTTTTTGTAACTGTCTTCTTTGAGAGAATAAGAGTTTAAAGGCTACATCTTTTGCGTATCCAGAACTACCTGCCTCGATTACGTTTAGTTCTTCATCTCCTTGTGATCTCCACTCGTCTTCTTTTTTTTTGAAGTTTGATGAATAACTTCCGATGTTTTGTTTGAATATGCTTTCACAAGCCAGTAGTACTTGCTTGCTTTGTTGCAGATTCTCCTTAAAATCTAAAGTACAGTTTAACAACAAATAAAATTGTTTTATTTTTTTACTGTAATTTTATTTTATTTCTATTAAAAATAATAGAGCCGGGACGCTTCGAACTCATTTGGGGCCCGAGGTAAAATTAAGTTTTTGGGGTATTTACTGTAAAATTTATCTCTAAAAAATGTCAAAGGAGTTAAATAATTTCAGAAATATTATTACCAAAAAAAGACCCTTTGATAAGCGTAAATTTAATTTTTTTTTTACAATTAATTAGTAGGTATCTTTATTTAAAACAAAAAAAATTCAGAGTGGGCAAGCATACAACCTGGCAATTAATTTAGCACACTGTGCTTTGCGATTTATGATTATTGCTATTGCAATTTATTTATTTTTTATTATTTTTATTTATAGATTATTGATTATTGCAATTAAATTAATTTTTTTTTTAAATCCTAATAGTTAAAAACAATAATAGTTTAACCTAAAAGCGTAAAAAAAACTGCATTTTAAGTTAAAAAATAAATAAAAAAAGTTTAATTCCCATGAAAGACTTGATCCTAGAACTTTGTGCTTACATGTTATAACTTTAACCGTTCGGCCACGCAAACTCACGCATTTGAAGATAAGTTATTTTGTGTAATAATAATTCTGCCGGTAATTAATTTTAGAATTATTTTCTGACATCGCCGGTAAATTACCTTTTGAGATAAAGTATAAAAAATACTTAGTAAGTAGTGCTTACCTATATTTTTCTTGAAATAATCCCAGATTAAAGATGTTGTTAAAGGCATAACGAGTAAAAATTAGTTTTCTTTAATAACTAAAGTATACTTATGTTTAATTGTTTAAAAGTAAAGTTTAGTTATTGAATGTTGAACACAGAACAAAAACCAGGCGAGAATTACGATACCTAGAGAGATTTAATAAAGTAACGATACCAGAAGAGAAATTAAAATATGAATACGATATCACACAATTAATTAAACTAATTAACTGTAATAACTGTTACGAAATCAATTCCTTTGAATAATCATTTCTAATAAGTGTTTAGAATAACCATTAACGATTGCATCACAAGCAATTCGCTTTAGAGAATTATATGAAAAGCTATCTTTAATGATCGTTACAAAACTTTGAACTACCATTTCTAATACTCGTTTAGAATAATTATTAACCATTGCATCAGAAGCAATTTTCTTTGGAGAATTATATGAAAAACACTCTTAAATGATTGAAAACTATTCCCTTGGAAATTAATTCCGCAAAGAAAATTTTCGCTTGAATGGAATAAAATTCGAAAGAGTTGGAATAAAAATATGGGAAACTACAAATTGCAGGGACTGATCGAGGTCAATGTTCTAGGGGGGTAGTCGGACCAAAAAAAATATAAAATATAAGGTTGCGTTCTTTTTAAAATAAAATAGCTGTTTCATTTGATATTTAGAATGATTTTAGAAAGGTTATAAGATAGTCAATAATAATAAATATATTGAATGGTTATACAAGTTTTTCGTATTTTTTTAAATTTATTAATAATATTTTGAAGTTTGACATTTCTTAGGTAGGGGAAAGGGGTAGTTACTCCAAATACTACTCCCCCCCCTCCTCCCTTGCATTTTTGTTCGCCACTTACACATTGTTTAACATAATTTAATATAAAAATAAATGCTAAAAAAATCTTTTTTTTTCCTTTTAATCAAGGTAGAAAAAATTGCAATAAGGATAACAGATAAGAAATTAAAATTCAGAAGT
Organism: Hydra vulgaris; assembly: GCF_022113875.1. Classification (NCBI taxonomy): domain Eukaryota; kingdom Metazoa; phylum Cnidaria; class Hydrozoa; order Anthoathecata; family Hydridae; genus Hydra; species Hydra vulgaris. The sequence goes on along the minus strand of NC_061163.1, from coordinate 5,299,097 downwards.
CGCACCACACAATTATTTAAATTAAAACAAAGATACCAGATAAGAAGTTAAATGATAAGTATGATGTCATATTTTTTATATTAATTATTCATTTTTTTATATTAAATGAGCTATTATGTATCTCATTAATTATAAGAATTTACTATTTCAAATTACTAATCAATTATAAAAATAACATGGAAGTTCTCATGATGACCCGAGTTGCAATACCAATTGATAATATCGGTACCAAACAATACCAACATAACCAATAACTTTTGATACTAGTATGGATATACAAACTTATTCTTATCTCATACTAACATCACTACTCTGTTTCAACTTATGAATGTTGAATTAAACAAGATTTCTTACTGGTTTAAATTAAATAAATTATCGCTTAATATTCAAAAAACAAACTGGACTCTCTTTCAGCCGCCCTCTAAGAAAAAACTACTGCCTTATGAAATGCCATCCCTTTTTATTGATAACATCGAAATAATTAGAGTAAACGTTACAAAATTCTTAGGTGTTTATATTGATGATAATCTTTCATGGAAAAATTATATTGAAAATTTATATAACAAAACTTCAAAAAGTTTAGGAATTTTATATAAAGCAAGAAACTTTTTAAATAAAAAAATTTTAACTCAATTATATTTCTCTTTTATTCATAGCCATATAAATTATGCAAACATTGCATGGGCTTGCACCAATAAAAGCAAACTTGAACCTCTTTATCGTCATCAGAAGCATGCAGCACGTTTGATACATTTTAGTGAACGTCTTACTCATGCAAAGCCTCTATTAAAAAAAATGAACGCCTTAAATGTATATCAACTCAATTTTTATAATACTCTTTGTTTTATGTTCAAATGTAAAACTAATTCTTCACCAGTTTCTTTCCATGATTTGTATATGTCAAAAGATAAAAATAAATACTTTTTACGCAATAACAACTTTATTAAGCAGCCATTTTTTCAAACCAACTTGAGCAAATTCTGCATTACTTCTCGCGGACCATTCTTATGGAACAAAATTGTCTTAAAAAACTTTTCTCAAGATTTTATCCAACAATGTAACTACAACTCTTTTAAACGAAAGTTAAAAGAATTAATTTTTACAATTAACGATCTATCAATTTACTTATAATAATTTTTAATAGTTTTCCCATTTTACCTCCACTTATCAAAGAACTATTATTATTTTATAATTTATATATTTACCAAGAATATGTATCAATATATACGACAATTTATATGTTTATTAACTTATATAGTATTTTTATAACTGATCTTTATATTTATAACGGGTTTTCTGAATATTTTTAATTTGTTTGTATCACGTTCATTTTAGCGGTTCTCGACGACAAGACCTTACGGTCTTCTACGAGTCCCCGCGTTCTTTTATTTCTTATATACGATTTTTTTTTTTGTTGTTATTTTCTTGTAACTTCTATATTTTATTTTTTAGTTTGTATATTTATAACGGAATGTGTTTAAAATGTAATAAAAAACAAAAAAAAATATCGATACCGTTAGGTATTGCACCGAGACCAAACGATACTAACATAAACGATACTCTCGATACCAATATCGCGTGATGTCGAAGTCGATACTGTAAAGTATCGCATCGAGACTAAACGATACCAAACGGTATTAACATTAACGATACTTTCGATACCAGTATCGCGTGATTTCGATACCGATACTGTATGGCAGGGGTGTGGAGTCGTAAAAAAAAAGTAACGTCTCCGACTCCAGTTGTTGAAATTTTTTGAGTACAACTCCGACTCCGACTCCGACTCCAACTCCGACTCCGACTACAACTCCAAAGCAAAGTTTTTGAAAAACTCTTTGAATTCTTTAAAAAATATTGCGTGATAAGTTGATTTTTTTTTTTGACAAATTTGTGCAACGTTCTTTGAGGTTTGACCAAGAAATATTACTATCGGAGTCGGAGTCGCGATATTTTTTAGCGACTCCAACTCCGACTCCGACTCCACAGCCCTGTTGTATGGTATCGCACCAATACCAGACAAGAAATCAAGACTTGAGACTGATTATCTAGTGTCTGGTTTTCTTTATGAAAAGATTTTTTTTTTGATTTCAAATTGCTTAGATGACATTTTAATAAATCATAATTTGATCGACTCGTGAATAAAAACGCATACACCGCCACCAACGCCACCACTCGAGGTGGAGGCGTTATTGGCGGTGAATGCATTTTTATTCACGAGTCAATCTATTATCAGAAAATAGAAATTCTCAGCGTTCAAAATGCGGATTATGAATCATTAACTATTGAATTACTAAACCACAATAAAAAAAACGTTTTAGTAACTACTTTGTATAGACCACCATGCGGAAATAAAAAATCTTTCCAAAAACACTTAACATGGTATTTAAAAAAAGTAAAAAAAAAATAAATTTACATCACGGGGGACTTTAACTTAAATCTTCTTAATATTAAAACTGATAACGATGTAAAACATTTCTTAAACTCTCTTTATCAAAACAACATTCTTCCCTTAATAAACAAGCCTACTCGTGTAACTCTTCTAACTGAATCTCTCATTGATAATATTTTTACTAACATATTTACAACATGCAACATTCAAAGCGGAATGATAAAAAGCTATATAAGCGACCACTTTCCAACTTTTTTTGTATCTGATTTTTATACAAAAGAAAAGAAAAGCAAAGTACTAACGGAAATAAAAAGACAGATTACTGAATTTAATATTAAGGAATTTAGAAATTATTTACTCAAAGTAAACTGAAAACAACTACATAATTGTAAAGATTCAAATAAAGCTTATGCATTTTTTTACAACAAGTTTCTTAATGCTTACGACAAAGCGTTTCCGATGAAGGAAACTAAAACCAAGCTTAAAAGCCTACAAAGTCCATGGATTACAAAAGGACTTATTAAATCTTCTAAGAAAAAACAAAAACTCTATGAAAAATATTTTAAAAAAAAAACTTATCTAAACGAAAAAAAATATAAAACTTACAAAAACCTGTTTGAAAACTTAAAAAAAAAAGCTAAAAAAAATTATTTCTCAACTTTATGACAAAATAATATTGGAAACAACAAAAAAACTTGGGATATAATAAAGGAAGTGATAGGAAAGAAAAGAAAACTCGTGGTAATTATTTGCCGAAATATTTATATTCAGAGGATGAAAGAACAATAACTAATGAGAAAAAAAATATTGCAAACAGTTTTAATAAGCCCAAAGTTTGTTAAAGAAGTTTTTGATATTATTGAGAACCCCTTACTTATTATTTTTAATCTTTCATTTAAAAATGGCATTTTTACTGATCTCTTGAAACAAGCAAGAGTAGTTTCAATATTTAAGGATGATGATATCTCAAAGTTATCTAATTACAGACCTATTTCAATACTCCCATGTTTTTCTAAAATTCTAGAGCGAATAATTTATAATAGGCTTTACAATTATCTCACAACTCACAAAGTTTTAAATAATAATCAGTACGGATTTAGAAAAGGACACTTGACAGAACATGCAGTAATTAAATTAGTTAAAGAAATATTAAATGGGTTTCAAAACAACCAATATACTCTTGGAGTGTTTATTGACCTCTCTAAGGCCTTTGATACTGTGGACCATGATATTCTTCTTTACAAACTTGAAATTTATGGAATCAAAAATAATAATTTTTAATGGTTTTGTTCCTATCTTAAAAATCGCAAACAATGCGTATCTATGACAAAACCTACACTAAATTAGAAAATATTACCTGCGAAGTTCCACAGGGATCTATTCTAGGGCCTTTGTTGTTTATTATTTATATCAACGATATTTACTTATCATCTAGTATACTAAACTTTAATCTTTTTGCTGATGACACTCAAGTTTTTTATACTCACTCTAACATTAAGACAATCTTTACCACTATGAATAGTGAACTTGATAACCTTAATTAATGGTTAAAAGCCAACAAACTCTCTCTGAATCCTAATAAAAGCAAATATACTCTCTTTTCTAAAGCCTCTAAATCTGACACGTTGCGTTTAAAACTACCGGATATTTTAATAAAAAAAAACAAATTGCAACGGACATACTGTGTTAAATTCTTAGGCGTTTTAATCGATGAGAAAATAAATTGGAAAGAGCATACTAATCTAATAGAAAATAAAATTTCAAAAACTATTGGAATCATGTATAAAACTAGATATATGTTGTATAAAAACTGTTTAAAATCTATTTACTTTTCATTTATTCATAGCTATATTAGTTATTGTAACATTGCTTGGGCAAGCACTTATCCGTCAAGACTAACTTGTATCTTAAAAAAGAAAAAACAAGCAAGCTACCTTATATTAAATGCTAATAAATACACCAGTGCCAATCCACTGTTTCGTATGCTTGGAGTGCTGAATGTTTACCAGTTAAATATTTGTGATATTCTTTTATTCATGTTTAGATTAAAATATCATATGCTACGTAATATTTTTGAAGATCTTTTCTTTATTATAGATCATAAATATCAAACAAAGCATTCATTGCTTAATTATCAGGTACCAAAAACTTTGTTAAAACAATCTGAATTCTCAATAACTTACCGAGGGCCACATTTGTGGAACTCATTTCTCGCAAATAATAGTAAAACTACTACTTCAATCCAAACTTTTAAAAGTATCTTAAAAAAACAGTTACTTGATTATGACGTATCTCAAATATTATTTTATTTTTAATTTTTATTTTGTTCTCTCATTTTTTTATTTCTTTAACTTTTCTTTTTGTTAAAAAGCGGCATCACACTTTATATCATTACTTATCTTTCTATTTGTATTGTATTGTATATATATGTATTTGTGTGTTTGTTTGTATATATATTTATATATATATATATATATATATATATATAATATATATATATATATATATATATATATATATATATATATATGTATATATATATATATACATATACATATATATATTATATATACATTTATATATATATATTATATATAAATATATATATATATATATATATATATATATATATATATATATATATATATATATATATATATATATATATATATATATATATATATATATATATATATATATAATATATATATATATGTATATATAATATATATATGTATATGTATATATGTATTTTCTTATATGATGGATAATTTTTTCTTTGTTTGATATGTGAATGATATAGCGGGGCTGGATGATAAGACTTTTGTCTTCTGCCTGCTCCTGTCATATCTTAACTCAAAATGAATATATTGTAAATAATTTATTAAAAGGATGACGAAAATGTAAAAAAAAAAAATTATTTTTTTAATATTTTATGACAACTTCTCTCATTATTTGATTAAAATATTATAATTAATTTTTTTTAAAGTGTTAGTAATTTATATTGAAAGTGGTTTCCGTTTCTCATTTTTTTCGATCTCATGCTTTAAAACATTAAAATTCAAGTATTCAAGTTATGATTTATATATTGTTATTCGTATTCATATTATTTCTTTTGTTTTGTAGATATAATTGATTACTCTTAATTTTTTAAATTTATTTTACTGTATTAAAAATCTTTATCTATTCTTGTTTAGAAACAACTTTTATGAATGTAATTTTTTATATTTTAGTCAACAAACTCCGATACCTTCCCCCCCCCCCCTCATCCCTCATTTTCGGGAAAAGGGATCTTAAAATAGGAGGGAGGGGGATATGGGTGGCGTATTTGCATTTTGTAGAGTAAAGCCTAAAAATTTTTTCTACTTAGATCTGTAAGAAACTATCCTACCCCCTTCCCCCTTAGGATGACCCTCCTAATTAAATAAACAATAATGAATATTATGTACTACTTATAATCATAATAATCATAATAATAATAATAGTGTTAATAATAGTAAAATTAACAATAATACTGATATTTATTATATATTAAAATGTTACTAACATTTTTATAACAATAGCAAAAAAACACATCGACAATAACAATAAAACCAGTACTAATATAAGAAAAAGCAACAAAAAAATAAATTTTTTACAACTACAAACACAGAATGGGGTCAAGATATCCCACAGCAGGTAAAGATAAAGAGATTAATAACAGTTTAAATTATATTATTATATTATAACACAACAGAAAAATTAATTATTCTTTTGTCTTCAATAAATTTTTTAATCTTGTTAATAAAGTTTTTTTTCCTGTTTTTCTTTTTTCTTGATTTCAAAGGGAAGATAACTCCATAATTTAGTTAATTAACATTTTAGGCCATGCTTAGATGCTTGCTTCAAAAGTAAGGTTGATGTATGATAAAGATCTTAGGTTATGATAATGAATTATATTAATAAATTTAAAAATAGTAATAAACCTTGTTGGTATATTATAAAACCTATGCCAGATAAAAGTGCAATTTAGAGATTAAAACTTTAATCTTTATCATTTTTAATAGACAATAGAGGATTTTTGAACCAAGTTTATAAAAATTTTTGTTTGAGTTGTTTTTTCAATTAAACCTGAATCTTGCAGTCAACGATTTTTTAAATAAACCTAAATCTTGCAACAATTTTTAAAATAAACTTGAATCTTGCAGTCAACAATTTTTTAAATAAAGGCAACTAATCAACACTAAAATTACTCATGATATATTTATGTAACATTATATTATATAGTATCTACAAATTTTTTTGTGGATATATGTTATAAACAGTTAAAACATAAACCATGTTTTTTCTAAAAAAACAAAGAAATGTTCCGGAACATTTATTATTTATGATATTTTGTACTATTTTTTACTATTTCTGATATTGTGTTATTTATCTGAAATTGTTTATCTCTACCTTTTTGGTTGGCAGCGTATTCCTACTTATCAAAATACATCTTATAGTTAATTATTCTCTTATCATATCTTTTACGCAAACTTTGTTTTTTCATATCTTTATTTAACATAACACTTTTATTACAAACAAGCAATCTTAAATACAGTTTTTTTTTTTTCATACAAGTTGTCGTTGTCGTTATTAAATTCTTTCCAACAACAGTATCGCTAAGCATTATACTTTATATATTAAGGTTTTGTCTTTTAAGTGTCAGCTTCTTACAAGATTGATATAGCAAAAATATTTATATTTGATTACACCGCCATTATTACGCCAACGTTAACGCCTGTTGTAAAACTAGATTAAAACCAGTTTGAAATTTTATCAGAGTACTTTTATTTATTATTAAAAGTTTTACAAAGTTACAAAAGTTTTACTAAAGATTATACAAAGTTTAAAATCTTTTCTAGTTTCTTTTACTCTAAATAGTTTGATAGCAATTAAACTTTGAAGCTAACGTCTGCTTACAAGTGCTTGCAAGTTAACAACTGCTAACAAGTGCTTCCAAGTTAACATCACAATAATTCGGTTAACAAACAATGATTCAATAATAAACAAAACTGTTATGGTAAAGTTACTATAGCAATAACATTTTTTATATAATAAAATTTTATAGTTAGGTGTTGATGAAAAAGAGGAGGTGATGAAAAAAACTCAATTACAGGTAAAGTAAGTTGCAACGTCTTTACCGCCATCAGAAACATGCAATGCGAATAATATATTATTTAAATCGTTTTTCAAATACAAAACCTCTATTTAAAATATGAATGTATTAAATGTTTATGAACTTAACTTGTACAATATTTTATGTTTTACGTTTTGTTGTATGAATAACCCCTTATTTCATGTTTTTAAAGATCTATTTACCTTTAAAGTAAAGAATAAATATAGTTTGCGAAATAATAACTATTTAAAAGAACCCTTTTATCAAACAAAGTTTAATCAATTTTGTATAGATTATCGAGCACCTTATATCTGGAAAAAAATTGTACAGCTTAATTTAGATTCATCTATCTCTTTTTCTGTTTTTAAAAACAAGTTAAAGAATATTATTTTTTCTACGGATAATATATTGAAATATTTTTGAAATATTATTTTAACCATTTCTTATTTCAAATGTTTTGGATTCTTATTTTGTTATAAACTACCTGTATTATACTATTTTATATTTATATTGTAATTTTTATATGGTTCTGGCGACAAGATCGATATGATCTTCTTCCAGATTCCAAGTTTATATGTTTATATTACATGGAAATCACGACATGTAAATAATGTAAACTGAAAAAAAAAAAAAAATTACAGCCAGGGCTGTCCCGAAAGTCACCCCCTACTGTCCCGTGCAACATCCCCTCCCCCCCGAAGCTGTCATATAAGGATTTGAGGTAACACATTGAGCAAGTTTTGAACTATAGTTAGCAAATTGCAAATAATGAGGAACTTTTGTTTTTATTTTTTTTTTGGTGTTTCTAGTTGGCAAAAAAAATACATACACCTCCCCCGCCCCCTCCTTCATATGGAAGACCACATAGGGACGGCCCTGATTACTGTAATTAAAAAGACTCTTGAAATGTTTTAAATATAAAAATACATAAATATAAAAATTTCCTAACAATAAGATACATTTAAAAAAAAGAAAAAAAAATTTACGTGGCTGCAAGTAAATCACTGCATAAATTGGGAGTAAATAAAAAACAAAGAAAAAAGTTAAAGGGCAAGAATGAGTTAAGAAAAGACTTTAAAAGCGGTTTATTTAACAATAAAAAGAAAAGAATTCCAAAACACCATTGTTCGAGTAAAAAAGCTAAATGAAAAAAGTTTACGCGCGAGGGAACAGTTAAAATAAAAGGATGATTTCTGAATGTCAAGCCATGCGAGTTTTAGCTAATAAAACAAGCAATGATAACATGCTTGAACAGTGAACACGGTAGTAGGGACAATTGAGCAATGAACACGGTAGTAGGGACAATTGAGCAGTGAACACGGTAGTAGGGACAATTGAGCAGTGAACACGTTAGTAGGGACAATTGAGCAGTGAACACGTAGTAGGGACAATTGGGGCTAGTTGACAACAGAATTAAGTTGATGAATTGTGTTTATATTCATAAGAAATTTCTAAAAATTACAAGAAACTGGAAATAAGATTCGGTCTCCCCTATTGCTAGAAAGAGAAAGAGATATAGTTTTACAACAATTGGACAGAGACTCCAATCTATAAGGTAAAAAAACATATCGAAAACGTTTTTTAGATCTCATCTGATAGCAAGAAAGTCTCTTTAGAACCAGCCTATTATGAAATCAGAACTTGATATAATGTTGAATAAGTTATTTATAAAGGTAGATGAAATCAGAAGTAAAAAAATTGCAAGGATAAAGAGAGGTAATCTCTTTATCCTTGCAAAAGAGGAAGAGCGATGGTTAAAGTTGAGATTGAATGAGGACAGTCTTAACTATGTAACTATAGCATTTTGAAAATAAAAGTGGAAAAATTAGAATTATTATCCAATTGTAAATTATTTAATTAAGGAATATTTTTAAAGAAAAATTTAGAAAAGAAATTTTCTAAATTTTTTAAATTGGTTGAACAATAAAAAAACATCTTTGCCACTCTTAAACCATGAAAAGAAATAATACTATAAATACAGCTAAAAATACTATAATTACAAAACTACTTAACCATAATTCTCTGAAAACACTTTTAAAAAAACTTGTTCTAAACTTAAACAATTTTACAAACGTATATTAAAACAAATAACTAAAAACCCCTAAAAAATCCACTTTAAAGCAAAGTAAATGTTAGATTTTATTTATATTTCGTACATGTCAATATACTAAGTATAACAAACCATGTAACTATATATTTATGTGTATCAAATACAGCTCTTTTCCGTTTTTTGTTTTTGATTATCTAGTAGCTTTTTATGTGTGACTCTTATGCCACCATAAGACTTTGACAAACTGAAATTTCTTAATAAATTAAGTATACAAAATATCGCAACTAAAAGCGGTTTCTTGATGACAAGACCAAAATGGTCTTCTGCAAGTTTCCCGCGTCTTTTAACAGTGTTACTTTTTTATATATATTATTATTTGTATTAAAAAAAGTTTTCTTATTATATGTACGGTATTTTTTTTATACAATGTAAACGAACTAGTTTATATTTATGATCACGTATTTGTAAAGCTTTGATAAAAGACAAAAAAAAAAAAAAAAAAAAAAAAAAAAAAAAAAAAAAAAAAAAAAAAAAAAAGAAATACAAAAAATCAATCGTTTATTAACGACAAATACCAACGACTCAAAACCCACTACTGGAAGTGCTTTCAACCTCACAAAAACAATCTCAAATATTCATTAACAATACCAGCACCATCGCTACAAAATCAACAGCTATTTCTTCCGTCAAAACCGCCATCAATATTACCAACACCACCATGAGCACAACGCTCAATGGCATAAATACATTAACAGCTTCTCAAGACGGATAACTACCTTATTGGGCTCATAATCTGTGCTCGCTCAACAAACAAAGACTTGATAAATTAGCTGCGAGATTAAAAAAACATCTAAAAACGCAATCCCGGATATAATCTTTTTCGCAGAGACTTGGTTTAATGAGTTTTCACAAGCAGAACTGGCAGGGTTCTCGTGGAGGTGGTTTGGCTTTATACTGCAGAAAAAGTATCAGTGCTCGTGAACTAAAAAATAGCCAACTAAACTCTAAAGAAATTGAACAAGATTCGCAATCTATTGCTTTTTGCAATTAGAATACTCTTCTTGGATCAATGTACCGACCTCATGATCTAAACGACACGGTGGTCTTTGAGACAAAAGCGTCACTAGCTAAATCAAAGGCGGAAATGAACAATACTGGATGCGCAACGGTGCTGCTTTATGGTGATTTTAGTTTCGCACACACAAAATACGAACAATTAGACGCAGTTAGTGGAGTAACCACAGTGGGTCATGTTTCCGAAAAACTGGCCTAACAATACAGTTTTTCAGGCATGCCTTGCGGACAATCATTTATCATAATACAAAAAAATACTCTAGACCTAATCATTAGTGACGAATTTGGGGAAAAAAGGAAAAGCAATTGGAGGCTTCAGCACAACAACAAGCGCAATTGGAGGCTTCAGCACAACAACAAGCGCAATTGGAGGATTCAGCACAACAACAAGCGCAATTGGAGGCTTCAGCACAACAACAAGCACACATCTCGGGCATTTTTTTATAGATAGAAACATTTATTCGTCATTAATAACGTTCTTGTTTTACAACTTTCATCAATAAAATTTAAATAAAAATTAATAACGACAGGAGCAAGTAGAAGACAGAAGTTTAAAATACAAAAGTATGTTTGTGTCTATTAATTCAAATAAATACTGTTTAACTATATTTTTAAAAAAATTTATTGAAGTTATTCTTTTCATACTTTCATTAAGAACTACGTTCCGCAGACGAGGTCCTCTATATGAAATTGAGTATTCAGATGTTTTAAGAGTTGACTTATGGAGCACCTCGTTAAATATTTATGATTAATTTTTAGACATCGATTATTAAAGGATTTTGGAAGCATATCATTTTGATATTTAAACATGAATAACAAGTTTTAAAACACGTTTAACTTACAGACATTTAGAGCTTTAATTTCCCGGAGTAACGGCCTGGAATTGGCGTATTTATGCACATTAGATATAATTCTACTGGCTTGTTTTTGTTTAATATAAATATTTTTCAATGCTAAATGGCAAGTACTTTCCCAAGCGATATTACAATAGCTTATGTAGCTATGGATAAAAAAGTAATATAAATCTATTAAACATTTTTTACTTAGTAGGTGTTTTGGTTTATGCATAACACCTATAGTTTTATAAATTTTGATTTCAATTAGCGTAATATGGTTTTTCCAATTAAATATTATTCCTGAGATTTTAAAAGATGAAACTCTGTTTACTTTTATTGTTATTTATTATTAGCTGAGGAAGTTGCAGAGACAAGTCATTGGATTTAGATTAGTAATGAAGTAAAATGTACTTAATTTTAATGATATTCAAAGAGAGTTTGTTTGATATAAACCAGTCATTTAGGTTTTCCAGGTCAAAATTTACTGTAAATAAAATTGTTTTTATATTGGAATGAGTATAAAAAAATTAGTGCCATCAGCAAAAAGAACAAAATTAACATGTTTGAAAATAGGTAGATATCATTTACGTAAATCAGAAACAATAATGGTCCCAAAATAGAGCCTTAAGAAACTCCGCAGCTTTTGCTTCCAACTTTGTACACTTTGAATCATAAGATACTCCTTGTTTTCTATTTTTAAGGTAACTTTGATGTGTTAAATGTCTTTTTCGGAAACCAAATTGTTTGCTGAATAAGATATTATGTTTTTCAAGATAACTATACTGTCTGTTATACATAACACGCTCAAGCCACTTTGATAAATAAGAAAGAATAGATATAGGTCTGTAGTTAGATGGTATAGAATCGTCGTCCTTTTTGTATACAGGAACTACTTCTGCTATTTTTGACAAAAAATAGCAAGAGTAATCCCTGTTTTTTGGTAAATTGGTATTTTTCCTATTAGATTGAAGATAAGCAAAAGAGGTGATTTAATAACATCAAAAACAGCATTTAGAACATTAATATTAGTATCGTCAAACAGGGCACTTTTATTCATTTTAAGCGCACTTAAGGTTCCCTGACCACTGACCAATGACATTTATAAGACCACAAACGTTGAAATAGGGTAAATAAATTAATTATGCAGACACGCTGTTTATGGAATAAAGCAGAGTACAAGGAAGAATTAGAATACACAGAATCGCTTGACTAGAAAATTTATTTAGTGGCCTCTGAGCGAATGAATGTTACCATGTTTTTTGTCATATGAGATAAAACGCTTGCTAGCTTTATATACCAACTAAAAACACTTTTTTTGTGGAAATTGCCAACCCATAAGTAACACAGACAGTTAAAGAGGGAATAAATAAAAAAAGAACTCTGTGGGCAGAATAACTAGCAGCTGAACACTTTACGCTCGAAGTCCTTTGTACAAAATATAACGAGTCATGCAAACAGGTCACGAAAGAAATTAAAAATCAGTGCGAAAGTACAAATCGACATTTGCTCAAGTCTAAAAGAATAAACCAAAATTGTCTCACGCCTATATTAAAAAAATGCAAAAAGTTAAACACAAAATACAATTTTTAAAGGGCAGTACAGGTGGAAGCACAGTTTATGATAAGGAAATATGTCGAATTTTAAATAACTACTTTCAATCGGTTTTTGTAATCGAGCTGCAAGGTCCGATGCCAGATTTCAAACCATTTACGGAAGTGACATGTACGACGCAGTTTATCCAACGTAATGAAGTACAGAAAAGACTTGAAAACTGTGACGGGAACAAGACGATGGGCATCAACTATGTCCACCCAAGGCTACTCAAAATGTGTGCAGCAGCGTTTTTTGTTCCACTTTCCCTTTTTTTTCAGACTTTACTTTCTAAATGTGTGGAGCCAGACAATTGTAATCGCTCAAATATAACATTGGTATTCAAGAAGGACTCCAAGGTAAAAGCTTCTAATTACAGACCATTGCCACTCACTAGTATTCATTGTAAAGTTATGGAGCATTATAAAAAGTCTCATATCAAAAAACCAATACGGTTTCGTTTTAAAAAAGTTGTGCTCAAAAAAACTTCTGAATCATATGATCTTTTAACAAAATGTACCAGGGATACGCAACAGACGCAATTTTCATGGATCTGGCAAAAGCCTTTTTTTAATAGTTTTAAATTTTGGGTAAAAGCCTATTGTGTAGACAGAGTTTTACACAATAGACTTTTACCCAAAATTTAAAACAATTGAATCAAAGAGCAGTTTTACGTCTGGATTGAAGCATGGCTCTCAGGAAGGCAGCAGAGAGTCGTAATTGGAGAGCGTACATCAAATTGGAAAAATGTTATTAGCGGCGTACTACAAGGTTAAGTCTTAAGTTCATTACTGTTTGTTCTGTACAGTGATGATCTTTCAGACAAATTGAAACATCAGATTAAGTTCTACGCTGATGACAGCAAAAATATTATTTAATTATTGGCGTCATAAAATTCATCCGGGACGCGAAGAGTCTGCAAGCAGACTTAGACAAAGCCATTGAATGGTCACATTGCTGGCTCACGGCCTTTAATACTGAAAAGTGAAAAATCATGCATATTGAACAAGGAAAAAAAGTATTAAAACGAGTCTATTTCATGCCAGGACCAGACTGCCTGCTACTTGTAATCGGATTTACTCATTTAGAGAGAGATCTTGGGGTTGTTATCTTGAATGATCTTAAATTTAATGCTCAAGTTTTCAATGTAGTGAACGCAAAGCACTGTGGAAAGAACTGTGTGCAAAGAACTGTACACCACGTATATTCGTCATTACCTCGAGTACGCTATTCAAGCGTGGTCAACGTACCAACAGGCAAACAAAAAGCGCTAAAAAAAAGTTCAAAACCGTGCTTCAAAAACCATTTATGAGATTAAATATCGCACCACCGACAGCAAAGAGTCATGTTAGGTCTTACGTCACTTGAAAAAAAGAAGAAAAAGAGGTGATTTAAATCTGACGTTCAAGTTCATGTGTGAATTCTATGAAATAAACTTTCACGTACCATTCAATCTTAGCTTTTTCTTTGCCATTTTCCAAAATTAGATTGAAAAGGTCTGCAGTGCGTTGTGTGATAAAAGAAAAAAATCAAATGTGGCATCATTTCTTTTGAAAGATTTTTGCCTTGGCTGCTGTTTTTGTTTGTTTGTCATGTCTTTCTTGGTGTTGCTGTTGACATGGAATCTAAAAAATCCAACTCTATTAAATATTCAGACAATTACGAGTAATTGCAACAAAAAACCTTTGCTGTAGCAGTTGCAATTGTACAATTTGGATATTCTTGAGTTCGTGAGTCGAAGAAGCTTGTCATCATTGAATGGTGCTCATTCAGCTAACATAGCTTTATTCCAAAAAATAAACTTGTTTATTCCCTGTAGATAGCAGGTCTTTGTTGATTACTGGCCATTGTTTCTGAAAACGGATAAAAAGTCAAACTTGAGGTCCTCCACTAGTTCCAAATGCAGTTGTGGAAAAATGGTTCAAAGCATGACTTCAAACACATGTGTTCTTTAAAATAGAGTCAAAAAACAGTCCTCAAACTCCTTCTTTTCCAATCTTCAAGAGCTTTCATACAAGCATTAGCCTATTGCACACCCGTACCTCGACCAATCTTAGGAACAAGCAGTTTTTCCATCCCTTCACCAGTCATAAAGAAGTAACTCTATTTACTTTTTGTTAACCACCGGTGATATTAAGTAAAAGCTTTTCATCCCAATGCAAAAGAAGCGAATTATTAGAAGAGAAATTGTCAACCGTAGTCATTGCTTTACGAACCTTTCGACTTGTTCTGCGGATTGTGCTGTACAACAATGATAAATCTTTAAATCAGTGATTAAGAGCCTGACCCACTGTTCTAACCACGAAAAGTACACGGCGATAAAAAATATTAACATGATTAAGAGATGATACAACATTATTTTATAAAACTTTCAACTTTTTTGTTGAACCACTTGCGCTAGAAGCGGAAAGAATCTGATATTCATTATCATCCGAAGAACTAGACTTACCATGTCAACTAAACTGATGAAGAAAGAACAAGTTCAGTTTTTTCTATCAATTTGGCTTTATTGCTTTGACTACTCATTTCCATTTTGGTATCTCGAACTTGTTTCCGTGCTTCCCTGGCTGTTAAATTACGATTTATTCCAACAATACTACACCTTAATCATCTTGCTGTTGGCGTAAGAATGCTTTATCTTCACTGTATTTTATAACTTCTTATACTTTTTGGTTGATATATCAAAAAGTTCTTCAAGGTCTTGAAAATTTTTTCAGTTGCGGATTATTGTTATTTAGCAGATTCTTAGCAAATTTTTTAACTTTCCGTTTTATGAATTCTTTGAGTTTTTATTCTTCCTCTACTCCATATAACATAAATTGCATTGATTGTTGACTGAATACATTTTTTCACTTCTTGCTTCTCTTCTAAATGGTGGAAAAGTGACCTTAAAAACACATCTTCTCTTTAAGGAAGCCTGGCAGTTGACAGAATTTGTTTAGGTTTACCAACCAGCCACACTTCAGCAGAAGATTTAGTAGTGGCCATATTATTAATTTCTAAATTAAACAGAAAGTAAGATGTTAACATTATACAAATTATAATGTAAATAAGGTTTAATGGTATTAGAGAAATTGATGTAAATAAGGTTTAATGGTATTTGAGAAATTTAATGGTATTAGAGAAACTTGTTTAGGGAATAATAAGCATGATTGTATATAATATGTATTGTAAAAATTAGATTTTACAAGTTTAAAAATATACAAACAATATTATCTGTTCATTATTACTAATTTTTATTCATTATTAGTAAATTAGTGTAATAATATTCTTGCAATATATTTACTAACATTTGATTAATTTATTTTATAAAACATGGCAAACCCTTAAGTTTGTTTCTATTAGTCTAATTTATGGTACATAAGATCTTAGGTGATAAATAAACAGGCGACCTTGAGGAGAATGCTTTTTGTGACAATGTTAACATTTATTACAACGTAAACCACCCGATATATATATATATATATATATATATATATATATATATATATATATATATATATATATATATATATATACACATATTTATATTAATGAAAAGTAAACAATATCAATCAATTGAAAAGGTTATAATATAAGGTTGTTAAAAATAAAAAATATATGTATGTATGTATGTATATATATATATATATATATATATATATATATATATATATATATATATATATATATATATATATATATATATATATATATATATATATATATATATACATATATATATATATATATATATATATATATATATATATATATATATATATATATATATATATATATATATATATATATATATATATTAATGAAAAGTAAACAATATTAATCAATTGAAAAGGTTATAATATAGGTTGTTAAAATAAAAATAAAAAAGTTTCTGTAAAACTTGGTTTTACAATTTTTATAATTTTACAATTAAAAAGTTGTTCAAATTAGTACCTTTTCCATATTTTTATATATTTTTAGCAAATTAAGTATCTGCTAACTACCCTGAGAAGTTTGGTTGCGATCATAGGCAATCTCGAACGCCACCCTGATAATTGTGGCGGCGATTATTTGTAATCTTCAGCGCTAATTAACTACCCTAAGAAGTAAGGTTGCGATCAATTTCGTTCTTAAGCGCAAACTAACCACCCTAAGAAGTGTGGCTGACATTATCCGTGATCTTCTTACTAAATTTTTTTCAAAAATGATGATCTTTTAAACAAAAATTTTTGTCCTTTAGAGGTCAGTATACAACATTGACACAGTTGCATAGTTACGTTTGTTACGAAAACGTTTGCAAAACATTTTTTAAAGATCTCAAACATTCTTTGCCCACTAAAAATAAATATAACAATAAAAAAATGTAATAAAATTTAATATTTAGCTTTTCATAAAAGCTAAGCTTTGAAAAGAGACCATTTTTTTATACTAATGACGATTTAATAGTTTATGCTAATGATCAACTGTTTACTAAATCTATCACACAAAAACATATATAGTTTTGAAGTTTTTATTTAATTATTAACAACGTTTGGCATAATACCAGCATTTTTGTAAAGAAAAAATACTCTAATGTTTTATTTCATTCATTTATCAACCACCCTAATAAAGTCTAACACAGCATTAACAAATTCTTAAAAATGAACAATAGCTATACATAACAAACATCTTTTATATCAAAAATATTTGCAGTATGAATTATAGCAAGGCCTAGCGTATTAAAATAATTAAGTGGAGTCGAATAAAATGGCTTGGCTTGCTTTATTTTTCCGGACTTTGTTTGTTATTCAAATTTTGAAAAGTTATCTGAACTTTGAGAAAAGCAATAAAATGTTAGAATTATTTTGTTACCTTTTTTTTGTGTTAAATTTATTACAAAACTCTTTCAAAAAATAGAATATTTTGTATATTCGCATTCAAAAAAAAGATTGTTTTTTTAGTTAGATGTTTTTTAGTTAAATGTCTACATGAAATGTCTTTTGTCGGCAAATATTCGTCAACCAGTACGTTTTGTGCCCAGTAGTTCTGGTGAACAGAATTACAATCTTTTAATATATATTAAAGTAATCAGTAGGTCTTTTTAAAAGAAATTTTTATGTAGTAACGTTTTAAACTGAAACATCGGAAAACATATTTTGAGACTTAATGGATTTTGAAAGAACAAGCGATGATCCGATAATAAAAAAGGCAAATTTTTTTTATTGTTTTTTTATTGCGTAAATTACGATAAATTACAGTATTCTATAATAAATTACGACGTATTCCGACAAATTACACAAAGTTTTCTGAAACACATAAGATTTAAAATATTTTTGAGATAATGTTAATTAATACTGATAGACATATTTTGAGAAAACGTTCTTTTAAGCCTGAGAACAATAGTTTCGTTGTTTTTTATTACTTTTCCTTCAAGTTTTTAATAAAATTCTTTAATA
Source organism: Hydra vulgaris (assembly GCF_022113875.1). Lineage (NCBI taxonomy): Eukaryota > Metazoa > Cnidaria > Hydrozoa > Anthoathecata > Hydridae > Hydra > Hydra vulgaris. The sequence goes on along the minus strand of NC_061163.1, from coordinate 5,280,604 downwards.
AAATGTTAATTGAGTTTAAAGCAACCAAATTAAACATTATGGATTCCAATATTACCGGATTTAGGCCTTAAGTTTTCGGATTATGTTATAAGTAGACTTTAGAAATAAGGTGCCAAACTGACTTTTTGCTTTGAAGTTTGTGGGTGAAGTTTCATTTGTAACGTTTTATTTAAAGGAGTTATTTTTTAAGCCAACTTTTATTATCAAAAAACACAATTAAAAACACACACAAAAAAAGTACAATAAAAAAAGACTAATTCTGATCATTAATTTGTTATTAAAATTTTTAAATTCTTTATGTATATAGCTGCTTGACTTTTTTAAAGACACAATTTGTTAATGGTGAAAACATTGGAAATCAGATCAAATAAAAAGTTAAATAACATGGTATTGTAAAAATATGTTATTATTTTTATCATTATATAAACTTTTTTTATCTTTTTAAGATTTTTGGGGCCGAAATAACAGTTTGTTTTAAAATTACTAATGATTTACAATAGATAAAAAAGTATAGAAACAGACATTTTATTTTGTGCTTCTTTATATTTTCCAGAAGTATAAAATATATTTTAATATACCAGAAGTATATTAAAATAAGTTGATTTATTAAAAATATTTCAATACTTTTTATGATAACTATTTAATGTATTGTCTGTTTTAAATGTGTTTAAAAAGAGTTTTAATTTAACACTGTTTTCATGTTATAATAGTGCAACACGACCATGTCTTATTAAATTTAATTTTGGTTTTTTTTTTTTTAAGAATATTATGTTTCCGTAACGTATTTACGTTTCTATGTAATATAACTTTAAATCTTTTGTAATTATTTTAATAAGACCTTGACTTTAGACGCTTATTTTGTTTTTATGGTGCGAAATAATGAAACTTAGTCTCTTTTATTCTATCTTTATCGTGTAAAAAATGTCGCCTTTGTTCCGTTTTTGTTATGTGAGAATTGTTTTGTTTTGATTTACATTTATTAATTAAAATTTTAATAAAGTTCAAGAAATTAGTTTTTCCGTAAGGTATATAAAATATAAGATTATTTTTCGAAATTTGTTAACATAATAATCTAAAATAATAAAATGATACATTTGTACTTAATTTTTATTTAGTTCTTATTTGCTGTTATTATTGTTATTAATACTACTATTTTTTTAATTTTTTTTGTTATTTTTGTTATTATTATCATTAGTATTATAACAAATATTAAGTTTAAGTTTCTATATTCAGTAATTAAATGTCAAATACGTTACAAGGCTTTTGAAAAACATATTTTAGAAAAAAAAATTGTCTTGAAATTATCGAATTCTATTAATAAATCTACTCTATGCTCAGGATACTCTGTGTACTCGGTTAACTATTTATGTTGTTATCTAATGCTTTTATGCTTTTCTGGTAAGAATATCATTGAAAGTAATTGTTGACAATGCGTTTACAGCTTCAAACGGCCAAGCACTCCAATCATTTCCAACACGGTTTGTGTAGTTATGGAATCGTTCATCACAGTTCGACACATTCTGCTTTTTTCAACCTCTGTTTTTAAACAACGTTTTGAGCTTTCCGAGCTTTATGTTACCTTTTAACCCTGTCAAATCAATCTGTTATTTGACTTTGAGGTTGTCTTAAACAAGCTCGACAATGTCACGTGGTCAGACATAGTGATTTGTAGTTGATTGTTATCTTCATTGTCTATTGTGTATTTTTCGGGATTTGTTTCTTTTTTGCTTACACTCATCACTTTACTCTTGCCTGTGCTTAATAGCATGAGTCATTTTTTTGACCAGCCTACTGCTTTGTTGACATCATTTTGCAAAAAACAGCATTTCGCTCGATTTTATAACTTCCATAAATTTACAATCATCTGTGTATATTATATAATGGTTAGTAATATTATCAGGGAGATTGTTAATAAAGAGGACAAGAACTAGTTTGCCAAGAACTAGAGCTTGAGATACCCTACTTGCAACACTCTTTCATTCAGATTCATGATAATCAACTACCATTCACTGCTGTCTATTGGTTAGCCATTGTTTGATCGAATTATTTAACTATCAACCAATGCCATATGCTTTGAGTTTATACAAGAATCGACAATGTGATAGGGTAGGGTGGGGTAATGTCATTCTAATGGGTAATGTGAGTCTAATCAACATTTATCAATTTTTCAGAAGAAAAGTTTTAGGTAGAAACCTTTTTTTCTTTATGTAATAGATGGTTAAAACAGCTCTCTAAATTTCAATTATCAACTTACTATAGTAAACTGAATCACCAGCTTCATCGTCATCAGCTTCATCTTCATCATCTACATCGTCATCATTCATCTTCATCATTAACATTCAGAATCATCAGCATAATAACCAGCTTTCTATAGTAAGCTTACTATAGTAAGCTGAATTCAGCTTACTTATCAAAAGTATACTTAAGATATTGAAAACATATTTAAGAACTTGCCTACAGGCAAATTTTTAAATATGTTTTTTATTCAAAACGGCGAATTGTCTGAAAATGGCAAAACTATTTATGGGTTAAATTTAGAGGTTTTGGGGCTATGGATTTCAATTTTTAGTTTCATTTTAATTTTGGAGCTGTCGTGACCACACAAGTGGTTATTTTTGGGATTGTCAAGTATGTTCATAAGGTTTCTCGATGGTTTTTAAATTAAATGGGACATGTTGTGTATCTAAATATAGGTAAGGCTGTCAGGGAATTCAAATCTGGGCATATTCGGTCTTTAGAAGTGGTCATGACCGCTCAGATGGTCATTATAGTAATATTCAAGGGTTGTCCTGAGATGTCTTGATGTTTTTCAATTAGATGGGACATGTTGTATGTCTAAATATAGGTAATTGTGGTCAGGGAATTTGAAACTGGGAACATTCTGTCTTTAAAAGTGGTCTTGACCGCTCAGGTGATCATTTTAGGTATGGTCAAGGGGGTCCTCGAACATCCCGATGGTTTTTCAACTAGAGAGTACATGTTGTATGTCTAAAGGTAACTGATATCAGGAAAATTAAATCTGGCCATATTTGGTCTCAAGGAGTGGTTATAATTGCACAGGTAGGTGTGATCATGGGTTAACAAGATATTTTTGTGATTTTTATTTGAGCAGCCGTGGCGCAGTGGTTAGAGTTCTGGCTTAGAACCCAGAGGTTCGAGGTTCAACGCTAGCTCTAGCCCAACAAGCGACATTGGTACAGAAGGAGGCGTGAACTTCTTGTTAAATGCTCTACCGCGGTGCTCTATGATAAGACCGTAAGGAATTCTGTGAGCACCTAAATACATACAAAAAAAAAAAAAAAAAAATTATGTACTTTTTTTCGTACTTAATTTCTTTGATATTGTGAATATAAACAAATACCGTTCAATAAAGTTGGACTTATTTAAATATTACATATTTAAATGAACAAAACACATTTGACACATTTAAAGTACAAATTTTAAGATGAAAACGGCATTTTCGCGAGATTTTCTTACGAGATTTAAAAACAAACTTTACTAAATTAAACTCTTCTTTTTTCACAGATAAAAACCTTTAGCATACATAAATACAAATAATAAATATTCTCTCCAGAGATGGATCCAGCATTTTTTTGATAAAGCAAACTCCAAACATTTTTATGTTTATACTTATGTCAAATAATGATGCTTTGCAAAATATTGCGATGATTGGAGGCTGGGAACAAATAAGCCCCAAAATTTCGTCACCAACACCATCTACCCCAAATCTGAGGGCAACAAATTGATGAAATTTTTTTGTACTTTTCTCAACTAAACTTATATTCGTAAATAAGTTTTAAGTTTCATAGAATTATCTCACAGCATTCAAAAATTATTACCCTCCCTCTATTTGAGGGGATTACAAATTTTATATGGTCATAATTTTTGAACATTGAGTGATAATTCTATGAAATTTAAAATTTATGGATGAATATAAGTCTGTTTGAGAACAGTACAAAAAATATTTTATCAACTTGTCGCCCTCACGTTTGGGGTGATGGAGGGATAAAATTTTGAATGAAATTTCAATAGTTTTTGTACTTTATTTACATGTTTGAAATACTAAGCTCAAAAATCACAGTAGAGAAAAAATTGTTACAGTTTTAGTGCTGGGAGTCTTTAGACTACATTTACAAACAGAAATTAGTCCAATATAAAAGTTGGTTTTAAAGGGTTTTGCTCACCTTTTAGAAATTTTAATAGAAATTCTTTTTATCGAAAACCTTAAACTTCAGAAAAAATGTATAAAAAATTTTAAAACATAGAAAAATTACCAGATAATTAGGTTCAATTACTTTAAAGACGGAACGATGCATAGTTTTTTTGAAATAACAAACAATTTTGGTTTGGGCGATGTGTATATAAACAGAACCGTCAATGTGTTTGGTGCCGTTTAAAATTTAATTTTTATACAACAATAAATACCTTTAAAATGGAAATTATTATAGATTAGAAGTCTAACTATGTTTCTGGATTTTTTTTTTGGAGCCATGTTGCTACGGATTTCTTTGTATCATTATTTAAGAAGTAATGACGTTATGTTTTTAATTAAAACTAGTATGCAACGCAACGTACAAGTTTTGATAAATTGCACATTGAATTTTTATTATACAAAAATCGCTTTTTGTAGGATAATAAACTCCTAAAATTTAACACAAAAAACTTTGGATATTTTTCAATTAAGCTTTCGCTTTCTAATTCTTCCTTAAACATAATTTCATCATGCTTTGACTTTAAGTACATCATGCTTTGACTTTAAGTACTTCGATTTTTAAATTTAAATATCATATATTCTAGTGGGAGAATTTGGATGAGAAAGTGGGAGAAAATGATCTATTCTATATTAAATCCATTTATTTAACCAAAAATTGAAAATTACAAATTTTTATAACTTTACAAAATTAGGTTAGGTGTCACTCGTATAGTTAAAAACTAGTCATTGGAGTGATACCTAAATAAAATTAACAAACAAACAAAAAGTTCAACAACAATATTAATAAATAAAAGCAAGCTTAAATTAAATTAATTAAAAAAAAAATGCTCTTAATAATAACAATTATAAGCACTTAATTAATAACAACAATAAAAATAATTAGCAACAATACCACAAATAATAACAAACTTTACGCAAACGAAAAGGCAAGCACAAACACTAAAAAACAAAAAAAAAAATAACGTAATATATATTTAAAATATTCGTAAAAAAAAAAAAAAAATATTGAAATTGAACTCCAAGAAGGCTCTGCATTTGTTGGAAACTAGCTAACAGAGATAGTAAAAATATTTATTTTGCATTTCTAATTTAGCGCTTTAAACGAGTAAAGTTCTTTTGCGTTTAAATCATCTGTTAAAGTACTATTATGTTGAAACTTTTGATAAAATAATTCAAATATAATACACACTTAATGACTTCACTCATATTTTACTATAAGTTGGTATATTTCATTGAAAAAAGATAAAATTGTAACCTATATCCATATTACCCCACTAAAGGGGTAATGTGGGTCTATGGAATACAACTCAAATGAGTACTCCTTAAACAACTTTAAAAGTTATGTAATTAAAAAAACTTTTTTTGAATTGGCAATAACAAGTATTATAAATTTAATTAAATAAGTTAAACTATAAATTGCTCAAACAATAAAATGTGTTTTATATAAAATCATATCTTCATACCGATTCTTAAATGTTATTTTTTCCATTTTAATATTTTATTAAATTTTGTTTCTTTTATTTTACAAAATAATTCTTACAAAAAAGCGATATATTAACATTTTCTTTTATATTATTAATTCAGAAACATATACATTGGGACTATATTTTATTGTTAAACAATATTTTATCTTTATATTGAGGCATTTTTTGGGGATTAAATATAAGACTAAATTTGTCTTCTTCTAGTTCCGGTCATATAATTATTTTTTATAAGTTACGACACGCAATTGCGCATAAATTTAGAACTCTGAATCTCTTTCTATTTTTAATAATATTATTATTATTATTTTTATATTTGTAAAGTTCCAAGGAAAAAAATTCTATAGATTTTTTATAAACTTTTGAAAGAATTGGTCTATAGTAATACTAATAGAATTTCTATAGAATAAATGTTTATAGAAACTGTATTAAAATTAGTTTTTATAAAATTTGCAATAAAAAATTTTTATTTTTTTATAAATATATTACAAGAAAAGTCTAATATATAATGAGACTTTTATTACGAGCAATCGAAATTATTAGAGTTTGTATATTTTTTTATTGAAATTAATGGAGTTTCAATAGAAACATTATTAAATTTTCTATAAACCATATGCTTCAAAAGTTTGTAGATTTTTCCAAGAACTTTTTCTGAATTATTATTATCATTATTTAATAAAATTCGAAGTTTAATAGACCCCAGTAATGCAACACGTTGGGCCAATGTTGGGATAACGTGAGCTCAACAATTCCGGCGAGATTTCTGACCTAGGTTCAACAGAGTGTGCTGCTTGGGAAGCTATTAAACCGGATGTTGAAACTTTTAAAAACAAATGCCCGTAGGGAGTATAAACATACTCTATGCCTGTAATTTAGCTTCCTTAAACAAACAAAAAAATGCTGGATCTGAGTTTAAGTGGCATGTTAAACTTTGATGTGAGATTTTCTTCTAAATTCTTGAAATTTTTCAATGCTCATTTGTTAATTTTTTAACTATCTGCAAAACATTGGTTATATGAAAAAGTTCTACTAAAGGCTTTTAACAGAGAAAAATGTCTTGAATTTATTTTCTAAAATAAATTATTTGCAATACGCTTTTTTGAGTACCCTCCACCTCCCTAAAAGAATCTACGCTTTTAACCTATTTATCTAACATTTTATGATATTTTTTAAATTTAGTATCTCCTTTCTTTTATAGTTGACCCACTGCCCTCCCATCTCATGTACGCCATTTTCAGACCCCTCTTTCCCTCCAAGCGTACATACTTTATGGACGATCCCTTACCCCGTCAGAGCACTATGTTGTAAATTGCAAAAAAAAATAAAATGAGGGGAGGGGGTAATGTAAATAAAATTTTTTTTGTTGCGATTGCAGTGAGAAACTCGTATCTAAGTTTTACTTGATTTAATGCAAACCCAATTCAAAGTTAAATTTAATTTTCCATAAGACTGTTTTTTAGTTTTTTAACGGGTTTAAACTCCTGCCCCATGCATGTTTAAATCCGTCACTACTTTTAGCTTATATTTTTGTTGTTATGTTCCTCTTAATCAATGTAGCAAATACCAGTTTTAATTGTTATTTCTTCCTTTGCATGCTGGCTAAGACTCTGAGATCACAAACTTGCTTAATCGAGTAAACTAACTTAGTGCAATTTTGAATCCATTAGGCGTAATTTGTAAACAATCCAACCAACCTAATAAGTTTATGCAAGCTTCGTGGCCTTATTAATTTTTCAAGATTAACTAGAGATTCTTAGGGTTAGATTTTATGATCAACAATATTGCCTAACCATTTGATATCAGTTTTTTTAAGGTTACTCTTTTCCATGTTTTATCTATATTGGCCGTTTTATCTGCGTGAGGTTTTAAAGTAGAATTTAAATGTCACGTGCTTTTATTACTGGTTTGACATTCTTTACAATAACTTAATATAATGTTATATTACGTTACCATAACGATGAAACCATTAATATCCTTAATGGTGTTTGGTAAATAGTATTAGTTAATTTCAATTGAAACCATTTTATCGATACGTGATGTTCATTTTGTTTTAGAGGATTTTATGCATGCAACAGAAACCATGGGAAACATTTTACGGAGTTGTGTTGGCTGGAATTTATGTACTCTGACAATGCGGGGAATGCTGATTTTATTTTCTAGAAGACGTTATCTCATTCGTTCAAAATTAAAGTCTGATCCTTTATGGTTTTTATTTCACATGTGTCTTTTTTTCTGCTTAAGTTTGCTGCTTTAAATTGATGGTATCTTGATTATTGTTGCATTTTCTAAACATTGCTTTAACACCCAAAACATTTCATTAACACCCAAACATTTCTTTTACACCCAAAACATATGTGATGTGGACAACGCTGCGGTAAACCAGTAAGTGAACTATATTTGCTGTTTTTCCATTGCTTTATTCAGTATTTATTAACTCATTAAAAGATTTGCCTTCTCGGAGATATTGTTATGCTTCATGTGAGCTTTTATTAACAACAGCTTGTGGTGTGATTGCATTCATAAACTTAGTAAAACAAAATAGCTCAACTTGTGACGACATGTGTCTTTCTTTTTTACGGTTTTAAAAAAAATTTAAATTGAAAGTATTTTTAATCTAAATTTAAATTTAAAATATTTTTAATTTAAGTTTAAATTAAAATCAAAAATACAACTTGATAATAAACTTTACGCAACAGCATTGATCGTGTTGGTATGATAGATGTAGCAGACATTATTGTAGACATTGGTAATTGACATTGGTATGACAATGTAGTAGACATTGTTATAACATTGTAGTAGATATTGGTCGCAGACATTGGTCCTAGGCCAATGCTGTTTCTATTTGTGGCTGTTTTGATCGTTTCTAGCCATCAAAAGCTCCCAAATAATAAGAAAATGGTTTTTATTTTTGAAATTAAGTTAGTACATCTTTGTTTATTAAATTTTTTTTCACGAATAAAGATGCTGAGGGTGTTTTCATGAAATAAGTTGCTTAACGTTTTTTCACGAAAAAAGTTGAATAGGAATTAGCTATTAGTTTTAATTTAAATTTAGATTAAAAATACTTTCAATTTAAATTTTTTTTAAAACCGTAAAAAAGAAAGACACATGTCGTCACAAGTTGAGCTATTTTTATTTACTAAGTTTATGAATGCAATTAGCTATAGTTGAATAGGAATTAGCATATAGCTAATAAAATAGATAACAAAATATTTGAGTTTTATAATTCTCGGGTAAGTAGCAGAAATTACGGGTTAATTTACGGAATTTTGTTAGTAGTTATTTATTAGTAAAAAGTTTATAAAATGGGAAAAAAATTAACTTAGTAACTTGAATTTAGTTGGACTTTAATTAACTAATTGAAATTTACATTTACATATTAAAAATTAAAAATTTAAAAATAAGATAAAAAAAAGTTCCATGTACGATTAAATAAATATAAAATTTATTATAGTAATTTTTATATTTAATAAAATAATTGTAATAAATAATTTTTATATTTGCAAATAAATTTTTTTTTTTAGTAAATGTTATTAGTTAGTTAAGTTTGTAGCTGGCTATGTAATTTTTTAGTAAATAATTATTTTTTACGGTGCTTCATCAATAAAGACTCGATTAGGATTTCTAATGGGTTTTTATAAATGAAACACCATGCGTTTTTTTCGTTCAACCGTGCTTTATAAAAAAAAAAAAAAATAAGTGAATCTGCTAAAAGTTGTTTTAAAAATAAATTTTATCTTTTTATTATAAATTAGCACTACGTGCTCTGAAGCGCATCTGACCCTTTTTTTATATAAAAAACGCAGAGTCATCTGCAATAAAAAATAATATATTTATTTTATTTTTATATTTCAGTTATTTGTGAACACGCTAAAAAAAAGTTTATTGCTTTTTTTTAAATAAAATAGTGTTATTACAAAGAAAAGTAATTAAAATCAATTTTTCATTTTCAAATAACGTTTTTTACTTTAATAATTTTTTTAGCTATCTATTAAAATATTTAAAATATTTCTATTAAAGTTATTTCTTGTTAAAGAAAGAAATCCTTCAGGAAGAAAAAAAATTGAATGAGGTATATAATGCTAATAATTCAATCATTAAAGTACATTAAAGTTTTTTTTTTCCAGCGAACGTTAAGTTCTCTTTTAAAATTTTTGATAACCTGTCTATTAAAAATACTAAAAATTATAAAACTCAATATTGAGTAACTAGGCTTTACAAAAAAAAATGTTTAGTTTATCTGGAATAAAATATTTGTCAAGCCGATAGTTGATCGGATTATTTAACACAAATTTAAAAAAAAAAAAAAGTTCATTCAGGAATTTCTTTAGTTTTAAAACAATTGAAATAATAATTGGAATCATAACCAAAATAAATGAATGTTTTTTTATACTTTAAACAATACATTTAATGGTTACCACAAGCCGAAACTTTTTTGTAGGAAATGTATTAACTATCGAAATACTTTAAAAAATACATTTAATTTAAAACACCAAATACTGAATAGAACTTATTAAGTTATTATTATATAAATTAATATTATATAAAGAACTTATTATTTATAAATATATACGTAAATATACAAAAGAATGCATTTTTTTTTTATAAAAGCATTTTATCGTTTTTCAATTCTATCAACTCTCTTTCACAAAAACTAATCATTATCTACTAGACGAGAAATTTATGTAAGGTTAACCAGAACTCAAAGTTAGGTTAACGACTACTTTGTAGAGTAAGCAAACTTTATTAATTTTTCTATCTTTTATGGTAGATATAACCAATTTTCAACTTTTTTTGATGTACACTAGTACATCAAAAAAAAGTTGAAAATTTAAAGGTTTATTATGTAAATATATTACTATAATATATTGCTTAAATGCAAATATATAGCTGTTTATATCATATATAAATATATGTTTAATATAGGTTTTACGTTGAATTTGTTAAAAATTTAGAAACTTTTAAATTAAAGTGCTTATGCGTTTATTTCAAAGTTTTCATAAAAATATAAATAACGCATAACTATAAACTAAACTTTTGACGCATATCTGACGGTTTTTTTGTCAACTTTGACGCAAATCTATGAGCAAAATAAACATTTAATAATTAGGGTAGATCAAAAATATGTAATAGTTAGGGTGTATCAAAAATATATGGTAGTTAGGGTGTATCAAAAAAAAATTAATTTTATAAAAACTTCCTTGCGTGAGCTCTATATTTGTTCTGTATAAAAAAGATTATTTTTAGAAAAAGATCAACTTTGTGCTCAAAAAAAGCAAAACTATATAAAAATAATATTTGTTATATAAAAGACATGTATATCATTAATTGTTTGGTTTGTTTTTCAAGGTTATTGATGATGTTTAGAATATTGATAGTTATTGGGACTGCTTTGTCTATTGGAATGGAGGGATATAACACACACACACACACACACACACACACACACACACACACACACACACACACGCACAATAATAAATATTGCTTTTAGGTTTTATTTTTTTATAAAAATAAAATCTAAAAAACGATATTTTTTATGAAAATAAAATCTAAAATAATTTTATATGAAAAATTATCATTTTAAAACTTCCAATTATGATACTGTTTTAAACTTATATAATCTAACCTAAAAATAAACTTTATATGAAGTTTAAAACCTTAATCTTAAATCTATGCCTAGCAAATTAGCAACCTCAAATGTCTAAATGGCATCTTTTAAAGTAGTTAAAATGAAACTTTTTTCGTAACTTGAAGATAATTTTAAGTATGTAGAAATTAAAAACTTGTTTGCAGTTGAAAAAATTATTAAAAATTTATTTTGCGCAACCCTAGAAACCTTTTTCTTTAACAGGGGAGGGTGGGAAGTAATATTTAGTTAAATATCATAACAATAAAACTAGTAAAATTATTATATATATATATATATATATATATATATATATATATATATATATATATATATATATATATATATATATATATATATATATATATATATATATATATATATATATATATATATATATATATCGTCGCATGAGAATTATCGTATTTTATATGCTTATTTTCACGTTGTGAGAATTTAACTGTTGTTATTTTATTGTTAAAATATTTTACAACTATAATTCTTAAAAATTTAAATTATTTTAATTTTGCGTCGTTTATCGACATAGCCGACGACACGGGTTTCGAAGTGAAGGGATACAAACGTCAATTTCTAAAAAAGTCCTTTATATCTAGAATTTTCTAAAAAAAAAAGTGTATTTATTTTTAGCGTATCTAGTTTATTTATTTTTAGCTTATCTTTTTCATTATAAAAAATTTTATTAGTCATTTATAAACATTTTACATCGTTCTTGTTTTACAATTTTCATCAATAAAATTTAAATAAAAATTAGCAACGACAGGAGCAGATAGAAGTAGTAGAAGACAGAAGTCTTGTCATCAAGCCCCTATAGTTAGCGTAAAGTATTTTTTACAAATTTCTCATTATATAAATTTACAAATACTCGTTATATGAAATTATTCTTAAATTTAAATAAAACTAAGGATACTTTTTTTCATAGATTTCACGATAAAGAAAATACTCCATTAAAACTTCCTGATCTTTACATTGGCAACTCTAAAATAATTAGAGAGTCATCATTAAAGTTTTTAGGAGTGATACTTGACGAAAACATGACTTAGAGAGGACACATAAAAACAATTGAAAATAAAACTTCAAAAAATATTGGCATACTATACAAAGCTAAGCAAATCTTAAACCAAAACTGCTCCAAAATCTTATATTTCTCCCTCATACATTGTTATATAAATTATGCAAATATTGCATGGTGCAGCTCTAATGTAAGTAAAGTTAAAAAATTGCTTAGTAGACAAAAACACGCTGTCAGGATTATTTCAAATGCAGGTCGATTCGCACATTCTAAAGAACTATTCAAAAATCATCACATACTCAATGTTCTTCAGTTAAATCTTTATCAAATTCTTATATTTATGTACAAACTACATAATAAATTAATTCCTATTATTTTTAATACATTTTTCAATAAAACTAATCACGTGTACCCTACAAGATTTTCAAATTACAATTACGAGCAACCTAAAATACACTATTTGGCGACTAAATTTTCTGTTGCTATCAGAGGTCCTAAATTATGGAACACTTTATTGAATAACCAGCTGAAAAATTGTTCTTCACTTTCTCTATTTAAACAAAAACTCAAACAAAAACTTCTTAACGATGTTAATGAATTAAATTCTTTTTAAGATTCTTTTATCTTTTTTAACAACTATTTTATTAACTAGTCTAACCAACTTAAATTTTCTTTAAATTATCCTATTAACTTATCTTCAGTTTTTAGGTGTGATTGCTTTTTTTTTTTTTTTTTACGATTTTCTTTTGATTATAGATAAGTAACTGATCTTAACATATTTGCATATATTTGTATATAATTTTTAAATGGTACAAAGTAATTTTATGTTTTGTGTTTACATTTTAATGGTTATACACGTTTGCTGATGAAAGCACGTCGGGGTGTAGTGATAAGGCAAATATTGTCTTTTTTTACCCCCGGTCATGTAGATTTTATTTATATAACATGGCATTGTATTCTTTTTTTTTAATGACAAAAAAAAAAAAAAAAAAAACAAGTTGATACATTATCAGATAATGTCATCATTGCCTCGATGACATTATCTGGCAAAGTATTCCAGTTATTGACTACACGGTTGTTAAAAAATTATGTCTGATTTCGCAGTTCCTGACAATCTCACGATGAAATCTGATTCGATGTTGAGCTCTAGCTGCTATGCTGCCAGGCATTACGTGCCAATCAATTAGGTTTAAATTGTTGAGAAGCTTATATTATTGAATAAGATCGCCTCTTTTCCGTCTGTCTTCAAGAGTAGTTAATTTCATGATTTTATATCGAGATGGGTGTGTTTATGTGTGTGTGTAAAACTATAAATTGGTAAAAAAATACTTATCAAACTTTTTCTTCTACTGATAGTTTCTCCTTTAACAGGATCTTTAGACTTCTAAACAAAACACTTATCCTACTTTATCATGAAAAAAACACTTATTTCACTTTTCCTTCTACTAGCAGTTTCTCATTCACTAATTTCATCAGACTTCCTGATGATCGTGTTGAAGAAGAAATTACTATTAGAAGAAATAGTTAGATAAGTGTTTTTTCAGGAAAAAGTTGTGTTTTTTTAAGAAGCCTGATAGTCCTTTTGAATGAGAAATTGCCAGTAGAAGAAAAAGTTAAATAAGTTTGTTTTTTTTTTTTTTTCTAACTTATTACTGCTCTTTACTTTAATTTTTGTAGAATACATTAACATGTTTTAAATAACTCTTTATGACTTGATATTTGAGCTCGATAAAAGAAAAAGAATTTTTGATTGGTGTTGTCAAAAGTGTAAATGGTAAAAAGCTTTATATTTAAACTTTTTTTTTTTGATTTAGATTTTTGACTTTTTTCAACACTAATGATAATGTTTGAACCAGAGCCGTGGCTAAGCTCTTTCCCAAACCCCTATTACTAAGCTCCCCTCAAAATGCTATTTGGAAGTTAAAAAAAATTTTTCTTTGAACAAAAGACATTTATTATTAAAAATAGTAGTAGACATTTATTATTATAAATAGTAGCGTTACAGTAATTATTATTATTTCTTTATTATTGTGTTGATTATTTTTTGTTATTGTTGTAGAAAGTATTGTTCATGTTTTTAAAAATAAAAACGGTTAAAAAACATAAAAATCTGATTCTTTATCTGTAAAAAACTTAAACAAAATAAATTGTTTATTCTTAAAGGTTCTTTATGACATTACTTTATAGAACAATTTCCATTTAAATTTTTTAAACTTCTGGTTTAAAACTTTTGAATAAAATTAAACCATTCAAAGTTTTTTTTTTCTTTAATACTTTATTCAAATATTATATTTTTAAGTTTTTTCTCATTTGACCAAAAAGTATTTATTTTTATCGTTTTTAAAAAGTAATCAAGTGCTCATAAGACGTTGCACTTTTGACCGAAATATTTATTCTTCAAACAAAATGTTATTATTTAAAAATTATGCATGGCATAATTTGCATAATTTAAAAATTATGCATGGCTCGGATTATTATTAAAACTTTCATACATTGTCCTCCAAAGTATAACAATAAACTTCCGTTTTTTATTTTCAATCACTGAGCATAGCAATTTTATGAAAAAAAAGTCTTTAAATCAATATTGTGAAATCAATATCGTGGACCTTATTTTTATTGTGGAATCAATATCGTGGACCTTTATTTTATCGTGGAAATATCGTGGACCTTATTTTTATCTAGGAATCAATATCGTGGACCTTATTTGGGGAAAAAATTTCCTAAGATTGCAACTCCGAAAAAAGTTTTATAGGGAAAACTCGGGTGGCCCCAGATGGCGGGTAAATACGGACTCTTGATGTACAGCTTAAACTAAAGAAGCTATGTGATTTTAAATACTATATAAACATTATTTGAGTGAAAATATATGCAAAATATCAATCATAATATGCCGAAGCGATTGGCTGGGAGTGCAAGATATTGTTTTCCACCACCAGAAGAGCGATGTGCCATCATATTTGATTCATATATTAATATATTTTCATGTAAAGTAATAACTTTTTATTTATTTTTTTATTTTTATTTTTATTTTTTTATTTTTTTTTTTTTCTTTGGCGTTTGATAAAATTTACAATAAGCAAGATTGTACATATATAATATATGGCCGGAGCAAGAAGAAGACGTATATTGTCTTATCGCCAAGCCCCGTTTACATTGTTGCCTTCAGTTTATGTAACAAGTTAAAAATTACAAAATACAACACAATATATTACAAGTAGTAAATCGTATAATAAGATGTATAAATAAACATTTTTTTTTAGTTATATATATGTATATATATATATATATATATATATATATATATATATATATATATATATATATATATATATATATATATATATATATATATATATATATATATATATTATTTATAGATGAGAAATAAATCAAGACAAAAATAAGAGAGTCGCGATGACTTTTTCAGTTTAATTATTTTAGGTACTATTTTTAAAAGAAATTTTTAAAATCGAAGTTTTTTCCTTATAGAAAACGTTTAGATTCTTTTTTGAATTGTTCTAGGGAGAAGTTTAGAAGAGTTTTATTTTTAATAATATTTTTCAAAAAATTTTTCTATATAAATGGTCCATGGTATTGAATTTGAAATGAGCTGAGTTTTTAATAAGATCTTGGAATAACAAACATATCAACTGAAAATTTTGTGGGGTATTTATTAGTAATTTCAGTGAAGTAAGAGTGAAATATATTAGGAGACAAACCATGTTTTGATTTAAACATTAGAAGCATAACTTGGTATATATTAATTTTATTAACATTAAGTGCATTATGTTCGCTTAGAAGAGATTCACCATTAACAGTTTTGTTAACGTTAAATATAATCATGCATGTTTTTGTTTGCTATAGATTTTTTTAAGTTTCCCATAATTAGTACTTCCCCTTCATTATTACATTATTAATTAAACATTTTTATTTACAATAGCTGTTTAAAAAAATTCGTTACTTTAATTCATTGGTTTTAAAACTAGTATTTGTGAATGAGGTATCATCGAGTGGTACCGGATACATGTTTGAGGGTGGTTTCGGACAACTTAATCCGTTTACATATTAAAAATGAGCAACTTTTTTTTATATAAATATTAATGCATTTAATATAATACACAAACCTATAATAATTATTCCAATAAAAAAACCTTTCGAAAAAAGTATTATTATAGTACTTATTTTCATTAGTAAAAAGCTAATGTTTAAATTTCTAAATTATGACATTTTCATTCCCACTCCTTAAATATTAGAGGCAACTTTTAAAAGGTGATTTTCTACTTTAAATGAGTTAAGAACAGTCCAATGCTAAATAGTTATATATTATATTTGTGTCACACTGGTAAAAAAGAGGTAGAACCATAGTTAAACTACCCTCCAATTTTGAAACATTTTTCTAACATTTTTTCTTTTATATTTTATTAATTATTAAGACACGCAGTAATAATTTTTTTTTTCTAATTTGATAGATAAATGTTTATACTTTTAAAATAGTCTTTTAACACTTTGTTTTCTGTTAATACGTGTGTACAATCAACTTTTTTTTTCTGTTAGTACGTGTGTACAATCTATTACTGTTAAATACAATCTATGTACAATCTATTACTGAAAAAATACATATAAAATATACATATAAATTATTTTAAAATATACATATAAATTATTTTAAAATATACATATAAATTATTTTAAAATATACATATAATTTAATTTAAAATATACATATAAATTTTTTTTAAATATATATAAATTGTGGTTTTTGTGAATTATTGTAAATCTTTTATCGTTAATTTTTCTTTCTTTACTTAAATTTTACTTTTTTACAAACTGTTGTATATTTTACTTTCATAATTTTCAACAAATAAGTTGTATAGTATACGTTTATACTAGGGTTCTTGTAAATACCTAAATTTTTTTTTTTTTTTAATTTTCTTTCAATTTTTCATCTCTTTTTGATAAATACTCTTAACGTTAAATATTGTTCTTGAAGTATTTCTTAAATTTTTTATTATTTATTTTCAATTTATAGTTTTCAATAAATAATTTGTAAAGTATAAATATACTATAAGGTTATTGTAAATGCATGCAATTTGGGCCAGTGATAAGACAAAATAATGTACCGTAATTGCCCACGCAGTGTTTTATTTATATAATTTTAAATTGTAAATGTTATTAAACGACAAAATAAACAAAGAAACAAAACAATCAAAGTTTTAATAGTGCATATAAGGAAAAGATTTGTAAATAATACCTAAAAATGAATAAATTAGTTGCTTTGCATGTATTTGTATTTTAATGTAAAAAATTTGTTACTCCCAAATCATAAGCAATATTTCTTTATAATAAATTCAATTCTTTATAAGATAAGCTAGAGTCTTTACTTTAGTTGCTTATATTTTTGAGGACAGTGTATAAATTAAAGACCAACCTTATGTCAATAAATTAAAGACCAACCGTACGTCAATAAATGATTATATAATCATTTTGTAAACTATTAAAGTTGTTGACAATGTGATTAACTTGGGAAAATTCGCGTACTAATTGTTCATTTTGTATTTAAGACTATCCCATCTTTTTAAGACTATCACATCTTTTTTAGCCTACCCCATTTTTTTAAGACTATCCCATCTTTTTAAGGAAGTATTAACTAATGATGCTAATATCTTTTTATTTAATTCTAT
Source organism: Hydra vulgaris (assembly GCF_022113875.1). Classification (NCBI taxonomy): domain Eukaryota; kingdom Metazoa; phylum Cnidaria; class Hydrozoa; order Anthoathecata; family Hydridae; genus Hydra; species Hydra vulgaris. The sequence continues at coordinate 5,262,570 of NC_061163.1, read as the reverse complement.
ATTAAGTCTGGGAGGACGTTGCCGTGGTTAGTTAAAATGAAAAAAGATTTTTTGGTGGTAAAATTTTGTTTCTTATCAGTTCTTTTTTTTGTCTTCATCTATTGATTTGCAATACTAAAAAAAGATCTTTTTGCAGTTTAAGAAAATAATATTTGTTTTGAACGAACCTAATCGGCTAAACATTCTTGCATTATTGATCCAAACAGATTTAAAATTTGAACGATAAGACCAAATATATGTCACTTTTGATTTATTTTGTAGTGTTGAATTAAATTAGAACGTTTATATTTATCAATTTACACTAACCTATCATTAAGCAAGTTACAAATAAAATTGGATTAATGCAACCCAAGTTTCTCTTTGATTATTGAAACTTAATCTTGTTTATAAATCGTTTGCTCCAATTTACTTACCTTGTCTAAGTTAAGATAATTTCGTCTCTTCGTTATTTTAGTAAGGACTAACTGTGCAAACATAAACTTCAATCAGCAATCTTTATTTTTTAATACTAAATTATGTTTACTTTTTTTATGCTAAGCTATATTTATAAAAAGAAATATTTAATGTCTAAAATTACTTGTGATTTGTGAATATTTTTACTATTTAGAGTTTAATATTTGTTCTAAAATAAAAATGTGTTGTTATCGCTACAATTTCATTTTTCATTTTAATCGACGTTTTAAATGACGGTAGGTATTTCTTTATTGTCAGGCTTTATTCTTTTAAAAAGAAAAGCATAATTACAGTAGGTAGTTGTTGTGCCGACGTGGGATCTGGGAGCTATTCACGGCAAGCAATAATAATTTAAAAAAATTTTCTTACTACAAAGTATTAGATAGAGTTAAATAAACTAGTAAAGCGTATCAGACAGAAATAGTATTAATGTAAAAAATGTCGAATAAATATTCCTAAAATTTTATCTGGTAAATGAAGTGTGTGTAGAGAAGATAAGGAGGGGGGGCTGACGGAAAATTATATTTTCAGAGTTTTATGGGCGTTTTTTTTTTTTTAACAAAATACTTAATTATTCTGCGTCGACGCAAAATATTTGTATTTAAGTATTTAAATTATTTGTATTAAAGTATTTAAAAATATAAATATAATTAAACTTTTAAATTTAATAAAATTTGATAACTTTTAATAAAACTAAAAAATTAATTTTGTTTGCTCATTGTATTTAATGCCAAAACATAATCTTTTTTTTCGTTTAGGTTGTAAATTGATATTGCAAGAAGATATTTATCTAAATATAAAGGAATCAATGGTTTTTTTAAAGTCACTTTTAAAAACTCGCTTCGTTTACTTTTCTAAACTGCTGCTATTTTCTACACAATTAGCATAATTGAGTTTAAATTCATTTCAATAACACAACAGTAATCGTTGTACTGCATTTACTTGTTACTTACTCCAGCTGCTTGTTTTGATTTTATTCAAATGCTGTCGTATTAAAACCTAAACCAAAATGCTGAACACTTCCGACATTATGTCGACAAATATATCTTCAATAAAAAATATAACTTCAGTAACTCATTTATCTTATGTTTTGGTCATCAGTTGTCCTGCCTGTATATTTTTACATATTGTTGGACTTTACATGATTACCCAGAATAAAATCTTTGGAATGCATAAAATTGATCGACTTATTATAATAAATTTATCTGTTGCTGAAATATTTTTAAGTGGCATTTTTCTTTTATTTGCAATATTGAACTTTGCTGAAAAAGAAATAGAAATATGGATTCGAGTATTAATAAAATTTTTTATATTTGCTTATTATATAACAATTTTCCTTTTGACTTTAAATCGATTTTTTATACTTTATTTAGATGTTAAGTACGAATCAGTGATTACAAAAAAAAAAGCAAAAATTATTTTATTTTTTTCTTGGATATGCAGTTTAGCGTTTGCTTATTTTACTTTGAAACCGAGTAAAAATATAGCTTATGTTCATCTTTCACTTGATGTGGGTGTGTCAACATTATATATATTTGTTTACGCCTATGTAATAAACTTATCGTATAAAATGTCAAAAAAAAAATCACTTTTACAGAAACGAAAGTCGCTACTTCAGACATTAGTATTACCAGCTTTATATGTTTCAACCTACATACTTTTTACTGCGATACCTCATTTTATATATGCACCTTATTATATATTAGACAAAACTATAAATAAACATCTTGAGCTAGTTTTGGATATTTTTTCTTCGTTATCTTATTGGAATGATGCTGTTATATACATTTACACAAAAAAAATTAAAAGGTTTTTAACTCAAAAAAGGTATAAATATCAATGTAAAGAAATGCTTAAATTGAGACGGAAACAAGTTGATAATTCAGAGAGGATAGATACGGAGACGTCACGTAGAGAAACTTCTGAGGCAATTTTTTTCTTTTAAAAAGACAAACGTTTTGATACATATTACAAATTTGTATTGATTAAAAAATTTTATGAAAATATTTTACTTACTTTTAAAAAAATGTATTAGAAAATATTATAAAGGTATTATTCTAATATTTAAAAAATATATTTTTTCAATGATACCGAAAGTAAGCAATACTTCTATAAAGTTCTATAAATTAGAAAGAACTGTGAACTCCTTGAAAATGTTATAGGTAGTAAATAACCTGATTTTACCTAGATAGTTACCTTATTTTATAGTTATTTTACCTAGTCACCTGATTTTACCAGATAGTTATTTGTACAAACCTTTCTTTATTTTATTTTCTTTACTATATTTTAAATTTCAACAAAATAACCTTGGGTTTTCATTCATACTGGGTCGCGCCTTGAAAACGCGGCATAAATTAAACCACTTTAATTTTTCTCGCGCTTTTTGACTTTTCATATTATACTATACTACGCTATTTCCAACATTACAGCGGGCCTGAATGGGTCTCACAGTGTTCTTACCGCGGTGTTGCCGGCGGTACCATTTTCAAAACTTCACTCTGAAGCATATTTATTGATTATAACTTAATTTTACAACTTCTTGAACACACTTTGTATTGCAATGCTTGTTCCCATTTTTATGTTTGGAAATAATAAAAAAAAACTACATTATAATAAATACAATAAAATATATATATATATATATATATATATATATATATATATATATATATATATATATATATATATATATATATATATATATATACATATATGTATATATATATATATATATATATATATATATATATATATATATATATATATATATATATATATATATATATATATATATACATATATATATATATATACATATATATATATATATATAGTTTTTTTTTTTTTCGTTTCATTTTTGTCGTTGTTTACAAAGATAAACAGACAAGGCTTTTGAAAGAAGATCATATTGATCTTATCATCAGAACCTTTTACAAGTTTTTTAAAATCAATACATTAACAAAACTAAAAAATTACAATAAATCGTGATATAATTGGAAATATAAATCAAACCACTAATGTTATATATAATAAAAAGTCTGATCATATCATCAGATCTTATAAAAACGTAAATATATAAATACATATATATACATAGTAAATACAGTAATACATCTCTTTTTTTAAAAGGCAATAGAAAATACAACAGTCTTACATTTATAAAGACAAATACGTGAGTGTTATAAAAAGTATTTAAATATATCATCAATAGATAAAATAAAATTTTTAAGTTTTCTTTTAAAGATCGGAAATGTATTGGATATATCAAAATTAGGTATAACAATTTTATTCCAAAAATAGGGTGCTCGAAATGTAATGCAAAATTTGTTAAATTTTGTTCTGCAAATAGGTTCATGTACAAAATTTTTATTTCTAAGTAAATATTTATTAATTGGGTTTAGAGAAAAAAGGTTTTTAAAGATAGGTAAAGTTAAATCGTTTTTCCACATGTAAATAAAGCATAAAATGTTATAAACATTGAGCTCGTAAATATTAAGTATTTTCATCTCCATAAATAATGGTTTGGAATGAGTAAAACGATATATATATATAAATCTGGAAAATTTTTTTTTTTAAAAAAAAAATTTTCCAGATTTTTTTTAAACTTGAAAATATTTTTGTGTTACTAATAAGCATGGAACAGATGTTAATTTTAATACCTTTAAAAAAACAAAGCTTTTTATTCAACAGCTGAGAAGCATGACGTCATGATAATTATACAAAAATATATACATTTTATAAAAGCTGAATGTTTAAGCTATAAAATGGTATATAATAATGTAATTTTTCAAAATGTGATTTTTTTACTTTGGTCCACCACCTGGCTCATTGTGAGTTGGCTTTTTAATTCTAACTTGAAAACGGATGGTTGTCAAGTATAGAGTAAGTCAGTGATAAGTTAAAGTTAAGTAAAATTAAAAGTAAAAATAATCGATTTCGTTAATGTGAATGAAAACTGAAATTAGAAATTATTTGAAGAACGAAAACTGAAATAGAAATGAATATTAACATCGGAAACGAAAATAGAGTTAAAATTTTTTATTTTTACTGAACGAAAATTATTTCGTTGACGTAAGAGTTGCGTCAAAGAAATATATATTCTTTTGTTACAAAAAATATTGTGTCAGATAGTTAGACCTACAAAAACTTTGACCTGCTAATTTGTTCTATGATAAGAACATCAATTTGTTTATAAATTTAACAATCAATAAGTTTTCCAAGCATTCATCGAACCTTAAACCTTACGATTTTGAAGACAGCGCTTTAAAATTAAAAATCAAAGACGTCATAATCTACAATTTACAAAATTTCAAAATTAGGTTGAGTAGGCCACCAAAAATATATATATATTTAAAGATACTAAAGATAAAAAAATTAAAAAATGTTAAATGTCAAGATTGTTGGCTTGCAGGAAAAGTGAAAGTTATGTATGGAATTTTTTTATTCAAGTTAAAAAAACTGACACATCAACATGCTTAGTTCAGGACAATAATAATTAGGAATCGAGTAGCATAACAAAATTACAGTGAAAAAAAAAAAATGCGAAAAAACAAAAAGCGTAAAATTGATAAAAGTGCAATTAGTAATTCTACATCTTTCATAAATTGTAGAAAAATAAAGATCCAGACAATAGGAGAGTGCTCTGAATAATCGAATAACCAAGTAGCTAACGTAATCGAGTGAACATCGAATACGATCAATATCAGCTACCCACTTGCATTACTAGATTAGCCGTCATTTTGAAAGATGATAAGTTTGACCCAAAATTAAAATTGCCGGGTAATTAACACCAATATTTGTAAAATATAGTGTTTTAAATTCAATAATGCTTAACAATTTTCAAATGTTATAAACTAGTCTATAAAAATGTATAAAATTTTCCAGTGTGTAGAATTTATAAATAGTGTTTTCCAGTGTACAGAATTTGCCGAGTTTGTGATACTTTAGGCTAAGCGGATATTATTTTTTATATAGGACAGTGGATCGCCTAAAACAAATATACTATTATCCGTGTGTCAAAAGGATGAAATAACTTTTGAAACCCAAAATAAAAGAAATAATGCGAAACAACTTTGAACACTGGTGAATGAAGTTCTAACAAAAATATTATTATTTATGTTATTAGTGCATACAAACTATTTTTGGGTTTTTAAAATTCACAAATTTGCTATCTTATTTAAACTAAGAAAATAAAAGTAGCCATAAAATGAAAGAAGTTCTTTAGTCATTCTCATTAAAAAAGAGGACAGGATATATAGTAAATGCTATATCCTGTGTTTTTATTCATATCACAAAAGCATGGGAAACGAAACATGGGTAAAAAAGATGACAATTATCAGTTATTATAATTGTTAATTTCAATTTTTTAATTTCATTTTTTTTCAATAATTTAACTTCTATAATTTAATTTCAAATGGTTTTCTTAAATTTAGGAGTTGACACATTCAGAGCAAGTGAATGGGTTTGGCTTTAAAATATTTTTTCACTTTAAAACTCTTTGCAGTACAAACGGATATACTTCAAACCGATGCTCAATTCCTTTCACAGGTTTTACCATCTATACTCAACTTGGAATGCCACTTGCAAGATCATCCTACGAACAAGACTATGACAGTAAACTTTCTTGAAGATCTAAGTTAAAGGTTTAAATCAATTTTGCAACCTGACTTTTTTTTTTTTTTTTTTTTTTTTTTCAAGTTGATTAAGGTGCCCCAAGAAGTCCTTACGGTCTTATCACAAAACACCGCGAAGAGCATTTAATAGGAAGTTCACGCCTCCTTCCCAACCAATGTCGCAAAGCTTGCCCAGAGGTAGGGTTTGAACCACGGATCTTACATTTCTGAGGCAAGTGCGCTACCACTGCGCCACGGCTGCTCCATGCGCCACGGCTGCTCCATTGGCTACAATTTGTCCACAATTGGCTACAATTAATCCACTTTCATCTACTGCATGTTTGCTAGATCCAACCGTTGCTGTCTTTATTTTTATGCCGGAAACGGGCACTTTAATTCATGCAGCAAAGATGTATATTACAAGTGTTTGTGGAGATGAGCCAAACTTACAAACAGCTGCCGAGTCAATTGGATCTGAATGTGAATCTGCAGCCATGAAGTACTTTAAATTCTTGTCAAATAAAATCCTTTCAAATCATTCATTTTCCATGTAATTCTCCGCAGGGAATTACTTATTCCGCAAGTGCTAATCATTGTTCTGAACGATTTTTACAAATTATTGTCCAAAGATAATTGTTTGTGTAACAATCATTTCAGATTGAACCTGAAATTTACATTGTAGTTGCTTTGCCAAAATTGATAATATCTATGTTAACTTATTTTTGATTGCCTTTAAAACTTTCTCAGTGAATAGTAATATTTAGAATATTAATTGAAAAATGGACTGCTACTTGAAAAACGGTGCTTTGGCTCTGCGTTAAATAATAAAAACCTGTATCAAAAGTTCACTTTTATGAAAACACAATGAATTAGCTAAAAGATCAACAAAGAAAATAAACAAAAGTACTTAAAGTTTTTTACTATCTCATTTTCTTATTTGGATAGTTATTGGTAAGAAGGAATTTAGAATTAACTCATTTTTTTTTGTATTTGTTTTTATGTCTTTTTTTGTGTGTGTTTATCACAGGTTATTCCGAAGATATCGGATGGAAGGGGTCTAAAAGATTTGGACATCTTAATTATGATTATTTAAAAGAAATAAAAGCACCAACTACACAATCAGTTTCCATAACATTGTCAAAAATGATATTTACAGGAATCAAAATAAATCATCCTATTGGCACTGTAATGTGACATTCCCATTTAAACAAAGTTCAAAACCACAACAAATGCACTCATCTACCAGAACAAAATCAAAATTTTGATAAATTTTTACAGGTCTTTATAATTTTCAGAAGAGATCGTTATTTATGAGATTGTTTTAAATTTAAATATTGAATTCGGTACGACGTTTTCTCAATATTTGAATGTGAGCCCTGTACTAATTCTATAAATAAAACACTAGTACGCATGCTTGGCGAATATACTAAGAAATAGCTAAAATACAGACTGTATATTGCATGATGTTAGTGACGAAAAAGAGAAAACAACTCCGATTAAATTAGTTCAATATATTAACTGTTACAAAGACATCAATTCTTTGACCCACCTAGCATTGCGCTAGATCAAAACGCAAAAACGTTAGAACGTTTGTTTTAAAAAAAAGTAACGCAAAACTGTCAGGATTACAAATTAATGGTGGTATTGCATTGTTATGAGGGAAAGCTCTAAAGATTGTTAGTGCGTATCATTTAGTACAGTATTTTGCAGAACATATGAGATTAGGAGACATTTTGATATTGGTAAAGAAGTTAATATATTATGTAGTTCAACAAAAAAACTTTTAATAAACAAAACAAATCTATAAAAAAACCAAGTGCAAGAGTAGAT
>NC_061163.1:5224675-5249675 GCF_022113875.1 Hydra vulgaris | reverse complement strand
TGCAACACCTTTGGTCACCCATATTTTGTATTTGTTAGTATAAGGTGTGGTCGTTGATGGGACGTGTAATGAGATTGCTTCGTTGAATTTGTTAATAAATATTTGATATTTTTCGGAAATGATCAAGCCGTCGAAAGCCGAATGCCAGTCGAATGTTTCGATATGCGTAGAGATTAAGTTGTAGTCGGCTTTGTTCCAGATCAGACGCTTCTTGTAGACGTTAGAGGAGTCAGTTGTTTTGAGTTCTTTAGTTTTTAAATCGATGAGAGCTATACTTCCCTCAATTAGGCAGTGTGCCTGACCTTTGGCTGTGCGGCCGAGAGGACTAGCTTCTTTTATGTTCATTATTTGGTCTGGTTTGTTAGTAAGGATCAAGTCAAGAGTATTTTTTGGAGGTTCCTCGCGAGTAATGCGATATGTTGGAAAAGTTATTAGCTGGATCAAATGATTTTCTTCAAGACAGTCTTGAAATTTGTTATCTGTTGGCCAATCGTTTTGTACGTATGTAACAGTCGCGATGCCACCTCCTACGTCAATATTTGAATACACAGTGTTACGGAAGTTGAATTTGCCGTACGCAAATAAGGTTGAGCAGCCGATTGAGTTGCATTTGTCAGAGGCAGTACTTATTGAGCTTATTATTTCATCGAGCGTTAAAATTGTCTCAATTATTTCATCGAGCGTATAAAATGTCCTCACGACCTAAACGTTAGGTCGTTCAGGTCGTGAGGACGGTAGAGACAGCCTATTAAAATTCATTCGTCGTGAAATTTTAATTTGATCCAGACTTACTCAATGGTGGTGCGGTTGAGTTGGTCAATTTTGGTGTAAGAACAATTGAGGCTTTCCTTTGTGTAGATGGCTACTCCTCCTTTTCTAATTCTATTTTTTTTAAACAGTTGGTACCCATCTATTTTTGTGTCGGAGTTGTCGGTAAACCAAGTTTCGGCAATCAAAATTATGTGTGGTCGAAGTAAAGTGTCTATTGAGATAATTTTGGCTCTTAGTTCGTCAATTTTATGGTCATTAAGTGAGCAAGGGTTATTGGCCCAGTAGATGAGTTGTTCTGGTTTCTTTGCTTTTGGTTGTGTTGGTTGTAGTAATTTTGGTTTTTGGCTTATCGGAAGAGATTTTTGGCTTATTATAATCGCTGTACGTTGTCTATTGTGGTTGTTTGATGTTGAGTTCGTCAGCCATTTATTATTTGTTGAATTTGGTACAGGAGTGTATTGACCGCAATAAGACCGCAAGAACTTCTTTAAACACCTACAATATAATTATAAGTAAAAAACAAATAAGAAAAAAAAAAAAGCGTGATGAACTTACTGATGGAGAAGCAAGTTGTTGAAGAAAAAGATTAGACCAGTGATTTTACTAATTTACTCTCTGTTCTTTAAGACAATTTAACACTTTATTTGTAGAATACACCAACATAACTTATATGTTTAACTTAAAAAAAAAACTGTTCCTGTTTCCTTATGATATTTAACAAAAGAAAAATCTTTTTCTAAGTTTTATAAATAATTTGCTCACCTAGTTATTTAATGAAAAAAATTATTGGTAAAGAAGAAAAAAAAGTAAAAAGTAGGATGAATTAGGGTAATATGAGCACCTTAAGCGAAAATTGGAATACTTTCAAAAATAATTATGCTGGATCCAATTATTTTGTGAATAAACTTTTAAGGATCTTTACTCATGATCCACTTTTTTTAAAAATATTTTCTTAAAAACACAGCGGTTTTAAAAAAGTTGCGAAAGCGCTCATATAACTCAGACCACTTGGTAATATGAGCATTTTATAATAGGTAATATGACCAGGTAATATGAGCACTTTATAATAGGTAATATGACCAGGTAATATGAGCACTTTATAATAGGTAATATGACCAGGTAACATGAGCACTTTAAATTAGCTCGAAAAAATAAAATTTAAGTAAAAAAAACACTAATCTCACAATTAGAACTAATTTTTGGAATATAATGATTCTTTAATAGTAAAACTTATCAATAAAAAATCAAATTTTGAATCACTCTGTTGAAACAATAATGCTATGTTTACTGGAAAAAAAAACTTAGTTAGTTCTTTTTTTTTTTATTAATTTATTAATTCTATTTATTTTATTAATTCAAACCTTTGAACCATAAAAATTCAGATTTTTTGAATTTAAATTACAGTTAAAATATTAAAGTTTTTTACTATGATATTGTTCGAAAAGCAGTTAAAACTATTTTAGGACTATAAAAAAGCAATTAAAATTATTTAAGGACTTTAAACTAGGTATTTCAATGAAAAACACTGATCCCAGAGGCAAATCTAGGATTTTATATAGGTAAAGTTAAAATTTGTAAAATTACGTTATAATCGCAACTATAGCAGCCGTGGCGCAGTGGTTAGAGTTCTGGCTCAGAACCCAGGGGTCCGAGGTTCTTTAAAAGACATTTTGTCAAATACTCTCTCGCGGTGCTCTGTAATAAGACCGTAAGGACTTCTGGGAGCACCTAAAATAACTACTAAAAAAAAAAAACTATTTAAAAAATCTTGTTTTATAAAAGAATTATCGATGAAACATCTACTCAAAAATTTAAGGACTTGCTATCGGCAACAAATTGGCAAAAAGTCTACCAAGAATGTAACTCAGGAAACACACACTCTGCGTATATTAAATTTATTAATTTATTTATGCTAGAATATAATAAGACTTTTCGAATTCAAGAAAAAGAAATTAAAGCGAAATATTTAAACTGTCCTTGGATAACAAAAGAAATCCTCAAAACAAAAACAAAAACTTTACATAAAATATTTAAAAAATAGAAGCGAAGCGAACTTATTTCTCCACAAGCAATACAAAAACTTATTTGAAAAAAATAAAAAAAACATAATATATTATATTACTCCAACCAAATGCAAAAATTTAATAGAGACTTAAAAAAGACATCGGACATTATAAAGGAAATAATTGGTAAAGGTATAGCTAATTCTAATAATATGCCTTCTAGAGTAATAATTAATCAAATGGAATCAAACAATAAGCGTGATATTTCTAATGAATTCAACAGCTACTTTGCCAATATTGGTGTTGATCTTGCATCAAAAATTCAATGCCCAAACAATTCATTTAAAAATTACTTTACAGGCACACACTGCTCCTTAAATTTCAATGAACTAAACCAAGACGAACTTGAGATAGCTAAGAAAGTCAAGTCCCCAGGAATCGATGATATCTCTTGCAAAGTAGTGATAGATGTTTTTGAAGAAATACGTAATCCTATTTACCAAACATTTAACTCATCAGTTACAACAGGTATTGTACCTGATTTGCTTAAAATCTCAAAAATTATACAAATCTATAAATCAGGAGAAGCCAACTCTTTAAACAATTATAGACCTATTTCAATCCTTTCGGTATTCGCAAAACTTCTTGAGCGAGTTATCTACAATAAATTAAATGAATATTTAAAAACTAATAAAATTATCAATAAAGGTCAATACGGTTTCCAAAAGCGACACGCAACAGAGCATGCAATCCTTGATTTCTCAAATAGGATTAGTAAATCATTTAAACAAAAAAAATTCAGGTTAGGAATTTTTATTGATTTGTCAAAGGCGTTTGACACCGTCAACCATGAGATTTTACTGACAAAAATAGAAAGTAATGGCGTTAAAAATAAAGCTTTAACTTGGTTTAAAAACTACCTTAATGACAGACACCAGTGTGTTATTATAGATAAAAAAAAGCAACTCGAATTTACTGAAAACAACATGTGGTGTACCCCAAGGGTATATTCTTGCTCCTCTTTTGTTTCTTATTTACATAAACGATCTCCCGAATGCCTCTAATATTTTCAAAACTATAATTTTTGCCGATGAAACAAACTTATTTTACTCATCAAAGACTATTGAAGACTTATTTAAAAAAACAAATAATGAACTAAAAAAAATTAATATATGGTTTAAATCAAACAAACTATCACTCAATAAAACTAAATATATTCTATTCTAAACTAAATATATTCTATTCCACTCTACTCAACAAATTAAAAAGCTTCCACTTAACCTACCAACAATTAATATAGAAAATACAATAATCGAAAGAGCTCAAAATACAAAGTTTTTAGGTGTTCTTATTGATGAACACATCTCTTGGAAGTCCCACATCAACTATATAAATACAAAAATATCAAAGAACATAGGTTTACTTTATAAAGCAAGATCTTTCTTGACACAAAAAAGTCAAATTCTTGTTTATTTTTCATTCATACATAGCAATCTTATGTATGCCAATATAGCATGGGGCAATACCCACATAACTAAATTAAAACCGCTTTATCTGCGTCAAAAGCACGCTTCAAGACTAGTGTTCAACAAAAATAAACTTACTCATGCTCAAACCCTACTGAAGCAAATGAACGCTTTAAATATTTTTCAAATTGATATTTATCAAAATATACTTTTCATGTTTAAATATAAACTAAGTCTGGTTCCAGAACATTTTACAGCACACTTTTTTGAAAACAACGTAAACAAATACAATACAAGAGCAACGGGAAACTTTAAGATACCCTTTGAAAAAATTAAACTCTCAAAGTTTTCAATAAAACATCGTGGTCCCTATTTATTTAACAAAATAATTCCTAGAAACGAATCGCTAATAAATTTAAACAACGAACAGTCCCTAAAAACAAAGTTAAAATCTACAATAATCAAGTTAAACAACTACAAGGAGTTTTTTTAAACTCCAATTTAAAATTTAAAAAATAAAAATAATATAAAACAACCCTAATAAAACAAAAAACTTTTCTAAGGAATCAATAAAAATAATACTAAAAGGAGATAGTAACATTAATAATTTTAAGGCATGTATGTATCACATACATATTTGCCACGTATGCAACTGATTTTTATGTGTATTACACGTCTAGAAGGTACTCGATGACAAGACTGACCCCAGTCTTCTGCGAACTTCCTATAACTACAAACAACTAATTATTTTCTTCAATCTTATACAAATCTTGTTTTTATCATACTTTTATATATATATATATATATATATATATATATATATATATATATATATATATATATATATATATATATATATATATATATATATATATATATATATATATATATATTATTTTAATTGAAAGAATATAGGTTTATTTCTTGGGTAATTTTTACGTTCACGTTATTCTATTGTGTACTTTGTATTTATTTTTATCATGTCTCAAAGTTGAATGTAACAAGATTTTAGATTTATCCCTTATTTATTTTGGACTTTATGTTTACGATATTTATATTTGTATATCTTTATTCGCCAATCGATGATTGGTCAATTGTAAATACTTTGAAAAAAAAAAAAAAAAAATTATTGGTTGAATAGCTTATGCGGTGCATAAAAATATATCTACACTTTTTGTACGCGTATCTTTCTCATTTACTTTCAATGGTTTTAATAAAATAGTTAATGGTAAAATATTAAAACTGTTTTGCCTATTCTGTTCGTAAATTAGACATAAAATGTCTAACTTACTTAACGAAGTGCACATGTAAGTTGTAACGCTGTCTAAGGTTAGCTCTCTATTTCTAAATTCTTTTCTATTGTTAATAGGCGTCAATCTAAAAGTATTGTTATTGTTGACAAAAAAAAGCACATTTCTGAATTCTTTCCTTTATATTTTTGTTACTAATTGCATAACTGCAATCATTATTGTAGTAACATTATAATAATATCGTGAGATATTCAAAAATATCATGATATTATTATATTGTGTTATTTTTAAAAATATTTACTTATTTAATTTTTTTATGAATAAAAACCAGTCATCTTATTCTATCAGCATGTATGGGGTACCATGAAACAGTTTTAGTGGGGCACCATGAAACTAAACAAATGTAACGTTTTGTAAATTACTCAATTGTCAAGCATACTATAATTAATTCTCGGCGAGAAGTATTGACTTCTATACTTGAATGTTTTACCTAACTTGGTAACAAAAGTTTATGTAGTAAAAATAAATATTATGTTATTCAGTTTTTGTGCATGCAGTATGATGATGTGCTTATAGAGTAATAAAATTTGTCTCATAAACATAAGTTACACAAGTTTATATAAACATAAGTTTGCTTTATTATATCAAGGTATTTGTGAACACTTTTTTATTGAAGAACTAACATTCATTTATTTTATGTTTTTACACTAATTTCTATTAATATATAAAATCTATTGGTGTAAATAAAGCTCAGCGTGGTATCAAATCATGATATGACCATGAATTGAATTTTTATACACTGTAAAGCCTCGTTGTTATTGAAAAACTAGTAAAGGAATCTTCTTAAATAGTTCAATGGAGGTAGCTGTATATTTAGTTTTAACAGGAGGATGTTCATTTAACATTTAACAGGAGGGTGTTCATTAAGTGCAGAAAAAATGAATCTTAATTACAGAACCCTTTACAGGTAATTTATGCTGTATTCTGCATCAATAAATATTTGTTCTGCTTAGTAAATGAAACTTGTATAAGTTTGTGACTAAAAGGAAATTCTAAAAGCGTGTTTTTATGTATGCAGATATTTTGAAAAGACAAAAAGAATAAAAAGAGAAAACATTACTATGAAACTCAATTTTTCTTCAAGAAGAGTATTTACTAAAGAGCAAGGAAATCTTTTGAAGCAGTATATTGTAACCTGCTTTCAAATGTATTATGGATACATATTGTAAATTTAAGATCTATAAGCAACATATGCTTAATAATGCACCATTTTTTATCTCTTGGTCTTGCAAATCCAACTGGATGGATGAATATAGAGTTATTTGTAGAAGTAGTTCAACATTTTATATCAAAAACATTATCACCCAAAAAAAACCTATTATAATCTATAAAATCTCTTAATCTCATTAAATGTAACGGTGTTACTATTTTACTATACCACCACATAGTAGTCAAAAAGTAAAGCCCTTAGATGTTTCTTTATTTACTCCATGTAATATTTATTATAATGACACAGTAATATCTTAGCTTCTAAATCATCCTGGAGTGCCACTGTGAGTGTTCTAAATCATCCCTGGAAAATCACTATATACGAAATTGCATTTTTTGTTAACATCGCATATATAAAAAATTTTACTATCGCAAACATTCGAAATAGATTTATAAAAAGTGGAATATTTCCTTTTGACAAGAATGTATTTTTAGAGGGAGATTTTTTATGTAGTGTTGTTACTAATAGAAACAATCCAAATACATATCAATCAAACACTAGTAAAACTCTAAATACCAATAATTTGTTACTTTCACCAGAAAAGCTTTAAAAACCTTTTGTCAGTTACGAGCCAAGTACAAGTCAAACCAATGATTCTCAAGTTGTTAACTTTGTAAGTCTTCTCAGTTTAAAGGATTTCCAAAGGTGAGAAAGCTAGCAGTATAATAACAACAGGTACACCAACAAAAACTCGATCTTATTATTAAAAAAATTGTTTCCGAAAGTAATTTATTAAGAGTTGAACATGATTCCTATTCTTAAATTTAAAAATTTATAATGAGTCTTTAGAATAAGTTGTTGTTGTTTTTTTGTATAAACTTTTTGTGTTGTTTTCCTACGTTTTATAATTTTTTTATTATTCTGTTTCATAGTGCCCCATAGACTATATCAAGGTATCCCATCCCAGCAAACATGTTCTATTGGGGCCTATATGGGTTTGTCCTATGTGGGTTTTATATATGGGCCCAAAATGGGCCCCATGTGGGCTAGCCCTTGAATACAAAGAATATATTTTGTATTCAAGGGTTAGCCTACATGGGGCTCATTTAGAGCCTATATGTGTAGTTAATAAAATATTAAATTTCATCTTATTTTCTAAATTTAGATGCCATCTGATTGCGCGATAGTGAGGCATTATGAAGCGTGAAAAATCAGTAAAAAAGTTTATTGCTTAAGTCAACTTAGCCACATGTTTATTTAAAGACTTGGTCCATGAATAAAAAATAATCTTTTTCGAAAAATATTTCATTTAAAGTCTAAACATTTCAAAAATTCCGTAATAGTGCTATTAATGTCATGTATAATGTAATCAAAGTATAATCATATAATCAAATAATATAATCAAAAATACTGTTCTGGCTAACTGTTCGTTTGTTCCGGCTAACTGTTCGTTTGTTCCGGCTGACTGGTTTTTGTTTTATAACTATGATCTTCTATATAATTGTAATATGTATTTTAAATTGTCTAGCATATGTATTATGTGATTGTAGGGCACATTGTCAGAGTCCTTCATATTTTATGGACCTACGTGTCCTTTAGAACACGTATCATTGTTCTAATAAATTTTAATCTAATCTAATGTATTAGTGGTAGTAAAAGAGTTTGTATTTGAAAATTATTTCTTTAAACATTAAAGAGAACTTAAACAATAAAATTACTAAGTCAGTTTTAAAAGACTGAAGTTTTTTTTTTTTTTTGTATAAAACGTTTTTGAAAGTTTTACGCTATTTGAGTTTTTATAAACCCACAAGCAAAAATGATATTCTGTTACAATTCTATAAAGTCATTTCTTATAATATTGTAACTACATTTATAACTTCACATTGACTACGTATTTATGTATTTATTAAAAAATTAGTAAGTATTAAAAAAAATATATATATATGTATTTATACTCATTTATGACTGCATTACGTGCGTAAGCTAAAGTTTATAACATTCTGCAAGGAACTCTCCTTTAAAATGTAAAGCTTGGAAATCAAGTTCCAAAAAAGCATGGTGGACAAACCAGACTTGACAGTTCTACAGAAAATTTAATTGTTCAAACACTTACTTATGTGAAAGATTGGAGGTACCTCTTATTCTCTTGAAATTAGACTTTTAGTTAAATGTTATTGTGATAAAAAGAAAACAACAGACTTTATATTTAAAAATAATATGCCTCGTGTAGATTTTTTTTTTTTTAATTTTTACAACTACATATTAATTACAAACTTTTTACACTCCAATAACATAAAAAAAATATAGGGGAAACTGGGGTAAAATGGGGTAGTGGGGCAAAATGGGGTTTTGAAAATACACCCCATTCAGAGCCTCAGAGCATCGAAAAAAATATTGGATTTGAAATATCGCGAGAAGAGACGTCGCCATCTTTTACTTTTGTACACGTTTTCTTCAAGTATCGTCGTTGAGAGGTAAATACAATTTTGTCAACTTTTTCATCTTATTTTTTAACATTATATTTTAAGAAGCAGCTTCTTTGTAATTAAAGCTTTGAATTAAATATATTATTGTTCCTGAATGATATTATATATTAAGCAATTAAGACTCTTATATATTCATGAGCTTTGCTCTGCTTTGTTTTTTAGAACAGTTTTATTATGCCTCCTATGTTGGGGTAAAATGGGGTGTTTCAAAGGGGCGAAATGGGGTATTTCCCCATTTTGCCCCGGTAGTGTTATTTATCTAAATTATAGAAATGAGATGTGGTTTATATTTAAACGTGATTCTATTTTTTTAAATTACTAATAGACTCAATAGGCCTGCTATAATTTTATTCAATAGGCCTAGGTTCTTTTAATAAATAATACTAATACTAAATACTAGTCTATTTTTAAAATATAATTTTATTGTTGTGAAAGTTCAGTTAAAGTATTATTATAGCCTATACTATAGAACTATAAATATAAAATAAGAAAGTCTAGTTTGAGCTAAGTCATCTATGTTGGAAATCTCGTCTAAAGAGCAATTAAAGGGTTATTTCGCAATAGAACTTCATATGCATGGGCTTAGAAGAACGTAACGAACTTATAAACGTGAAAACCAGTTTTTAACCAAGTTTTCAAAACCACTTGGGAATTGCGCATCTGCGCAATTCTCACGTTATATGTGTAGCTATTTTGTAGATTTAGTTAGTGATTTGCAGTCAGTGGAGTATAACGTTATAAACAAAATATATATATCTTTTTTTTTTTTTTTTTTTTTTTTCATTTGCATTCACTCCCAACAAGGCTGCAAGCAACCACTATCAAGTTAGGAGTTACTAGGAAAAAAAAGAACAGAGTTATAGAGCAAGGAAACGGTTGACAGAAGACTTGAAAAGTTGAAGGTTGTATGAGTCAGGAAAACATGAAGATGCGAGAGAGTTCTAAAGGATTGAAGTGCGGGGAAAAAAACTAGATGAATAAAAGTTTTTAGAGCATGCAGGGACAGATACAGTAAACGAATGAGACTTAGCTGAATGACGAGTAAAACGAGAATGAATTTTAGTTGATGGAACTAGAGATGATAACTCCTTTAAGCAGTGATCATGATAGTATCTGTAGAAAAGAGAAAGAGATGCAACTTTACGACGATGGGAAAGAGGTTCAAGCTTAGCAGATAGTCCAGGTCCAACAACATTTACAATGCGTTTTGGACCTTGTCAAGAAGAGAAAGTGAACCGTTAGAAGAACCAGCCCAAATATGACAACAGTATTCCATACAGGGACGAATAAGAGATTTGTAGAGTTAGAAAATGGAATCAGAAGTAAGAAAATGGCGAGCACGATAAAGAGAAGCAACCTTAGCAGAAGCTAATTTAGCAATCGATTGTATATATGGTTTCCATGAAAGGTCAGTAGTAAGCGATAAACAAATAGTGATTCATTTAGTGTCTCAGGGAAACATAAAATAAATTCCCCACATCTAAGTCTAAGTAGTCTAGCTAAGTAAAAAAATAATTCTGAAATTTTATTATAATAATAGTAGGCCTATTTGTTTAGTTCTTACTGAATTGTACTATTAAAGTTGTTTTATTTTATTTTTTCAGATTATTATCTTTGAAAAAAATGAGAAATTACAAAAGAATATCTGAACGCCAAACTTGGAATGGAACCGAAATGCAGCAGGCTGTACTGTCTGTGATCAATGGTGATCATGGGTATAAAAAGGCAGCTGCAATGTATGGTGTGCCACAGACAACCCTCGAACGCAGAGTGGCTAAACTTAAGAAAATTAAAATCCTGATATTGAGGATGCTTGCAAAAAGAGTAAGTAAATGGATTAAGCACAATCTAAATTTAGGAATTTTTCACATTTTTAAATATTAAATTAAATGCCAGAAAATAGGCTATGGTATATGTTCTAAATAAATGAATTTGTATGAAAAGCATCTTTATTTAGTTAATTCTAAGTTTTAATTTTAATTTCTTTTTCAGCGCTAGGCGCATTCAAAACTATCTTTACATTGGAAGAGGAGGCAGAACTTGTTCAGTATGTTCAGCAGATGGAGAAAATGCTTTTTGGCCTAACCTCCTATGAGCTGAGAAAACTTGCCTTTGAACTGGCTGAAAAAAATAAAAAGGCTCATAAATTTAATAAAGAGTTGGGGGTGGCCGGTTACGACTGGTATCAGGGTTTTATGTTGAGACATGCCAAACATTTGTCACTGAGAAAGCCTGAAGCAAAAAAAAAAAGAATCCAAAGAAAAACAAATCTGTCAAAAAATTATCATATTTGTTTGAGTTCCTCCTTTGACCCCATTTTGCCCCTTCCATTACCCCGTTTTACCCCATGCTTGGGGTAAAATGGGGTTTTTATGTTATTTTTTAAAAAATGTAATAAATCAATTAATTTACATTCTTTTGACTTGCTGTTTTGTTACAATGTTGTCTATAGTGTATTCTGATGTTTCAACATTTATTTTCATTTCATTTTTTTATTTTTGTGACTTTTATAGGTTTTCATTCTTAAGTACCCCATTTTACCCCAGTTTTCCCTACTTCCAATACAAAAAAATAATAATATTTTACAAAATACCGTTAAGATAAACATACGAAGCAATAATTAAATATACTATGACTTGATAAGGGTTTGACTGTTGTAGGGAGCTCGTAGAAGACTGAGATTAGTCTTATCATTGAGAACTCTGGGGTATTGCGTAAATTACACATATAAACATGATTCTCATAAAACAAATATTTTAAATGTTTTTGATGTAGACTTTTTTTTTCTTTTTGTTATACTATGTATGGTATTAGTGTTGTGGTTTATAATAATAATATTAGCTTTATTTTTTAAATTTTTAAAAAAATGCATTTTCATTTTTGATTGATTGCTGATTATTTGAATGTGAGCGTAAATATTAATTTATCATTAGAACTAAAACATTTCTAAGTAATTATTTGTATTGAGAACATGATTTTTCAGTTTTGACTTTAAAGAAGTTATATTGTAAGCAAGAGAAATTGAGGTATAATTCGAAATTAATTTGTTATATAAATAAGGGCCGCGATAAGAAATAGAAAATTGAGAATTTATTTTTTTTTTTCCGGGGTACAATAAAGTTACCAGTTGCTTTTGTTTTAAACTTGTTGATATTAGATTGAAAGAAATTTTCTTTAAATTGGTTTGGAACTAATCCTAATTTGTACTTTAGCATGAACAATATATTAGCATAGATATTAATTTAGTAAATGTTTAGGGCTTTCATTTCTTTTATTAGGGATTTAACGTGGGTCAGTTTGTTCTTATGATGTATTATTCTAGAGGCATGTTTTTGCCGTCGATAAAGGGACATTAACTTTGTCTTGTGTGTGCTTCCCCAAGCAATGTTGGCATATGTGAGATAACTATGTATAAAGGAAAAGTAAAGAAGTTTTAGGTTTTTTTGTGATAAAAATGGTCTAGCTTTAAAAAGTATACCAACACTTTTAGATATTTTAGTATTGATGGCATTTATATGAGCTGTCCATGAAATGTTTTCGTCAATTATCACACCAAGAAATTTAATTGTTTGGGTTCTTTCAATTTGTTTGTGTTCGATACTTTAATGATAGCATTTTAGCACTGAACCATGTTTTAAGTTTTTGAAGCTCAATGTTGACTTTATCAAAAAGATCGTTGATAGAGGTAGATGAGTAAAACAGATTGGTATCATCTGCAAATACTATACAATTGAGATTTGGAGAGGCTTTAGGGAGATTGTTAATGTAGATAAGAAATAATAAAGGTGCAAGAATAGATCCTTGGGGGACACTACATTTTATTTTTAATAACTTTGTATTATAAAACATTGTTGTCTGTTATTTAAATAATTAGTGAACCATTTAATAGTTTCGTATTTTATACCGTATTTTCTCATTTTGTCGAGCAGAATTTTATGGTTGACAGTATCGAAAGCTTTTGTAAGATCAATAAAAACTCCCAATACAAATTTTCCTTTATCAAAAATGGTTGTGTTTCTTATCAAAAGATTTTATCAAAAGCTGTATCAAAAGATAGATTGGGTTCAGTTTTTCATGAAAAGACATTGTTTGACAAAAAAAAGGGTTGTTGACAAAAAAAAGGGTTGCTGACAAAAAAAAGGGTTGCTGACAAAAAAAAGGGTTGCTGACAAAAAAAAGGGTTGCTGACAATGTTAAGCACAGTCAATAAAGAAACCCTTAACCGTTATTTTAACAACTTATACTAAGAGTTAAAGGATATACTTCAAGAAAACATCTATAATTATAACAAGACCAATATAACAGATAACCCAGGGTTCAAAGCTATTTTTGTTCGTCGTGGACATGGACATCGTGTTGAAAACAAACAGGAACATTCAAAGCAATCAACTAGCATTATGTTTGCTGGTAACGCTGTTGGAGAATTTTTACCGCCTATGGTTGTTTATAAAGCAAAGAATCTCTATTAGGGTTGGATTAAAGGTGGACTACCTAGAACCGCATACGATATCATCACTAATGGGTGGTTTGATATTAGAACATTTACCAGATGGTTCACAGAGATATTCTTGCCTATTTCTGTTTTAAAAACCGTAACAACATAGCTGATTGATGATAATCTGGGTTCACATTTTTCTCTTGAAGTTATTGAAGCCACGATTCATCATGACATCAAGTTTGTAACAATGCGACCTCATGCAACCTATCTCTGATGTTGCTGTATTTAGAGGATTAAAGCAGTCATGGAGGACTGTACCTTTAAAGTAAAGAATAGAAAGTTGTTATAAAGGTACTATTCAAAAAAACATATGCCTACTCTTTTAAACAAGTTAGTAAACACCTTGCAACCAGAAGCTTTAATTTCCGGATTACATGCAACAGGAATCTATCCTATAAACAAAGCAGAGGTGTTAAAACGTCTTCCTGGAAATAATAAAGACCCTGGTGGTAAAGACACTGTAACGATTCTTAATAAATTCGTTTTTGGGATTCTCACCCCGTTTTAAAAATACGAATACGCTTGAATAAAATAAGAAAATTAAGGTATTTACTCTATAATATTTATCAGGCCTAGAACTGATTCTGGAAGCTATATAGTATAACGTTCTGTTAAAAGAACAAGTAGCGATTTGACTAACTTTTTTGTTTTATGATACAAATACATTTAAAAAGCGTTCATTGTTACCCCCGTTGACGGTACCAATGTAAAAGTTAAATCTTATAAGAATGTTATAACAATAAGTAGGTAGGTGGACTGAGTTTTTTTAATTGAGAATATACTAGAATGTTATTTTTCATTAGAAAGCCCTCTAATGAAGGATTTTAATGGCTCTAAAATTATTAAAAACGAACAATTTAAAAAAAAGTTATGAAGTTTTTGTTAGCAAATTTTTTATATATGGGTTTTTTGAAGAAATTGGTTCTAAAATTTTTTTTTTTTAATTGAAATTGTTATAACTTTGTCAAATCTTATCCAAATGTCTATACCTTGGTATCAAAAGATAGATGTAAGAGTAGGCTACAAGTTCATATAACTCTATAGATAAAAGGGGTGTCTAGAAGGGGTATCGGAACACCATCGTAACCTTAAAAAAATACAATTTTTTTACACGAAAGAGGGTTTTTCTGATAAAATTTGTAATCTTTATACGCAAAAAGTTGTTCTAATTTGCTTTTATTACATTTTCAAATATTAGTTTGTCTATTTAGATTAAAGGGTGGATGTCTTTGTTACGTATTAGCATCCTCGTTGTGAAATGTTACATTCTTATAAATATTTTAGCCTAAAAAATACTGATTAAATTTTGGGTTAAAAAGTTTAAATTATATTTTCTTTCTTAACAGCATATACAAGTGGTGCATAAATTGACATTAATGGGAGGACAATGGCACGCTTAACGCTTCTCCCCCTCCCACCCTTCTCAGTCTTCTCCAAGCTAAAATAAAAATTGTAAAAGTTATTTGAAAAAAGGTTTTAGTGTCATAACTTTACAAATCTTACCACATTACAAGATGCATGTTGGAGTATCCAGCCTAAAAATTAGCTAAAGTTTTAAAACTTATATTTTTAAAAATTAGCCAAAATTTTAAAACTTATATTTTAAAAAGTTTTGAAATACAAAATAATTATATATATAATTAAAACCACGCTCTCCTCCATGGTGATATCCCCTTCTGCTCCCAGCACCCCTGTTAGGAGGATGATAGGTCCAGCTAGATGATTCGCCATCACTCCCTCCTCACCGGACCCATCGCAAAAATGATCAATTGCTAGTTGGTCCAGGGTCTCTATATCAATATATCAATATATTAAATAATAATTATGAATTAAATAATTATTCAGAAACATTTCTAAATCATAAATTTACCAGCAGGTTGTGAAGCATTTTGAGGAGGTTGTGGGACTAAAGATAAAAAAAAGTTGTAATAGAATCAAATTTTATTTGCAATATATAGGAAATAAATTTGAAACAACATTTTTTTACATACATAAAAGATACATTTAAATAAAAAATAATAGTTTATAAGTATTACCACTTGTAGCAGCTGCTACAGCTTGGTTAGCACTTGTAGGAGCAACTAAAGGTTAACAAAGTTGTAATAAAAAATAAAAATTGCGATTGCTAAGAAATGCATAAACATATTGAAAAGTAATAACTTGTAAACATACCATTTATAGCACATGTAGATGGAACTAAGGTTAAAAAGTGTAAAAAAAAAATAAATATTGCAAGTGATCTGAAATACATACATTTATGTACAGGTTTTTTAAAAGATACAATAAAAACATTTTTAAGCTTACCACTCAATATAGTTGAAGATGGAAGTAAGGCAAAAAAATTTTAATATAAATTAAATTTTAAATTGTTGAGAAATGCAAACATATTAAAAAATGATAATTGTTAAATTTACCAATTGTTGTAGATGAAGATGTAGCTAAAGTTAAAAAAAAGTAATAAAAAATAAGTATTGCAAGTAATCTGAAATACATACATATATGAAGAGGTTTTTTAAAAGATACGATAAAAAATTTTTTAAGCTTACCACTTAATACAGTTGAGCATGGAACTAAGACAAAAAGTTTTAATAAAAATTAAATTTGCAATTGTTGAGAAATGCAAACAAATTAAAAATTAATAATTGTTAAACTTATTACTTGTAGATGAAGGTAAAAAAAAGTAATAAAAAATAAATAATTTAATAAGTTTGAAATTAATATTAAGTCTATTTACAGATTAAAAAGTACTAACTTTTAAAATAATCATAGCAACTGATGAATGGAGTAAAGATTAAAAATAATATAAATAAAACCAAAATATATACGCTTATATTTGTTATTCTAGTTTATCAATAAATTAAACTGGTGAGATATTTAAATCATTTAGTTTTATAAACAATTCTTTTTTGCAGCATTTTATATTTTAAATATGAGAAGTATGAATAGCATTTGGTACAGTATTCTTTCAAAACATATCCGCCATAATAACCAACTTACTTAGAAAATAATAAAGGCGCTTGGGTTATTTGAATATAAATGGTCACAAAAAAACTGGTTAATAAGTACAGCCACAAGGATAAAAACATTCTCGCCACGGGCTTTGAGTATTGACAGCATACGATTTTACAATAAAAATATGTTACAATAAAAAAAACCATAATATAGTCAGCCTATGCTGTAAAATCAGGTCGTTTATGGCTTAGCCACAAATCGACATGCAATGACCGATCTCTGTTTTTATTCCGGGTTTTTTTAGTTTTAAGTAATTGCTTTTAAAGCCGATTTTGTTTTTTGTTTCGTTGATTATTTTAAGGAGTAGTCTTTGCCACGACAGCGACAACCTTACCTTACGACGACAGCGACGACCTTACCTTACGACGACAGCTGTACCTTAGATCCGCGCCTACTGATTAATTTGCGCATGCTCATATTACACAAAAACGACATCTTAAACAAAGTCAAAACTAAATGTTTCTATGCACTGTTTTTCAAACTAATATGGAAAACAAATATATTTATATATGTGTGTATGTGTATGTATATATATGTGTATATATATATATATATATATATATATATATATATATATATATATATATATATATATATATATATATATATATATATATATATATATATATATATATATATATATATTTATATATATATATATATATTTATATATATATATGTATATAAATATATATATATATATATAAATATATATATATATATATATAAATATATATATATATAAATATATATATATATATATATATATATATATATATATATATATATAAATATATATATATATATATATATATATATATATATATATATATATATATATATATATATATATAAAACAAAAAAAAATATATATGTATATATATAAAACAAAAATTCCTCCACATACATACAAGTGAGTTTGAACTATACATAACACGATTTTAAAAAAAACAATTTTTTACACCCTCATATATATATATATATAAAACAAAAAAATATATATATGTATATATATAAAACAAAAATTCCTCCACATACATACAAGTGAGTTTGAACTATACATAACACGATTTTAAAAAAAACAATTTTTTACACCCTCATATATATATATATATAAAACAAAAAAATATATATATGTATATATATAAAACAAAAATTCCTCCACATACATACAAGTGAGTTTGAACTATACATAACACGATTTTAAAAAAAACAATTTTTTACACCCTCAGTAATAAACAATGTACAACATTTTTAATTTTTTTTTTGCATATATATAAAGTTAATAAATATATTCATTCTGTTAAAAAAGAAATCAATCATCAGAATACTCTATTTAAACGCACTATGAGAAATTTCTATTCATTGTCGTTTAGTAGAAGATTTTGTTTATGTTTCGTTTTAAATTTATTATGCGAAGAAAGTGTTTAAAAGGATCGTTTAAAGTTCTATTCCATAATTATGGTCCTCGGTTTGTTAATTTAGTTTTTGAATAGTAGGTTTTAAATTGAATATAGTTATTATTTGAAAATGTTGTTTGGTATATATGACTATTTTTTTAAATAATTAGTTAAACAACAACGTTTTTTTATCAAATTTAAACAAAAATATAAGAGCATGATAAAGGTTTAATTTAAAAGCATTTAGAATTATAAGATATTATTTAGAATTATAAGATATATATAATTATAATATTTAGAATTATATTAAGTCTACTAAAAAGTGTTTTTGCATGGGGAAGACGATTTTCGTATACAATAATCTTAAATTTATGTTTTTGTTTGCTGAGAAGTTTACTTAGTTTTGTAACAGTGGTGCTGCGCCAAGCAATGTTTTCATAATTTAGGTAACGATGTATAAATGAAAAGTATATGGAGAGTGGCCTTAATTGGAACAATTTAGGAATAAATATTTATTAACCAAAGATGGCTTAAAACATTTATGATTTGAATAATATAGACATCTTTACTATACTTTCAACCACAGTTTGACTTAAATTGATTGCACTGTTATTGGAAATAAATTTGTTTTTTCAAAGTTACCATTTTGTTCCAATTAAGGCAACTGGTTCCCTAAATTGGAACACTTTGATTACTTCATCAGAACAGGTTTTTTTTTTAAAAGAAAAAAATCCAGTAAAATTAACAAAAATTTTTAAAAAATGATTTTCATATTCACAGTGAAAATTTAAACAATTCCAAATCGATTGTAGGATTTGACAAAAAAGTCTACAAACGAAAGTTTAAAGTCTACAAACGAAAATTTAAAGTCTACAAACGAAAATTTAAAGTCTACAAACGAAAATTTGTATAAACCTTTGTATAAACCATTATTTTATATTTGTATATTTGTATAAACCATTTGTATAAACCTTCAACTGTTATAATGTTCTTTTAACTTATTGATTAAAAATCACTAAAAGTATTATTTTTAAGGTTTATGGTTGTTACTAAGTATTTTTTTGATTGCACTCGAAAGATTTTTACAACCCATTGATTTTATTACTCATTAGGCAAGAAAAACTTCAATGTTCCAATCATGGAAACTTTCGACTATTTTGTTATATCACTACAATAACATGCTTGCAGCAACTTATAAAATAAGTTTATATTGTTATTTTGCATTTTAAGTACCATTGAATTAAACACAAAAAACGGTATAACCTATAGTACCATAGTTTACCCAGCGCAATCAATATAGTGTGAACACAAAATTAGATCGCTGAAAAAAAATGACGCAAAAAAACTTTAAATCAATGTTGCAAACGCATTTTTTGAGGAATAACTTTCAGAATGTGTCAAAACGTAAAAAATAATGCGTTTTACTAAAAAAATGGAAAATAAAGCAATAGTTTATTTTTATTCAAAAATAAACGCAAGTATTCCAATTAAGGCGCTGTTCCAATTTCGGCAACTCTCCTCTATTTCAAAAAAGATTTGTTTAAAAATTGTTTATTTTTTTTCAATACACCAATGTTTTTTGAAATTTTATTTTCAATTACATTTATATGTTTCTCCGTGAAACGTTTTCATCAAGAATTACGATTAAAAACATTTCCTTTTTTGTTATATTTATTTTTTTATTTATTGCTTTATATTATTTTTATTTATCAAAACTATATTATTTTTATTAATTATATTTTCCTGACATTTTCTTTTTTTATTATATTATTATCAATAAAAAGATTCTGAAGTTTTAGTAGCATTGGCGGATTCAGAATAGGGCTTAGAGAAGGAGGGGAATGGGGAAAGGCTTTTTACCGCGCTTTCTAAGCTAGTCAACTGGCGCTTCCTAATATATATGTTTCTCATTATAAAATTCTGTATTTAATTTAAACGGAAATAGAAAACTATGTATCATCAGACCATCGTTTAAATAGCTGCTTTACAAATTTGCACGCATTTATGACAGAAAACGAAACAGAGATATTTTCTTTTAATTAAATACCTCTTATAGTCGTTATGTACTCATTTTTGTACATGTATATATATATATATATATATATATATATATATATATATATATATGTGTGTGTGTGTGTGTGTGTGTGTGTGTGTGTGTGTGTGTGTGTGTGTGTGTGTGTGTGTGTGTGTGTGTGTGTGTGTGTGTGTTTATGTGTTTAAAATATATATGTGTTTAAAATATATATATGTGTTTGAAAAATATATATGTGTTTATGAATATCTGTCAATGTATACAGTGACAGATATTCATAAAACTAAAACGACTTTGCAAACCACGACCTGAGTGCTTATTTATTCCATCTCCATTTTAAAATGTTGGGAGAAAATATTAAGTGATCTTCTAAAAGTAACAACTATTTATGCAATAAATTTTAAATTTTAATAATAACTATTGAAAATAATATTTGCTATTAAATTTACTAATTATTTATTAAAAAAAAAGTTTTATTTTCATTTTTAGACATTAACGCAGAAAAAATTTTTTAACATTTTAAAATGGAGTTGAAATAAATAAGCACGCAGGTCACGAAACGGTAAACAACTTTTTTTTTTGAGTAGAAAAACAAAAAATTATACTTTAACTAATTTCAAAATTGTAAAGCAATTTAGACCTTTTGACGAAAACCAGTATGGCACCCTTTCCCCACTTGAAAACTAATCACGCCGATCCTACCTTTAAAGCATCAATATCTCCAGCAATGACAAATGAAAGGCATACATTTATTTTTATTAGAGCAGTATATGACATCATGTTTTTGCAACTTGCCTGTACTCTACAAAATTGGACTGACTCTTCCACCTTCATCTGCTTATAACAAAATAGGTTTCAGTAAACTAAAATTTTACAAAAATCTGTGAACAGCAATGACAAAACATGTCATTGTTGATCAAAACATGACTTTTTAGATTTAATTTTAATCGAATGTGAGCTTGCTGTAGCATTGACTTCGAGTTATCAATAAATCATTTTGCTTTAACCCAGTGGGAACAGACGTCATTAAGACCGCCTTATAATTGTCACTATTCCGTATGATGTTCTTATGAGCCGTACTTAATAGTTATAATAAAAGGCACACAAAAGCATCGATAAATTATATTTACTACCAGTGCGGTTCACAAAAAAAATGCTTCGGGGGGCTGATTTGCCATCCCCATTCGCTGTCGTTTCTAACTCAGTTCCCTGCCTTCCCCTCGACAATCAACCTCGGCTGTTTAATAGTATACTTTTTTTTATGAGCTCTATGCAATATTGCTTTATTTAATTTTAGTATTATTTAGAGATAATTTATTGGACTTAAACCATTGGGTTAGTTTGTAAATATTTAACTAAAATTAAAAGGAAAAAATTATATTTAACTAAAGAGTCGTTTATAAATATATTTGTAATTTTTTTATTAAATCACCTTTATCATATTTATGAGTATTTATGAGTATGGGGAAATGATCGGAAATTTCTGTTTAAAGTTTTTATCTTTATATTTATGAAGTCATTGGTGATAATTTGGCTGACGTAATTTGAAAATTAATATTAACTTTATATAAGAGTTGTTTTAATAAATCAAAATATTTTAAATGCTTCTAATATTAACATGAAGAATCGAAAACAAGTTGCTCTCCATTCTCTCTCCTAAAAAATCCAAATAATTGATAACAGTGTAATGAATTGAATGAATTGAATTTCTTTGTTAACCTTTAGTAAAATATTTTGATTGTTTCTTAATAGGGACGGATCTAATATTTTTTGGTGCTTGAGTTAAATAACTTTCAAGTAAGTTCTAAACTCCAAACTTTTTTATGCTCAAACTTATTTCATTTAAGAATGCTTTGCCAAAAATTGCGTTGATTAGAGCCTGGGAACAAAAATACCCTAAATAGTAGGCATCACCCGCCCAAATTAGAGGAAATGATTTTTCGAAAAAAAAAAAGTTTCTTCATTTAATAAAATTCAAATGTGTATTTATATTTAAATTTTGATCAAAAAAATCATTTAGTGTTTAAAAGTTATAGCCATTTAATGATTTAAGCCCCCTCAAAACGAGGGGGTTTTTAATTCAAACTGGATATAATTTCTAAACAAAATAATATTTTTCAAAAAAATTTAAAACCTTAACGATATAACCACTTAATTAAGGATATTAGAATTTATATTTAGAAAAACTGATTCCCCCACAATTGGGTAGGTGATGCCTACTTTTTAGGGATTTTTGGTTCCTAGGCAATAGAATTTTTGACAAATCATCCTTAAATGACTAAAGTATACTTTAGTCATACTTTAGTCAAAGTATACTTTAGCCAAATTTTTGTATTTTAATATATTAAAATACAAAAATTTGGAGTTTAGAACTTTCCTGAAAATTATGTACTTTAATACAAAAAAATTCTGGATCCGCCCCTGCTTAACACAACTCCCATTATGAAAAGACATAAATATAAAACAACCTTGCTTCAGACACTTTATTAATGTGTTTTCTCTAAATTCCAACTTGATAGCATAAGTATTTTTACTTATATTTTGTGTATTTTTATGCTGACTTACCAGTTTAAAATTGTTTTTTTTTTTTTGACTTATAAGAAAGTGACCATATATATATATATATATATATATATATATATATATATATATATATATATATATATATATATATATATATATATATATATATATATATATATATATATATATATATATATATATATATATATATATATATATATATATATATATGTATATATATATATTAGGGTGAGGCATAAAACACCCAAGTCAATAAAAGAATACCATAATAATTTTTCTGGTTCCTTTTGATATATGTATTAAAATGACATAATTTTTTTTTTAATGGGTACCCCTATGGTTGGTCACAGTGGTTCGAAAATACCAAAATTTTTATTTTTTGTAAATAATGAGGGGGGCAGGTTCACTTACAAATATTTCTAAGATATATTAAGTGTTAATTTAGTAGCCTGATATATTTAATTTTAGATTATGATTTGTTTTATTGCAAAAGATGATGTAAATGGTCAGCCCTACCCATTTAAATACATGCTGTGTATATTTGGGAGGCGGGGGGGGGGTAAGTTAAAAAAAATCTGCAATTTTTAAAATTTTTATTTTAGTTTAAATTAAAATAATGTCAACAAGCAATAGATTTGGAAAAATATCTCATCGTGAAGTTTTTCTTGTTGGAAAAAGAATTGGAACAATACCTATCACACAATTGCCAACTAAAAAAACCGTATTGCAATATTACCATTACAGAGATCTTATGCTAAGAGCTGATTTTCCAAATATTTCTTCAGTTAGTATAGCTTCATGTTCTCTAGGAAATTTTTTTACTGCACAATGTGCTGAAATAGGTGGTTGTCTCCAAAAAGGTTTACCATGTGTCCTTTACGAGGTGAAGAAAATTTGGCAAAAAGCAGGAATTCCTTACACTAATACTGACAAGCACATCAGGTTTTTATTTTATTAAAATGATTTTAAATTTTTGGTTTTATCCAATTTTAAATTAATTTTATATAAGTAAAAATTATAAAATCATAAAATTATATATATTTATTATAAATTACATTAATTTTAATGCATTCTTTTACTTTTGTTTTAGAGACAAGATTGTTGACTTAAAAAAGAAGAGAAAAGATTTGAACAAACACCGGAACCGTTTTAGTACAAATTTGGTTTTGAAAAAAGATGTTTTAAATACTTTCGATAATGACCAAGATGAACAGTATCTACAGCCTTCTAGAAAAGTTAAAAAATCTAATTCTGTACCTTTTATTATTCCAAAAAATATAGGAAAAGATTTAGCTCCAACAGCATCACGATATGGAAAAAGTTCTACTGCACTGAATACAACTCTCGCTTCTCTAATAAATAACAGTTCTGTTTATAATTTTTCTATTTCTAAACGAAGTATTTTGAGACAGAAAAAATTAAGTATAAGTAAAACTGCCTGTAAACTTTATTATATTGGCTAAAGGTAAAAGTCTTACTGTGCATTTTGACTAAAAAATTATGGTAGAAATGAAAGAACTTGGTAAAGAAAAAGTTGAAAGAGTAGCTGTACTAATCAGTTCACCAGATCTTTCAGAATCACAACTTTTGGGTATTTATTTGTGAAAGATGGCACTGCTGAGTCTTTTAGAAACGCAATTAAAAAATTTTTAACAGACTGAGAGCTATTTGACTATGTTGATTGTCTGTCCTTTGACACCACAGTCACAAATACTGGTTGGCTAAAAGGGGTCTGTACTCTAATTGAGCAGTGGGGATGAAAAGCTTTGCTTTGGATGGCTTGTCGTTATCATGTCTATGAATTACATATAAAGGTAAATATTGAAAAAATTATAAAGTATTTTTATATTTATTTGTATATTTAATGGTGAATATTTCTCGATGAATTCAATGATTAATCTTATTGTTAAAATTTAGTTAAATGATTTGAAATATATATGTATTTCAGCACTTTTCAAGTGTTCTTACTGGTGGTAAAACAAGTGGACCAAAGGCTGAGTTATTTGAAAGAATGAAGTGTAATAGGAAATTGATTCTTGAAAAAAAGATAAACAATGATAACCTAAAGAGATTTGACTCTATTATATTTGAGATTTGACTCTATATAAAATTAGTATCTTTTTTGGAAAAACAGGTTGGTTTAATTGTTCTAATTATATTAATGTGTTTGATTAAAAGTTTTAATAATAAGGTTGTTTTTTTTTTAATTTAGGCTTCTGAATCATTAACGTTCCTTCGAATTTGCTTAGATAATGATATGTTTCCAAGACTACAAGTATTTTATACAATTAGCAGTTCTTTGGTGGTAAAGTAAAAAATTTTCTC
>NC_061163.1:5177175-5219675 GCF_022113875.1 Hydra vulgaris | reverse complement strand
TAAAATAAATTTAAAAATAATTTTGAAGCTTTTTTTTATTTGTTTAAAAATTCTTCTTGAGTTGGTAATTTTTCAGATTAAATTAAAATATCCATGCACCAGTACATAAAACGACAAATGTGTTATCAGAAAAACTACTAACCCGTGTTAATTAATGTTCTGAATCTGTGCTGCTAGTCTACTATTTCTTGATTCAAATCAAACTTTTTGATTTACTTTTGTATTGTGGAATTACATTACCCAGTGAGCATGCGTCGTCCGGGAAACGTTCGTGAAACATCCAACGGACGTCCCCCAGACGACACGTGCCTGGGTAGCAGATTTCTAATCACTAAATTACTGGGTAGAAGATTTTTAATCAGAAAATTACTGGATAGGAGATTTCTAATCATTAAAGTGCACTAACCCATCATTAAATAACTTAAAATAACGCAAGACTAGTGGACAGACATATTTCATCTTGATCATCTAAACGTAATCTTGCTTATATAAGATTTGCTCCGATCTACCAATCTTTTCAAGTGTACTTTTATCTTCACATTATTTTTGTTATGAAAAACAGTGCTGGCTTTGAACTTCTATCAGTAATTTTCATTTTAATTACTATTTTATGCTTACTTTTTTTATTGAAAGTTATATGCATAAATACAATATTTAATTTATCCAAAATCGTTTATCTAAAGACGTTCTTTTTTTTTTTTTTAAGATTTTTATTATTTAGAGCATTTTAAATTAAACGCATAGCTAAATGCGTTTAATTCGCTGCAATTTTATTTTTTATTTAAATAGCTGTTATAACTGAGAGTAAATAAATGCTGACATGTGATATATATATATATATATATTATATATATATATATATATATATATATATATAAATATATATATATATATATATATATATACATATATATATATATATATATATATATATATATATATATATATATATATATATATATATATATATATATATATATATATATATATATATATATATATATATATATATATATGTAATATATAATTTCTCATAATGTTTAACTTTGTTTAGGTTATTAATAGTAATGCAAGAAATTATTTATCTAAATATAAAAAGATCAATGTTTTTTTGAAGTCATTTTTAACGTCTCGTTTTGTTTACTTTACTGAACTGCCGCTGTATTCTACATAATTAGCATCATTGAGTTTTAAGTTTTTGTCAAAAATACAACAGCCGTCAACAGTACTGCAGTTATTGTTTTGATTTTATTATACTTTATTTTTCTGCTGTCGTATTATAGCAAAAACCAAAATGCTGAACACTTCTAACATTATGTTGATAAATATATCGTCATTTAACAATATAACTTCAGTAACTCACTTATCTTATATTTTAGTCGTCAGTTGTCCTGCTAGTATACTTTTACATATTGTTGGACTTTACTTGATAACTAAGAACAAAATTTTTGGTATGCATAAAATCGATCGTATTATTATAATAAATTTATCTGTTGCTGAAATATTTTTAAGTAATGTTTTCCTTTTATTTGCAATATTGAACTTTGCTGAAAAAAAAATAGAAATATGGATACGAGTATTAATAAAATTCTTTATATTTGCTTATTATATCACAGTTTTCTTATTGACATTAAACCGATTTATTATACTTTATTTGAATGTTAAGTACGAATCAGTGATTACAAAAAAAAAAGCAGGATTTTGTTTACTTTTTTCTTGGATATGCAGTTTAACGTTTGCTTATTTTACTTCAAAACCGAGCAGAAACGTAGCATATATTCATCTTTCACTGGATGTGGGTGTATCAGCATTATATATATTTGTTTACGCCTATGCGATAAACTTATCGCATAAAATGTCAAAAAAAAAATCACTTTTACAAGAACGAAAATCGCTATTGAAGACATTAGTGTTGCCTGCTTTGTATATTACAACCTACATACTTTTTACTGCGATACCTCATTTTATATATGCGCCTTATTATATTTTAGACAAAACTATAAATAAAAATCTTGAACTAGTTTTGGATATTTTTTCTTCGTTATCTTATTGGAATGATGCTGTTATATTTATTTACACAAAAAAAATTAAAAAGTTTATAACTCAAAAAAGGCACAAATATCAATGTAAAGAAATGCTTAAATTGAGACGGAAACAAGTTGATAATTTAGTGAGGATAGATATGGAGACTACACGGAGAGAAACCTCTGAGACAATTGTATTTCTTTGAATAAACAAACTTTTTGGTAGATATTTTAAACTTGTATGTATATTAAAAATTATTTAAATATTTTTATAAAAATATATTTTTTTTTAATTTTTTAAAAATGTGTTGAAAAATAATATTAAAGTATTATTCTATTTAAAATATATATAAATTCAATGAAACAGTTAATTAATTCTAATTTATAGAAATTAGTAATCTCAATTCTATAAATTAGAAGGGACTATCACTCTTTTAAATTGTTGCTGTAATGACACTTAACCTTTAGTTTTCAGTACGTACTGAAACTTTAATAAACCTAATATTATCAATAAGAATCAATACTTTAAAAACAAAACTTAAATTTTGTAAAGTTTGTTATTAATTATACAATTTTCAATCATTTTTATTATTCTAATTTTTAAAAATAAATAAATGTAAAAAAAATTATCTTGAAGCATACTCTTCTCTCTCGGTCCCAAGTAAGTGAAGTCTCATAAAAACCCTTTGTTAACAATACTTAAGACTACTCAGTTTAAATCAGTTTAAAGTTAATTTTAATTGAAGAAAAAATTGATCAATTAAATGTTATTTTTTTTAATTTGCTTTAACTCTTCATAGGGAATATTCAAAATGTTAACTGGGCGTCTATCCCCCTCCCCATGCCTCATAAAGCAACGCCTCCCCTTCCCTCCAATTTTGGGTTAAACATATTTTGATGCGGCGAAGTGCATTGTTCAAAGCACGTAACGCCAATATGTGAGACGCGACGCGCGAAATTTGCTAGTCATGAAGAATTGAGCTAAATTGGAAGGTCTAGGGAAAGTTTTTTGGTGTGCTTCTCCTCATAAAATTTTTTTCCACTGCTTGGTGTATTTAAGGCAATATTCAAATTAGTAGAATCCTTTTATTTGGAATTAGCATGATTTATTAGCGTCTTATGTCCAAACAAGAGCTTTAGATGTTATACTTTCTTTTACTTCAGGTTTTTTAATATTTAAATAAACTTTTCTTTTTCTTTATACAATTTTCAAAACCTTTTTACTAATCCTAATAAAGAGTCTAAAGAACACCTCTTTGTAGTTTTTAGATTAATTTCGCTCATCAGCGTTAACATGGACTTAGTTAAAATCTTTTGAAAAAGAGCGTTAACTCACTATAGATCCTAGTTCTAATTGGTTCTGACGTATTCAAACTTGTTTTTTTCTATTGAAATATCCCGGAGTTACAAGGGCAAGGCATCATATTCAGAAGTTACTTACTAACGTTTTTAACAACGTGGATTTTATCACTTTGTGCCGATTGTGTTAATAGTTTGGCATTAAGCTTAGACAAACACATTGTGTTTGTCTAAGCTAAGTATATATATAGTTTAGCGTTAAGCTTAGACAGACACGTTATAGCGTGACAATCTACGTCACACAAGTTTTGACAGACAAATGGCGCGGACACACACAGATTACAACAACTAATAAGTCGCTTTTGAAAACTTAAAATAAACAAGTTGAACTTATGTTAAAGTTGCGTATGTGTACTTACAAATCAAATATTATTTATTTGTCAAATATTATTTATTATAATGACATTTTAAGCACAGTTTTTCAAACTTTATTTAAAATACGAGAGTATTGGCATTATTGGTTTTATTCAAAAAAAAGTATCAACGATATATCAAGACTAGAGATGTGCCGGAACCAGTTTATGCCGAGTCTCCGATTCCGGGTACCCGGCTGAAAAAACCGGGTCCGAGTCCGGGTACTCGGCACCGAGTCCATTTTTTAAAAGTTGGAATAAAAACTTGGCAAAATTATCTTGTGTTCTAACAGAATAAAAAGAAGCTATTTTAAATCTTTTTTTTCCATTCTTTTTATTCGTATTCTCGAATTATTTCATTTAGCGTTACAGTTTTTGTATCCGTATAAA
Source organism: Hydra vulgaris (assembly GCF_022113875.1). Classification (NCBI taxonomy): domain Eukaryota; kingdom Metazoa; phylum Cnidaria; class Hydrozoa; order Anthoathecata; family Hydridae; genus Hydra; species Hydra vulgaris. The sequence continues at coordinate 5,215,549 of NC_061163.1, read as the reverse complement.
TATTTTTGCAGAAATGTATTAAAAAATATTTTAAGTGAGATTATTTTAAGTTAATAGAACTTTATGGTTATCGACTACATAACACTCTTAGACTTATATCAAGAAGTTTAATGGTTAAAGTTTAAACTAAAGGAAAAATCAATTTGAAGATACCCGGTGCCGGGTACTGCAACAAAATGGCCGATACCGGGTCCCCGGTAAAACAGCCGAATTGCCGGGTCCCCGGGTCCGAACCGGGTACCCGGCACATCACTCATCAAGACTGTAAAATTAAAAATTTTAGATTTTTAAATTTTTTAGTTTATCATGGTACAACTTAATCAAGTCTTGACCTTTTGGCAAAACAACTTTTTAACTTTTACTGCTCGAGAGCACAATGTAGTGCGCAATTAAACCAAACTTGAATCAAGACTTTTGAATTTTTTTTATTTTAGATGATTAATATAAGTTAGTTTTTTATAAACTTGTATTTTTTATACTATTTTATTCAACATTTCAAATGCTACCAAAATGCATTAAATTTCCGTGTGCTGTTTGTGAAAACCTGCCATTCAGTGTTAGAAAGGATGAGGTTTATAGATTGATCAAAAATGTGTCCTAATTTCAGATGTTGACTTTAGAAAAGTTATTAAAAGTAGTTTTCCTACTTTCCTAAAAGTAGTTTCCTACTTTTGTTTGTCCAAAGTGTTTAAATAAGTATAGTTATATTTTGGTACATATGCACAACAACCCTGGGTTTTAAAATTTCTTAAGATCTTCTAATACGAAGTATAGAAATTTTGAACGTGAATGTAACTTTAAGCGTTTAGGTAAATTTAAGAATTTAAGTTAATTAACATTGCTATTCACAACATAGAAGAGGGTTGTGGTCAGTAAACACCAAAACACGCCGCGTTAAATGTTCAGTTATTAAATAATTATGTTCAATAAGCAAATTATTCTAATTATTCTAATTATTCTAATTGTTTAAGAGAGAGTAAAAGTAAGTTATTCAATTTTAAAATCAAATTTGTGGCCCTCTGAATCTTTTTTTTTTTTTGTTAGATAAATATAAGTTACATGAATTAATTTAAAGACTTCAAGAATCTCCAGCTTTTGATTGCAGATTTGTGGTTTGCTACGGATCAAAATTTATGCTGGGTACTGAAGAAAAATTTATGCTGGGTACTGAAGAAAAATTTATTCTGGATACTGAAGAAAAATTTATGCTGGGTACTGAAGATGCTGCATCAGTAAATATTTTTAGGCGATTTCAAGCCGTTATGTTTAACAGTATGTTTCCTCGAGCATTGGTTGCAGATGGTAACTGTTTATATCAAGTTGCATCATTAGCTTTATTTAGAACACAAGAGTACCGTGTTTATTAGCAGTTAATCTCTGTAATGAAGTTAATCGTAAATAGAGCAATTTACTATAAAAATCGTCTTCTAATATTAATAATGATAAAACAAACAACATAGAACAAATAAGTTACATCATTTCTGATGGCTGTGTAGGCAGACGATTGCTTTTACAAGCTGGAAAGTATTGTAAAGAAGTATTATCTGAAGGAAAACGATAATACTTTACTTTCAATCCGCAACTAAAAAATATTATTACTTTAGTACGGACTGTGGTTTCCTTTGAAGATCGCGGGGTATAAAGATGGCAATAGTTGTTAAAAAATATGTTGGCAAGGATTTTACAATGTTTTTTTAAACATTCCATGTCAGATACCTACTTTACTTAAACAACACGGCAAAAATACAGATGATGAAATAAAATGTATGAATAAAATATCGAATAGCAAAAATCTCTAAACAAACTTAAACCTCCACGATTTATCTCTGTAACATAATTTCCAAACAAACTTAAACCTCCACGATTTATCTCTGTAACATAATTTCCAAACAAACTTAAACCTCCACGATTTATCTCTGTAACATAATTTCCAAACAAACTTAAACCTCCACGATTTATCTCTGTAACATAATTTCCAAACACACTTAAACCTCCACGATTTATCTCTGTAACATAATTTCCAAACAAACTTAAACCTCCACGATTTATCTCTGTAACATAATTTCCAAACAAACTTAAACCTCCACGATTTATCTCTGTAACATAATTTCCAAACAAACTTAAACCTCCACGATTTATCTCTGTAACATAATTTCCAAACAAACTTAAACCTCCACGATTTATCTCTGTAACATAATTTCCAAACAAACTTAAACCTCCACGATTTATCTCTGTAACATAATTTCCAAACAAACTTAAACCTCCACGATTTATCTCTGTAACATAATTTCCAAACAAACTTAAACCTCCACGATTTATCTCTGTAACATAATTTCCAAACAAACTTAAACCTCCACGATTTATCTCTGTAACATAATTTCCAAACAAACTTAAACCTCCACGATTTATCTCTGTAACATAATTTCCAAACAAACTTAAACCTCCACGATTTATCTCTGTAACATAATTTCCAAACAAACTTAAACCTCCACGATTTATCTCTGTAACATAATTTCCAAACTGGTCAAAAAATGATGCATCTTCTCTGTTAACTTAGCCAGCAATGTAACCCAAAGACATTTCAATTTTTTCATACATTTTCATACAATTGCTTTCATTAATGGGAAGATTATGAAACACATTGAAGAAAATGTTAGCTTTCAATACATAATTACATTTGTCACACAAATGGTTTGGTGGTACTTCTTAATCATTGATACTAATATTTAGATAATGTTTTTTTTTAATGTCATTTTTTTTAATATTTGCTTAATATTTATAAAATAGGCACCACCTGATCCTTGCCAAAGTTTTCCAAATGCTTTCTCAATAGTGTCACTGGTGAAATGCTGTTTTTTAGGAGCCAATTGACCATATTAGTCAAATTATAAGAAAGTTCAATAGTTCACCGTTGCTTGATGAAAAAACAGTTCTTAAATCACACGCCTTCCTGGCCAAGGCTTTTTATATATATTTTTCTCTACTACAAATATCTTCATAAAGTCCTTAAAATTAACAATTTTAAAAAATTTAATAAAAATAAATAAAAACACCATGGTGTCTTTGACATTTTTTATGAGTGGATGAGTTTTTAAAGCAGCTACAGTCTCATCACAAAATACTCTTAAACAAGTTGATACATTTTGTCTTTCAATTGGTTTAGGAAAAATTGCAGTTTTATTAAGTTTAGACAACTTTACAATAGCATCTTTTTAAAATTGAAAAGATTTTTTAAGATCTGGCCATTTTGCAGTTTTATATAAATAAAACATAGTTCTTGGCATTTTTCTGCAGCCAATTGAAGCAAATAGATTTTGTTAAATAAACAAAGTATGGAATGAAAATGTTATTATTAGTGCACCAAGTATTACGTAGATTAAACAACCAAAAAAACACTTTTATTTTGTTATTAGGGGTCGTCCATAAAAAACGTGTGCTCATGGGGGGAGGGGGGAGGTCTTCAAAAAGCGTACGAAAACTTATCGGGAGGACAGGGCAAGGTTCAATTTAAAAGTATGTACTTTAATTTTCTAATTTATCACAATTAACCAGCTATTCGGAAGAGCAAACAAAGGGCTTTGGGTTCGTATAAAATATCTAAGGTACCTCCTTCACCCTTTTTTTAATAAACTTTTTTATTAAAAAAAAAAAAGTTGGGGTTGGGAATTTTAAAAAAACGTATGTACTTTTTAAAAGGGGTGGGAGCTTAAAAGTACGCATGGCAACTTAGGGGGGAAAATCAAGTTTTAAAATTTTTGACGTACGTACATTATGGAGCGACATTTGATTCTTTGGACATAAGACTTTTATTCAAATCTTATTGTGATAAAGTGAAGATACATGGAACTCGATTCAAAAATATTATGCTTGGGGTAGATTGGGTTCAGTCATTCATGACGAGACATCGTTTAAAAAATAGGTTTGCTGATAATGTAAAACATAGTAGAACCGTGGTAAGCAAAGAAACCCTTAACAAGTATTTTGATAATTTGTACAAGGAGTTGAACTCTATACCTTCCGAAAATATCTACAAGGTTTATAAAGCAAAGAATCTTTAGCAGGGTTAGACTCAAGGTGGACCACCTGGTACTCTTTATGACACCAACTCTAATGGGTGGTTTGATGGTAGAACATTTACTGGATAGTTTATGGAAATTTACCTGCTTGTTGCTATTTCAAAAGGCGGAACAACATTCCTAAAAGGGAATAATCTTAGTTACTGAGCTTTAAGTAATAAAAAGTGGGTAGAGTTAGACAATGATGTTTGGATTCAATGCAACAAATGCAGTAAACCATTTCACCTCCAGTGTTGCAACCTCATTTATGATAAAGACAATTATTATTTGCTCGATATTAAAAATATCAACTTTGTATGTAGCATGTGTGAAAATATTGACTTTATATGCAGTAAACATTGTGATATCAACTTTGTATGCAGCATGTGTGAGTCTTTGGAGAAATTGGAAGATAGTGACAGTTAATGTTCTGTTTTATGTAGAATATATTTGTAAATATTGTGATGCATATAAATATAGTCACCTCCGTTCATGGTATCAAAGGATAAATCATTTTTTATTTTCAAAATAATCTTTGGCACACCCAAGTTGTCCAAAAAAGAGAAGTTTAGTATACTAGATGATAAGTAATTATTGTTGATATAAATAATAGTCAGTAAAGGTCCAAGAATAGATCCCTGTGGAACTCCGCTAGTAATGTTTTCGAACTTGGTGTAGGTTTTGTCATAAGATAGACATTGTTTGTCTGAAAAAAAAAAAGTTTAGTATACTAGATGATAATAATATATAGCTGATATAAATAATAGTCAGTAAAGGTACAAGAATAGATCCCTGTGGAACTCCGCTGGTAATGTTTTCGAACTTGGTGTAGGTTTTGTCATAAGATAGACATTGTTTGCAATTTTTAAGTAAGGAACAAATCCATTAAAAATTATTATTTTTGACTCGATAACTTTTAAGTTTGTAGAGAAAAATATTATGGTTCACAGTATCAAAGGCTTTTAAGAGTTCAATAAACAATTTAAAATTGTTTTAACTAATTTAATTACTGTATTTTCTGTCGTTTGCCCTTTTCTAAATCCATACTGATTATTGTTCGGTTTTATCATATTAAAAACGTTCTCGGAATATGTCTAACTTTTTATCTTGGTTTGTTGCCGATTTTATTATAAAGTAGAACTATTTAATCTTTTTTTAAGTTTTTTTGTTTAATAATTTTGATAAAATATTTTGTCTGTTCAGGAGGTTTTATCGTACTTTAATACTCGCTTAGCGGTAAATTTTTGCAGCAATGTTGTTATTAGTCTTACTAATTGGAGAAATAAAAATAGCAAAAGTATTAACCATGTGCTTAAAATTTATATGCATTGGAGAATTCAGCAGCTCCCATATTTAGTTAAAAATCTCAACTTATAATTAGAAAGCCAACAAATTAAAGCAGATCGTTCTTTGTGTGGTCTTGACTTTTTTGAACTAAAACCAGCTTTTGTTAATCCCAGAATAACTATTGACACTTCAAAGGAAATGAATGATGCACGACGGATTCGATCCAGTTCAAAATCGTCAGTGAAACGTAACAACAAAACTTCAGTAAAAGGAATTTTAAGGATACCGAATCAAAAAATCATAAAGATAGTAAAATAGAAATCCAGATGTAATATATCACTTTATATCGGATATATAAAGAATTTTTTGTAAAATTTTTTTTTTATTTTTTTTTATTTTGCCATTTGAGAGTTGTTTTTTTTCTGTTTACATTAGTTTGTATTATATATTGATGATATATTGTATTATATAGTGATAATACTATATTGTATTATATAGTGATAATAATAAAAAAAATATTAATTACAAGTACCTTTCACAAATTTACAATGATAAACTATATAAACAAGGTAACTGAAATAAGATCACCAAGATCTTGTCACCAGAACCATAATTAAGCCGTTTTTTTTTAATCCATAAATAAACTTCTTACAATAACAAAATAAAATAAATGAATAATATTCTTACAATGATGAAAGAAAATAAACTTTATAAAGTATATAGACTAATACAAAAAAATATATAAACAAAGTAAAACCACTTGATATAAACAAAAATGATTTGCTTAGTAATAATAGAAAGTTAACAACTTAAGCATGTTACTATTAGTAGTACATAAGTACGTTGTCCATGGAAAGAATAAAACTTTTAAGTTTAGCTTTAAAAACAGGGTAAGAAGAAGGCGAACCAATATTTTGAAAAATAACCTTATTCTAAAGACTTGGTTCACGGTAATCAATACAATATTGATTAAATTTGGTTTGATAAAAAATTTGGTTTAGCAAACCATTATTAGGGTATATTTATATTATATTTCTTAGCGTATATTTATTGACAGGTTTTAAAGTAAATATATTTTTAAAAACGTTGGGAACTAAATTATTTTTCCACATATATACAAAACATAAGATATTGAACACATTCAATTCATATATATTAAGTGATCTCATTTTGTTGAACAAAGGCTTCAAATGAGTAAGACGATCCACACAATTGATAATAGGAATTGCGTGCTTCTGATGGTTACAAAGATGTTTCAATCTATTTTTATTAGAACTTAGGCAATATTTGCATAAATTAATTAGTTATGGATAAACGAGTAATAGAGTTGGGACAAACTCTATTTATATAAATAATCTCTGGTTTTATACAAAATTCCAATATTTTTAGAAATTTAGGTACATATGTAATCAATACGATATTTCCATGTAATGTGTTCATCCTGGAAAACTCCTAAAAACTTTGTAACACAGTCTCATTTAATCTCATATAATAAAAATTCGAGGCAGTTTTATGGGTAGATAATGCTTTTTTATAAGCGAATGGAAAATAACATATTTACCCTTATTAATATTCATTGGTAATTTGTTGCGTTTGAACAAGGTAGAAATGTTTTTAAGCTCGTCGTTCATTGTAGAAAAAAGTTTAAAAATATCATTATTAGTAAAATATAGGTTAGTGTCGTCTGCAAACATAATACTAAGTAGATTTGAGGCTTTATTTAAGTCATTAATATAAATTAAGAAAAGAAGTTATATGTAATAAATCCTTTTGATAAACATCGTTACTAACAACGTATTGTTTTCGGTTTGGTAAATAACTTTAGAACTACTTTATTACTCTGTTATTTATTCCATAGTACTTAAGTTTATGAAGTAAGATGGTATAATCAACTGTTTCAAATGCCTTTGAAAGGTTAATAAAAATACCAAGTGTATATTGAGAATTTCCAAAGGAATTTGGTATTTCACGTACGCATTGAATGGTTGGATATTCAGTAGAACTGTGTTTTTTGAAACCAAATTGGTTGTTATATAAAAGGTTATTATAATATAAATTAATATATATATACTCTATTGTTCATTATTTTTTTCTAAAATTTTCGAAAATATAGATAAAACAGTGATATGTCGATAGTTGCTAATATTAGTTCTATAGCCTTTTTTAAAGATTGGTGTAACTTCTGCAATTTTTAGTTGATCAGGAAAAATTCCTTGATGTATTGACGCTTTGAAAACTTTAAAAAGAATATCTTTTAGTAGTTCAAAGCAGTTTATAACTATATTACCATTTATGTCATCGGCACCAGTTGCTTTGTTTTTTTTTAAAGATTTGAAAGCTTTTTTAAACTCTTCAAAAGATAATTCTGAAGACAATTCATTAGAATTAATGCAATCATTAATTGGTACTAAAAAATCACTAAATACAGCCTGGGTGTTTGGAACTTTTGTTGACAATTAAAATTACTAATAATAATCAAAATATATTACAGTTATATAAAAACAAAACTGATTCTAAACTGCTTAAGTGTAGTCTGCTTTTTGAAATCTACATATGTTCTTACTTAGCTTCTATCTGTATCATATTATAACATAATATGTTACATTACAGAAAAACTAATATAAATTGGTAAAAATATAATATATTTCACCATATTTATTTTAATTGTTATATAATTGTAATATATTTTAATTGTTATTACTTTTTTAATAATGTTTAGAAATCATACAAATTTCAAATTTCAAATTTCAAAAATCAAATTTCTATTTTTAATGTGGGTACACTTATTGTTGCACTCTATAACTTAAGCTCAACTAAAATGGTTTTTAGACTCCGGTATGGTTCAGTCTTTTCTGGTGTGGTTCGGCGTGGTCCGGTTTAGCGTTCGTATACACCCAGAAAAATATATTTATAAAATAAAACTTAGAAATTAATTTATAAAACTAAAAGTTATTATAGAATTACAAAAATATGTTTAATAACCAAGTAAATATTTATAAAGGAGTAAATAAAAAATAAGGCAAAACATATTTTATTTAATCAAATCCGGAAAATTAAATTAAAGATTAAATAAAAAATGTTTTCCCTTATTTTATTTTTAATTTTGCTTTTAGCTAAATAGTTTTTCCTTTTTTTTGACACTTTTCATAATTTTTCTATGATTGAAGAGTGAAAAAATTTAAAGAAACAAATATATTACAAAAATATATCCTCAATTTGCACGTATTGAAAATGTTTTTGAATATCCGGAAAAACTAATAGTTAAAAAAATATCCGGAATTCCGGAAATATCCAGAAAAAGATAATCCCTGTTCATAATCATAAATCATGATATATAATATTAAGTATATGTATAATAATAACTACCCGTTATAAAACATTAACGTTTAAAAGACGTTTAAAAGACGTTTAAAACACATTTAGAACGTAACTTTTAAAAACAAATGCCCGTCGGGTACTATAACAAATTCTATAACTGCAGCTTATACTACATGAAGCAATATTATTATTTTAAGTAAGGCTTAAATTGCAAGGCATCTACTGCTTAGTGTGCAAAAATCCATTGCATTTACAAAAAAACATGTTTAATGATATCATTAAACATAAACAATGTTGAATGAATAATATTACATTTTTAATTTATACCATCGTTAATTACAAATAATTAAATCATGTCAATTTTTTATGAGCGTATAACTCTTTTAATATTTAAAATGTATAATGTATACTAAATGAATTGAATAAAGAAAACAAGCGTTAAATAAACACAATTGATGGAATATTCCGTGATCTATGCAAACGGAATATTCCGTCAAATTAGTTAAATGGGTTAGCACAAATAGAACCCCTCTAGAGTACGTCCCAACCAGGAATTTGATACCATATTGATATTATAATGATATCAAACTATGATATGTATGATATTATGATATGAGACGTTTAAGATATCAATATGATATCAAAATGAAATGACTCATTGATATCATTCTGAACTTAGGATCTGATGTCATAGTATGAGAAGTTAATGATATCAATATGAAATCCCTCATTGATATCATTTTGAACTCAAACCCTGATATCATAATATGAGAAGTTTATGATATCAATATATTATCAAAATGAAATTATGCAATGATATCATTCTGAACTCAAAACTTGATATCATAATATGAGAAGTTTACGCACAACTCGTTATCATAATATTTCCGCTATAATTATTTTATTTAATTATATTTTGATAAAAAAATAATTTATTATTATTTTAACTAATTATATTTTTATAAAGAATATTTTATAATTATCTTAAATAATTTTCTATATATTTAGTAAAGTTAAATTATATCGTATAAATGTAAATTTTTAGTGAAATTGATAGATGTCATATTATATATTTTCAAATATAAAATATAAATTCAATATCATATTAAATAACGCTTAGAAAAAAAGTCAATATATTTATTGAGTTTTATTTGAAAAAAAAAATAGATAGCAAATATTCAGGTAAAGCCATAACAAAAAGAAATACAGAAAGTGTGTCAAATTTGTAGATTGATCTTTGACATTTATATATTCAGCGAGATATGGGAGATATATGGGCTCGGCTATAGCATCGCTTTAACTTTACAATTGGGTTTTCGACAGATATGTAGACTCAATCTACTTAACTAATTAAAAAAACTAAAGACTAAACTAATTGGAAAAAAGTCAATAAAATTCTTAGGACTTTTTATTGATGAAAATTTATCATGGCTTCCTCACATAAATTATATCCAATCAAAAATTAGTAAAACAATTGGTTTGATGTACAGTATTCTCCTATATGTAACATCAGAAAGTCAGAAACTAGTATATTTTGGCTTAATACATTGTTTTATTTACTATTCTAATATTACAGGGGCTAGTACTTAACCAACAAAACTTAAAAAAATATTTTCTCTACAAAAACATGCATGCAGACTAATATATAAGAAAAAAAAATATGAACATACAAAACCACTAATGAAAGACATGCAAATGATGTGTATATATGAAATTAATATTTACCAACATTTAATTTTTATGTATAAATATAATAACAGCCTGATTCCGAAAATCTTTAATAATAAATTTACGAAAAATGTTAACAGTAATTACTCTCTTAGAATAAACCAATGGGATACTTATAAATTGCCTAGAATTTGGAGCAAGTATTCTGAATACGGAATAGCATACCGTGGACCGAAACTACGGAATACATTTCAAAAAAACAAAGATTTTAAAAACGGTAAAATCATTAAACTCCTTTTAGTTTCTAATAAAAAATGAAATTTTTAAACAATATAAATAATTTTGCAATTTTTCTAAATAAACATCGAATTTCATTATTCTTAGTTTGAAAAAAAAATTGTGTCTTTTTTTTTAATATTTAAAACAATGTCAGTATTTTATAAATGATTATTGTTAAAATTATATTAATACTATTTCCTTTCTTTCTTTAAATGTAAATATTTATGAAAGTTTTTTTTTTTATTATATTGGAATTGTACAATTGTAATTTTTACAATCTTATTCTATTTTAAACTTGTAAACATAGAAGCTCTATGAAAAGATTGTGGTGACTGAAAAAAAAAAAATCTAGAAGTAACTTTTTGAAAACCTATTCTTGAATTTGCATCACCAATATAATAAAAATGATATACATAAATTAGAAAGTGTTCAACGAGGAGCAACTAAATTGATTCCGGAATTAAGGCACCTACCCTTTGAAGAAAGGTTAAAAAAATTCCAACTGACTTCCTTAAAAACCAGGTGAATGAGATATAATTTAGTTCAATATTATAAAATTTTTCATAATTTGGACAAAGTGTTTTGGTATCAACAACCAAAAACAGCAATTTCTATTTCAGCAAATGGCACAGCTGCAAAAATTAGAGTACATAAAGCACGCATTGATATTGAGCTTATAAAAATTTTGATTTGATTTTGAGTTGCAAAATGGTGGAATAAACTACTAGAAGAAATAATTTCCGCCAAAAGTGTAAAAATTTTCAAGTACAAGCTTGAAATATGGATATTATGAAACTCTGATCTCAATGAATATTTCGAAACTGTAATTAGCAGTGTTGTTACCACATTATATGTCTGGCAGATATGTCGATATATGTCCAGACATAATTTCTGCCGACATAAAATATGTCAAACATACTTTTATCGACATATTTTGACATAATTTTATGCCTAAATTATTTTCTGCCAAAATAAAATATGTCAGACATATTTTATATCAACATACTTTTGACATAATTTTATGTCTAAAATATTTTCTACCGAAATAAAATTTGACAGACAGATTTTCTATCGACATATTTTAACATTTTTTTTATGTCTGAATAAATTTATGTTGACATAAAATATGTCCGACATATTTTCTATCCACATATTTTGACATAATTTTATGTCTGCACTTTTTCCTGTCGGCATATAAAATGAGTTTGACATTTTCTTTTCGACATATTTTTGACATAACTTTATGTCTGAATTATTTTCTACTGACATAAAATATGTGTGACATAATTTGACATATTTTGACATACTTTGACATATTTTGAGAAAATGTTATATTTTCAGAAATTATGTCTGATATATTTTCTGCTTCTTTTCTTTGCAATCAGGTCCGTACTGTGAAAATTCTTAGGGGAGGGTTTCCTTTAAAAAAGTCCCTTTTGAATAGCAAATGTAGATTTTGCTGAATTTTTATACTAAAATTAGTGCCAAAAAATTAAAATTTAGTAAAAATGGTCAATCGCAACCCAATACTCTCCCACGTTACGGACACGATGATTCATAAATTTTTTTATTAAAAACCCTAAAAAACAAACGATATTTTCAGCTATTTATCTTTTGCTAGTATTGAAACGATATCCCTTATTAAAATGTAAAAACGATCTGAAACATAATTTTTTATCTATAGTTGGTAGTAAAAATAGTTGGTTTTTGTTACTATGATCATGGACGTATAAGAGATGGACGTGCAACTTATTGTTGTTTTTGCGAATTATGCTTAATAATTAGGTGTCTGTATTGTTACAAGTCTATTATTTCAAACAAAAGAAAATAGTTATGATTCTATACGTCGATTTTTTAACGATTTATTGAACTTGTTAAGTCAGTCTAAAATATGGTTAGTCTAAATTATGGTTTTTCATAATATTGTTGTTAAAAATTCATTAACAGTCAGGTTATAACAATGTAAATAACATTGATGTTATAACATTTACATTGTTCGTAAACGTTCACAATTTTATGTAAAAGTTATGTATTAAAAATATGTAAAATGTAATTCTTTGTCATTTAATAATAAAAAACTAATTTTTAAAGCAAACAGCAAGTATGCAATTACGATGTTATCATCGAAGTTATTTTTGTAGTTAAGAAGCAATACAATAAAAAAACTACATCTTTTAATAATGATCTTGTTAAAACAATCTTTTTATTTAAATACACAAAGGTAGTTTGGTTAAGTGTAGCCTAGTTTTGAAAGCAAACTGTTTGTTATGAAAGTTAATAATAAAATTAGTATTAATATAATTAAATTGAAACAGTTTGTACCATGTTAGGACGATTGAATTAGTTTCAAACCAACGTTTTTTTATTTATTAACATAACGAATAATAAAAGAAGCCAAAAAAAACGCAGCATGTCTGAGAAAACAAAAAAATATATTAGGTTGAAACAAAATGAGCAAAGAAATTAGACTCTAAATGGTAAGAATACTAACTGAAATATAAAATATAAAACTTTACTAAAATATTCAATCCATAAATCTTTTTTTAAAAGCTCTCTTAATTTGTTAATTTAATTGTGACGCTTACTTAAAAACAGGAAGTATTTGTCTAATTATTATAAAAAACCTGTTATTTTATATTTGTATTTGTAATAAACATCATTTATTTATGTTTGATTTCAACAATAGTTTGCAAGCACATAAATGCTTCATTTTTTACAAAAATCACTCTACATAATCGTCTATTAAATCCTTACTAAAAATCTTTGATTGTCAGCCATTTTTAATACTTTTTGGCTAATGACGGAATATTTTGACAATTCTCAAAAGTAATGTTTTTATAGTAAAGTACGTCACGCAAAGTTAGTCTTGAATTTCTATTTACGATGCATAATCATTTGCTCTCTCGCGCGGAGATTTTTATTCAACGTAGAAGCAAATAAAAAAAATAAAAAATAAAAAGAATTTTTTTTTCATTCTATTTTTTTTAACAAAACAGCATTTTTATCTTTTTTTAAAAAAACATTGCTCCAAATTAACTTATTAATAATGATTTAAATTATTATTTTATAAACAATTTTTTATAATTATTTTTAATACTTTACTTTTATAATATTTATATAAGTTTAATAAAAAATATATTAATTCGTTTTTATTAAATAAAATTTCTATTAGAAAAATTGTGCTAATAGAAACCAGCAACTTTTTTGCTTTTACGTTTTTCGCTTTAACGACTATTGAAGTTATATTTAGTTAACATTAGAGTACATCACAGTAAATGAACTTATAACCTAAATCAACCAGTTAAGATAATAATATAATTGTTAAATTAATACTTGAGTAACTTACAGTTACTCAAGTATTAATTTAACAATTATATTAATTTATTTAATATACTCGCAAAAGTTAGCCACAGACATGTTTCAATTTAGATCTTACATGTTGTTAACACATAATATAAGCTTTTAACTAATAATTATTTTAACAAAAATTGTTGAATAGAATATGAAAAACGTGAAAATGTAAAAAAAAATTTTTTACATTTTCATTTTATTTATAGCGACATCTAGACTAAATATTTTTTATAAATACGCAAGTTGTTTTCAGGAATTTTATTTAAAAAGAAATCGATTTGAACTTTAGCCTTAAAATTCACTTATTCAAATAATTTTGTGATTGAAATTTGAAATTGAAAAAAAAATTAAAAAAAAGGTTGATAAAACAAGGGAGGATGAAGAAGAAAGTATTTTTTTTTGGTAAATTGTAAATTTTGTTAGCGTTTTGAATTATATATTTTTCTTGAAAATAGTTTTAAAAGTAGAAACATTCTATTGCAAACATCAAAGCAGCGATTGCAAATTGCAAGTTAAAATAAAAATTATAAAAAATTTAAATTAAATTTAATAAATTATTTTACATCTGTTCGAAAAATTTTTTTTCTAAAAAAATAATTTAAAACAATCAGAAAAAAAAAATTTAATGAAAACATCATTTGAATGAAAGACTTAATTATACTTAAATTTTTAATAGTACGCTTGATCAGAAAACAATAATTTATAAAAGACGAAGTATTTTCTTACTGGTTTGGTCTATAAATTATAAATTCGTGTAGGTCTATAGGCGCAAATATGAAGTTTTGTTTTAGTTTATTAACTAGATCAATTTTATGAAAATGCTAATATTCGCCATTTTTTATATACGTTTTACATCAAAGTTTACATTTTGAAAGCGATCGTTTTTTTTAATTACGCAAACCGGTTTTTCTTGTCAGCAAAATTAATTTGTAATTGAATTAAATCTTTTCATAAATGTATTTTATATAACTTTAATTTTTTTTTTTTTTTTAATGATTCAAATGTTGCTTTTAAATGTACATATTTCGACTAATAAATAGGGATTGGCGCAATTGAATGTACATACATCGACTGACAAATAGGGATTGGCACAACTAAATGCACATACATCGACTGACAAATAGGATTGGCGCGATTAAACGTCCATGACTTGGGACAGGGTTAGGGTTTGGGCAAGGGATAAATCAGAAAATGATACGCAAAGCATTTTTTAACAGTTTTGCATTAAAATGTTGATAGAAACCAGGTTTTTAAAAAATCATTTTCGAGAAGGTTTTAAATAATAACCGAAAATGAAAAAAATGGCGTACATCGGCATATATCGACTGAAAATATGAATTAGCGCGATTAAATGTGCATATATCGATTGACAAATAGGGATTGGCGCAATTAAATGTACATGGTTAGGGTCAGGGTTAGGGTTTGGGTCAGAATCAGTTAGAAACATGGGTTTTGCTTTAAATAGTTTTTCTTAAAAGTGTTAATAAAATCCGGGTTGTTTTTAAGTTAACGAAGAAAAAGAATCTAATCACATTTCGTGTATGAAGAAAATGGCGATTATTAGCGTTTATAGTGTCATTTTTTAAACTTCGACATCAAATTAGAGTGCTTTCCTCAAATTTTCAGATCCATATTTTTACACGATTCTTAATCAGCATGAAATTCTCTATCGAAATCAATCATAAAATGACAGGGGTAGGCAACTGAAACAGTGCCCAATTTAAAATCAAAGCCAAAAATTATCAATGATTTAAAAATGCAGTTGATACATAACATAACAATAAAGCCATTTTTGCATTTATTTGTAAAGCCATTTTTGCATTGATATTGATATCTGACAGTGGGTAAACTGTGTTAACATCAGTCATTTTGCTTGAATGAAGTATAGAAAAATCAATGGAAAAGAGTGGATCTCTAAAAACGATTTAAAAGCTTTAAATTCCGTAAATATAACTATCCATCACAACATTTGCTTGACGGCTGTTTCAGAATGAGCTTTACGGTTTTTGTTTTATTTTTTTTTTTTTTTTAATTTTAACGTTAGGGGTGTTACTAAAATATTTATTACTTTTGAAATATTAAAGATAATTTTGTTTTGTAAAAGGAATAAAAACAACAATAAAATGTTTTATCATATGACATTTAATATAATAGTAAGAAAACTTCTTTTAGTAAATAAAAACGCGACAAATGATGAAATTGGCTGAACTTTAGTAATTTGTTGTTACTTTTTATCAACAAAAAAAATCAAAAATATATATTTATAATATTTATTAGCAAGTTATAAACATTATTAGACTATTATAAAAACAAAAAAAATATTACTCAAACTTTATGTTAATTGAAACAGAGATAATTAAGTCATAAAACAAATTCGCAAAAAAATGTTAGAGAAAATGTTTTAAAGGTAATGTTTTACGTCATCGCTTTAATAACGTATACGCGAAAAACTAGAAAAAGTTGCCAAACATGTCAAGCTTGAAAACATTTACGCTAACATAGCAAAAGAAACATAAAAAATTTTTATATTTTTATCTGCATAAAAGGTCGAAATTTCAATAACTTACGTCATACAACCAGAAAATATATATTTTACATTTAAAAGAGATAATTTTAAATGTATAAATGAATTAAAAATTTAGTTATAGTAAAAAATTCACCAGTATGACGTAAGGACCTGATAGAATAGATATTCATTGATAATGTTCCAAATTTTAACCATCAACCATGTGGCTATGTAAAATAAATCTTGGTAGGCCCAAGACAGGTTTTCCGTGAAAATCGCCAAAAACAGAAAAGTGATCCAAAATCATTTAAAATATTTTTAAAATGTTTGTTTTTATTTCGTTTAACGTAAATATTTACTTAAAAAAGAAAGATTGTTCTTTTATATTTTTTTTTATTAAAAGATGAAAGCGTTTATAGAAAAAAAAAAAAATACTATTTATTTAAAGTTAGTGAACTTTTATACTTTTTATGAGGAAATTCTTTTTTTTTTTTTTGAACACTAAAATTCTTGTGACGTCAAGCTCGCTTTTATATTGAGTGAAACAGCCGCGTCTGCGAAACTCAAAATTCTTAACCAATAAAAAAACAGGGATCGATCTCAGGAAATAGCTATTCGCAATGATATGTTATATAACTAGATGTCAAACTTACTGATCTCAAAATATAACCTATTATTTGTTATATTTTGAGATCAGTGGTTTAACTTCATAACGAAAAGTGAAGCCGCTTTTTGCCCTTTTTACAAATGGTGGATTAAATTTGTAAACAAAAATTTTTAACTTTTCTTTTCTTAAAAGAAGTAAATATATTTTAAATTTAAATACTATTTACGTAAAAGTGTTAAGCGGAAATTGTAATACTTGTAAAATAATAATTTATGATTCCTAAATTTATTTTTGATCAAAAAAGGATTATAGTTTTGAATAGAAAAGTAAAACGTCTTACTATTTTGAAGCATTTTTATGAATTAAAATACTTTTTAATAAACATAAGCTCATAAAAAAACTTTTAAAAGTATTTTATAATTGTTTTGAATTATTTTTTTTTTAAAGAGAACTTTTGACGTGCATTTTTAATTTTTATTCTACACATCGGCTTTAGCTTTTTATATATATATATATATATATATATATATATATATATATATATATATATATATATATATATATATATATATATATATATATATATATACATACAGCCCGAACCCAATAACAGTAATCCCAGCTCAATCCCAGTCAATCCCAGCTGGGACCCAATTGGGCTGGTCAACTGGGTAGTATTTGATGAAATTAAAAATCGGACGATAAATTTATTCAAAAATGATAATAGTTTAAAACTCAATAAATGTGTGGGTAACTTAACGGTGTTACTCACAAATTTGGGGCACAAGTTCAGGGCTATTTATTGTTCTAAAGCTTCAATCATTACTTTTTTGTCATAACTATAACATTTTGCTCAAAAAATTTTCTTTTATATAAGCGTTAACAAAAGTGCATGATTATTTTAGGTATTTAAAATTTAAAATACAGGTATTTATGTAAAACTTTATTTAAATTACACACTTGGTTTTTATGTTTCTGTAAGATTTTGACGTTTCTAAAAGTTTATATTTTTAAAATAATATGAGTAGCACATATTTACCATCAGTAAAGAGCTTAGAAAATTTTCCTTAATCTGAATTTGCAACAGTTTCATCTGATGAATAAAACACATATTTTTAATTCTTGAGCTCTCTGTGTAAATATATTTAACTTAAACATGGAAATTTAAATATAATCTTTTTTTCTAAAAAATAAAAAAATGACAAAACTTTTTTCGTGGTTATAATAGAAACATTTTTTTTGTTTTTGTTTTATTTTTCGTATGCATAAACGTTTTGTAAAAATGAACCTAGCTAAACTTTTCCAACCAGATAAGCATCATTACTGCTATTTTTTGCACGATGTGCCCTTCCAAAAAAGTTTGGTCTTAAACTATCTACAACTTGTTTCTTACTGAGATTATCTGAATTTTTATATTGATGTCTAGAACGCTTCAATAAAAACTTTCGAAATTTTCTAATATATATATACAACACCGCATCATTCCAATAGGATAACGCCAAGAAAATATCTAATCCAAACTTAAGTTTTTTGTTGATAGAAACATTTAGTATGTAATAAGGCGCAAAAATTATGTGGGGTAAAACAGAAAATATAAAATAGCTTGAAATAATTAACGTGGGTAATAAAAGCGCATTTGTAAAACGTTTCGTATCTTGTAAAAGAGCCTTATTTTTTGACAAACTTTGTCTGCGTAGCAAATAACCATAAACAAATAAAAATGATAAAGTTATAAATACATCAAAAGCCAGATCAGTAATTGCATAAGCTTTTGTTAAAAATAACAATGGTTTACTGTTTAATACTATTGACGCTGAGCAACCATAAGCGATACATAATATCCACGATACAACTAAGCAACACAGTGCTTTTTTTTTTGATAAGACCCAATAGTATTTGACATTTAAATAAAATATTAGAAAACGATTAAACGTTAGTAAAAAAGTTTGTAAATAGTTTGCAAATACAAAAGTTCGAATACATATTTTTAGCAAAATTGGCATCTCTTTTCCAGCAAAGTCTAAAACACCGGCTGAGAAAAGAACTACGTTAGTTAACATTTCAGCTAGTGATAAGTTAAAAATTATTATCCGATCGATTTTATGCATTCTAAAAATTTTGCATTTTACTATCAAATAAATACCTATGATATGTAAAAACGCTCCAATTGGACAACATATAACCAAAATATAGGAGAGTTGGGTTACTAAAACTGTCCTGTTATAAAGTAAACTGCTTAGTAATGAAGTTTTGTTTAACATTTTTTGTTTGTAGCTAACTTGGTTTACTTTTCTATTGTTATGATGTTGGAGATAGTTGACATCCAGCAATCAAACCATACTCATACAATTACTATCAAATTTCAATAATACCAAACCATTATTAATTTCTTTACTTCAATTAAAAAATAAACTCAAATAAGTTAAAACTTGATGAATAAATAATGAAAGGAAAGATTATGTAAAAATATGGCAGTATACTGTAAAATATGCATTTTTTAAAAAAAGGTTTCACTTTTTTTTTCATTTCACAATATTTAAAAATGAACACTTATTTTCAATGTTGTTTACTATTTAATTACTAAGAAGTAAAATAAATTATAGAGAAAAATTACTAGAGTAAAAAAATTTCGTTATGCAAAATATTCTTTTAATTTAAATTGATAAATAAGTGCATCAATAATAAAGCATTTTTAAATTATTATACATTTAAGATACTAATCTTTTATTAACTAAAAAAAAAAATATTTCAAACAAAAAGGAAGTTTAAGTAAAATTTAATTCTAGCATTATTTTAAATTAAACGTACGCATTATAGAAAAAAGTTTTAATTCATATTTGATCTCATGCAGGTTAATTATTATTTACTCATTCAATTTAATACCTTCAAAAATTGCCGTTGCTTTGAAGTCTCAAATAAAAATTCAATGAAATAAAAGCAAAAAATGAATTTTTTGGTTTTGTTTCATTGAATTGTACTACTACTAATAATAATAGCAATAATAACAACAATAATAATAATAATAACAATAATAATAAGAACCACAGTAACAATAATAACAATAAAAATTATTATTAGTTTTGTCCATTATAATATTTTTATATTTTAATTTATATTATTTTCTTATACTGTTTTTTATTACATTTTTAAGGTAAATTATCTTATTTATTACTCATTAACTACAGTGTTGAATTACAGTATAGGCAAAACTAATTGAAATCAGTCACAATTAAGCAAATTTTTGACATTTTTATTCACTACCAAAATTACATAATATTGCATTCAAAAATCGTGGTTCATATAAAATTCAGTACAGTGATTGTTACCGAGTACTTGGTGAAGGAACCTTGTTTGTGATCTTTTTCTTTCTTGTGTCAGCTTTAAAAACCGAAAATCATCGAAAGGGTTCATAGTAGCTTATTACCTAACCATGGTAAAACGTTATTACTCTCAGAAGTCAAGTACTGGGAAATTTTACGTTCCTTTTGGCAGGGTGCTCCATTATGCATAAAAACTAGGTCTCCAACGCCAGTACAAGACGCTTCTCTAACACAGTCTTGTGCTGGTCCTGCCTAAATGCATTGCACCCCTTCCACAACACATAACTTACTCGTGCTAAAAATGCTCATTACACTCCATATCATAACCTGCGTTGGGTGCTAAACAATACATTCTTTTCATTTCCTCCCCAACTTGTTGTCTTACTTACTGCACTTACTGCTCAGAACATTGAGAAATACTCTCATCACTTAAAATAACTCTTTCCAAATGTTCACAATCTATTTTATTGTCTACTACAATTATATATTTAAAAAAAAAAAAAAAATTTAATTTTTTCATTTACCCAATAGGCATTTGTTTTTAAAAGTTACATTCTAAATGTATTTTAAATGTCTTTCAAACGTCTTCTAAACATTGTTACGTAAAGAACGTTTAAAAGACGTTTAGAACTTTGAAAAACAAATGCCCGTAGGGTAAATTAAATATAATAAATATTTTTTTAATTAGATTTCGTATCTTTTAAATTGAATAGAATCTACCCTTCTGATTAAAGTTCCTAAAATATATATATCAAAATAAACAATTTAACGCCACACAGAACATATATATATATATATATATATATATATAATATATATATATATATCATATATATATATATATATATATATATATTTATATATATTATATATATATATATATATATATATATATATATATATATATATATATATATATATATATATATATATATATATATATACATAGGTATATATATACATATATATATATATATATATATATATATATATATATATATATATATATATATATATATATATATATATATATATATATATATATATATATATATATATATATATATATATATATGTATATATATACCTATATATATATATATATATATATATATATATATATATATATATATATATATATATATATATATATATATATATATATATATATATATATATATATATATATATATATATATATATATATATATATATATATATATATATATATAAATATATATATATATATATATTTGCCAATTTTTCAAAAGAAGCTCCAAATCAAAAGAAAATGACTATATATTTCCAAATGTTGATGACGAAATGGACATTCAGTTAACAGACATCATTTCAATTGTGAAACCATCCAAAGTAAACAGAGGACGTTATACTTTTCCTTATGAACTACCGGTAAAGCACTGACTTCAACAAGACCTATTTTAAATAATATTTTTGTCTCTTTTTAATTGTTTTTCTTAAATAATAAAGCTTTTTTCTTGTCAATAGTGGTTCTTTATTGTTACAGATGCATGATTTATAGATTTAGTTACCCTAGCACTCTCTAACTAAAGCCAAACAATGCTTTTTAATGGTTGGCTTTTATTACCCCTTTTCCAAGGGTAACTAAAGCCACCATGTTTTCATTTTTTTTATTAAAAAAATGTATATTTCTGCAATTTATGAATATATTTCTTTAATATATGACCACAGACCCAAGTTTTGCAATATTTATTTAACCTATAAATTAAAGGGTCTGCCTTGGGCAGAAGTTTGAATTTCGAAAGTGGCTTTAGTTACCCCCATCTACGGTAAGTAATTTTAATAAGGTTCTAGCAAACTTTATTTATAAACTGGAAAAACAGCAATATATGTGTATAATGTTAGACCAAAATGATAAACTTTAAAATGCCTTTAAAAGTTTTATTTTGAATTCTTAATAAATTTAGTTTTTAAAAGTTTTATTTTGAATTCTTAATAAATTTAGTTTTTAAAAGTTTTAGTTTGAATTCTTAATAAATTTAGTTTTTAAAAGTTTTATTTTGAATTCTTAATAAATTTAGTTTTTAAAAATTATGAAAAAACTCTTATACTTCAGATTTAAAACCGTTTTAAAAAAATCCAAAACATCAAATTCTAAAATTTATGATTTATTGATTCTTATCATATTACAAAACATCAAATTCTAAAATTAATGATTTATTGATTCTTATCATATTCTAAAACATCAAATTCTAAAATTAATGATTTATTGATTCTTATCATATTCTAAAACATCAGATTCTAGAATTAATGATTTATTGATTCTTATCATATTCTAAAAAATCAGATTCTAGAATTAATGATTTATTGATTCTTATCATATTCTAAAACATCAGATTCTAGAATTAATGATTTATTGATTCTTATCATATTCTAAAACATCAGATTCTAGAATTAATGATTTATTGATTCTTATCATATTCTAAAACATCAGATTCTAGAATTAATGATTTATTGATTCTTATCATATTCTAAAACGTCGGATTCTGGAATTAATGATTTATTGATTCTTATCATATTCTAAAACATCAGATTCTAAAATTAATGATTTATTGATTCTTATCATATTCTAAAACATCAGATTCTAGAATTAATGATTTATTGATTCTTATCATATTCTAAAACATCAGATTCTGGAAATAATGATTTATTGATTCTTATCATATTCTAAAACGTCGGATTCTGGAATTAATGATTTATTGATTCTTATCATATTCTAAAACATCAGATTCTAAAATTAATGATTTATTGATTCTTATCATATTCTAAAACATCAGATTCTAGAATTAATGATTTATTGATTCTTATCATATTCTAAAACATCAGATTCTGGAAATAATGATTTATTGATTCTTATCATATTCTAAAACATCAGATTCTAAAATTAATGATTTATTGATTCTTATCATATTCTAAAACATCAGATTTTAGAATTAATGATTTATTGATTCTTATCATATTCTAAAACATCAGATTCTAGAATTAATGATTTATTGATTCTTATCATATTCTAAAACATCAGATTCTAGAATTAATGATTTATTGATTCTTTTCATTTTCTAAAACACCAGATTCTAGAATTAACGATTTATTGATTCTTATCATATTCTAAAACATCAGATTCTAGAATTAATGATTTATTGATTCTTATCATATTCTAAAACATCAGATTTTTAAATTAATGATTTATTGATTCTTATCATATTCTAAAACATCAGATTCTAGAATTAATGATTTATTGATTCTTATCATATTCTAAAACATCAGATTCTAGATTTAATGATTTATTGATTCTTATCATGTTTTAAAACATCAGATTCTAGAATTAATGATTTATTGATTCTTATCATATTTTAAAACATCAGATTCTAGAATTAATGATTTATTGATTCTTATCATATTCTAAAACATCAGATTCTAGAATTAATGATTTATTGATTCTTATCATATTCTAAAACATCAGATTTTAGAATTAATGATTTATTGATTCTTATCATATTCTAAAACATCAGATTCTAGAATTAATGATTTATTGATTCTTATCATATTCTAAAACATCAGATTCTAGAATTAATGATTTATTGATTCTTATCATATTCTAAAACATCAGATTCTAGAATTAATGATTTATTGATTCTTATCATATTCTAAAACATCAGATTCTAGAATTAATGATTTATTGATTCTTATCATATTCTAAAACATCAGATTCTAGATTTAATGATTTATTGATTCTTATCATGTTCTAAAACATCAGATTCTAGAATTAATGATTTATTGATTCTTATCATATTCTAAAACATCAGATTCTAGAATTAATGATTTATTGATTCTTATCATATTTACCAAAAATAAATGTCAGTTACAAATATAGCATTATGAAGAAAATAAACATAAGAAACAAAACAAACAAAAACTTTACCACTGTCAGAGTTATTTTTAATTATAATTTTTTCAATGGAACCGTTCTGTGCATTATACAATTGGTCTGCTACATAAACCTTGATGATTTTAAAAGTTTTTTGACTTTTATTTTCAACGTTGTGAATGACCTGGCTATTTCTGTAGCAAGTGAACATATATACTCCATGGAGTATATACTTCATATATATATACTTCATGGAACTCAGTTTAATAAATTTCTATATTGGTCCGCTTGTACGGTGGGAATGATTCTGTGATTCAGTCAATTTTGACTGCAGATGCCATTAACAACTTTCTTGAATTTTCGATATTAAACCATAAACCAAGAGTTCTATCTTTGCATTACGTCATATCTTGATTAGCAGTCAAATGAACAACACTTTTATAATTTGGTGAAAAGGAGTTCGGTATAATTTTAAAGGAAACTGAATACGCTTTTTCTAATGATGACAAAATTTTGTATCTTCTACAACATATAACTTATTTGTGCTCCTGTTTTTATTTTCAAAACTGGATGCTGCTAAATCGTCATTCATGTCTTCATCGGCACTGTTTATTTAAATGTTATTTAATTTAAGATTAAAAATACTTTTAAAAAAGCTATACTATTTACAAGTTTGGAAATAATCTAATAAGGATATTAATTTTTGTGTAATTCTATGTCAAATGATCCAGATATTTTTGAAAACGTCATCCTATATCTCAGATTTTGCTGATTTTTATACAGTTTAGAGCATTAAGTAAAATATGGATTTCTTGAAAATTTTTGCCTCTAGCTCCAAGAAGATCCTGAAAACGACTATTTTACTTTTAGTCGATATTAGCTAGTCCGCTCTTTTTCTATAAAAATTGTAATGTTTGTTTAGTAATAGAACCTTCAAAGCAATATCATTCCATAAGCAAAAGCGTTTTGCCCAAGAGACGTTTAAATTTCATGTGAGGAGATTTATTTTTAATTTCTTGGCATATGTGCAAAAACACATTGGTTGAATGCAGTTTCAATTAATTTAACCAACACTGTAAACAAACCAAACGCAAATAAATTATATATATTTAGTTTGTTTAAGTGTTTTTAAAAAACTGAAAAATGAAAATGTGTTAAAATAGATTTGGAAATCAACGTTAGATTTGTCTCCGAGTTGATTTCTTTTTAATATTCAACAAATATATTCCATTAAACATTAGTTAAAGTTATTTTTATTATTTTACAACACCGTTAATGAACCAATTTTAAATTTGAGAAAGCTTTTTTTTTTTTTTTTTTTAACTTGATCAAGTTCAGTCTCTTGCAAAAGTTTAGAATCAAATAAGTATTTTTTAGGTAAATTCATAGTTTATTGAAAATGACACAAAGCTAAGATTTAATTTATGTTATATACATACACATGTATGCAAGGCTATCTTAACAACAGGCATTGCAATTGCGCAACCGAACGGAAAGACTATCAGCTGATTAAAAACACTATTTTTCCAGGAAAAAAAAACACAAAATAAATATATCATATTAATTTTCTTCTCAATTAAAAAATAAATTTTTTAATTGAGAATTGATTATTTTTAGCCCTTCGAATGACAGCTCGCAAAGGATCTTTTAATCTTACATCATCAAATATTCTTTGTACATTTATAATTTTACATGCATCAATAAAATATTGCAGGAAAGTGACAGTACCTTTAACTTACTCTTGATAACTGGATTTGTTTTCAAAGCTGTCTTCTGGTTTCTTTAGAAAAAACACGCATTACTAGTTTCACATTTTGCTTTTCTACAGGCTTTGGATATATGGCTAACTCATTTAGACAGGATAATATAATAAGCAAGTTTAATTCTGACAATCTTAGTTTCTGAAAATCTTTCCGACTAGCTACTAACTCCTCAGCTTCACCAAATTGAAATTTAATTTCTTTATTATTTTTGGTGAGCCAATTGTTAAGTATATTCTTCCATAAGTGGACATAATCATATAACAAAAATATATTTGTTTTAGATCTCTAAGGTTTATAGTTTATAAATTATAAAAATATTTATTTACTTGATTTTTATTGCAAATTATGGGAAAACGTTTTCATTGGATTGTTCAATAAATTCAATTAAATTTGAAACAACACTGAATTGGAAATTGGAAGAAATTTTGGGTATATATATATATATATATATATATATATATATATATATATATATATATATATATATATATATATATATATATATATATATATATATATTTATATAACATATAAAATATATAAATATGTTATAAATAAACGTTCGGACAAATTTTAACTGCATTTATTATGTAATTTATTTCATGCACGCAAAAAACCTTTATACTTATTTGAAAGAGGATTTTATAATCTATTTAGACTTAATTTAATTAAGTTAAAATATTATTTAAATATTGAAAATAAAATGGTCAAAATAAAGGACCTCGAAAAAATGATGGAAATTTTTCTCTAAAAAAATTGAGAAAAAGGTAAAGCGTTTGTTGCTAAGCAGTTTATGGAATGGCGTTTACCCAGATCAACTGCTTACAATAAAATCGTAAAATTGGAGAATGAATCTCGAAAAAGAAAATATTCCAAAGATTGCTGGATTTTTTTGAAAATAAGTTAGGGTGCTCTAAAAAAAAAGTAGCTCAAGTTTTTAACTTAACTGTAGTCAAACTTGAATTTCCCAAATATTAAAAACAATGACTAACATTCAAACTTTTAAAAAAACAAATCTTCCAGATCGTAGCCATCAGCAGAAGAAAGCTATGCGTCCTAAATGTCGTAAAATGTACAAAAATTATAAGAACTAGGATTTTGTTATCGATGATGAAAGCTATTTTACTTTAAACAAAAGCACATTAGCTGGTAATGGTAGGTTTTATGCCGCTGACCCTTCTCAATGTTCTGACAAAGTAAAATACAGTTTTCGTAAAAAGTACGAGAATAAGTTCTTAGTTTTTTGTTGCATCAGCCCCCGTGGAATAAACCCTCTTTATATTCATCACAGTAAGCAGGCAATCAACCAGTACACTTATAAAGAGGTACTTGAAAAAACTTTACTCCCTCTAGTATTAGAATATTATAAAAAAGGCAATGAGTTTATCTTCTGGCCTGATTTAGCTCAATCACATCACGCAAAGTCGGTTATCGACTTTTTAAAATTGAAAAAAATCAAAGTTGTACCCAAAGACATAAACCCAGCTAATGTTCCAAAGCTGAGAATTTGGAAGAGCTTGAAGCAAGAATTAGATATTGCTATTCAAAGACGAATAAAGAAATTTTCCTTACTAAATTAAAACATTTTTCAAAAAAACTTTATAATATTTATAATATATAAATAGCGTTAACAACGCTGTTTTACGCATGCGTGTTTGACAACGAGTTAAAATAATAAACTTAATAAAGTGCTAGCTATTAACCAGGGTTGACCCAACTGGGTTTTTGGGTAGGTTATTGCGTTTTTACTAAAAGTTGCGTACTAATCTTTAGTAACAAAGTTTGATAAGTTTATAGTTATTTAAAAACTATTTTTTATTTTTTAAAGTTCTATTTTCTTATACAAAAGCTTAACTAATATTCAGATTGCATTTTTTTCTAATAAATCTATTTTTAAATGTAGTTATCTTTTTAATTAAATTTAAAATAAAATTGAATTATACGTTTTTATTTGACATTAACATGTCAAAATATCAATTAGAGAGAAGAAATTAGGCTAGTGGGTGGAATGAAGTGACCATATGAAGTGATCAACCAAATAGAGTAATATGTAATTATTGTAAGGAGAGCATAATTAAAAAAGTTATGAGAGTTGGGATCCATTTTGATAAATTAAGAAGCGCTAATGATTCCGCTAAAGTATATTTAGCGATATATCAGTTTTAGAGCCAATAACATCTACATCTGCAGCATCAAACAAGTCTAACCAGTCAGAATAAAATGTTCAAGATCACTTAAGTTTTATAAGTAAATCTTCGTCAATTGTTCATTTAACTGCAATAATGATGCAACGGCAAACATCTGTTTCTAATTTTGTTACTTCAACAACAAGTAATCAGAAAAATGAACTGGATTTGCAGGTTGAAAGGTTTTTATTTTCAACAAATATAATATTCAACATTGTAGAAAATCTTGACTTGACTATCTAGATACCTAAAATATTTAGACCTGGATGCGAGCCCTCAAATAGAAAACAGATATCTTCAGAACTCTTAGTAAAATAAATGAAGAAGTAATCAATGTAATGAAATATGATCTTGATGATAATTGTGTTGTTATCCTAATTCAAGATGATTAAAGTACATTCAATAATGATTTTATAGTTGCTCATAGTGTCCAAGACGATACATAGATGATATTTTAAGGACGTTTAAGGTGGTCCTATACCATCAAACTTGTGCCACAAACGTTTGACCTCAAAACACTTATTACTGAATTTGATAGGATGCCCAGATATAAAAAAAGAAAAAAAAACTAAAAAAATTTAGAAAAATATTTTTACGGGTTTAATAAACCATGTTGATTTATTAAACCCGTAAAAAATATGAAGAACAATTTAAACTAAAATTAATAAAATTTATTAAGTAGTTTATATTTTATAGGTAAAAGATCAATAATATCAAAAATTGACTATAGTTACGTTAGTTCTAAGACCAAAAAATCAATCAAAAATCAAAAATACCAAGAAAAAACATTCATTTTAGTTTAGGTTGTAGATCAAACTTAAACGAATAACTTGGGAAATTTTTAGGTCAAACAGTTAAGTCTATGAAATTTTATTCTAGAAACAGTGACTAAAAATAGGCAAAAAATAAAAAAAGAGAAAAAGCGAAAATAAGAAAATAAATGGAAAATAACAAGCATTAAAATAACATCACACATAAAAAAATTAATATGCTCCAGTCATTTTTTTTTTTTTTTGTTCTTTATTACAATATTTAATACAATATTTACAAATATATAATGAGAAAAATTTGCATGCAAAAAAATCGTTACAAAAAAATAAAGAATTAAGATAAAGAACGCGGATACTCAAAGAAGACCATACAGGTCTTGTCACCGAGAACCGCTGTTGAAGAACTTTGATTATAAGGATAACAGTCATTTTTGCTCGTCTGTTTATCAATAAAACCCTTTCTTTTAGCTCTTAAAACTTTTCTTTTCTTTTTACAGGAACTACTTGAATTCTTGTTAGCTTTTTTTATTCTACATAAATCTCGTTTTGGACCATTTATGTAAAATGCAGCTCCAGGAGTAATGTTTAAAATTTTAAATACATTATGAAGTCCATTGAAACCATCATTAGAATGAATAATTGCTAAATAAACACCAATTTTAATTATTTTTTGACTGCAATATTGAATTTTAGGGCATCGAGACCAAATCATTGCATTAAGTGACTCATTGACATAATGGGTCATTCCGTGCAAACATTTAATCAATAAACTATCAATACTTAGCTCCATAAAAATTGGTTTTAAAACATCTCAAATAGCAGCAGGCAGTTACAAATTAAGTTCATAATTTAACTTTTTCATTTCATTTAGTTTGTACCATTTGCACCAACTATCATTGGTTCTTAGACAATAATGATATCTTTGAGCTTTAGTGTCAGACTCACTACAATGAAGTAAAACTGCAATAATGGCTTTTTTCATGCTATAAACTTCAGAGTTTTGTCTGATGGACATGCCATTTTTGACCACTTTTATTTTGTAAAATAACTTCTTTAGAGGTAAAAATACTTTTACTCCATTGACAATAAGTACAAGAAAGTCTCAGTTTATTTGCCCATCCTTTCTTTTCTGTTGTTTAATTTTGAGTACATAGATTGATTACATTTGATTACATTCTTCTCATTTGATTACACTCTGGGCAAACTGAATACAAACATATTGTTTCTGCCAGTCTATTAGCAAATAAGAAATATTCAAATCTGCAAAAACTCACATTATTATTTTTCAAATTTAAATCACTTGCTGAACATGGAGCAATTATAATGATTTCTGAAGTAAAAACTGGATTCTTTATTGTTTCTGGTGGAGCAACTACAAATCGATTTCCATGAAATACTTTTTTTTTGAAATTTGAAATAAATTTTTTTTGAAATTGAAATTTCAAAAAAAAATTATTTTTTTTGAAATTTCAAAAGATTTCCATAAAATACTTTTTAAAGGTTTGTAACCTGATTTTCTTCGACCCATTACAAAATTTTAACTGTAGTACCAATTTACTAAATTCAAACAAATTAATTATAGCACGAAGTTAAATCATTTTGTTCTTGCAAAGTATAGCCAAAAAATGAGTTTGAAAATTGGCAAACTATACTTTAAATTTGCAGTGGTTCAAACATTCATTTTAGCAGTGGGTAAAAAAGATCAGAGGAAACTTTTTTGATTTTGAAAATGCCGTTGCTAGGGGCGTAACTATGGAAAATAATCAGTACTTTGTTTAAAATTAAAAATATACCAACTTGCGTTCTGAATTTAGTTAAAATTATAAAAAAATCTTAAACTAGTATAAATTTTGCAAAATTAGGTAAAAAAAAGTAAAAATTGAAATTTTCTATTATTAATGGTATAGGACCGCCCTAAGAAAGCAATTGTTCCGTATCATTTTCAGACCAATTTAACAAATCCAAAATGTAAAGGTAACTTTAAAATTGTAAAAAAGTTAAAAACTTGCGTCTGATCAAACTAAAATAAATACTAATAAAAAATTTTCTTTTAAGTTTACTACTCTTATAACTGTACTTATTTACTTAGAAAGAACCTTGGATAGAAGTCAAGAAGAAGAAGCTGAGGAATAGGTAAATAAAGTCTAGCCTGATTTTATGCTAGGCTTCTAAGCATTTAAACTAAAATATTTCTTACCCAACACATTTATTCAACGATAGTGTAAAAAGAACAAAATCAGGAACAAATTGCTAGAAAATTATAGAAGGGAAAGTTTTACAAATTGCCTGGAAGTTTTGCAAAATTATAACGAAAGTTGCACATTTGTCCATTAAAAGATTTTTCTCTTCCTTCGGGATTATTTGGATCAAAATTAGGAATCTTTTAGGAAAAGGAAAAGCAATAATGCTTGTATAAATTTACATAGGGGAGAGTTACCGAACACTTGGAACACTTAAGGAATAAATCTTTTTTAACACAAGTTGACTTAACTATAAAAGACTTTATGAATTGAATAATATAGACACACAACCCTGCTATGCTTTTATTAATGACTCGACTCTATTGACCTCACCCTAATTAGATATAAACTTTGATTTTTCAAGGTACCATTTTGATCCAATAAAGGCAACTGGTCTCTTTGAATGGAACACATATTTATTACCCCTTGCACTAATGATTTTTATCTGACCATCTTGTACTGTTGATAAACTTGTTTCATCCATATTATAAAGTCTGTCTGGAGTTAACTTTTCTTCCATGTATAACTTTTCAAGTAGATTAAAGAAAAATTGCACTCGCTCTTTATAAAAACCTTGTGCAAGTGTAATTGATGTTGATTCAGGCCTACGAGGCGACAGTTGTGGGTGCCTTTACATAAATGCGTAATACCACTTTTTTCTTGACATTCATTTTTGTTTGTTAAATTATTTGTGATGTTGCTAGCTTTTGCAATGTCAAATGCTAGACGAAGATCCTCAATCCTCAATCCAAAATACATCGATTCTAATAACAAACAATGATCAGCTAGTTTTGTTTCAATTTCTTTAGGTAAGGAGGTAAGTCGACCATGAAATTTCACATATGCAACAGCAATTTTGTTTTTTTCATTTATATGCCTAGACAAAGTTGCTTTTTAAATACAAAGTTTATAAGCAGCTACATTTAAGCTGATTTCTCCTTGTTTTATTGCTTCAACAGCCTTTTTCAAGTTTTCAACTTTCTATTTCCCATATTTGCGTGGCCTTTGCATCTAAAATAAAAACAAACTACTATGAAGAGACATAAGGAGAATTTTACAATGTTATTACAGGCTTATTTTTTCATTTATTTATTTGTTATTCGTATATGATTAAGTTAATTATTTACTCATTTTAATAAAATGAGTATTTAATTAACATGTATATATATATATATATATATATACATATATATATATATATATATATATATATATATATATATATATATATATATATATATATATATATATATATATATATATATATATATATATATATATATATATATATATATATTTATACATATATATATATATTATATATATATATATATATATATATATATATATATATATATATATATATATATATATATATATATATATATATATATACATATATATATATATATATATACATATATACATATATATATATATATATATATATATATATATATATATATTATATATATATATATATATATATATATATATATATATATATATATATATATATATATATATATATATATATATATATATATATATATTGATGACTTTGCAATGACATCGCAAATGGTGGACGCGTTTTTCAAACCGTTGAAAATAACTTTTTAAAAGGAAAAAAGTAAAAAAGAAAAGAAAACATTTATAAATTAAACTAAAAATGAAATCAACAAAAAAGAAGAATAAATAAATCTTGTAAAAGAAGAAAAGAAAAAAAAACATCTGAAAGAAAATAAGTAAAAAACTTACGAAAATAGAAGTTAAAAAAAAAACGTTAAATGAATGAAATATAAAAACAATGCCAAAGAATGAAAAAAAAAAAATTTAAAGAGATGGCAAATCTAGATTTTTATTTATTTTTCATACATTTTTTTAGCTTTCTTTCATATATTTCTTAGGATTATTTATTTTATTATTTATTTATTTTTCTTCAATTTTTTAGCGTATATAGTTTTACTTGTTATTTTTTGTTAGTCATTTGTTTGTTTTTTAGTTATTATTTATTTTTAGTGGTATATAAATTTTTTATACAGTTATATATTGTTTGTTTTTATTTTCATTTTTAGCCTTATATGTTTAATTCTACCGTTTTTTGTTATTATCTTTTTTAATTTTAAGTTTTTTTGTTGTTGTTGTTTGTTTTGTTTATTTTGCATAGTTTTTTGTTTTGTTTCGTAATGATTGTTGTAAACTTGTTTTGTTTTGATTTTCTCAGTGTTTTTCTGTTTATATTATATTTATTTATTTGGTCATAATATTTGCAATATATTTTGATTATTATATTTTTACAACTATGATTATATTAATATATTTACTAAATCTTTAATTTTTTTTTAGTAGTAGTCGTTTTTATGTCATCATTAGTTGTTACGTTTTGTCAGTTTATTACTGTTTGTAACTGTAACTTTGCATGTAAAAATGATTGCTGTAGGGAAAATACCGATTATTTAAATTATTATAATTACTTTATTGCTATTGTTATTATTATTATTATTATTATTATTATTATTATTATTATTGCTATTATTATTATTAAGATTAATTGTATATATATAAATTATTTTTTTTAGGTATTTACTTGAGATTAGTATTTCAATACTATTTGTAAATAGCCTTGAAAATTTATTTTCAGAATATATATGATTGATTGATTATATATATATATATATATATATATATATATATATATATATATATATATATATATATATATATATATGATTTAAAGGATAACATCTTGTGTGAGAGTATATTTATATATTATTTTAAAACATCAAAAATACGATTTCTCTCAACACTTATAATTTTTTTTTTTTATTATTATAGAAATTTTCGCTGGATTTTAGATACCAGCTTCTTCAGCTTGTTAAATGTTACAGTAATTAATAAAATCGTTATAATTTAAATTAAAACGTTGCTATTGACGTCAGCTGTTGAATGGCTTCTTTTTCGCTGAAATTTAAAAAATGGCGTCCAAAACTTAGTTTTTACGTATTGACCCTCATCGAGATTAATCCCGCCATTTTTTGCAGAACACATGTTTTTTTGTATTTCTAGGGCTTCCCTAACTTTTCTTTCAAATTTTTTATTTTCTACTTTTAATGTTTTTGTTTGTTCCCAAATAATTTCTTTTTTGCAAAATGTTTTATGCAGAGCTAATGCGGATTGATGCTGCTTATTTTCATCAATGCTTTTTTGGTGTTGATGCATTCGTGTGTTTACTTTCATTTTTGTTTCGCCTACATACACTTTTTAAATTTCAGCGAAAAAGAAGCCATTCAACAGCTGACGTCAATAGCAACGTTTTAATTTAAATTATAACGATTTTATTAATTACTGTAACATTTAACAAGCTGAAGAAGCTGGTATCTAAAATCCAGCGAAAATTTCTATAATAATAAAAAAAATTATAAGTGTTGAGAGAAATCGTATTTTTGATGTTTTAAAATAATATATATATATATATATATATATATATATATATATATATATATATATATATATATATATATATATATATATATATATATATATTTATTTATTTATTTATATAGGCCCGCACAGAGCTTTTGTGATGCCCGGGTCCAAAAGTTTAATGGATGCCCTATCATACTTCAGGTCTTAAAATAGCAAATAAATTAATATAGTTTACTTTTATAAAAAACCTAAAATCACATTTAATTTTGGTTTGCAAAAACAAAAGTTTCTTAGCAGCAAAATTTGAAATAACTTCTTCATAATTAACGTTAATGGCTAAATCTGATTCGATTAAAAGGATCATCAAGTAGCACAATCGCTCCTGGCCCATTGTGAAACAAAGATAATCTTTGATGATAGCTAACTTGCTGAAAGATCTTTCTACTTCAGATGTTGAAACGGGCAATGTTAGAAAGATTCTAAGAGAAACACACACTTGCGGAAATATTGAATGCAGCCCCTTTGCATAAACTTCATTTAGAAGTTCGACAATTTTTTCGCTGGCTAGAATATTTCTCCTTACGGAAAATGCCGAACTTCATCAGAAAATTCGTTTTTACATAAGTCTTCTGGGTAAAGTTTAGCCAGATTCTCAGCTTTTAAACCTAGTTCTTGGTCTGTTTGAGATTTCGAGTACAACATTGAAGACATTACACTCAAAGTTTTTTGATGCTTCTTCGTGGTTGTAACCAGCAGTTTCATCTGAGACGATCTTTTTTCGCGTTCTCTTCACAGTAAACATTATTTTATCAAATTTCAAGTTCTTTGCGACTTCTGTTGCCTCTATCAAAATCAGATCCCAAGACAGACGGATTCGATCCAGATCCATCAAAATGCCATTTAGAATCTTTACTTCATCATCGAGAGTAAGTTGAGTGGATTGAAGCAGAAGACTCACGTTGTTAACTGCCATCAAACATAAACCAAAAAGTAGTCAAAACAACAAATTCAAAAGAATTCATCCATTTAATGAGATAATGCACTTTATTACTACTTTCGCCTGGAAGGTCTAACTCTTTTAGACGATGTAATGATTTCAAGATCTCTGTTGGCTTTTTTGCTAGTGGCTTAACTGATTCAATCCTTGAACTCCATCGTGTAACAGAAAGTTTATGTAATGATTGGCCTGCCTCCTCCTGAAGAGTTTTCCAACGAACTGGGCTGCTGCTGAACAGATTGCATAGCTTTTGAATATTTCCAAAATAGGATTTTGCAGGAGCCGATGATTCAATAGCGTGTGCTGCACATAAGTTCAAACTGTGAGCAGAGCAAGGAATGAAAATTGCTTGTGGTTTATTCTGTCTCATCAAAACTTGAACTCCATTGTAAATACCTGCCGTATTAGCGCCGTTGTCGTAGCCTTGACCACGACAATTTTTTATGTCGAGCTCATTCTCTTCCAACACATTTAATATCAACTTTGTTATATCAGATCCCTTCTTTTTTTCAAGTTCTTCTAGCTTAAGGAATCTTTCTTTGACCTCCCACAGCTGATTATCATTGAAATGCAAAAAACGAAAAACAAAAGTTATTTGCTCGCTGTGGGACGAATCGGGAGTGCTGTCCGTGATGATGGTAAAATATATTGATTTTTTGATTTCTCGAATAACTTCTCGAACCACTAATTTGCCGCATTCCTTGATAAATTCATTTTGTGATTTCCAGGATAAATAATGAGCTTGCATGCGTTTTTCTTCTTCTTGGTGCTTAGCAATAAAGATGCATATGATCTTGTAATGTTTTGTTGTGGCGAGCAATTAATTCGAGCGCTCCAAAGAAGTTTCCATTCCCATTTTTGAACAACTTTTGATTGGATCCTAATTACAAACAAAAAATAATCAAAATAGTAATCCATATTTATATCCAATTAAAACTTGTAATTTTGATTTTTAAATTACAAATAAAATAATAAAAATATATTTTAAAATTTAAAAACAATATTCTTACCCCTAAAAGCTAAGTTTCTTGAAGCTAGAAAAATTGTGACGTCAAGAATGCATTGTAAAATTACTTTCCATCGCTTTGTTTCATCTCCAATTTGTTTTTCTAACTGATGCTCAATGGACTTTTGACTTTTCAAGTGAATCGTAGCTGTTTTCCATTGGAGATAACAGT
The DNA here is from genome assembly GCF_022113875.1 of Hydra vulgaris. Taxonomy (NCBI): domain Eukaryota; kingdom Metazoa; phylum Cnidaria; class Hydrozoa; order Anthoathecata; family Hydridae; genus Hydra; species Hydra vulgaris. The sequence continues at coordinate 5,178,691 of NC_061163.1, read as the reverse complement.
TACGATGAAAATTGCTTTGTTGATGACTTTTAACGCGATCTGAAAGTTTTCTCCAATTTCCATGTATACCTCCATTCCAAGACAACAAACTGGATTGAACACCGGGTATGGTTAAGTAGGCGATCCAAAAAGGGAGCAAGGGAAACAAAAGAGTGATGCCACAGCCTTACTCCAAACGAGCCAATCTCTTCTAACTTTTTCTCCGTTTCTTTGTTCCTCTAAAAAGATATAAGTAGGGAACTTGCGTTATTTTTGATCTCTTGGAAAATTGCTAGGATTTGAAGAAGGTCGCATCAGAATTATATTCGTTCGATCAGTGTCTGATATTGATTTCCATAGTGCAGGATCGTTAGAGATTGGTATAGAAAGATCACTTTTATAAATTTGTTGGTCATTGTGACAATCAAGTACAAAATCCAACTGATCCTTTTTTAAATGTGATGATTTTTTTTGGGAGTCATCGATGTCATCGGCAAGAAAAAGTTTGTCGGAATTATGGTCTGGCAATTCATTAGAGTCATTGATACCAATCTCAATATCATTGAACTATAAAGAAGTATTAAACAGAATTATTCTAATTATTTTTTCATGAACGTCACGTGATTTAAAAATAGTTTAACTACCTGCTTGCATTTGTCTTCGATTTTTGTCCAACGAACGCAATCTAAAAGCGTTCGTTTGTTTTTGCTTTCGTTTTTTTCCGAATCATCGCTCTTTTTCTCCCAGCAGCTTCAGACAGCTGGTTCAATCGTGGAGGTCTTTGATTATTCGTGCTAAAACTTATGACGATATAAAGAATTTTAACTTTTTAAATTTTAAAAATTAAAAACTTTATAATACTTTGGTGTTATTAATTGCAGAGAAAAAGTCGGTACTTACAATTAAAATATCCACTGAAGATAAGTTTCTTGTCAAAATATAGTCGGAACAAAATGCAGGCGAGTCAAAAACATACATATGTACAAAAGTATCCACAGGGACGCAAGGTTTAAGCAAAAATTAGTTAAACTATTAGAAGTTAGGCTTTTACAAACGTTAATTAAGAAAAAAAAATTTTAACGCTTTTTATTCTATCATGCGAACAAAAGGCCAATGAAAACGCGTGCGTTCAAATGGATAATGAAAACCTTGTAAAGTAATAATTATCCTATTTTAAAAATGCAAACAAAGTTTAAAAGGAGAAAGAAATTAATACACAAAAATTGCTTAATCTTTAAATACGTTATTAGCTAAATTTTTTATCATTTCAATAATTTTTTTTTTAAGGCATGTGATGCCCCTTAGACTGTGATGCCCGGGGCAAACTACTTCAATTGCCCCGCCTCTTGGCGGCCCTATATATATATATATATATATATATATATATATATATATATATATATATATATATATATATATATATATATATATATATATATATATATATATATATATATATATATATATATATATATATATATATATATATATATATTTATATATACAATCGGTAAAGCTACAGTTACGCGGCCTAAAA
>NC_061163.1:5167175-5172175 GCF_022113875.1 Hydra vulgaris | reverse complement strand
TTATTTTGTTTTAGTCAACCTACTGTTAAAATATGGTTTTAAATTAGTAAGTTTTTATGATTAAAAACTTATTACATTAATCAATAGATAACAGTTAAGGAAAATTTTAATTCATCACAATTACGGTAAGAATAGAAACAAGTTAATTATTGTGTTTGTCATAACAGTACTAATTGTTGTTATGATTGTAATGCTTTTGTGATATTTTCATCTATTTCTTGATAGACCTTACTAATGATATGTAAGCCAATCTCAGAAGGTTCAGAGATAGGTATCGACTGGCTTGAGAGAGAACTCCCAAGATACCATGACATTTTTTTAACATTTTCTATATGAGAACGAAAGGTAAGATGTCAATCAAGAGTTACTCCTAATAATTTAACTAATTTGACTGGATTGATTACACAGCCGTCTAATAGCATCCGTAGATTCTCCAGCATTTTCTTTCTGGGATTCTTAAACACTATAAACTGTGTCTTTGACAAATTTATCGTGAGGCCGTAAGACGTACAGAAGTCGTTGGTTTTATAAAAAGTATGTTTAAATTTAGTTGTAAGAGCATACGAGTCTAAATCATCCTCAGAGTGTGTAATATTGTCATCAAACTGAGATGTATGAAAATTAGAGACAGTTGGAAGATCTCTAATGTAAATATTAAAAAGTAGAGGACTAAGTCCACTTCCCTGAGGAAGTCCACACGATACTGGCATCCACTGGGTTATTCGGTTGGCTTGAATGATTCTCTGCTCCCTATTGGATAAATAGCTGTGGAACCAGGATATTGTGTTCAAGCTACAGCCTATTTTAAACAGTTCGTTAACAAGAAGTTGGTGTGGAACAGAGTTAAAAGCCTTAGACAGGTCAATAATAATTGTACTTGCAAATTTATCCTGATCGATGCTTTGCATCCAAACATCCATAGCATTTATAAGGGCATACTCACAACTTGATTTCTCTCTAAATCCATATTTTTCTGGGAGAATTGTCTTATTTATATTACAAAAAGTAGAAAGTTGTCTAGCTGCTATCTTACAAAAGCTGGTAGACAATCGTACCCTATAGCAGTTTTTTCTTTCAGTTTTGATAAATGCTGGTAAACCAATTTGCAATCAATTTTTTTAGAAGCTGAATAATTCATTAATATTGCAGCCTGGAATTAAATTTAATAGAGATATTTCAGGAGCTCTTACAGAATTCGCTAAATGCGAGTTTAGGATATTTAAATTAATGCCTGCCTTTTCACTTTTTTGGGACGAGAAACTTACTTCTCTTATAAATGACCAAGCGCTACGAGTGTTTTTTTGAGTTAGAAGACTTTGTCCGTATTTTTTTACTCCTAACTTAATAATATTTTAAACTTTTTTTTTTAATACTAGTACTAATGAAATTTTCTGATAATTCGGACGTCCAGTAGCTTGTTATGAGATGATATCGTTTCAATTACGGCAACTTTTGAAGTTTCATTCTGGGAATCATAGGACCATGGAGTTGTAGCAAAATATTTACATACAAATAATAACTTACGATATTAGCTCTTAATATCATAAAGACTTTCAACCTTAAAATTTAAATATTAAAAAAAATCGTCAATAAACTCAACATCGTTTAGCTTCTGTAATCGCACAACTTTTTTTCTTTAAAAAAAAGTAATTTTATTCATGTACGCATTATTGCTGATGACTAATTTGTTAGATAACTTTGTTTTAAAACTTTACGTTTGAATATTACTATTTCAAATAAAATAAAATCTCATTTATGAAATAAAATAAAATCTCATTTATGAAATAAAATAAAATATCATTTATGATTCACTAAACTTCTTGTTTTTAGAACAATATTTGAGCAGCATCAAATCTTGAGTGTGAATGGAAATTAATTTATGAATAAAAATATTATAAATAAAAAGTTTAGGACCAAAAACCAACTAAGTTGGATTTTTAATAGGTTTTTGCTCTTGGGTTTTTGGGTGGGTTTTTGGGTTAGGGTTTTTGGATGCCAACCCTTTTATTAACTTATACATTTAAAAAATATACGCAAGTCCGTCGCACCACATGGCTACTAGGGACTTGCTTGTCGTCGTTGTTCAAAATATATATTAATATATATTAATATTACAACGTAGTTGTAAGGAAACTCGCAGAAGACTCAGAAAAGTCTTTTAATCGAGAACCTTTAAAATACAAAATAAACTAAAAATTTAAAGAATAAATCTATAAAACACACATTAACTTTTTGAGGTCTTCTGTTCAGTAATATTTTACTATGTATAGTTGCTAACTATATGTTTTTATTTATTATTCTTTTAATTTATCTTTTTATTTATTTTTTATTTATTTTTATACCTTAAATTGTTCTTTTTACATTTTATTATATTAATGTTTTTTTTTTATATTTAATACATATCCATAAAATTGGTTTTGTTAATTATGAGATCTTTTAGTTTTTCCTTCAGAGCAATAAGATTATCCAATTTAATAAGTTCTATATTTTGAGGAACTATATTGTTGTATAAATAGGGGCCACGGTATACAATTGATAATCTCGAAAAATTTGTTTTTTTTATCGGCAACGTAAAGTTTCCGGTTCCTCGTGTGATATATATGTTGGCGTTGGTTTGAAAAAAGTTATTAGTAAAATGAGTTGGGACAGTTCGTAGCTTATATTTGGGCATAAATAAAATATTTCGGTAGATTTTAATTTGATTGATATTTTAAAGCATTTAAGTTTTTAAGTAAAGGATCGGCATGAGTGAATTTATTTTTATTATAAATCAATCTTGATGGGTGTTTTTGGTGTATTTATAGAGAACTCAATTTAAATTTATTTGTTCCTCCCCAGGCAATATTAGCATATGTTAGATAACTTTGTATATAAGAAAAATAGAGAATTTTTAGATTCTCCTGGGAAAGTATAGGTTTGACTTTGTAAAGTATGCCGATACTTTTTGATGTTTTTGTATTTAATGTTTTTATTTGGGCTTTCCAAGAAATCGTTTTATGAATAAATATTCCAAGAAATTTAATAGTTTCAGTTCTTTCGATAGTTAAGTTGTTTTTTCTGTATTTAAAGATAATTTATTTACTTTAAACCAAATGTTTAGACTCTCAAGGTCATTGTTCACAGACTCTCAAGGTCATTGTTCACATACGTGTTTTTTAGACTCATCTTTTTTAAAAAACAAAAAATAAAATTATCTTTTGCGCCTTAACTTTTACATTACTGTTTTTCCTATAATTAATGTTTATCAAAAATTTCTTTATTTTTATTTTTCAAAGTTTCTCAGAACACATACACATAAAACATAAAGATTGACTGACATAAATAGCGGGTTTAGGCTTTGGTAGGCATCTTTAAACTAAAACATTTCAATCTTTATTTAAATAGGATTTAGTTAGTGGTTAATAAATTAATTAATTTATATTAAAAGTTACAAAGTTAAATTACAGTGGATTTTTTGATGAAATAGCCTAAAAAAACGGTTCATAAACAAATAAGCGCATAACCAGCAAGCACATAACGTTATTTCAACGTTGTTTCAACATTGTGAAATGCTTGATATATGGTTGAAAAATAACGATCTAAATTTCAACGTTATTTCAACGTTAGTTCAACGTTTAAAAAAAAACGTTGAAATTTCAACGTTGATTCAACGTTTGTTTTTAACTAAAAACAAACATTGAACTAACGTTGAAAAATAAACGTTGAAATAACGTTGAAATTTAGGTATGAGAGATCGCCGACGCAAATGTCCGAATTCAGAATTAAATAAAATTCAATATCTCTGCCTAGGAAAGTTTTTTTTAAACTTTTAATAAATGTGTTAATATAATAAAAGTGAAAATATTAAAATATTTTTTTGCTATGAAAATATGTATACTTTTACAAAAATTTATAAGAATTTGCATTATACACAAGTTTTTTAAAAGTTTGGATTGCAGGCGTTAACATAACTCTAAAGTAGGTTGATATTTTCGTTTTACCATCATTTTTTTAAATATTTGGCTGCATTATTAAAATAAAATAAAGATGGCTTGCACAGTAGAACACAGTAAAACTAATTTGAAAAATTTAGTTAAAAAAGTAAAAAATAGACTAGTTAGCGTAGGCTTTGATGATAAAGGAGCTAAAGTATACAATAAAGTCATTTTTAAATATATCTACTTTGTTTTGTCATAATGCTTATCCAAAGAGCGGAGCCAGTCAATGAAGATATAAAGAACAAAAAGATTTTTTTTTAATGTATTTTTAATATTGACCTATTTAACTGTAATGGAGTATAAATTAAAATAAATAAATATAACACATTTCGGTTTTATCATGCATATGTCGTTATAACTTTTATTTAACTTTTTTATGTAAATTATAACTTTTATTACTCTGGCATCTTAGATAATTGTCTTGGATATGTCAATAATGTACCATACATGACAACTTTCTGCTAATAGTTTTTTTTACACTTAACATCTATTATGGGTACAAAAATATATAATTATCTAAATCATCAAGTTGCATAAATGACAAATTGTTAAACAATTTCCAATATCTTATTATTATTATTTTATTTATTATTATCATTAATATTATAACTATTTATTTATTTATTTCTATTAGTTATTTATTATTTTCTAATTTATAGTATTTATAAAAAGGTTAGCACTTATAAAAAAAGGAAAAGTTATTAAAAGTTGCTAACAGCATGCTCAAATTAGAGCTAAGATTTCTTATAAATATAATCACCTTGTAAATATTTAAAATCCATTCTCTTTTGTTTATTTTAGATAAATCAAGTTAAACTTTGTTTTTAATTTATTTGCCAATACCTGCAAAATCAAATCACAAATCAATTAAATTTATGGAATACTCAACCCAGCAGGCATAATGACGTTGAAATAACGTTGAAACAACGTCGCAAACCGACCATATGTCACGTTGAAACAACGTTGAAATTTGGTTGAATTGGAAATAAATCCCACATCGAAAACTACGACGTTGAAACAACG
>NC_061163.1:5029675-5162175 GCF_022113875.1 Hydra vulgaris | reverse complement strand
TCTAGGGCCAGCTGGAATTTTTTCATGCAATAATTATCAGCTTCAGAATCAGATTCATCTTTTTTCCAGTAAGAGATAGTGTAAATTTTGTCATGCAATCTTTTTTTTTACTTTTTCTACTCTGCCATGGTATACTTAGATTGTTCAATATCATACCATTCATGATATAGTTTGCTACTAACAATTCTGTCAGACATAACATCATCTAAATCATCCAGTTGCTTTGTAGCAACTGGATGATAATTGTTTATACAAATTCTTAATCTGGCTGAAAGTCATTAACTTAAGTTTTTGTTATAATTTCTTTTTATCTTGTTCATCCAACATTTGATGCTTGCATGTCTGTGTCTTATATAATGCAGATCGAATTTGAGCATGTTGTAGAAAATGGACCATTAATTACATTTTCTTACTTAGTTAGTAATCTAAACTATCAAGATAATAAATAGTCCTATTCTTTTTTCATCTTATTTTGCAAGAAATATAACAAGTTGTTGCATTAGAGGATCTTCCTTTACATTCACTTATTCCTTTACATTCAAGAATTATATAAAATTGTTGTATTAGGGAATCTTCCCTTAGATTCACTAAACATACCAATTAACTCTTCACTATCTATATTGTGAAACCTTGCACTAGCAGTTTCCTGCTTAAGTGTCTCTGTAATGAAAAAGGAGAAGTACCTTTTACATTGTCTAATCAATACATCCTTTACTGAATTAAGACAAACTGAAGTCATATTAATAACCTGGTCATCAATGCAGCATTAATATGTTATTGGTTCAAAAACGTTTGAGGGAAGCATTTCCCCCAAAAAATCTGTTGCTCTGCAAAACAGTGCAGCCGGATTAGATTTGCAAACATTAACTGTTTCCAAAATGTTTTTTAGAATCTGAATACCGGTGAGATGATCAAAATTTGCATCCTCAGCTGATACATAAAACTTAGTCATCCACGGACCACTTAGCAGTTTCCCAAATACACCAAGCACACACATTTTTTTTATAGTGGTAGCATTACAAAATACTTTTCGCAGAGCTGCTTGCAAACTGCCACATTTGACTGTTCTAGTGATCAGAAAATTTAGAAAATTAGCATAGTGTTTAATAAATATATGACAAGTATTAAAAAGAAAATATGAAGACGGTTTCCTCGATATCTAGGGATGATACACCTAGGTAGTTTTTTGTGGTCTTAAAAAGTAACAAATCCCTTGGGATCGCTTTCACTGTCTTTAAACCTCATCTTATTCACAGCCAAATCAATTTTGACAGCTACATAATCATTGCCAAATAATTCAAATTTTCTGTCTCTAGACACATCAACGCTGAGCGACATTCAGTAGCAATTGTATCAAGAGGGTGCAAATAAAAATTCAATAAATTCAGAGTTTTACCCCAAGTTGCACTAACTTTGCTTATGGTTAGATGGTTAACTGCAACTCTGTCTGATATTGTGATGGAAATATTTTCAATACTCAATTAACAACACTCATCATAATTATGTAAATGAAAATTCGAATAAATAAAAGCTAGATGATCTACTGCCCTACAATGTAATCAATACAATGTAATCAGTACAATGTAATGCCCAAAAATGTAATCATCAGCTTTTCCAGGTAATATTCCATTTTTTTTCAAAAATGGAATATTACCTGTTAGCACATTTGACAACATACTAAAATTTTTATCCTATGTTTAAAGAATAACACTTTACAGTTTCAGACATAACAGGAATTATAAAGACATTTTTTTTTTTAATTCCTTACTTGAAACAGAAAAATAAAACTACAAAAATTATACAAAAATTTTATATACAAATGTCACGATTAAAGACATAAATACCTTACTAGATATGGTAATATTCAAAGATTTTCAAAATTTTCTGAGATTGTTTTGTTTACAAAAATGAATTTTTTGTTTACAAAAATCAATCTGAGATTGATTGATGAGATTAACAATGATTGTTAAACAAATATCTGCTTTTTATCTAAAAGAATATTAAGAATATAAAAGAATATTAAGAATATAAAAGAATATTATTAGGAATATAAAAGAATATAAAAGAATATTATTTTATCTAAAAGAATATTAAAGAATAAACCATAATATAGTGTATTTATATTATATACATTAATTATGATTTAATAATAAATATTAAACAATGAAATTATTAAAATAACGACAACAATAATAATGACAGTATTATTATTACTGTTATTGTTATATACATAGTATGTAGATTCCGACTTTCTCCCCCAACCACAACAACACCCATCGCGAATTTGTGAAAACAAAATTTAGGTACCAAAACTGCTACACTTTTTAAATTATCTGCTACATATTATTTTTTCTTGAAATTTGGCAGGTGAATAAATATAGGATGTAAAAAAATGTCTCAGTAGTTTTGCAAAATGTCTCAGCATTCCATCAATACAAATTTCACGTGACAACATCAAGTAAATTTTCAATATCTATAAAGTCAATAAAAAGTAAATCATCCATACATAATTGATTCATAAAAATATGCATCTAAGTCTCTTCTTTTCAAAAATAATCTATGTTGATATACTTTTCTAAAAAGAAACACCACAACAAAACGTTTGTCTGACGCTACCTCAAAAAAAATTCAAAAAACGTGGCACAGAATTTTAGCACAAAATTCGATTCCGTAAAACGGCTATTTCCGCATACCTATATATATATATATATATATATATATATATATATATATATATATATATATATATATATATATATATATATATATATATATATATATATATATATATATATATATATATATATATATATATATATATATATATATATATATATATATATATATATATATATATATATATATATATATATATATATATATATATATATATATATATTATAAAAAGGCAACAGATGGCCTAATTTATTAGCATGTGTGACTTTACTTGTTTTTATTGGGCTAATAAGTAACTTTTTAGTTATTTGTTATGATATATAACATTTTTTCGTCACGCATTCGTGACTTGAAAATTTTTAAGTCACGCATGCGTATTTTAGTTCTCATATTGCAATTACGAACGGTCGAACTCGTAATATAGACGTTGAATTAACGTGGAATCAACGTCGATTTTATTTGATAGTTTTAAACAAATTTTTCAACGTTTATACAACATTGATTTTTGGTTATACGACGTCGCGACTAAAAATCAACTGTGAATCAACGTCGAAATAACGTCGTCGTGTTAACAAAAAACAATGGCAAAAAAAATGTGATAAACAAAATCTTAATTAAGATCTGAAAAACCAGACATGAATACAACTGAGAGGTTAGAGTTAGTAGACAAATCAATCTAGACTAGTCTATAAAAATGTGATTTGATACTTAATAGATATATTGAAATATTTAAAAAAAAAAAAGATATATGTATATATATATATATATATATATATATATATATATATATATATATATATATATATATATATATATATATATATATATATATATATATATATATATATATATATGGCCTCGGCGGGAAGTGAGAGCTTTAGCTCGCTCTCGCCCACACTCCCCTGAAATGGTTTAGGAGAACTACTTACAGCTCTCGCAAAAGTATAATTTTTCTCATAAAAGTATATTTGTCATTTTAAATAGAATAAAAAACACAATGTCATCAAAAAAAATTAATTGCAAAATATACTAAAATGCTTTTTAAAAGGCACGGTTGTTGCAAAAAGAAACATATATATATATATATATATATATATATATATATATATATATATATATATATATATATATATATATATATATATATATATATATATATATATATATATATATATATATATATATATATATATATATATATATATATATATATATATATATATATATATATATATATATATATATATATATATATATATATATATATATATATATATATATATATATATATATATATATATATATATATATATATGTATATATATATTTATGTATTATGAGCATTGCATACATAATATATAGATTATATTATGTATGCAGTGCTCAAAGCGATGAAGCGGGATGAAGCAGAGTGCCATCCCGTCACCTTTTTATAAAGTATAAACCAACCCGCGATTTTTTGTAAATCTCTATATAACAATGATTAGATACGATGGTATTTTTAATTTACCGAATACCATCCCGTTACTTTTTTTTCTCCACTTCGAGCACTGCATGTATATACATATATGTGTAATGTATAATATATATGTGTAATGTATATATGTGTATGTATAATGTGTAATAGAGTGCCACTAAAAACAACTTTTTTTGAAATTGTCTGCTGCCAACCCCTAAATATGTTCTATGTAATAAATTAACACTAAATTTAAAAAAATTTAGAATAAAAAAAAATTTTAGGGGTTGCTTAAGACCCTTAAAGGGATCCCAAACTCCCAACACATGTTGTGTTCATTTTAAAGATAATGTTAAAAAAAAGGTTTAAAACAAGTTTTTTTGATTAAAAATAAATAATAAATGCATACCGAGAAAAACTAACGTTGTTGTTTTAGCCGAAGCTCGCCTTCTCCATTTTTTTCAATAACTCGTAGTCTTTAAATTATACTTCGCAATCTACAGACTCTGGAGATGCGTTTAATTCATAAAAGTTTTGGTATTTGACGTCACGGTAGACTTTTAACAAATGAAATTCTGGAAATATTTTTTATTTATTTTTATTCTAATTTTTTTGGATTATTTATTTAGTAGTTTTTTCTATTTTTAACATGCTGGTTCGTTGCTATAAATTGTTATTGCGCCATATATTTAATGTTTATAAATTATGAATATTTATTATCTCGATCAAGACTCATTAATTACCCGTATAAAATTAGTAACAGCATTTTTATTTGGTTAGACAATATTTCGTCTCAATTTGCTTTGCATGAAGTTCGGGAAGTCAAACGAAAAAAATTAGTTTGAATAATCACTTTGAAATATATTTAAGACAAATTGTTTTAATGACGGAGGTTTGAAAGTTTTTTATAACATTTTTATAACAAATGTATTTAAAAAATAAGTAACTAAATAAAAAGTTCAACATTAAACATCATTTTTTTATTATAGTGCAACTGTAAATATTGAAATATTAACTTGAACTAAATATACTTATTATTTAGAACGACTAAGCAATGAAAATAAAAAGACCCTAAAATTATGCAATTTTGTGTTGTTTATTTGATAATTGTTGTTCCTAAAGTTGTTTATGTTGATTATTTTCATTAATATCAAAATAGTCCCAGATTAATCTGTTAATTGCTTTGTTTATTGTTGATTTATTTCTTATTTAATTTCATCTCTAAGTATAAATTTATGTTAAGAAAGAAAAGTTTTTATTTCATTGCTTTTTATAAGAATAGAACAAAAGAAAAAGAAAAGTTTCGTGTAATTAAGCTTCGAATGAATAAAAGTTGTATAGAATATTTTTTGCGTTACTCGTTCTTTTTTTAGATGAGAGAAATAAAAGTCAACCATGGATCAAGGGGGGCTGGGGGGGACTATAGTACCGGGCCCCGCAAATTTAGGGGCCCCCCAAAATTTTAGAAAACCTTTTTTTTTTTTTTTTCAAGTCATTTTTAGACTCTGGCCCATAAAAATGCCTCTAAAAACAAAAACAGCCCCGTTACTATTAAAGTTTAATAGTAACTTTTCTTTGAATAAATGAAAATCGGAAGAGAAAATTGCTTGAAAATTTGTATTTGTTAATTGTGTTTTTAAAAATTGTTAATTTTTTATGTTAAGAGGCAAATGCCAAATACGACACAAGTTGGGAAATACCAAATATAATGTTTTTTTAACGCGCGTTATGAGATTTTGACAATTTAAATTACCATTAATCTTGAATTATTGCCATTAATTAATGTGTTAATATTGCATTATATAATAATAATTTGTCCGTATTTTTGTTAAATATTAGTTGTATAAAACGGGCAAAAATATACAAACTTCATGTTTTTTATTTGATGATTATAAAATATTGAACAGTAAACTTATAATCAAAATTTATAATGCCGATTTGTGTTGCTATTAATTGTACTTTTAATGCGAAACCAGGATCTCATATATCCTTTCACGAATTTTCATATCTAATACTACTGTTAACTGTATTGTTTAGTGTATTCTTGTACTTTTTTTTCATAACATTAACAGGTTCTTATTGGTATGGAGTTGCCGACATTTTAAAAGTTTCATTTTCAAAAATCAAATGTAAAATAAAATGATATTTCATTTTTAGGTTGTCGGTAAAATGCGAAATGCGAACCGCGAACTGCGAACCGGTAAAATGCAAACTTTTTTGCAAACCAAAACATTATATTTTAAAGACCATTATTGTTATCATAAAAATAATAATGAAAAAACTCTCCAATTCTTAATTATCTATTTTAAAACCTTATTTAATTAAAAGATTTATTTTTTAACTGTAAAACATGCGCGAAGTGTTGCTACATCAACTATCTTTAATAAACAACTATCTTTAATAATCAACTATCATATATATCAACTATCATTAACAAATATCTTTAATAATCAACTATCTTTAATAAACAAACCTACAAAAGTAATGATAAATTCAGCAACTCTAATAGATAATATAATAACTTCAGATATTTTCAACAATGATTTAAAAGTAGGTATTTTGCGAACCGATATATCAGATCATTTCCCTATATTCCTAAAACTAGATAATACAAACTCTGAAAAAACTTTAACCGCACAAAGAGTAATTCGAAAACGCATTTATAATGAGGCTAACCTTAATTTATTCAAAAATCAACTTTCATTACTGCACTGGAATAACATAAATTTTAATGATAATGCTAACAATATCTATGAGTTTTTTTTCAAAACATTTTTTCTGTATACGATGCTAATTTCCCAATCATTGAAAATAAAATAACTACTAAGAGCTGCAATACACCCTGGATCACTAAGGGCTTTAAAAAATTGTCCAAAATTAAACAAAAACTATATATAAATTTTTTGAAAACAAAATTACCTAAAAACGAAAAAATTTACAAGGACTACAAAAATCTATTTGAAAAAATTCGCAAAAATCTAAAAATAAAATTATTACTCCCAATTACTCAATACATTTAAAAATGACACAAAACGCACATGGCAAATAATGAATGAAATTATTGGAAAACAAAAATCATGCTCAGGTTTTCTGCCACAAATTTACACGCACCGAGAACTATAGCTCAAGAATTTAACAAATTTTTTTATCGATATTGGTCCAACACTTTCTAAAAAAATCCTAAATACCAAATCTCTATTTACTGATTTTCTAGTACCCATTGATAATTGCATTGGTTCAGTTGAGTTGTCTTCTGAATTATTGTTTAAAGAGTTTGAAAGAGCCTTCAAATCTTTAAAAAAAATAAAGCAATTGGAGCAGATCAAATAAATGGAAACGTTATTACAGATTGTTTTGAACAGCTAAAAGTTGTTCTTTTTAAAGTTTTTAAAGCTTCTATCCATCAAGGTGTTATTCCCGAACTGTTAAAAATTGCCAAAATTATTCCTATTTTTAAAGAAGGGGACAAATCAATTATAAGTAACTATCGCCCTATTTCTGTTCTTTCCAACTTTTCAAAAATTTTAGAAAGAATTATATATAACAGAGTATACAAATATTTTCATGTTAATAAATTACTTAGCATTAATCAATTCGGTTTTAAAAAGGATAGCTCAACTGAACATGCAATTATCCAATTTGTACGGGAAATCTCAAAATCATTTGAAAAATCACAATATACTCTAGGACTTTTTATTGATCTATCAAAAGCTTTTGATACGGTTGATCACCAAATTCTAATCTATAAACTTAAACACTATGGAATGAAAAATAAAGTTTTAAAATGGTTTGAAAGCTATTTGTCAAATCGTAAACAATTTGTTCCGAGTAATGACGGTTATCATACCAATTGTCTTTCTATAACATGTGGAGTCCAACAAGGCTCAATTCTTGGTCCACTCCTTTTCCTAATTTATATTAATGATTTAAATAAAGCCTCTAAACTAACAAGTATTATGTTTGCAGATGATACTAACTTATTTCTTTCTAACAGTGATATCTTTGAACTTTTTAAAACAATGAACAAAGAGCTTATACATGTATCGAGTTGGTTTAAATGTAATAAGTTAACTCTAAACTCTAATAAAACAAAGTGGACCTTATTCCATTCGCTTTCCAAAAAACGGTATTTGCCATTAAACTTACCTAAAATTTTTATTGATCAAAATGAAATAAAAAGAGATTCCGTAACAAAATTTTTAGATGTTTATCTTGATGAAAACATCACTTGGAATCATCATATCGACTACATAAGCACTAAAATTTCAAAAAACATAGGAGTTTTATATAAAGCACGAATCTACCTCAATAAGAAAATTTTAATCAAACTTTATTATTCATTTATACACAGTTATTTAACTTATGCTAATATCGCCTGGAGTAGTACAGAAAAAAGTAAGTTGCAACGTCTTTATCGCCGTCAGAAACATGCTATCCGTTTAATCTGCTTTGCAAATCGTTTTTCTCACGCAAAACATTATTTTATTGAAATGAGAATTTTAAATATATACGAGCTAAATATATATAATGTTTTATGCTTTGTATACATGTGGAAAAATGACTTGTCTCAATCTGTCTTCAAAGATATTTTTACTCCGAAACCCATCAACAAATACAATTTGAGAAATACTGATTTTTTAAATGAACCTTTCTGTCAAACGAACTTTAATCAATTTTGTATTGCCTATCGGGCACCACACCTTTGGAATAAAATTGTTTTGCCCAATTTTGATTTCGAACTACCCATTACTTTTCGTTTTTTTAAAAGTAAATTAAAAACCCTAATTTTTTCATTAGAAGACGTATTATGTTATTATTAATAATATAAATTAATAACTTTGCCTT
Organism: Hydra vulgaris; assembly: GCF_022113875.1. Classification (NCBI taxonomy): domain Eukaryota; kingdom Metazoa; phylum Cnidaria; class Hydrozoa; order Anthoathecata; family Hydridae; genus Hydra; species Hydra vulgaris. Next base: position 5,153,198 of record NC_061163.1, on the reverse strand, counting down.
TTCTTATTTATATTTGTAAAAAGTTTATTCTTACTTATTTTGTTGATTTTATATTGTTTACTTAACGTATACGTTTATATAAAATATTGGTGAGTAGATCCGCGTGATCTCTCTTTGGATTATATAATATATATTTGGATTATATATATATATGAAATTTGTAAAAACTTGATACTGTTAATGCTTGTTTGAACTTATTTAAGGTTCTGACGACAAGATCCTTTGATCTTCTTTCAGATACCTTATTTTATATTTGTGAAAGTTTATTATTATTATCATCATTTTTTTTTTTTTTTTGGCATTATATAGTTGTAATACGACCAACAAATGTAAAATAAATTAAAAAAAAAAAAATCTTATAGCCTGATTCGCAACGGAGTGTTGCTACATCAACTATCTTATAGCCTGACTTGATTTGGAGTGCTGCTACATTGACTATCTTATAGCCTTACTCGCAACGGAGTGCTGCTAAATCGACTGAGGGTTTGGTTTGGGCAGACAGTCTATCAAATAATTTGAAAAAAAAACTTTTTATTGTATTTGTCTAGTTTCACTTAATTTCCTTTTATTTTTTTTTTAATAATTTTTTCGCTTAAAAGTCTTTAAAATATGCCGCTAAATGCAAAATAAAACATTACATCATTAACAACCAATAGGACGATGGTTCGCAAAAAAGTTCGCATTTTACCAGTTCGCAGTTCGCAGTTCACGGTTCGCATTTTAGCTAGTACCTCATTTTTATCCGTATCCAATTCAGCAAATTTAGCAACTTTCAATAAATCAGCGTGATAAAAAAATTTTTATAATAAAAAAAGTTAACTATTCATCAAATATCTCTAATTAATACTGTCAGTTTATGAAAGTAATTGGAAATAAATACTTTTTTTCGACGGGAAAACAAAAAATGTCATAGCGTAAAAATAACCAGAGAAGTTAGAAAATAGTTCCCATTACTTAAACAAAAATAAGTAAGATTCAGAATATATAATACTGCGCTCTCTTGCACAAAAACGAGAGACCGTATACATAACGTTCTATATAATGTAAAACACTCGTATGAAAATCATAAGATTCGTAAGTAAAGCTTTAATATTTGTTTAAATTTAAAAACAAAAGAATTATAAGTCAGATATATAAATCTAAAAATTATTAAGATATTGGTAAAAAAAAAGTTCCTCCTATGAAATAAAAAGCTTTCACTATTTTTGATTTTTACGCAAATTTGTTGTTAAAGTTGTTTTGCTGTATGTTAAAAATTACTACACTGTACTTTTTGAATTAAAGTAGAAAAACGCAGCTTTGTTTAATTACACTTTTCTTTTGTTAAAAATCTACCTCGACGTCAAATGCTAGAACTTTTACGAATTAAACGCGCTTCAAAGGAATCGTTAAAGTCTGTAGATTGCGACGTATAATTTAAAGGCTCCAAGTTTTTGAGCAAAAAGGAACAGGCGAGCTTCGGCTAAAACAACAACATTAGTTTTTCTCGATATGCATTCATTATTTATTTTTATTCAAAAAAACTTGGTTCAAACCTTTTTTTTTAAATTATCTTTAATATGAACACAACATGTGTGGGCAGCTTGGGATCCCTTTAAACATCAAACAAGTCCCTAATATTTTGAAAAAAAAGGTTTTTTAAAAGTATATCATGTTGAGTCTTAAAAGAAGTGAAATTTTATAAAAGTTTCAAAAATAATAATCATTTTATATAAATATTACTAGTTTAAATTTTATGGCCTAAAAACTGTAATTTTTTGACAAAAAATTAAAAGTAAATTTTTTTAAAGTTTTTTTTTTAAATAAACTATTTTAAATTGTGATTATATAAATTGTTTTTCACTTCTTTTGAGATCCAACATGATATACTTTTTTATAAATTTCACTTCTTTTGAGATCCAACATGATATACTTTTGAAGAACTTTTTTTTTCAAAATATTAGGGACCCATTTGATGTTTATGGGTGTTGAGCGTAAAATATTTTTTTTTTCATACCCTAAAATATTTTTAATTTAGTGTTAATTTATTACATAGAACATATTTAGGGGGTGGCAGCAGACAATTTCAAAAAAAGTTGTTTTAAGAGGCACTCTAGTGTATAATTATATACATATATGTATATATAAATACAGTTAATTACAGATATCTGACCCTCTAGGGAACCAAAGAAAAAGGTTTGTGTTATGTGTGTATATATGTTTTGATGTATGATGTTAATGTATAATGTATCTTTATCCAAATAGTTTGATATCTTGGTTAATATTGAAGTAAATTAGGCACGTATCAGTAATGGGTTGTTGTTTATTGATTGGATCATAACAAAATGTGCATTAAATCAAAACGAGTCTGATAACAGAAGGCGATAAAAATATGTATGAATTTATTATTGGTGATGAAGATAACGATATGATTTAATCAAGAAAATAATTTTAATTTTGTAAAAGTTTTTGTTCTAAAAATGTATAAATTATTTTTTTGGTTTTATTTGCTTTCAATAATTGCTTTTCAACTTCTATAAATTAGTTACTTGTGTTAAAAAAATGGTACAGGGGGTACAGGGGGGGTACAGATTATTTGTAGTGCTATAACAACAGTTAGTATTATAATATAAAATAAAATAATAATATGTGAAAGCTGTAAATATTGAAAACAAGATGTGGAGTACAATAGCATAAGATGTTGCATTATGGCAGCTATTTTAAGTTTATGAAGAATTACTGTTTCTTTTCTTACTCATAACAACACAATATTGTGCAAAAACAAATGTTTTTTTCGAATTAAAAGAGTCACGGCGCAAGAAGCTGTATTTTTGAGTTTAAAAACTCGTATATTTTGATGAGTTGATTTTTGGTTTATTTTCAACGTTGATCTAACGTTTATTTTTCAACGTTGATTTGCGTTTCCATTTCAACCAAAAATCAATCAACAATTTTTTAACCATAAATATCAACTGTTTTTTAACGTTGTTAAAAAGAAAAAATTATTCGAAGGCGCAAATATACAAATAATGCTTGCTGACATTTTATAGTTTTAAACGTACAACAAGAAACGTCGCTGAAGCAATTAAAGTATTTAAATAAACTCAATTTAAATATTTTAAAACTTTATAAATTCAAATTTCAATTTTACACTTTTAAACATTTATACGTTTTAAATTTTTAAACGTTTTAAAAGGTTAGAATCAATTTATGAATTTTATTAAAATCAGTTTATAATTTTTTTTTTATTATTTTGTTGTTGTAATTTGGCATAATACAGAGTGGTCGTAAAATATTTTTTAATAATATTTTTTTAATAACCTTTACTATATCCAATTATTAAAAATAAGTATTTAATGTTATGGTAAATGATAAAATAGATAAAAAGTTTAGCTTGTCGACTTGTTCTAAAAAACTTTTGTTTTTTAGAACAAGTCCAACTTTTAACTTTTGTTTTGTATAATTAAAATAATTTTTTCTTTTTGATTTTTATACAAGAGTAAACCAACATATAAATTAAAAATTTATTATTAGAATTATTATTAGAATTTATTATTAGAATTATTAGTTTAAAAAAAAATAGAGTTTTTTTATATAGGGGAAAGTGGGGCAACATAGCGAATGGGCCAAGATGGGTTTTCATATAACAACTAAAAAAAAAATCTTAAAATTGGGTGAAAACGAAACTGTATTTACATCTTGTATTTTAAAACACCAATTGGTTTTTTGAAATATTATAAACGCAATTTTATACGCATAAGTTTACTTTTTGCACTTAAAAAAAAATTCCTCACTTTCGGTTTCTCATAATGGATGGTGTCCTTCAAGTTTAACTTCTTTAGAAGTAGTTTTTTGCAATTTTTGTTTATTTTTTGTTGTTTCTTTAGTTAGAGTTATTGGTAGTTTTTAAAATTTTATAAAATTGGAGGTAAAAATTGCATAATAAGTTATCTTGCCCCGGTCACATGACCAGATGACAAATTTATGAACTTTTTATTTTAATATTTATTTCAAATTGTTATATTTGCAAACTAAAAAATTCATGCAGGCAATGAAGGATTTTAATAACATAAACATACTGAGAAAATATTATTGCTTCAAGACTAATAATTTTGCAATAAATCAGGGCTTTCAAAACGTTAGCCATGTTGCCCCGCTTTCCCCTACTCAAAATTTTTGCAAACAATCATAAAAAAAAGAAACTTGATGTCAAATATTTAATATTTGTTTCCAGTTAATATTTAATTGCTTTAAAGCAAACGAGCAATTATTTTTCATTACATCAGTCGGCGGGAAACAAATATTTCAGCCTCTAATTTGACGGCTACAGCCAGCTAGGAGGCAGGAGCCATTGGAGGCGGCTTTGAAATGCCTTTACTTATAAAATTTCTTCTGGAGGCGGCTATCATTGGCTTTTGCCTCTCTATTGGATTCAGCCTCCAAAACATTTTATATCCAAAAAGAACTCTGGCTGCGGCCGCCAATAGAAAAGCGGAGGCCACTGGAGTCGGAAGAAAGAATATTTTGCCGCTAAAAATTGATAGGGAGGCAGCAGCCGTCTACTGCGGAAGAAAAGCGGAGGCAAGAAAATTTACGCCATTTATCAACACTGCTCTATTTCATTCTACCCGCTTTTACTCTATATATCATTGGTTAAAATAATGCGCTTTTGTTCGCTTCCAAACTGTATTTTTTATTGATTGAAACAAAGCGTGTTTTTTCGCTTCGAACCTAAATTTTATTTATAACTATGCGTTAATTACACTAGGTAAAATTTTTTACTTTTGTTCTGTTCCTGGGTTAAAAATGTGTTTTCCTAACCCGTTAGGTCTAGAACAGAAAGAATGTTGCTGTTATTCCAGAAAAACTTTGCTTCTGTGACTAGGACAACTAAACTTGGAAAACCGCTTATTTTCGAGAAAAGTCTTGATTTGCTTGACAATGCCGAGCTTCCTCCTATAATATTCCTGAACCACTAGAGTTATCCAGATGTTTCTACAATTCTCCTAAACACTCTAGAACGTCCGAGGAACTTCCAGAGCTTTTTGAGATTAGCTGTACAAGTATAAAAGCACACTTGAACCCAGACTCTAATTAGTATTAATGCATACTGAAAGGATAAAAATTCGTAATTGAAGAGAAGTTATTTATTTGATATAGCATCAATAGGTTGATTGAATTCAACTGATTTATTCTGCTATATGCGTGGACAATTCATAATGACAAGAGCGAGAAAGTATTTTGTGAAAGCAAGTTGTATAATATGCGAGGCCAACAAGGCCCAATTTGCCTGTTTCAACTCCACTTATGCGGCATCGGCAATCTTCAGAAGACAGCAGCAAATCAGATAGCAAGGTAGATAGAGGAGATATAGAATACAATTCTGCAAATGAAGTTGTGGATAGAAAGCCAAACTTCCCTAACCAGAAAGACAGAAATAATTTAATTAGGGACCTCGGGCTTACCAAGTCGAATGCCGAGTTGATATCTAGGCTCAAACAGTAGAACTTGGTTGGTGCTAGCGTACAGGTCACGGATCAGAGAAAGTGGCATCAAAGATTCTCCAATTTTTTCAGTCAGTGTGATGGGCGTGTGATGCTTCTGAAACGATGTTGCCAGTCTAATCCAGTCTAATCTAATATATTAAACTTTAAACTTTATTACTAAGGAAAGTATAACGAAAACATGATGGGGAACTACATTTGGAGGCTACTTAGAGAGAATGATTCGCATTACGATTGTAAATCTAGAAAATCTAAGCATTTCTCTGAACCTTGTTGAGTGGTTTCCTACTGTGTTTGTCTATTCCTTGTGCACTTTTTGTTTTTACTTGATTATAATAACAAAAATGAAAAAAAAATTTGGAAAAACGAGTTTTCTTCATGTTGTTATCGTGTAAGCAAAGTTTGCGCTAAATGAAGTCATTTTTTCCCTTACTTTAGAAATAAGCAATTGAAATTTAACACTTAGAAGCCAAGTACAAAAATTGTGTTAGATAGTGTTATTAACAAAATTTACACGCTTTTAACAAAGTTTTGGTATCCTACGTGTAAACAATATAACAGACAGAATTTCTTTTTCTAACATCCATATAAAAAATGAATAACTTTCTTTGTTTACATTTTTTTCTTCTAAAAAATTGAATTCAAGGTGTTACAGCAGAATAAAAAGAGTTCATTGCGACTTTTTTCAGTTGTCATAATTCATTTAATAAAGGTTTTTCAATTAATTAAAATAAATTTGATTACCTCTGCTAAACATAGGTAAAAACGGACTCGTTTATTCATAAAAATCAAAAACGGAAATGATTATTTAAGAAAAAAACAAACAAACAAAAAAATCAATATAAAAATTAAAACAATGATTTGAAAGAAATTGTAACATCGTCTTTAAACATTGATAAGTGAAATAAATGTTTCAAAAAAATTACGCAGTTATGTATAACATCAATAGATATTATGACATTATTTCGAGCAGTTTGATTTTGGTCCGTAAGCAATGTTGCTTTAACAAAAGTAAAGACAAATTAATTATAACAATCTTTCTTTGAAAGTTTAACAAATATTTTTTAAAGTTTTTGAAAGTTGAACAAATAGTTTAACCATAATAAAATGGAGAACAGATTTTTTATATATGTTCATGGAGGTCAAGTCTGTTGATGTAACTGTTACCTTTACGGATGTCAGAACCATTTACAGTATTAGCTGTACTTTGATGCAGTGGTGGAACTACCATACCGCAAAACCTCGCTATGCAACTTTCTACACATTAATTCATGTTTAACAGAGAAATGCAATCAAATCATTTTATAAATTAAGTTTATCTTAATTCTACTTTATCGTGTTATTATTGTGCTATTTAAACACACTAAATATTACTTATCATTTTATTTGGCTGAGATAAGCAGGCTTTGTGAATAGGGTGCCCATAGGGTTCGTAAGTCATTACATCACGTAATGACTAATGAACGTGTTGTTAATCACATTTTCTAAGCCACTTGGAAATTTCGTTGTGAAATGCAGACGCGGATCTAGAATTTATTTATCCTTTGGCTAAGATTCCCATTCTCTTTTTTTTCCGTAGGATAGCGTTGCGCTAAACTAATTAAAGTTAAAGTTTTCACTGCGTTCTCCTACGGAAAAAAAAGGGGAATGGGAACCTTACCTTTGGCGAAATTTTTGTGTATAAATTTGAACCCCCTTCCTTCCCCATCAAACAGTCTCACAACCTATCCTTTTTCATGCACAACTTCTGTCAGGTGCCAAAGAAATACCCCCATATGGGCCAAAGAAATACCCTATATGAAGGCATATGGGCTCCAAAAAATCTTAACCCACTACTACACATTGCCTTAATATATTATATTTTATATGTAATCCAGGAATAAAAATGTGCAAGGAAAAGCAGTTTGCTAATAAATTGTGTATTTTGCTGTCATATGCCTTCAATCGTTCTGAATAAAAAATTGTACACATGAATAGGAAAGAACCTTGATGTGGTTTATATGCTTTAAATTTTGGATGTTGGAATAAAGCGTCGCATAATTTAAATAAAATAAGGCCGATTAGTTAGAAATATATATAAGTTATATATATTTCTTTATAATCAGTCTTAATTGATTTATATTATGCGAGGTTTTATTACAACATCCAAAATTTAATTTTCCTTACTAATTGACGTTGCCTAAAGCTTGAAGCCTAGTAATAACTGTCAGTAATTTAATATAACTAACAAAAAAATGTTGCTTATATTATAATTGAAATCATACAAAATCTATATTTAAAAATATGTTTACATAAAAAAACATCACAGCAGGAATATTACAAAACAAGTTTTTCTTGACTAAGACAAGCAGTGAAGACCCCAGACGTGTTTTAGTACCGTTTTACCGGTATGGGCGCCCAAAATTTTTTTTTTTTTTTTAATTTTTCGTTTGATTTTTTAAAAAAAACAGAAAAAAAATTTAGTTTTAAATGCAGTAGTATATAAATAATTCTCAGTTTCTACCTCATTTTTTCTTCAGGAAAATAAAAAGAATTAAAAAGAAATCGCTTTTTTACATAACTACATGACGTAATTTGCCTTCGGTTAATAACTAGACATAACTTTAAAAAAAATGAAAGTCGTTAAAAAATTGATAAAAAATGGTCGACTTTGTTTCGAAGCAAAATATTTTTTGATTTAAAAACTCTATTAAGTTTAATATTACAGATTCCCACATCAAACGCGGCTGTGAAAAGAGTATTTTCCTTGTGCAAAAAGCAGTGGACAGACGATTAAAATCGATTAAAATTGATTAAATGTTAAAACCGTTAAATGCTTGCTTCAAATTAAAATAAATCATTCTTTATCGTGTGGTAAAATGTATCAAAAGATTGTGGGTGACGAAAATTTGCTAAATCATATATTGTCAAACAGTAAATAGGGGAAAGGCGCCTATGATGGCATACTTAACTTTAAAGCTTCATTTTTCAGTATCCTGAAGACCAAGAACAAAAGTTTTTAAATGGATACATTCCTTGTTATATGTAGAACAATAATAACTCTAGGAGTTTTTATCAGTTTTATTTTTATATTAGTTATTCTTTTTTTAAAAAAAAACACAAGCATGCCATCATAGGCAACTACTGCTTCTATGATGGCATAGGGGAGGATGAGGTTGGTTAGCATCAAGGGTAACTTGAGCATATCATTTAACCTTAGATTCTTCCTTCAGAAATGCCAGAAAGGTAAACTAGAATGATTAAGCGTAATCATCCTAGTTTACCTTTTCATGCTACACAACAGCAGTGTTAAATTTCGCGCATGCGTATAAGAGATATTGCGTTTTATGTGTTTTTTGAACCAAAAAATTTTTAGTGAAGAATAAATTCCTTTTTACTTCACTAACAAATATGTTGTTTTTATGAATAAAAAAGATTTTACCAACTTGTCAATATTGCAACACACCTAACTCGTCAGTATGCCATCATAGGAAGAAGTCATCACTTTTATTTAAACAAGCTTTGTCTGCCGTGTTCAAAAGATAAAGTTAAAATAAGTATTCCATTAAATGCACAAAGCTCGGAAATAAAATGCATGAAAATTTCATTTTTGCAAAGTTAATAAAAAAATCACAATCTTAAATATATAAAGGGATTAAAAATACAACAGCACATCCCAAAATCAATTTTTGTTGATTATAAGAGCAATATTTGTGCATAATGGACGTGTTTTAAATAAAACTAATATAAAGTCAGTATAAATATGTAGGTTCAATCACTTTTTTGCCATAACCAATATTTATGAAAATATGACCGGTAAGCAATTAGAGACGCTATACCATCATAGGCGCCTTTCCCCTACGTGTGAATTTAATGTTTTATTGTAGTAATAAACACTATTTTGAAAATTGCTACTTTTTTTAAAAGGCCCTGATTTTGGACCAAAAGTATCTGGGCACCCTATTTGTGGAAAAAAAAAACTGCTTGAAAATTTTTAAAGTTCGAAGTTTTATCATTTTATTATTAGATCTTCGTAATTGTTTATAATAATTAATTGTATATTTTTACTTTTTTTTTTCTGTTTATATTAATTAATGTTGTATATTTTTCCTTTTTTTTTTTCTGTTTTATTTTGTATTTCAAATTTATGTTTTCATTAAAATTTTATGAAAAAAATCTTAATTTTATTCTGCTTTTTTTTGTGTGTATTTTTAACGTAACTTCATTAAATATTTTTATATAGGATAAATTTTGTACTTGGATACATATTATTAACTTTATATTAAGTTATTATTATTGATTACAACAGTTTTGTTATTGAAAGACTTCGAGGAATGTAAAGACTAGTACTACTGTGAATAAAAAGTATAAACAGCTGAAAAAAGGTATTTTAGGAATTATAATTAATATATTTAAACAAACTGTTTGAATATACAGTTACATTATTTTGTTAATGAATTGAAGTGTTAACACAATTTTCAATTTTTAGAGGAATGTATGTTTTCTATAAAAAAAATTTCATACATATGTTGGTGTATATCTTAAAAAATTGTGTTTCTCTCATCTATATTCATTAATATCCATTTATATGTTGCATGTTCGAAAACAAAAGCATTTTGTCATTTGTTATTCAACGTTGATAAACATCTAATACAAGGTATTGGATTATCATAAACCTTAATATTTGGGTTAAGATTATCTAAATAAAGCTATGATCCAAGTAAGTATTGTGAATTTCAAAATAGGTACCACAGGTAAAATATTACGCCGTGGAAGGCGATTAATTGACTTTATTTTTGTTAATAGGTAGAAATTAAAGTTACTTATAAATGTTAAAGAGAAACGCAATAGCTTACCTATATCTGTAGCAGAGCTTATTTACATATGCATAAAAGTTATAACGTGGGAGAGTCAGTATGGGAGAGTCAGTAGTGTCCGATTAATGTTGCCACCTATTGAAAAACTGAAAATTTAAGACATTCTTCATCTTTCCTCGCTCTTTATCTTGCCCGGTCTCCCCTATATAAAAGTTTCAGCATGTAAAAAAAACTGCAGAGTAAAGTGTCATTACTGCAATATTTTAAAAGAATTTTTACAGGTTTATATGTTTTCTAATAATAATTTTGCATTCATATGTTAATGTATATCTTAAAAAACTGTGTTTCTCTCATCTATACTCATTAATATCCATTTATATGCTACATGTTTGAAAACAAAAACATTTTGTAATTTGTTATTCAACGTTGATAAACATCTGATACAAGATATCGGATTATCATAAACCTTGATATTTGGGTTAAGATTATCTAAGTAAAGCTATGATCCAAGTAAGTACTGTGAATTACCACACCACAGATAAAATGACTTGCAAAGCTGCTCAGTTTATTTATCAAAAAGAATGTACAAGCAACAAATTTTTTGGTTTCATTTTATTTCTAAAAATCCTTTTGCATCTTCATTATATCTCGAATTCATAAATTATTTTTAATTCATATTAGTTAACTTTTTTTTTTTAAACGGATTTTATTTATTTTTAAACGGATTTTATTTATATCTTTTCAAGATATTTTCATATAACCTTCATAAAAAAGATAGTATATTCAAAATATATAAATAATTTATTTCTATTAGTTTTGATAAATATTACTGTTATATCAATAAGATTTTGCATGGTGGGAAGGGAGGGGAGGGGTCAAAGAAGGTAATTTTCAATATATGGTCGGTTTTTTTACAAATATAGTCGGTTTTTCATATTTTCAAGTCGGTTTTTTTTACAATTTTAGTTGTTTAGTCGGGTATTTAACATCATTCGGTTGGGTAAATTTTAGTTTTGAGGACCTTTTTTTTAAGGAATGCTCTGAGAAGATTTTTTTTTTTTTTTTATTTACTAATTAGATTACTTATATTCATTATTTCTTCAAATTATATTTGAACTTTAATGTTGTGTTTTACAAAGTTTATGTTTAAAAATTATTTTACATATAGATTTTTAGTTTTTTAATAATTAATTTTTATTCAGGAGTATAATAATAATTGGAGTATCCATTTGATGTTATCAATGTAAGAATCTCAAGATATTATTAAAAAAAAGTAGGGTTAGGTACATAGACCAAAGATCCATACGCTTTGTTTTCTTATAAATCAAGTTCAAGTTTGGCGCAAAATGTCTGCACCTATAGAAACCACTCTTGATATTGATTGGTCTATTAAAATTTTATAGTTTCCACTATTTCTATATGGTTTCCACTTACTGTGACTGTGTGTAAGTGTGAAAACACGCGCTAACTGGCAATCGGGAGATTTTGAACAAATATTAACGCCATGGAAGGCGATTAATTGACCTTTTTTTTGTTAATAGGTAGAAATTAAAGTTACTTATAAATGTTAAAGAGAAACGCAATAGCTTACCTATATCTGTACCAGAGCTTATTTACATATGCATAAAAGTTATAACGTGGCAGCGGTCAACATTCAATTTTTCCCTACTAATACAAAAATGGCGGTATTAGCGTCTCTATACTATTTTTTAACTAATAGCCTATGGGAGAGTCAGTAGTGTACAATTAATGTAGCCACCTAATGAAAAACTGAAAATTTAGACATTCTCCATCTTGTCCCGCTCTTCATCTTGCCCGGTCTCTCTATATAAAAGTTTCAGTATGTAAAAAAAACTACAGGTAAAGTGTCATTACTGCAACATTTTAAAAGAGTTAGAACCCATTCTAATTTATAGAATTAACATTACATAATCTCCGCTTTGTTGAATATAGTTTAAATATTTGACAAATTAAAAAAAAAATGTTTGTATAAAATTTTTAAATATATGAAAGTTTAAAATATCTACCAAAACGTTTGTTAATTTAAAAAAATAAAATTTTCTTAGAAGTTTCACTACGTCGAATGTCCATCTTCTTTAGATTATTAACTTGTTTCCGTCTCAATTTAAGCACTTCTTTACATTGATATTTGTATTTTTTTTGAGTTAAAAACTTTTTAATTTTTTTTGTGTAAATAAATATAACTGCATCATTCCAATAAGATAACGAAGAAAAAATATCCAAAACTAGTTCAAGATTTTTATTTATAGTTTTGTCTAAAATATAATAAGGTGCATATATAAAATGAGGTATCGCAGTAAAAAGTATGTAGGTTGTAATATACAAAGCAGGCAACACTAATGTCTTCAATAGCGATTTTCGTTCTTGTAAAAGTGATTTTTTTTTTGACATTTTATGCGATAAATTTATCGCATAGGCGTAAACAAATATATATAATGCGGATACACCCACATCAAGTGAAAGATGAACATATGCTACGTTTCTGCTCGGTTTTGAAGTAAAATAAGTAAATGTTAAACTGCATATCCAAGAAAAAAGTAAACAAAATCCTGCTTTTTTTTTTGTAATCACTGAATCATACTTAACATTCAAATAAAGTATAAAAAATCGGTTTAATGTCAATAAGAAAACTGTGATATAATAAGCAAATATAAAGAATTTTATTAATATTTGAATCCATATTTCTATTTTTTTTCCAGCAAAGTTCAATATTGCAAATAATAGAAAAACACCAGTTAAAAATATTTCAGCAACTGATAAATTTATTATAATGAGTCGGTCAATTTTATGCATTCCAACGATTTTATTTTGATTAATCAAGTAAAGTCCAACAATATGTAAAAGTATACAAGCAGGACAACTGATAACCAATACATAAGATAAATGAGTTACTGAAGTTATATTGTCAATTGAAGATATATTTGTCGACATAATTTTGGAAGTGTTCTGCATTTAGGTTTTTTCTATAATACGACAGAAGAAAAATAAATAATAATAAAAATAACAAAACAATAACTGCAGTATCAAAGACGATAACTTAAAGCTCAATGATACTAATTATGTAGAATACAAAGACAATTCAGAAAAGTAAACAAAGCAAAAAATGAATGGTGTCTTCAAAAAAAATATTGATTCTTTTTTATTGAGATAAATACTTTCTTGCAATTTACAACCTAAACAAAATTAAACATTATGTTAAGCGCTAAAAATATAAGCCAATAAAAACTAAGTTTATACTTTTAATATATTAAATAATTTTTAAACTTTAATAAGTTAAATAATTTTTAAATTTCAATCATTTATATATATATATATATATATATATATATATATATATATATATATATATATATATATATATATATATATATATATATATATATATATATAGTTCAGACCCCTCCTCCCCCCTATTAGTTGACGTAATTAATAGACAACCCCATATATATATATATATATATATATATATATATATATATATATATATATATATATATATATATATATATATATATATATATATATATATATATATATACAGCAAAACAATAAAATCTAAACATATATTCCGCGGTACACAGTAAAAAGACCTTGAGAATTTCTTAGAGAACCTTAATAATCAAAAAAAAAAAAAAAAAAAAACCTTAAAATTAAAAAAAAACAAACTGGAAAATGTCATTGCAGCTGAGTCTAATCCAAAAGAAGAATTTGCAAATTTTTTGTCTAAAATAAATCTAAAATTTGATCTAAAATTTGTTTCTACCCTTAATAAGATTCTTTAACCAAATCAACAACTGCGTCATAAAACAACCTTCCGTCATAAAACATAAACAACCATAAGACTAACCCATTATTAAGGGTTTTTGAAGATCTTTGTACCATTAAAACAAAAAATAAAAATAGAGTTTACGAAATAATAGCAATTTCATTTTAGCGACAAGAATAGTAGGATCATCTAGATTCCAACTTTTTTTTTTTTTTTTTTTTTTTTTTTTTTGTTCTTTTCTTGAATATTCAATATAGTTATACAATAAGATAGTTGAGATAAAAATCGTTATACAATAAAAGAAAATATATACAAATATATATTAAATTAACATGAAGTATAAAATCTAAACAATGTCGTATTAAAAATTAGCGAGAACGTAAATTTCGTAATAATATATAAATAAAATTGGAATAAAGAAATTGTTGATACTCTTATATATAAATACAAAAATATTTTAAAAAGTACTGTTTTCACAAACACATAAGTTATGGATCAGATATAATATTTATATATTACCTTATGTAATAAACTTCATATTCATTTTTAAAAGAATTTAAAAATATAAAAAAATGTCTTCAAAAGACAAAACAATTTCTTTTAGTTTTTTCTTGAATGAAAGATAATTCCATTCATGGGAAAAATCAAAATTTTTTAAAACTATTTTGTTCCATAGAAAAGCTCCTCGATATGAAATACATGACTTTCCAAAATTAGTTAAAGATAAAGGTTGCTGAATTTGATTATCATATCTTAAGTTACATTTATTTTTATCTTTTAAGGTATATAGATTATGAAAAGAAACTGGAGATTCGTTGGTTTTACACTTGAACATAAAACAAAGTATATTAAAAATATTTAGCTGATAAATATTAAGAATTTTCATTTGAAATAATAATGGTTTGGCACGAGCAAATCGTTCTTTATAATTGATAAGCCGTATTATAAGACATGTATTTACATACGTTTGTATTATAAGACATGTAAGCATATTAAACTATATATATATATATATATATATATATATATATATATATATATATATATATATATATATATATATATATATATATATATATATATATATATATATATATATATATATATATATATATATATATATATATATATATATATATATATAAATAGATTAAATAGAAAATAATGTTATAAGAAACTTTAACGTAGTTCCATGGTAAAAAAAACTAAATTTTTAAATTTAAAGCATGAACAATAAATAAATCTGTAGGAAAAAAAACTTTTATTTATAAACTTTATTTATTTTTCTTTAAAAAACAGCATATAAATTTACAAAAAAATAGTTATGTAAACCAACTAATATTTGAATAGACATACCAACAGGCTACAAATTGGAGAAGGCACATTGGTAAAGTGATTGAAAAAAGATTGTTTTCTATTTATATGCCTTTTTATAACGGCAGGTATATTAAATAGTATTTTCGAAAATTGAGGCGTTTGAATAATTTATATAAGTGTAGGATAAATGTCAACTATATGAGGATAAATGTCAACTATATGAGAATAAAGGTTAATTATATGAGGATAAATGTCAACTATATGAGGATTTTGAGATATCATTGTTCTAATATTACTGCATTCAAAAAAATAAAAAATGAAGAAAAATGCAAATGAAATTAATATTAAGATAAAGATGTTAATTGAGTAATTTACAAAAAAACAATTAAAATACAATAAGCAGAATATTTTAAAAGATTGTAGATATTTTTTAAGTTACGTAGATATCAATTAATTAGATTTTTTTGGGAGATAAAACTAAGAAAATGAGAACCTGTTGAGGTTGCTATGCTCGTTATTGAAAGCAATTCTTAACATAAGATAACAAGTTTAAACAGGTTTTTAATATAAACAATGAATTAAAAATCATTTTCTACTGAAAAGTAGGTAGTTAGTAACAAAAAATAACAAAATACAAAAACAAAACAACAACATTTTTTTGCATTTTTTTCACCATGGTTCCACCATAAACTAAGTACTTTGTACATTAAACAGTAATATCATTAAAAGTTGGTGTTATTGACTATAAGAAATATAAAAACTAATAAAATTAACCAAAACTTTGTTTACTACACAAAGTTCTCGTTTACCTTACTTTGAGTTTATGTTTACCTTACGTAGAATTCTCGCGCACCTCAGTAGTAGATACTGATGAATTTTTGTGGAAACGAATTTATTAATTATAAGTTTTTATTAATAAAAATACATTTCTCAATATATGACTGTTTAAGTTGGATATAAATTATAAGTTCTTTTATTCAATAAAAATACATTTCTCAATATATGACTGTTTTAAGTTGGAAATTTTTTATTCAATATGTTTTTAGTGTTCTTATTTAAATATTTTTTTTTTAAACAAATCAATAGAAAATTCATTTTTTAACAAAACAGTTTTTGTTTGTGGTAACCGTTAAATATATTGTTTAAGAAATAAAATTTTCAATAATTTTAATTATGGTTCCAATTTTTAACTCAATTAAGATAAAACTAAAGAAATTTGTGTACTAACTTGTTTTTTTTTAGCTTTTGGTAAATAACTCAATCATTACTGCTGTCGATATGATAAATATTCCAGTTATGGTAAAGATATGGTAAAGATATGGTAAAGATATAATAAAAATTTTTTTATGGGTGTAAACCCACTAACATTTTAATTTGAAAATGGTTTTGCGGCTTACCAGTTGAACCCTGTTAAATCAAACTACTCAAATTTGAGTGCAAAAGCCAAACAAAGTTAGTCGACAGTATAGTTTCAAAAGCTCTGGGGATTATGTACAAGACAAAATATCTTTTGAATAAAATAATATTCATACAATTCGCAACTCCCCCCCCCCCCCCCCCCATCCCCTTGTACGCGTTCATCCGCTTTTGGGAACCCCCCCCCCCCTCCTTCACAAATACCTGCGTACGTACTTTATGGATGGCTCCTTTCCAAAAGGTTTAAACTGATAATTAAAAAAATCATTACAAAACTTACTCGATAGTTATGTCATTATTACCATTATGTTATGCCGTTGGCGTATACTCCTCAAGCAGTGGAAGAGGAACCGGAAATAAAAAAGTATACTGATTTTATTATATAATTTATAAAGTGATTGTAATTATAAAGGCAAAGTTATTCAACTGTTATTGAGTTTAAATAATAATAAATAATAATAATAATAGCAATAATAAAAATAATAATAATAATAATAGTAACAATAATAGCAATAATAAATATTACAATAATGATAATAGTAATAATAGCAATAATAATGGTTGCCATTTATAATTCGTAATGTGCGTAAAATAGATTTAAAAATTCAATTTTTATGCATCTTACACATTACATTTACATTTTAATTAAAGAGAAATTGTTTTTTCGGTGTATTTTTTACTGTGAAACACCATTAAAAAGATGTTGCTTTTGAATTTCATTTATTTATTACCATTATAAAAGAATATTTCTTCTTTTTTTAATTAGATTTACAAAATATAACATATAAGTTTAATATATTTTTCAGTAACTATTAAACAGTAGTAAATATTCCACTGAGACACTGTGTTGCATTTTTAAAATGATCAAAATTAAGAGTTTTGTTTCTGCTACTAATGGTAATAAGTTATTAAATAACTGTTTTGAAGTTGCTCAAAAAATTGGTTTAGTCAGAAACATTCAAGAAGACACGGCTGTTTCACGCAATGTAAAATTGGGCATTACGTCACGAGTTTTAGGAAAAATAATTTCCGGATAAAAAGTTTTTTAAAAGTTTTGGTATATAAAGTATAAAAATTCAATAGCCACAAAGTAATGTTTTTTTTTTTTTTTTTTTCTATAAACGCTTTTGTGTTCTAATAAAAAAAAAATGAAACATCATCTTTCTTTGCTAAATAAATATTCTGATTAAACGGAATAAAAATAAAAGTTGTAAAAATATTGCTAATGACTTGGGATCACTTTTCTGTTTTTTGCGTATTTTATGTAAAACCTGTCTTGGGCGAATCAAGATTTGATATTTTAAGCTAAATGCTTTATGGTTGAAATTTTACATACTTATATAAACGAATGTCTATTTTATCAGATTTTTGGTGAACATGGATGAAAAAAAAATTTTAAGTTGGATTTTTTAGCTTTTATATTTTTGTTATTACTTGTTTTATATAAAAACGTTATATTTTTTTTAAGTTTACTAAAATATTGAAATTACAACCCTTTATGCACATGAAAATTAAAAAAATTACTTTCTGTACTTCTAACTAAAACGTCTTCAATCTTGGCAAAGTTTGTTGCTTTTAGCAACAAAATTTGCCGTTACATGCGTAAAATTTTTGTTTATATTTTAAAGCTTTAAATGCGATATTTTCCAATTCACTATTTAATAAAAAACAGCTTTTTTAGCGAGACAAATTTTAGTGTATAAATAAAACAAACTTTGGCAGGTTTTTCTCTCGTGGCTAATCTACAAACATCAGATAAGTTGTTTAATCCTCTGATATCTATTACAAACTTGTTATTTGTCAATAATTATTATTTGATTTTATTTGCTTGCTTTATATTTTTATTGAGAAGTTTATTTACCCGACAGCGACACTACGACAGCAAGGATGTAGTGGTCCCGCACTGGTCCAGTATAGGCTGCCGCGCTGGACCGGCATCGGCTGCCAACGCTGGCGAAGCTCCGTTTTGCTCAAAGGATTTTCATTGGACCAGTCGTGGCTAGCCAGTAATGGCAAAACAGCGGCTAGCCAGTGGGGGACAAGAACTGGCAGAACAACGATTAGCCATTTTTAAATACATGTTTTACATAAATATTTCACCGTACCATCGTGATTTTGTCTTTGTTAACTAACTGGGCCACGCATGGATTTTTATCGGGCAATCCTATTTGAAGTCCCTATATTTTCCTTTTAGACCCCGTCTTCTTAATTATTTAAAGTTGTTTTTAGCACAATCGACTGTAATCGATTTTTTGGTTTGATATTGGCGTATTTTTCATTAGTTAAAGGATAATAAAATGTATTTTAACACGTGATTATTGACAATTTTAATTATTATGAATAAATTTGAAAAACAGGCTTAAGTTTTAAAATATATTTACGCAATTATAATACAGAGATTTGATTCATAATCATTTGACAATGATGCTTTTCTGCGATTCATATTTAATCGGTGACATGATCCGTTATAAATTTCTGCTTCAATTAGTAACGTTATTGTCTTCTTTAGTTCTTGCATCCGTTTTAACTTTAATAAAATAAAAATAAACGTAAGCACAACTTAATAATTTGTTAAATATACTTATACAATATAGTAACAACATATATATATAAAATGGTAACAACTTATAAACAACATGGTTATCATGTTACAATAACAATTATTTTTTATTATTGAAAAAAAAAATTCAATCCATTAACAACAAACCATAGTTACATAGACTTGAGTTAAGGATCTTTTTATAGCTTTTTGAACTAAAATGTCAAGAATATCACAATGAAAATATACAATTACAACCAAATGCAAGATACTTACAAATATATTTATTAAAACATGAGGTACTTAGACTTTTATGGATTAAAACTCCATTAAAAATTTCATGTCTTAAGATTTGACATTTCATGATATTTAATTATTTCACAGCAGATTCTAAATAAAGTATATGACACGCAATTTATCATTTTATTATAAATAGATAACTTTAAAATGATGCTCCAGTATATACAGCATGCTACAATTTAAATATATAGTATATACAGTATGCTACAATTTAAAGCATCTTAGACATTTTTTTAATTTAAAATCTGTGAAGGTGGTTCTGGATGACATAATCTTATGACTTTTTGTGAGAATCTGCATTCTTATTGTAAAGTCAACAAAATTTGTAACTCTTATTGTATGTATTTTATTCACTCTTTTATTGTAAAACTTTTGAATAAATAAAAAAAAACAGAAAAAAAAAAAAAATTAAAATACCTCTCAATCTTCTTCAATATTTTTATACACAGAAATTTTATAAAACACAAAAACAATTTTATAAAACACAGAAAGTATTTTATAAAACACAGAAACAATTTTATAAAACACAGAAAGTATTTTATAAAACACAGAAACTATTTTTTAAAACACAGAAACAATTTTATAAAACACAATAAATCTAGTCATTAGTAATAGTAAAAATAAGGAAAAATTTATACAATATAAAGACAGCTACTTTATTAATCATTTAGAACGGAATCATGGAGATGTTCAACAAAGTTAACAAGAAACTGCAGTCCATCAAGCTTGGTATAGGTATGGTTGAAGAACTCCCTGGAACATTACGCACAGCAAATGCGTTCTGATTTCAAGCATTATAAAAAGGAAGCCGTGTCTTTAGTAAACTCGGATAAATCCGAGTTTACTAAAGACACGGCTTTACTAAAACCCGAGTTTACTAAAGACACCAACCAAAAGCATCAAAGAGGCATTGCGATGAAATTGACAGTGTTTTCTGGGCGATCTAAAATGATTGCCGACGTTAATGAGATCACGGACAAACTAATGAGTGATCTAAATAAAAGAAAGAGTGCCTGTACTGGAGTGAATTCTCTTTTTGGTTTTCTTGTGAATCTCCGCAGAATGGATATTTCGGAGATCACTTGCAGTGCACAAAAATAATAAAAATCTTAATTAATAGCAGTCTCGTATAATTTCCAATTTTTACAGTTCTAAATAGTCTTCTATTCATTCATTATATAATAGGGCTCGAACGTCTTTTAGGTCTTTCTATTGTTTAGATAGAAAATCGGGTGTTGGATTCCATCGACCTAGAAGATATCATTTCTGCATTTGCAAGCCTCAAATG
The DNA here is from genome assembly GCF_022113875.1 of Hydra vulgaris. Lineage (NCBI taxonomy): Eukaryota > Metazoa > Cnidaria > Hydrozoa > Anthoathecata > Hydridae > Hydra > Hydra vulgaris. Next base: position 5,132,272 of record NC_061163.1, on the reverse strand, counting down.
CAGACGTAAGGTGTTTTAAAACCTATACTAATCGCTGCGTGTTTTTAATAATAAATGCGAGATGCTTGTTTAAATACAAAAAAAAAATACATTAAAAAGCCAAAGCGCAACAATTACAAAGATTTTGTTAAATTTGATCAACAGTGGCCAGAAGGACTAAAGTGCCGGGATGCCAATAAGTACTTAACCCAACCCTGTAAAATATACTATTTTTATGTATTTTCAATAAAATGTCGACAAAAAATAAACATCTAAGAGTTAATCTAGCGCTGGACAAAACTAAATATCTTTATTTATCAATTATAAGTAATACATTTATTAAACTATAATATTTATTGAATCTCCTTGGATGTTGAATTACCCGCCAATCATATTGATGAGTAGAATTGTTCAAAAATCAGTTCGGTGGAATAATGACTTCTAATTGATTTCCATTCTGCCATTTTTATTTTGGCTTTGTTTTCTAATGGATGCCTAAAAAATGTGCTCAGCGTAAACGCATGTGTATTTTTTAGAACGATGAGTTGCATGTTTTGTGATAAAGGTCAGAATCATAAATATTTTTTTGTATTACTTAAGTATGGTGATTTAAAAAAAAATTGTTTTTAACACTGTAGGACTTGATTTGGATACAGCAATACGTCTTTTGGAAAATATAGATTTTTACCCTATTATAAATCAGCCTCCTGTAAAACCTAAAGGTGGAGAAGTGTTTATATATCTGCCAGATACTGTCGAAGAACAAGGTAGATAAATTCTTTTTTTTATTATCAATGCTATTCTATCCTTTTGATATACAATTTGTTTACACAAATATTTTTTTAGTGTTTGTTTTTTATTTTCATTGATTTTTATAGAGATTTTTTTTGCTTGCTAAGAACATATAAAGTAGTAGCAAGGGCATGGAAAATTTAATTGCAATTTAATTTTTTACAAATATGCTACCAATTAAGTAATTGCAATTATTATTGAGTGCAATCAATTAATTGTAATCTTTGAACAATTCCATAAATTCCAAAAAAAAACGTACTTTAAATATATATGTAATCATTACATATAAATTTTAAGTACGTCTTAAATAAAAACTCATAAAAAATAAATTGAAAAACAAAATTTATTTGAAGAGTAAGTCACTAAAAAAATCAGTAATTTTCATTATTCATCATAATATCTGAGAGCATTTTTCTGTCCCAAAATCGTTTGTTAGCACACAAAAACATTTGCTTTCAAGATTTGATTGAAGTATATTATGTTGTAAATGGCCAATTGTGTAACCTGCCACACTGAAAAATCTTTCTGCAATATTTGACATTAGCACCAGAAACTTGCAGTTCACATATCTTGAATCCGAAGACATTTGTTATTGGTTATGTGTCAATCTATCCTTAACCTTATATGCGTATACAGATTGAAATATTTATACATGCGTATTATTGCTTATGCGTCATTTTATCTTTAACTTTTTATAGTTAAAAACAATGCTAAACTAAAAATTACATAAAAGTATAATAAAATCTTGGTAAATAATATTAATGTCAAAATTTATCAATTATCAATTAATTGCAATTTTAACACAATCAATTAATTGGTTTAACAAATATTTTCAATCAATCAATTGGTAGTGAAAATTTTTCAATCAATTAATTGCAATTAATTGTTTGCCCAATTAATTTTTCCCTGTCCTTGAGTAATGGGCATTTTGTTTGTCTGTTGTATTATTATTGTGTTTGTCTGTTGTTGTATTATTATTATTATTATTATTAGTAGTAGTAGTAGTAGTAGTAGTAGTAGTAGTAGTAGTAGTAGTAGTAGTAGTAGTAGTAGTAGTAGTAGTAGTAGTAGTAGTAGTAGTAGTAGTTTTTTATTTTCTGGGGAGTTCTTTTTATTATTAGTTAAAATGAAGGTTTTGATTATTTTAAATTTTTTTATGAATAAAAAGCACAACTTAAAGTGAGTTACACAATTTTATCTTGACCTTGTTATCCATACATGATTTGTACAGGTTATTCTTATTGTAGATTTTAGTTTTGAATTTATGATTTAATTAAAATTAAGGTATGTAAGGTATATAAAATTAAAGTATGTCAGTAATTTTAAAATTAAGGTATGTAGAGATAGGGTTGTCATTGTTCCATTTTTTCTGCAGAAGAGCTCAATAAAATTTTAATTAGTTTAATGCTGTATTCTCCTACTAAAAACTGGGAAAATGGACAATAAGACAAATAAGAAATAAATGCAAACCTTCCCAAAAAGTGTGTGTGGTCGCATGCCTTGCTTGTCCACGTTTAAAGATTTTTTTAAACATACTGACCATGGTTTTGCACTTTTTAACTTATAAAGCATTTTTAATAATTCACGGCAGAAAAGCTAAACTTTTCTATGGAGGAAAAAAAAAATACTAAAAAGGAAGCAAAATTGTAACTAAATAACAAATTTTAATTAGACTAAAAAAGTTTAACAATTAAAAAAATTTTTTTTTTTACAAAATGTTTATGCAACTTTTGAATTTTTTTTTTTTTAGGGTGGTTATTATTTTTTGCTACCAAATTTGATACAAGCTGATGAAAAAAACATATACTTTATAACAATTTTAAAACAATTGAATGTTTTGATATGCAATTTATTTACAATTTTTATCATTCCCTGTAACTAAGAAACTAATTTTCTATATACACTAGAACTATGAGAAATTTTGTTAATTTTTTTTCTTATGTTTATTTGTTTTCACGTCTTTTTGCTTTGAAAAATGTTTTGATCCAAATGACCCTGCCTGGCTCCATTGCCTTGGTAATGAACTAAATTAAAACTTTTCATGAAAATTATTTTTAGTGTGATAGAAAATGATGTTGAACAATTTTTTAAAAGGTATTGACTTACGCCATCAATTCCGATTGCTTTGTAAATATTTGACTTTTCTAGTTTCTCAAACTCAGGAAGTTCATCATTTATATTATTTGTAAAGACTCATTGAAAGTGTTTGTTAAATATATTAGCTATTGTTGTTTTGTTGGTGATTAAATTGTTGTGGTTGTCTTGTATTGAATTGACACTTAAGTTTAATTTTAGTTTTGATTTAACATACAAAAAGAATTTACTAGACTTGTTTTTTATCTTATTAATGAAAATTTAAATTGCAGTTTCTTATTATTTATATGGTTAGATAATTTTTAGCATATTTTTTATATTTCTTTTTTTTTTTTTCCAAATATGGTGTTTATTGTTGTGTTTGACATCTTGGATACATTTTGGATATTTGTACCATGCCATACCAAACCTTGCATACATCTTGAAATTTGTACCATGCACAATGTAAATATTAGATCGATTGAAGACAGATCTTCTGTGTTTTTATAACATGTCTGGAAATTTTTGTGTTGAATAAAATGACAATCATTAACAGTATTGATAAAATTTGATTCGCTTTTGAGACAGTTTGAATTGAATGGGTTACATTATATTCTTATAGTCAGCATAGTTGAAACCGCCTGCAATCACTCCTAAGTTTTAAGGTTGTCCTGTGCATAGAGAATTGTTGGCCTGTATATACATCCAAGCAGCAGTTTTTCTTTTCCAATTGATAGACAGCACCACTGTTGCTTGACACATTCATCATTTAGTATCTTTTGTTTCAGTACTGGTATATTTTAAATTGACATTAATCGCTATTCTACCCTGACGACTACCACATTCTTTTTTAAATAACTCATAGTTGGTAATATAAGAAACAAATGTTTCTGTAAACCATGTTTCTGTGATAAAAAATGTTGAAAATATGATGAAGGGCGATTGTTCAACTAAGTAGTAAGTTGATTTAGATGATGAAGTTCTGTGTTATGGTGGCAACGAAAAAATTACATGGAAGACCAGCATTTTCAACTCTTACTAATATTATTTCTTTTTTGCTGCCTGTTTTCCAAGTTTGACTTCCATCGAAAAGCAAAACCATAAAAGATTTGTTGGCAATAATTAACGCTTCTTCCTCCTTTATTGCCTTGGCAATTCAATACATGAGTTCTCTGGCTTAGAAATAAAGAATTTATAAAACTACCTTAAAGAAACAAAACATGTAAAAAAGAAATGCTTTATTAATAAAATGTGTAAAAAAAGTAAAATTGATAAGAGATTTCTATTAATTTATTATTGCTCTGCTCTTTATATTACATATATTGCTTGATAAAGAACATCGATAATATTTTTAAGAATGCGCTAATAATTTTTATTATATAAATATAAAGTACATTTATTTATGTCACTTTTTCCTTGTAATAATTATACACCATTGTCACGCTGAACCTTTACAAGCAATTCAAAATGAGTATGTGGCATAGCAGGATACAGAATTCTGAGGTTTTTAACTCAAACGTGTTGATTGTAATGGCTCTTGGAGGTGCTAATTAATACGATTTTAATTCCACTTGATAAACATGAATAATATTTTACCAGATTTTTCTGATGAAGCTGTATATCAATTTACAGGTTTCATTATAGAATCATGCGTTTATTGAAATATCTTTATTTAATTGGTTAAAGAATGGTATCTAATTTCTTAAGAAACTTTGATCAAAAAATGTTTAGAGAACATGGGTTCAGTTGTAAAAACATTATGCACTTTAAAATTATCTAGGAACATTATACATTTTACCACCTAAGCACAGGAAATAAGTAATTGAAAACAGAAGAAAATAAGGGAATACTTAAGAAAAATTGGTTTCCAAAATTGCCATGAACTGCCCTGGCAGTCTAAATCTTACTTCAAAATACTGGTGAAATTCTCACTGAAGATTAAAACCACACATTCAAATTAAAATCCTCAAAAAAAAAAAGGTGTATGAATGAGTACAATTGTACTAAAAATTATTTTACCATAGACTTATGGCATAGTATTTTTTAATAAAAATCCATTGAAGTTTCCATTCTGCTTTAAAATCTTTTATTCCATGATAATAGAAAAACAAACAAACAGTTTTTTAACTTGTTACTGATTCACAAGTAACATTTTACATTTAAAATAAATATATGTTCTATTTTTTTGATGTAAAAAAGTTCACAAGGAAATAGTTTACTCTTATTAATTGATATTAATATAAGAGTGGCTGGTAATTTTTTACAAAATATTTTAATTTTAATTTGGTTTGCAGTCAAATGCATATTTTTAAACGGTGGGCTCTTGGGAAGCTTGGGGTGGGTGGGAAAAATTTCTGAACAATAATAAATGTACCTCCTGTGTATTATGCATATAAGCAGGCTTGGTCAGGAAGCGGGTACGATCACACTCTATATCTGACCATGCATATAATATTTAGTTGTGACAACATGGCCACGCCTTTTTTAATGCTTTAAGAACATTTCAAAAAGCGCAAAAATAACTTGACAGGAGACAACTTTTAAAAAAGTTAACTAAAATAAGAAGAGTTCTTAAAGAATAAAAAGGACTTAACTAAAACAAAATAGATTGCGTTTAAAATAAACTTCTCTCTTTTATAACTTTTTTTATAAAATTAAGAGACACTTTTATAAAAAGTAACAACTTACTATTATCGTTTAGTAAAGAAACCAATGTTCTTCAATTTATCAAATCATATAATATAATTATTTATTAAAGTATTTAAACAAGATTCTAATAAAACTAACAGCAGTTGAATTATGTAATAAATAAAAAAGTAAGTACTTTATAATCATTTCATGCTTTGTGTAGTTTGCAATATATAATATAAGTTTAAAATATTTAAAACAATTTATCTTATTACTTTTGTGTAAAAAATGTTATTACTTTTGTAATTGTAAGTTTATTGTTTTATTTTTTATTTTTTAGCTACCAAATTTAAGTTGATTCTTCCCTTAAAAACAAGGAACACGGTTTTGTATAAACTAAAATTTTGAATACTAGATATTTTTCCAGATTTTGCGTTTTGCATTCGCTTCATTCAACCCTTGTTGTTGCACTAAAATTACATAAATAAATTTACAAACACATTGCAATTTGTATTTTTGCTATCCTCTTTAAAAAAAGTTAAATAAAGGAAAATTATTCTTTTTATTTTAGACTTAAAACTTTTTTTTTTTTTACTTCACCTTATCTAATTTTGTTGCTGAATGTAACAACCACTCTAAAGAAACAAAAATAAAAAAAGTACATAAAGTATTTAAATTATTAATTTTTATTTTTTTCTATTCAAATTTATTTTTATTTCCTATTTTGTTAGTTTTGCTTTTTTTGTTTTTAAAACTTTTTTTGCCATGATTAATATTATAAAACTTGCAAACCGCCATGATCAAGTTGTCTAAAATAAAATACTCTTGCGTGGTCATACAAGACAAAAAACTGTACGCCTTTCCTGGGAAAGCTTGTTGTGTTGGTTCACCTGTAAGTCACTTTATATAAATGTTTGTTTGCGTTTTGTTCAAATCACTAGTGCGGTGTTCATCCACTCATAATTCACTTTGTATAAATGTATGCAGGCTTGGTCGGGAAGCGGGTGCGATCGCACTCGATAATTGACCACGGAAATATTATTTAGTTGTGAAAAGCTGGCCAGATTTTTTAGTCGTTTTGAGAACATTTCAAAAAAACACAAAAAAGCGCATTTAGATTAACTGGACCGATGAGAGACAGTTAAAAAAAGAAAAATAGCTTTTAACGCTAAAAAACTTTAAGCAAAATAAATTTATTAAAGCAATTATTTTTGAAACGTCGCTCTTTTATAACTTTTTTTATAAAATTAAGCGACATTTTTATCTTAAGTAACAACTATAAAGAAACAAATGTTCTTTGATTTATCAAAGAGTATATATAATTTTTATTTATATACTTATGTCTTATTTCCAGTGCTGGATTGAGGAGGTGAGGTGGGGGTAGTAGGGCCATAGCCCTGGGACTCACAGTGTTAGGGGGAGTAGTCAGGAGGACCGATCGGTATTTTTTTTAGTCATTTTTAAGCTGTGGCACATAAAATGGCTGCTAAAATAATGCATCACCCGGCCCTGAAAAGTCCAACAAGATTCAACCAGATGATTTATTTATAAATAAAAACGTTTTTTCAATAACTGTTTCATGCTTTGCGTAGTTTAAAAAATTCTTCTTAGTAAGATAAACAAATGAAATAATTATATCATTGAGTTACTGTAGAAATTCAATTAGCTAGATAAAAATTAACAAAAAACGTTTAATTAATTTGTGAGGAGGAAGCGGAACTGCTTCAAATACCGCTGGTGATGTTTAGTAAATGGGCTTTATAGTTTTAATTAGTATTTAAAACAGAAAAAGTAACTTTAAGTATAACGAGTTTGTAAGAATGGCTGAAGCAAAAATAATTGAAGTTAGTAAACCAATTTCTAAGAACTTAAAAACTTTTCTTTTTTGGGAGAAAGTATCAGGTATCGGGTACACTGAGAAAAATGGATTAGTGGTAAAAATTTTCTGTATTAATTTTGACGATTATTAATAATTTCATTAAAAACGCAGTTATTATTGAAAATATTTTCGTTTACATTTGAATTAAATACACATACATAAAACAACATAAATAAAAATACATTACATACATAAAAATACATTACACATACATGAAAAATACATCCCTTATATATAAAAAATAAGAATATACTTATAAAATCTTTAATATATTTACAAAACGTTGACAAGTTAAAAAATATAAATTTAAAACATTTATTATTGTAACCAAATAATGTTAGTTTAAAACATTAATAGCTTTGTAGATGTGGCTCCAAGAATTAAAATAGTAGTTCGTTTGATAGGATATTCTTAAAATAATTTATGCTAGAAATCTCAACAACAACGCAACAAAATTTAAAAAATACAATTTTTAAAAATATTTCAACAGAATACTCAGGACATTCGGTTAGTATTTTTTTAAAATACTCTAGAAATTTCTGTTAGTATTTTTTGAACCAATAGAATTAGTTGTTCGTAGATTTGGCGGGTTTTTTGTGTTCGCGAATATTCTTTTTTTATTTTTCCGCAGTAAGATGTTTGAGAACATTCAAGTTTATGTATGTTTCCATGTAAGTCCGTAAAATAAAAGATTTTAAAGTTAACAATAAAATAAACTTATTTTTTTTGCGGACAAACAAGGAAACATAAATAAACTTAAATGTTCTCAAAACGACTAAAAAATCTGGCTGGTTTTTTGCAACTAAATATTATTTCCGTGATCAGTTATCAAATGCGATCGCACCCGCTTCTCGACCAAGCCTGTGTATGTATAATTCACTTTGTTATCCTGTATGTTTATTTATTTATCCTGTATGTTTATATGTTTATTAATATTTGATTATTAATTTCATTAAATTTGATGATCACTAATTTTTAAATTTTATTCAAAAAGCAAGTGTTGTTGAAAGTCTTATTTTTTTTAAAATTGATCGTACAAACATTTTTAAAAGACTTACATATAAAGAATAAAAAATTAATCTATATTATCATTTGTATAATTATTTATTATATCTTTTAATAAAACTAACTTAGTATAATTTAAAAGATAAAATAAAAACTTTTCTTTTTATAAATGATCAATAAAAGTAAATCATCGCTTAATTTATAAGCGCTTTGTTAATATTAAAGATTATTTATGAAATTTTACGAAGTTTTAGCATGTCAAATTGTGTCGGACATACATAAATTTAAATGTTCTAAAAAGCTGTGTCCAAGTTGTCGCAACTAAAAATTTGCATGGTCAGGAATAGTGTGTGATCACACCCGCTTCCCGACTAAGCCTGTAAAAGCCTAATTTAAGCAATAGTTTATTTCCAAATTAGTTTCAAACACTAATAGGGTAGTGGTAAGATAATATGCTAGTGGTGTAGTGGTAGAGCACTCGTCTTATAAGCTAGAAGTTCTGAGTTCAATACCCACCTGGTAATACTGCGCTCAACTTAATTTTCTGCGCAGCAGGCTTGTTTGTCAAGGCATGCTTTTAAAAAATTTTAACTTGAGACTCAAAAGTGGTCTTCATTAGGTTTACTATTAGGGCTAGTAAAAAAATTTGGAAAATAATATAAAAAAGATAAAAGTTTTTTAAACATAAAAACCTAAAGCTAATTTAAAGTAATTGGTTTGCACATAATACGCTAACAAAATCATGCTGGTTGTACAATAAAGAATTCAAATAATTTAGAAATTGCCATAACCACACAGAGTTTATGTTCTACTTATTTGTCAGTCAATGTAGCATGTTCTATAATGTCAATTTAGCATGTTCTAGCAATGTTCTACCTATTTGACAGTCAATGCAGCAACACTCCTTGCCTGTACCTATTTGTCAGTTTGGCTATTTGTATGTAAACAGTAAAAAAATAAAAATAAAAAATTCAGAATGTTTTTATTTTTATTAAAAAATAAAAAACATTACAGTCTATTAAGTTGCATTTTTGAGTTTTTTAAAAAACAATAAAATTATTTTAGTTTAGTTTTTAATTGTTTGAAATGGTTTTAACTAGAGTGTACCAATGCCTACTTTTGGCCGATGCTATTACCAATTGGTACAGGCCAATACCAATGCATCGCCATTGCCCCTAAGTTCGAATTTTACTCTTTTCTTTTTTACTTTTAGGTAAGTTATGATTTTTTTTCAAATATAATGTTAACAGGCAATTTTAATGCTTGCTTATTTTCCTAATGCTTAGTTGCTTTACTTATTGCTGATTTATTTTTATTTAATTTTATTTCTAAAACCAAATATTTTAACTATATTTTAGAAATATAGTTAGAAATTTTATAATATAGTAATCAATAATGAGCAAAGTAACTAAAATTCTAACAGACTTTTGATTTAGATGAAAATAAACCTTTAAAACAATTTGTAAATTTTGCAAAATAAAAATATCAAGAAAGGAACATCTGGCAGAAAGTTTTTATTTTACATTTTATATTACATGTACATATCTTGATTTTAAACTTAACTTCTTGTATAGTTTCAATCCATAAGATTTTTAATTTTTAATTGTTTTCCTAAATAATAAAAAAAAAATTATAATTGCTTTCCTAAATAATAAAAAGACACTAAATGCAGGAAGCTCCTGATAAAAAACAGTTTAAAATCTTTAAAGGTTTAGTGGATGGGAGGAAATGAGCGCAAGGGGAGAGAAAAGCTCTCGTAAAGTGAATATTGCGAGCCATGCAAGCTGTTTTTCTAAAGAGCTTCTTACAAGAGCTTTTTGTTTTTGCATGAGCTATCTGTTTATTCTTTAAAAAAATTGCTTATTAAATACAAACTTTGTTTTTATACTTGTTACACGCATATGTTTGCAAGGTTACAAGAATATATACATAACAAGCGTCATTTAATGCGCCAAGAAACAACTCTTTAGATAAACATTGTCTTTAAATGTATAATTTTTGCGTAAATAAATTTTCTTAGCAGACTAAAAAGTAAATAATAAAAAATGTATAAAAAAAACTTTTTAAAAACAATATTTTAAAAATGGACTAAAAAGTAAAAAATAAACTATTTCATAGGACCCAAGGACTTTTTGTACGTACACAACCTGAAATATCTATTAAAGTCAATGACTAAAAATGTTGGGCGCCAATAGGAACAAGTTACTTAGTTGCCCAACATTTTCAGTCATTGACTTTAATGGATATTTCCGGTTGTGTACATACACAAAGTCTTTGGATCCCATGAAATAGTTTATTTTTTACTTTTTAGTCCATTTTTAAAATGTTGTTTTTGAAAAGTTTTTTTTATATATTTTTTTTCTCTTCCAGTAACTTCTAACTCTAATAGTGGTTGCTTGCAGCCTTGTTGGAAGTAAATATATTGAGAAAAAAGGAAAAAGTATATATTTATTAGCAACATTCTTATTGTTATAGAAAGCAAGCATTTAAAGAATTACTACAACAATAAAAATTTTTACAATAAAATAATATATTAAAGTAATTAATATGTAAAATATATAATTTATACATAAAATAAAAAATTTTACGCAATAGTTTAGAGTGTAAAAATTTTATTTTTTATCAGTTAACTAGTTTTATATTTTATCGATGTAATTTAGAGTTTATTGATTTTATATTGATCAAATAGTCCAAAGCAAAAGTCAAAAACATTTTCATTTATATCAGCGATTTAAATTTTTTTTTTTTTTTTTTTGTGCAACAACTGTACCTTTTAAAAAGCACTGCAGTTTTATTATGCAATTAATTTGTTTTGTTTTTTTTTGTTCATAAAAATTACTTTTCATTTTTTATTTTACTTACAATGATAATTATACTTTTGAGAGAAAAAATTACACTTTTGCAAAAGCTTTAAATTGCTTCTGTAAATCATTTTAGGGGAGTGTGGTTGAGAGCTAAAGCTCTCGCTTCTTGCCAAGGCCTGTATTTATATAATAACTTAGGTTTATGCATGCATTTTCTTTTGTGGAATAATTATATTTTTGAATGCAATATAGAAACATAAAATTTCAAAACAATTAGCTAGTTGATGGTTACTATAACCGATGCATCGTCTAAATGGTCGATGCATCCCTAGTTTTTACATAATGAGCTTAATTTTGTCATTTAAAAAAAAAAAAAAAGAGTTGTTAAGAGACATTTTTTTACCACAAACAGTACGTTTAAAGCCTTTACTATGGAAATTGTTTTTATTATTATTGTAAAAGCTGTCTAACTTTTGTATTTAGAAAATTACAAGTGTGATCAATACAGATGGCTAAATTCTGGTCCCAAAGAAATTCCTCGCAAAAATCCTCTTGTAAAAAAGCAGTATTTTATTGGCAAACTTCCACATGGTAAAACCCAAGCTTTTCAGAAGCATTGTTATGTGCTGGTAAGTGATCATCGAAGTCCTTACCCAGTACTTTTACATTATATTGGAGGTAAGAAATTTTTTATCCAGTATTTTTACAGAAGGTTTTAGGTTAAAAGCTTTAAAAAATAATATAACATATATTTGTAGTAACATTCATTTATTGCTCATTTTTATGTAAATAAACAAACATTATTACAGTTAGTTATTAAATGGGCAAGTCATACCACATGTTTTCTTTAGATAAAAAAAGTTATTTTGAAAAAAACGCATACAATTTATTTGCGCTTTACTGTGCTGAGCTGTGCTGTGATTCAAAAATTGAAATTAAAGCCATTTTTTATTTTATTAATAGAAATTATATTAACTATAAAAAAAAGTATTATTAGTAAAAAATTTTATTTTATTTTTTTTAAAAATATATAAAAAATACTTTTCTTTGTTTAACTAAATCATTTTTTTATGAAAATAACAAGTAAGTTATATAGCACTTCTTTCACTATTTTAAGGTATTGAAACCTTGTTAACAAATTTAAAAGTTTTTGTTAAATTTTTGTTAAAGTAAAAAAAAACTTAAATGTTATATCTTTAATAGTTACTACAAACTGATAATAGGTAGTCATCTAAACATTTTAGTAAATTAAGGCTAAGAATTAAAGCCAGGGTGTTAGCCAGCCTTGTGGGGTTTTGTTATTCGCGTTATTCCAATATGTAATTCATCTAATTTAAATTCACTATCTAAGGTTAACAAAAATTCAATTCTCCAGTTTAAGTTTTTATTAATTAAATACATATTTTACTAATTAAACACTAAGTTTAATCATAGTTTTGAAAATTATGGTAAATTAATAACTTTTTAAATATTATTAAAAACTGGCTGTCCCAACCTGTAAAATACTGGTCTTGGTAAATCTATTCCACACCAACCTTTTATATATTTATTTCTTACTTTAATATTTTTAGTAAGTGGTAGAAAAATAGCTAGATACATATAGAAAAACTATACTTGCTGTTTACTTTTTAAAGCTATGAAAATTTTTTTTCATAGCTTTAAAAAGTAAACTTTAAAAAACTTTAAATGTTTTGGTAGACATTGTGTGAATTGGTATATATCAATGGATTGGGTATTAATACCTGTCTAAATAATATTTAGAATACCACTTGAATTATGTTAATTAATTACCATCTTGAATTATGTTAATTAATTACCATTGGTATAATAAAGTTTCAAAAAACGTGTGGAAATAAACTTTAATATGTGGAATAATGGACTTACCGTGATCAGTATAATACAGATCATGATAAGTCTATTCCACACTGAACATTTTAACCATTAATTTTCAATACTTTATAATTTCTTGTTGTAAACTTAAAAATTCTTATTGTAAAGATTGAGGTCGACAAATAATTTCCAAGCTCAATTTTCCTAATTCCAAGAGTTGTTTATATATATATATATATATATGTATATATATATATATATATATATATATATATATATATATATATATATATATATATATATATATATATATATATATATATATATATATATATATATATATATATATATATATATATAAATTAGTAGAAAATCACTTAACAAAAATTTTTTTCATTTTAAATTGTGTTTCATCAACAAAGACTCATCAGAAATTCATCAGAAAGCATTTCTGATGAGTCTTTGTTGATGAAACACAGTGTAAAATAAAAAAAATTTTGTTAAGTGATTTTCTACTAATTTATAATTGCTCTGTTCTTTTAAGAACATTGAGCACTCTATTTTGTAGAATACATTTTTTAAAATTATTTAAATATATATATATATATATATATATATATATATATATATATATATATATATATATATATATATATATATATATATATATATATATATATATATATATATATATATATATATATATATTTGTCTCAGCAATATATCATTAGAAAACTGAGTTTAATGGTGCTTTATAGCTATTCATGTATATCTTATTCATCTTTAACCTGGTGCTTTAAATGTTCTAAGTAATGTTTTTCAGTAAGGTGATTAGTTATAAAAGTATTCATTTTTTAATTTTATTTTGATCCTCAGAGAGGGTCACTACGCCAAGTTATATATCAGAAAACACTTTTGATGGTCTAAAGTAAGTTTTTATTGCTGGTATCTCAGATTGTTTTACAATCCTAAAGAAAATGCTTTTCTATAAGTTCATACATATTATGTTATTTGTTACTAACTACTATATGTGATATGCAATTAGTTTTCTTTCAATCAGGGTTCGTTAATAGATGGCATTTATCATTACCATTTTACATGTAGACAGCCATTTTAGATATGTAGAAAACGTAATTGTTACGTGCAATAAAAAAATGAATTAGTAGATCAATTTTTTTTTTTTTTGTGAAAAAAATTATTTTTTTTTACTTAAAAAATCGATGCTTCGTCATTAACAAGCAATATCATTCATTCAAAAATTAAATAAAAAAAATTATTTTTTAATTGACGTCAGTTATTCTCTTGTTTAGATTTTTTAATATGTTTAATAAATTATTGTTTTAATTTGTTCTTATTATTCAAAAACTCTTTATTAATATTTTTACTGTTTAAGTTAGGAAAGTTACAAAAATCTTTCTATATTAATAATTAGCTAATAAATAATATAATTTAAAACAAGTTATTAACGTTTTAATATTAAAAAGAATTAAAAATACTATTGCTAAACTAAAAATGCTGGTAAAGTAAACCAAAAATAACAACAACAATCAAAAATGAAACTTGCAATGAAACATATCATTTGTGTAAAATTTGCATAAAAAACATAAAAAAAAGATAGTTAAATATGCATAAATTTTTATATTATTTTCTATTTTATTTACAAATGCAAAAGTTTAATTTCAAAAGCTAAAAAATGAAAAATTTTGTTTTTAAATATACTGTTTTTTTATCCTTAAATATTTGAAAATTTTGATATTTAAATGTGCCAATTAAATTTACTTGCTTTCCTCGTGCAGTGAACAAAACTCTGCCCATTATTGCTTATGTAAATTTATTCTAAAATAGCATATTGCATTAAAAGTTCCTTTAAGAAGCATTCTATTCGACTAAAATTGGCAAGCCAACCAAGTTTCTTAATTATAAAAAAAAAGATTTAAATAAGTTTTTTATCTTACGTTTTGAAGGCCTAAATAATCATAATAAATGAAATTTTAAATCACTAAAAACTTAAATATTCAAAAACTTTCCATTCAATATATAGTGTTTTTATTGACAGTTGCCAATTAAAAAGTTATTTGTGCTTTTTAAAAAGTTATAACAAGATCCTGGCAACTGTTAAAAAAGTTTTTTTAAAAATATAATACTATTACGCATTTTTTTATTTTATATTTATAATTTAAGAATGAAAATTAAAATAAATAATCAATATATGTAAATATTTAAACCTTTTATTCACTTAAACCACTTAAAACGGTATTTAAAAGCAATGTAGGCAATTAAAATAAATCAAAGTATTAAGTTTAAACTTTAATTGCAAACAATTGTCTTTTGTTCTTGTTTTCTCTTTACAATATCACACAAAGAAGCATTTTAAAAATAAAAACTTTTATGAAGAATAAAAACAAGTTGATTATAATTAATTAATGATAAAAATATTTTTGCTATGAATATAACCCACCAAATTAAAAATTATTTCAAAGATATTATTTATTTGAGAAACGTCAAAATTTTCTACTTTTACATTTGTTTGTATATATTGAGTTTAAAAACTGTGCAAGCTATGAGTTGTCTTGAACTTTTTTTAAAAATGTAAGAATGACTTTTTTTTAAAAAGAAAAAACTTTACTTTTTCTTTTTTTTTTTTTTTTTTTCTTTCAACCTAAGTTCCCATTATTGAGAAAACGCTGTAGTAATACCCTGAAATTATATATTTTCAAAAATTAAATATTTTTAGAGGTTATTTCTCCTTTGATTCACTGTTAATTTATACAATTTTATAAATTGCAATTTTTTGCTTATGTTGCAATTTATTTTGTTGCAGTTAGCGTATAAAATGTTATGCTGATGTAAAAATGTAGAAAAAAACAAACAAACAAACAAATGAATATAACAAAAAAATGCAGATCATATTTGATTTGTTAAGCAATTTTGTTTTTATAAATATTTTATGCTTTAGATGAGTCTGTTATGGTTGATTACCCACATGGAAATTCTAAAAAGTCAAACTTAGCTTATTTTGCTATTGCTCCATCTGTACGTAAAGATATTGCTTCCCGTAGCCAGACCTTACTTCCAACTGCTATTATTAATGCTTATAAATCAAGTCCATCTTCATACATCTTAAATGAAAATGGTGAAAGTGATATTAACCCAGTGCTTACTCCAAGAAATAAATCTCAGGTTATTATTATTATTGTTATTATTACTATTATTATTATTACTTTTCCTTATATATTTATAAATCTATGTTTGTATATATATATATATATATATATATATATATACATATATATATATATATATATATATATATATATATATATATATATATATATATATATATATATATATATATATTTATATATATATATATATATATATATATATATATATATATATATATATATATATATATATATATATATATATATATATATATATATATATATATATACACACACACACACACACACACACACACACATTTTGTTCTGATTAACTCCAAACAAGGCTGCAAGCAACCAAAATTTGAAAAAACTAGGCAAATAAAAGTTTTTAGAACATGCAGGGACAGATACAGTAAAAGAATGAGGCTTTGCTCAATGACAAGCCAAGGGAGAATGAGATATAGTTAAAGGAACTAGAGATGATATTATCCTTGTGCAGCAACCTTGATTCAAGGCTCGAAAAAAGTGATTGAAAATTGCAATATCTGGAAACATTTCTGGTCATTAAATTATCATTATCTTTATTAGAAACCGTGAACACTGTTTTAATGAAATTGTCAATTTATCATTGTGAAAAAATTAATGAAAAAGCAAAACCACAAATTTACTGCTGCAAAAATAATGACAATCAAAACTTATAAATTTTTATTTAAAGTTTTTTGAAGCATCAGGTAATTTTAGTATTGTAAATAAATAAAAAAACTACATACAAAATAATAACAACCAAAACCTATATATTTTTGATTATAGTTTTATTAAGCATCAGGTAATTTAAGTATTATAAATAAAAAAAAAACTATAAGAAAAAAAAAAAATTACTAAAGGTCATATGAACAGTAATTTAAAAATCCAACAAATAAAAAATTATGCTAAAGCTATTTGCATAGTATGAAACATTAAAATCGATTTTTGTTTAGGGGTAAAGTTTGAGGAATTATCTATAACCAGATTTAAATGTTTTAAATTAGAAACCAATTAATTGATAATAAAAAAGATTTCAAATCAAGTCATTAGAGTTTTTTTAATTTTGTTTTAAATATCAATAAATAAATAATAAGTTTAAATTTAGTTTACAAATTTATAAAAAATAATTTAAACTTAATAAGTTTAAATTAGTTTTTATATATTTGTAAACATGTCAAATGAGTTACAATTAAATTAAATTAAAAGTTAGAAATTAAATGCCCAAGACTTGAATTAAATTTCAGTAGTAAATGATAATCCAAGAAGACAAAAAGAAGAGAACTCAGTGAGTGTGCCATTCATTAATATAGGAATGTCGACAGTATTGCCTCAGTAGTTTGCAGTTAATAACTGAGTTTTTTTGGAGTTAAAATTTACAAGCTACTGCAAGCCATAATCCTGTTACAAAGGTGAGATCAGGTTCAAGATCAGCTGCCTTTTCTAAGCAATCGAAAAGAGCTTTTTGTCAGGACAGGAATATAAAGTTAAGTCGACAGCAAAAAGAACTTTTAAATGAAGTAGAGTGTTGGCCTTTGAGAATGGCTTTAATAAAGTAGTAAGAAAAGAATGATTTGAATTTTTTTAACTGACTAAAAGTAAATAAAAGTCTAATCTAAGACTATTTTGATATTAATAAAATCTATTGTTCAAAAGCAATTTATAAATTTTGCAACAAAAAAATAAATTAGTTTTGCAAAAAAATTTTTGTAAATTCCATTTCTTGATTTTAAACTTCACTCTTTGTATAGTTAGGATGCAAGAGTAATAAAGTTTATGTTCTAGATCGAAAAAAGACATTAAAAAAGTTGAGATAAAAAACTGTTTAAAGATTATATTAAAATGTGGTTGCAGTTATGCCTATATAGTAAATTAGTATGCATTTTCGTTTATGGAATAATTGTATTTTTGCATACAGTAGAAACACGAAAATTAAAAAACCAATGTTTACTAGGACTGATGCAGATGCCGATGCTTTGGCTAAATGATCAATACATCTGCAGCCTGATACATCTGTGCACCCCTATTAGATAACTATTTATAAACAATAGATCCTGTTAACTTTAATAATTTATGAACCACATTTTTTTTAAATTTAATAAATCATCAATAAAATAATCAAAACGTTATTAAAAATTCTTGTTTTAAGCAATAATAACACTTTTATTAGTTCAATAATTTGAATATATTCTTAAAAATAAAAAATATAAATTGACTAACTGATGTTGATATCTTTATTGGCATCTCTCTTGATCCGAAAATACTAATCATAAAATTCAAATCTTTATATAATCTAATAAAATAAAAATACTTTTATTCTCTTTATAAAATATTTGTAATATATATATATAAAGTTTATATTTATAAAAAAAGTTATAATATCCATTAAAATAATTAAATTTGTATTTTAAATGTAATTTTTTATCTTATCAGCAGCATTATTATATTCTTTGTTGTCATCAGCAGCATTTTTATCTTCATTGTTGGAATCAACAGCATTTTTATCTTTATTGTTGCCATCAGCAGCATTATTATCTATATTGTTGTCATCAGCAGCATTAATATCTTCATTGTTGTCAATAATTTTATCAACATATCAACCAATGTATGATAATCACTATCTTTACTTATAGTAAAAATACTTAAATCTATCAGGCATGGAGCAAAGTTATATATATATATATATATATATATATATATATATATATATATATATATATATATATATATATATATATATATATATATATATATATATATATATATATATATATATATATATATATATATATATATACCTTTACTACTAAAATTTATTTAAGCCATTTTAATGCTTTCGAAGGTTTTGGTTTTTTTCATTGTCACATGATTAAAAAAGTATCATAGTAAAATTTTATTTTAACCATGAATTTGTTTGCATATAGAATTAAATTAGCATAAAAACAGGCCTAACAAGTTCAAATTATTGTTGGTCAGATTTTATACTTTATAAAAAATATATTTTTTTAGAAAATAGCGAAAGAACTTTAGCAATTTTTATGTAACATATGTTAACAAAAAGATAATAAAGTTTTGTTTTTTTCCAAAATTTAGTTAAAAAACATGAGTTTTTTAATAATATATGCGAAAGAATATTAAATATTATACCGATAGATTAACTAGCTATTATAATTTGAAAATATAAAACCATACAACTTTAAATCATGTAAAATTTTTCATGGAATCAGAACTGGTAAGCAAATACTTGGACCAAAATCAGAGTCAAACCTTTATTTTAAAAGATATTAGAAAAGCTCAATCAAATAAATATACATTTTTTACTTTTTTTTAACTATGAAAAGAACACTTTCAAAAAATAAATACAATTTTAGGGATAAAAATATAAAAATGCCATCGGTTAGAAAATCGGTAAATTGATAAGGAAAGACCGATGCCGATACCGATACCGATTGTGCAAAAAGTGGCCGATTAAGCCGATGCCGGTGTCGATTAATCGGTACATCTCTAATAATAATACTCTATATATCTATATATATATATATATTACTCTTAATAATATATATACTCTATATTCTCTAATATATATACTCTATATACTCTATATACTCTAATATATATACTCTATATAACTCTTAATAATATATATAATCTATAACTCTTAATAATAGATTTAAAAATCCATAATAATAATTGCTCGGTAACTTAAGTTAAATATATGGTATCAAAAAAACCAGCTAACTGGTCACCTCTGATAGATTTTTATATATTTTTAAAATTAGTATAGAATTCTCAACATCTTTTGAAATTTTTGAAACAAATAGCTTTACTGATTCGCAGAAATCTGACCTAAAAACTAAAGCAATTTTTTTACCTTATTTTCCATGTTACGTAAGTTAAGTGGCATTTTCAGTAATAAGTTTGCCCTCTTTTAACATACTCAAAACTTGTTGGCTTCATTTATTCTTTAGATTAACAGCTTTCATACAAAATAGGTAAAAGTTTAATTTAAAATTTAATCAGGAAAATATTTGATAAATTTATTGCGCGTGTAACATAAGTTAAAAATTGTCCATATATATATATTTTAAATATAATAACCTAATTAATCGAATAATTTTTTCAATCTAAAAACAAATAAATTAACACAGGTTTTAGACATCTCAGTATTTTTATAATTATGTTTACTGATTCAATTAAAAGTATAAATTAACTGTTGTTTAAATTTAATTTTTCTTTCAAATGTTTTAAGCATCCTCTGGTCTCAAAAGTTTTTAGTATCTTTTGATTTTGAAAAACATTTAAACTTTTTTTTTAGTTACAAATAATTTTCTCTCTTCTTTGATTTTGATTCTGAAAAGTTGTAGTTTTTAAAGCAAAGTAACATTAGACTTATATGATATCACCTGTTTTTATTTTCCTTTTTATTTCTTTTTATAAAACTTTCTATTTCATGTTTTTTTTATTAAAACAGATAAACTTTTTCATTTATTTATGAGTCTCTTCTGAAAAAAAGTCTACCTAATATTGAGCCTTGTAAAAATTCCTGCATAGATTTTTCTAGACCATCACAATAGAAAAAAAAAGTCATACAAGGTAGTAGTGGTAGATGTGGTAAGTTGGGTTACATATTAACTGTACAATCGTGGTCATGATAAAAATAAATGTCTTTTTTTTTTTAATTTTCTTATTTTCCTTGAGTGAGGTGTGTTTTTTTTAATGAGTGAGTTTGTGGTTTTTTAATGAGAGAGTGTGTGGTTTTTTAATTAGCTCTTTTTCCTTAAGTGAGGTAATGTTTGTTTGCGTATTAAAAACACTTTTAAAAGTTTTGAAACAAATTTTTACTGAAATATATACAATCTAATAGATTAGACTTATTATGTTTATTATAGTTTTCAATTTTTATTGTGTGTTTAACAACACCATTAGTATGATATTGTGTGTTTAACAACACCATTAGTATGATATTGTGTGTTTAACAACACCATTAGTATGATATTGTGTGTTTAACAACACCATTAGTATGATATTGTGTGTTTAACAACACCATTAGTATGATATTGTGTGTTTAATAACACCATTAGTATGATATTGTGTGTTTAACAACACCATTAGTATGATATTTTTATTATTAAATCTTTAGTATGTTATTATCAACCCTCGGAATTAGTCTGCATTTGGTAATGCTCACCTAACTGCTGACCTAAATGTGTTTGAGGAAGGCAAAAAATTGTCAACCTCATTTTTATATTTTATGGTAAGAATTTAGTATTGAATTTTTTTTGCCGACCTCTAAAAAATTAAGGTCAGGAAATTATTCCCGACCTCATTTTTCCTAATTCCAAGGGTTAGTATTATTATTTTTAAAGGTTAATAAAGAAAATTGGCAAAACAACTATTATTTTATTTTTATTTTAATTTCTTCTAGTTGAACGTTTTTAAATAAATTTAACAAACTTAATTGAGAAAAATTCACTATTTTATTTCAATGGATAACAGTTTGCAATTATCAGATCATTGCATATTAATTATCATTAATTTGCAATGGCATAATTAAAAAATCGTCTTTAAAAAAAATTCATTAATTTCCATAAGCATCTTTGATATATTTAATAAATTATTGACTAGAATAATTATTATTTGGAAATAAAACTTATTTGACATAAATCTCTTAAATTATACCCTCATCATTAATAAAGATACAAAGATTCGTTAAAAAAAAAGATTTGTTGCACCCTGCTTTTTTGCTTGACTATCCCACATGCAGAGATAACATTTATATTTAGTATAACATTTTCTGCCTCAAACTCCAAAAGATAAACATTTTCTCCTTCTTTTTTCTACTCTTGAAGACTCTTTTCACTATTATGGCATGCAAAGTTTGGAGCACTCTTTTTGTCTTAGTCACCATGTTTAATCTTAAGTACAATTTTTATACTAGTTTTTTAAAATTAGTAAAGTTTTTTTTTTGACAAGTGTAAACAGCTACAGTATAATAGAATGAGTTTTTATGAGGATTATGTTTACACCTATGTCGATTTGAAGAAGCCATCATATTTGATCTCAAAATAAAAGAATTGACATGATTACATTTTTCATAACTATTAAATGAAAATGTTTTATAAAGCTTTATTATTGAATTATATATCTAACCGAATTAAATATCTTTCTTACAGTATTTTGTTTTAAATATCAACTTTATATTAAATTATTAAATATCTGCAAATTTATCATAATAGGTATCAGTTTTCAAAGTTTATTATATTTGGTAAATGTATTTTCTTACAGTATTTTGCTTTCAAAAAAATTATTATATTATTTTGTAAACATATATTTAAGATTTAATTCATTTATTATAACATATTTTATAAGTCTGAAAAATAAAAAAAAGTCTAAAATAGATGTGAATAGATTTTTATTAACTTTTTTTGAATATTTGATTTCCTCAGGTTAGAAATATTCGTCGCAAGCAAAAACTTTCTAGAGTCAAAGATAGAATTCCAAGGGAAGATCTAGCTACATTGCATAGTGTTTTTTCTGAACTTTTAGGTTTTTGTGTTTATATTTCTACATACCCTGAATTGTTATGTATTGTTGGTTTAACTGAAATTAATACTGAAATAGAAAAATTAATAAAATTGAACAATAACACTGTTGTGTGTTCGTTTCAAGAATCCTACAAAATTGGACATTATTATTTGACCCCGTTTAGTTTTATTCATTGTGCATTTGAAAGTTCTCCTTCAGTTCCTCTTTATTTTTTGATTACAGAAATATGTGACTTTACATTATATGAAAAATTTCTAGCTGTGATTCTTGAGAGTGTACCTGCTCTTGAAGAAGCTCAAGCAGCAGTTATTATAAGCCAAGACTATATGCTTTCATCTGCTGTCAATTTAGTTTTTCCTAATTGGGTACAAGTGTATGATTGGGAACACCTATTTACAGCAGCTAGGGCATTTTTACGCAAGCAAAATGTTGATATAAAAGAGATTAGTTTGCGTATCAATCAGTTAAAGACATTAATGAATATGGAGTCAGTTGATGATTACAAGAGTGAATTGCTACGATTGCAAGAGGGATGGCCTGTTTCATTTAAAGATTACTATACACAAGTGTTACTAGAATCTATCGAAAAAAAGTTGGGTAGATGGCTTCTAGAAAGGTATTTATAAGTTTTATTCTTAAAACAGTAATTTTTATTTTAGGTTTAAATCACAGGGAAGATATTTTATTATAAATGCAAATATTTCTTGATCATTTTATATTTTATTATTTAAATTGTATTTCTAATTTTTTCACATTGTTTTGTTAAAGGATCACCTTTTTATTATTTTTAAAAAGGTGATCCTTTTTACAAATCTTAAAAAGGTGATCCTTTTTACAAATCATAAAAAGGTTTTTTACTATTTTTAAAATGCTTTTTGTCTGAAATGTTGTCTTCAATAAAAAAAAAAAGTTTGAAAAAATAAAATTAAAAAAATATGTTTTTTAGAGTCATTTTATTTTTAAAGGGATCCCTAAGTGCTATAAAGATATGATCTCATATCAAAGAGCATAAAAAAAAAAAATGTTTGATGTATATTATTTTTTCTAAAACATAATAATGAACACACACTAACAAATTTAATTTTCAAAAAAACGCTTTTCTTTGATTAAAAAAAATGCGTCTTGTCCAAAGTTTATTGACTCTACTGCCTCAAAAAACTAACGTTAGTACGTCAAATTAAACAAAGTAGACAAAATGTCATTATTGCAAACTTATTAGTTGGTAATTAAATTTAAAAGTAAAGTCGTTTTTTTTCAACTAACACATAATTACTTACAAGAATAAGTTTTGTAGCATTTTGTGAAAATATATTTGTATATTAAAATTTTTTTTATAATATTAATTTATATATTTGTGTTATAAGGGCAATTCCACTGCTAAAAATGAATAAAAGTCAAATTTTAAGCTCTTTTTAGTCAGTTAAAAACAAATGAATATTGACTTGGACATATGAAAGTTTATTTAAAATATTGCCTTAGTAAAAAAATAAATTTATTTAAGTAATTTTTATGGTTTCAAAAGTGGTTACTCTCATTTTTGCTTGATAAAAAAAATAATGATTGTAAATTGTTTTAGTTAAATTAACATTTATGTTAAATTGCTATATTTTTTTGGTTCAAATTGATAAGGTTGAATAGACATTTTATTAGAAATTAAACTGAGACAGGGCTCGAATTAACGCAAAAAAATCTAATCGGGAAAAATTTTTTTTTTTTTTGCTCTCCCCCCTCCCTCTCTCTTATAGTTCGCGCTGATGTGCGGTAATGGGGGGAAAAAATTATCGTCAATAAATCAAAAACATCGTCAAAAACTTAATAAAAAATTAGATATCACGTTTTTTATAATTTATTGTTTCTTGAATAAAGGACTAATAAAAGTTTAAATATAGTTAAGTTTTTCATTTAAATAGTTGATGTTTTTATTTAATTTTTCTATTTCAAGTTTTCCAATAAAAGATAAAACAAAAAAATTTGGTTTAATAAATCGAATTATACTTCATGTTTAAAATAAGGCTTAAAAACGTTAAAGTAAAAAAATTGCTGGTTTTTATTAGCATTTTTATACTGTTTGAAAAAAAAAAACTAATAAAAAAGAATTAACTAATAATATATTAATAAATAATTATATATTATTTCTTTTTTATTAGTTTTTTTTTTCAAACAGTATGAAAATGCAAATAAAAGTCAGTAATTTTTTTGCTCTAACGTTTTTAAGCCTTATTTTAAGCATGAAGTTTTGATAAACAAAGATAAAAACCAACTTTTCAACTTTTCGCTTTAACGACCTTGTAACAATTTTCCACGCAGAGATTTAAAGTAATTTAAATTCAAAAATGTTTTACGTTAAAAGAAAATCTCCGCGCGAAAAAGCAAATCATCTATTCTTCTATCTAATCAGAATAATAAATTCTGTGTGACGTTCTTTTTGATAAAAACATTACTTTTAAGAATTGCTAAAAAAAATGCTAAGCTAGAAAAAAAGTAATTAATCAACCAAAAAAAAAACGAGTCGCGAAAAGATTTTTTTAAGAAAAAACTAATCACAAAAGTGTTTGTAGCAATCGCGATCACGATACGCTTAATACGAGCCCTGTAAGACTTTTTTATAAGTTCTAAACTATTTAAAACTATTACTTATAAATTTTTTTTTAACGACGTCTTTCAACCGAATGCTATTATACTGTTTTTGCAAAACTAATTAAAAAAACTTGATTAAAACTTAACTATTTAATCATGACTTTTTTTTACTTGAAAATCGAAGTAGATATGCTAAAGTTGTTGTGACGTACTAACGTGATTTTTAACGACTAACAAAAATATTCAAGCATGTTTTTCTCTGTAGTTTTTTGTGCATTTATTTTTTAACTGTTTTTGTTTACATATTTTTTCTTATATATCACTAGCAGGTTTTGTTAACAATATCACCATTTGATCATTCAAATATATTACTTCTGTTGTAATATGTTTTATACAGATGTACAGTTAGCTTGCTTACAAAGTTTATTTGAGATTTTTGACTTGATAAAAATAAACATAAAGCCAAACTAACATCACTTATTAGAAAATTTTTTATTGGAGGAAATCAATTTACAGAGTTTTAAAAAACAGAGTTTCAATGTTTTTTACAACTTTTTAAATTGAATTTTTAAATTAGTTTTTTTAGCATGACTTCATATTTTGTTATTTATGAAGAAATCAAAACATATTTTTTTATTTGATAGAATTGAATCCAAATTTTTCTTATCAGGTTATGCTTTTTATTACTTTTTATAAATACAGTTAAAAAATTTACTTTTTAATGTAGGGGAGACCAGGGCTAGTTGACTCGGTTTTTACTCTATGAGTTCTGTAGTCCTAGCGGAACATTTTTTTGAAAATATAAAAGTGTAGTTTTGAAGACTATGAATTTGGGTAACTTATAAAAGTTGCAATCATTTACAAAAAAAATATTTTGGGGCCTTTCTTTTTTTAAAAGGAATCATAGCTGAAATATACTTTTATCAATATCATCAAACTTTTGGATCAAGTTATTGTAACATTTTAAGCAATAGAAAGTAAATATAATTAAAAAGTACAGTGACAAAACAAAACAGTGTTCCCATTTTATGGTTATACAATAAGAATTAAAACTTATATTGTTCTATTACATGAATATTTTTAACTAATGGAGTTTCATATCGGCTAGCAGCAATTATTGCAAATGAAAAACAAAGATTTTCCGATTATACATGACTCGTGAGCCCAAAGGTGACATTGGGTGCATTGAACCCAAACTTCCTCTGGTTTACTTTTAGAAAACATTCCAACACAAACCAAACAAAAACATTCTTCTTCAACAGAGCTATTTGGACAATTCAAACTTTTCCCCATTAAGTGTAAACTTCCTTTACTATTTGATCTTTTACTCATGTTATTATTATCTTCATTTAACATTTAACGAAGTAACACGCCCAATTTGTTTAAAACCCTTTCTTGCTACAATATGATCTGGAGTTTGAACTGTAGTAATACCAGTTTCATCCATATTCCAAATATCTCCACTTTCCAACTTTAAACGATTAAGAATAGTTTGTAAATTGTTGTAAAACTTTTGAACATTTGTTGGATTAAAACTGGAAACACGTGCTTGACTTGTTGCCTCAGGTTTTCTTATTGACAGTTTTTTGTGCCTTTTGAGGTAAGCACTGAACCCGTCTTCTCCAGCTGCTTCATTTGCACTCCAATTATGAGGCATTTTTATGCTATTCGCTTTTCCATACTGATAAGCTAGTTTCCTCACTTCCTTAGGAGAAAGTCCATAATAAATATCAGAAGCTTTAGTCACATATTGTTCCAACAGACCTTCTTGTAAATCAGTAAAGACCTGAACATCTTGTAAATCAGTAAAGACCTGAACAATATTAATATTAAAACAAATAACACTATATATATATGCACACACGTGTGTGTGCATATATATATATATATATATATATATATATATATATATATATTATATATATATATATATATATATATATATATATATATATTAGGGTGGGTCATAAAATTTTTTTTTCTTGTTACAGGCTCTAAACATTGCTAGAAAGTTGTTTTTTTATGTACTAATTTAGGAAAGTATTTACTTTTATGGATTGAACAATGTCTTCCGTCCACAACTATAATTACAAAAATTAGCAGCCCCTATTTTTATTCAAAAAAAAAGTTTTTCAAAATTATTTAATGTAGGTACTCAAATAAAATGAAATTTTATAAAAATTTCAAAAATAATAATTTTTTCATATAAAAATTCTTATTTTAGATTTTATCGCATAATAACTATGGTTTTTAAACTAAAAGTGAAAAAGGTGCATTTTTACATGTTTTTTAATAACAATTTTTTTCAGCAATATGATTTTTATAAAATTATTATTATTTTCGAATTTTTAATAAAATTTCGCTTCTTTTGAGTACCAGGTTGACCTAATTTTGAAAAACTTTTTTTCTCTAAAATATTAGGGTACCAGTAATTTTCCCAATAAGTTGCGCCCTTTAAATCTATCACAATCATTCTTATATTTGATAGTATCAATATTAATAACTATTAGCAATGTTTAAAGCCTGTAACAAGAAAAAAAAAATTTTTGACCCACCCTAATATATGTATATATATATATATATATATATATATATATATATATATATATATATATATATATATATATATATATATATATATATATATATATATATATATATATATATATATATATATATATATATATATGTATATATATATATATATATATATATATATATATATATATAATATCCTGTCTAGATTTTATGTAACCTGATATTTGCTGACCATGACGTTGTTGCTTTTTGCAGTATCGAGACAAACTTTTTTCAGAGATATTCAAGTCTTTGGCTGTTTTTCGTATAGATTTTCCTTCTAATAAAACAGCATCAACAGCATTTTTTATAACATTTTGAGGAGTTATAGCCCTCTTTGTTTTTCTTTTATAGTTTCCCGTGTAATATATGTGATCTATCTATCTAATCGATTTTTAAAAAATAAATCAAAAGTTATAGAAAAAGTTGAAATTTATGTCCAATCGCAACCGGGTTTAGTTGATATATACGGCCAACTTGCCCTGCAAAAATTTTGCCAACTAACCCCGACAGCTATTTGGTCACAAACTCCCCTACCGATCCCTGAAAATTGTATATAAATAAAAAATAATGGTTGGACAGATTTTACTGAACCATACAAGATATAACTCAAATCAAGTTTAGGTGTACTTGATGAAATTGCTTTTAAAAATCGAAAAAATAAAGAAGTTGTAAAAGTTACAAAAATGTTGAAAAAACACATAAATCACAATATCTTTTATGCGCATACACAAATCCCCACAATACTACAGTGAAAGATGAAATGGTCAACTAAGAAGGTTTCCTGAAATTATTGGCACTTTTTGATGAAAGACTTTGCAGATAAACGCAATTCGTCAACTTACCCCTGCTGCCAACTAGCCCTTGTCTCCCCTGCACGTAAAATGAAGTTTGTGAAAACTTTTAATTTCCCATAAAAATAAAACCAGTTCTTTATTTTATTTTTTTAATTATCAAGTTCCTATATGAAAAGTAAATTAAAAATTTAAAAAGTAAATTCAAGAGCTAAAAACAACTTTTTTTTTTGGTTTTCTAAAACTTTTACATTAGATAACTACCATATCGTGGTAAACTCATGACTTTATTCAAAACCTGTGAATAAAGTTGTGCATGTCAGATATTATAGTAACCTTTTATGGTAAATGTTGTGATATTTATATATAAATTTTATTTTTATATATCTTTTTTATTTATATTTTTATATGATATTAAATTCAATTGTAGTATAATTTTTGAAAATTAATTTTTTTAAAAGAAATAAATTTAAAATTAAATGAGTTGAATATTACAAATCTTTTACTTGAACATTTTTTAGATTTAAATTATATTGCAATCATGTTGGTGTTTTGCGCGCTGACAACAGTGATTTACAATTAGTTGTTAAAAATCTACAAGACTTAAAGGAGCCATCTCTAGACATTATTCTTCCCTCTCTCTACCACCTGCAAACATATACTCATGTCAATATTCAAAAAGGATTTTGTAATACAGGATTATACTCACTTCATAGTTCTTTTAAATTTTTGAGCCGTGGCTCTGATGAACTGATCTTGCCAAGTGTGGTGTATGAACCATCATCTATTGTAAAAATATTTCGTGTTCGAGGTATCACTATGTTTTCAGAATGTCCTGATACTGGAGATGAAAGTTCCTGTCTCTTGCAGGCTCAGCGTATTTTGGAAATGGGACATATCTCACACTGCACAGATTTAAAAGCATTTTTAGTAAAATCAACGTCAGGTAATTTTTAATTTCATATAGTTATGTAAATAATTATTTATTAAAAAAACAATGTGCGTGTGTACTCAATGTCCTAATAAAATAATTTAGGCTATTAGAATAATATTTATTAGAATAATATTTATGGGTAGCTATGAATAGTAATTTTATAATATGATACTTAACTAAAGTTTCATAAATGTGCCAAGCATTCTGGTGCCAAGCAAACAATTTGTTTTTTGTATCGCATTTCTCATTTTGATTTCAAATATGCAACTTATTTTTTACTATCACCTTAAGTTGTAAAGATTTGGGTTCAAATCTTTAGTATTTGGGGTAAAATCCCTAATATTGTCAAAAAAACTCAAAAGTATGTCAACCTGGATCTCAAAAGAATCGTATTTTCATAGAGATTTTAAAAAAATAAATTGTTGACCTGTCTTATTAATAAAGAAGAAAATATATAGTTCTAAAGTAATATATTAATTTATATTAATTTCTCTGTTTATATTTAAAATTTATTGCAAAAATAATTATTTTCTGTTTTTAATTGTTTTCTCTTTAATTCTCCTTACTTTTTCTTTCAAAAAATTGTCATTCGCGACCAAATCTCCTTAAATATTAGGAAAATATCTCCTTTTCCTTAAATATTAGGAAAATATCTCCTTACAAATCCTTACTTTTAGCCTCAGTTGTAATAGTGAGAACCCTGTCTTATACTTGTGCAGCTACTTTTGGAACATTCAAGAACGTTCTAGAAAGTTCTTAGAGTTTATGAATAGTTCTTTAAGTTTCTTAATAATTCTAGAGTGTTAAGGAGAGTTTTAGAAACATCTAGATAACTCTAACAGTTCAGGAATATTTTAGGAGAAAGCAAATTTTCTCGAAAACACACAATTTTCCAAATTTCATTGTCCTGGTCACAGAAGCAAAGTTTTTCATTATATAGCAATCTCCTTTCTGTACTTGACCTAATGGGTTAGGAAAACACACTTTCGTCCCAGGAACAGAACAAAAGTGAAAATTGATTGTTATTGTATTTTAAATGTTGTTTTCCCCATGTCTCCTAATATTTTTAGAACTTCTGGATTAGAGTCGCCAAAAAAAACGTGTTTTTTCCTTTCGCATATATATATATATATATATATATATATATATATATATATATATATATATATATATATATATATATATATATATATGTATATATATATATATATATATATATATATATATATATATATATATATATATATATATATATATATATATATATATATTATTTTTCCTGATGTTTTTCTACTTTTTTTTTTTTTTTTTTTTTTTTTTTTGTGTTTTCTTTTTAGCAGTTTTTTGGTTTTTTTTCTTCTTAATACTGATTCTATATTCTACTTCTATAAATCTCTTATTCATCCCTCTATGAAATATGGGCTGGTTATTCTAATGATACTTTATAATGTACTTTCTCTTCTAAACAAGCTTTAAAAATGCATTGTAAGCATAGTTGGACCGGCTCTATCTGCAAACCTTGAGCCTCTTTCCCATTGTCATAAAGTTCCATCTCTTTTATTTTTACTTTTCTACAAATACTATCATGGTTGCTGCTCAAAGGAGTTGTCATCTCTACTTCCATCAACTAAAACTCATTCTTGCTTGACTCTTCATTCAGCTAGTCTGATTCGTTATGTATCTGTCCCTGCATGCTCTAAAAACATTTATTTGTCTAGTTTTTTTTCTCCGAATTTCTTATATTTTATATATATATATATATATATATATATATATATATATATATATATATATATATATATATATATATATATATATATATATATATATATATATTAGAGATGTGCCGGAACCAGTTAATGCCGAGTCTCCGATTCCGGGTATCCGGCTGAAAAAACCTGGTCCGAGTCCGAGTACTCGGCACCGAGTCCATTTTTAAAAAGTTGGAATAAAAACTTGTGAAATCTCAAGTGCTGAACTATTCACACAAAATACGCTTTTTACGCTAACTAACCAAAAGTTATGTGGCGGAAGTACCATTTAGCAAAACCCCACAATGCAGGGTAAGGGGCCTGAGTTGTAGAGCCTAACTTTTTTCAAAAGTTGTGCAACAGTTTTTTAATAACTATATTTAGTTTAAAATTATTTTTTTTACCTGGTGGAGCGGGCCTAAATAATATTTTGTTATAAATATTATCGAAATTAAAATATGAAAAATGTGTATAATATTTACCTAATATCTCTACTTTTATGATTTTTGCTTGATACGAATGAAAAGTGGTATCAGCGTTCGAAAGCATTATAAGCGTTTCATTCAAAACTTAATTGCTAAAAATTATCTTTTGTTCTAACAGAATAAAAAGAATACATATACATACAGGGTTCTTCTAGACCCTTTTCAACAGCATTGAACGTGTTTAGATGCCACCCAAATTCAGAAATTAAGGACGTTTTTTTATATATATATATCGTAAATATTCTGTTTTTTGTTTTTTTGTGTGTGTGTGAAAAGTGTTTGGCAACATTTTTGCCAAATTTCTTGACGGCAGGCAAATAATTTTAAAATAAAAAGAATTTCAATAAATATTATTAATTGTCCTATCTAAATCTGAAATTAAAATATGAATTAAGATGTTGCCATTAAATTTAAATTTAGTAGCTTATTGAATTTTTAAATATTTTGTTGTTTTTTTCCGAAAAAATTATTAAAAAAAAACAAGAAACAAAAAAATGTGTCACATCTTCATTCTAGACACCAAAGACTAGAAGTTAATAGTAATCCTCTTTTAACAATATATATAACATATAACAATATATATAACAACATATATACAATATATATAACATATATATAACAATATATATACAACATATATATAATATATATATAACAACATATATAATATATATAACAATATATATAACAATATATCTCTTTGAACACTATTTTTACGGCAACCAACTTTATTAAATTACACAGTAAGTAGTACTTTTATTTTTCAAACAAAAGTAGTGCTTTTTAATATGGGTAATTTTAGTATCCCAGTTAATTGGGTTTGCCTTATTAAAGAGTAAGTGGTCTTACTCAGTCAGTTTCATTTGAGTCCTCTCCAATGAATACTAGTTAGGTGGTGATGTTCCACTTTTAACTGATAAGTAATGCCTGCATTGTAAAATGTTACCATTCCTATCATGAAGTTTTCAGAAGCACTGTTCAACAGTTTTTTTTTTGCTGGTTATTTTTTTTTTCTAAATTTATTAAGTCTTTATTATGTCTATTTTAAGTAAACCCTCTTCTTTAACCTTCTTTAGCAGTGAATACAATGCTCAAAATTATTTCCAGAATGTGGTGACAACAACTGATTTGGACAAGTTCGACAGTGTCTTTGTTAAAGACACTATCAAACTTGTCATTAAAGCTTTCTTATGAGTACTAGTGTGGATGTGGTATCAGTAAGAAATACTGCAACTTATTCAGTAAAGCAACTTGTATGTTTCTAATTTTAGACTTTGGTTATTTTATCTTTGTGGTTGTATGTGGCTCATTGACAAATTGAGGAACAAGAAATTCTCAGTTTTACGTTTACTGCTTTTAAAATAAAAATGACTCCTGATTAGAACCTCACTATGATTTTTTAGCAATAAAAATTTTCTTGCCTCTGACTTTTTTCATTTTTTTGACAGCCTTTTCCATTGCGAAAATTTTCTAGGAGTTATTCTAATATTACAGCTAACAATCGTTCTCTGCATGGTTGAGAATTGCTAGTGCTTATCATTAATTATCTTTATTACAGTTGTTAGTCCTTGGCCTTTCCGTAAGGCCAAAAATTGAGGTCTTACCTTGAAACTGTTGGCCTTGGTCTTGGCTTTTAAAATTTTGGCCTTGGCCTTAAAAAAAATACATATTTTCTGATTGACTTTGTTGTATTTTGCACTTAACCTTGGTCTATTTTTACAAAATGTGGTTTTATTGTCACATCACTTCCTACTTACAGTTTTGTTGATAATTGGCCTTAAAGGGATCCCCATACTCCCAACACATCTTGTGCTCATATTAAAGATGTTGAAAAAAAGGCTTGAGCCAGGTATTTTTGATTTAAAATATTTAATGAATGTATACCCAGAAAAACTAATCTTTTTGTTTTAGGCATAGCTTACCTACTCCATTTTACTCAAAAAATTGGAGTCTTTGAATTATACGTGGCAATCAACAGACTTAAGCAATTTCTTTGAAGCATGTTTAATTCATAAAAGTTTTAGTATTTGAGGTCGCGGTAGTCTTTTGACAAATAAAAATGTAATTAAACAAAGCTGCGCTTTTATACTTTTATTTAAAAAGTAAGTTGTAGTATTTTTTTTAACATACAGTAAAACAAATTTATTTGTATTATTTTCCCAAACATCACAAAAAGAAATTGTAAAAAGTAAAAATAATAAGTTATTTTTATTATAAAAAAACATCTTATTTTTTACAGATATCTTAATAATTTTGAGATTTTTTTATCTTACTTACATTTCTTTTGTTTTTAAATTAAAACAAATATTAAAGCTTTACTTACCAATCTTATAATTTTCATGACTATTTTGCATTATATAGAACATTATATTTAAAGTCTCTCGTTTTTGTGCAAGAGAGCGCAGTATAATATATTCTAAATCTTACTTAATTTCATTAAACAATGGAAACTATTTTCTAACTTCTCTGGTCATTTTTACGCTATGACATTTTATAATAAAGTATTTATTATCAATTACTTACATTAACTGACGGTATTAATTAGAGATATTTAATGAACTGTTAAATTTTTTTATTATAAAAATTTTTTAACTATGCTGATTTAATTTAAATTGCTAGATTTGCTAAATTTGATATAGATTAAAAAGGAAATATCATTATATTTTGCATTTGATTTTTATTAATAAAACTTTTAAAATATTGGCAACTCCATACCAATTAGAATCTGTTACAAAAAAAAAAGAGCACAAGTATACACTAAACAATACAGTTGACAGTAGTATCAGATATGAAAATTTGTGAAAGATTATGTGAGATCCTGGTTTTGCATTACTAGTACAATCAATAACAGCACAAGTCATCATTATAAATTTTAATTATAAGTTTACTGTTCAATATTTTATAACCATCAAATTAAAAACATAAAGTTCATATATTTTTGCCCATTTTATACAATTAACATTTAACAAAAATGCAGACAAATTATTATTAGTTAATGCAATATTTTTTATTTTATTATTTTATTTAGTTGCCCCAAGAAGTCTTTATGGTCTTAGAGCACGACGGATGAGCATTTTATTGGAAGTTCATGCCTCCTTCCTAACTGATGTCGCAAAACATGCCCAGAGGTGGGGTTTGAACCATGGATCTTCTGTTTCTGAGGCAAGTGGTAGAGCACTGCGCCACAACTGCTCATTAAATAATCATTATTTAACACATTAATTAATGCCAATATTTTAAGATGATGGTAATTTAAGTTGTCAAAATGTTGTGACACACGTTAAAAAGCATAATATATTTCCCAATTTATGTGTTGTATTTGGCATTAGTCTTTTATTTGGAAAATTAAAAAACTAACAAAATTGACAAAACAAGTTTTCCAATAAATGCTACATTAATGCTACAGTAATGCTACATTAACGCTACTTAATGCTACATTAATGCTACATTAATGCTACACAATTTTGCAACCTTTAGTCATAATAATTACAATTTTGTAAATAAAACAAAACATTTTAAATAAATTTTCAAAATAAATTTTATTAAATATATTCTCACTTGGCTAAATGAGATAAATTTTGTGAATATTTAAAAATTCCTGGTGAAAACTTTACTAAGTAATAGACAATGTGGCGTCTGACTTTTTTGCGCAAAAATTTGCATAGTTCTGAATGTCAGACAAGAAAACTTTCTTTTTCCTCTAATATATTTTCCATAATATGAGAACATATTGTGCAATTGGGGTGCAACGATGCCTACTTTTAACCAAAACCAATAGTACTTTTAACCAAAATCAATAGTATAGTAATGGAAATATACACTTGAATGGAAATGTCACATTCTATTTGTGTGGCAATGAAGGTAACAATTTGATATTAAGTAATAATTAAACTTTTATTTCTGTCATCTAAAAAAAGAATGAGTGGTGCAAAAAAAAAAATTATGTGAAACTTTTCTTTCTCTTAATTCTACTCTTTTATAAAAAGAGTACGCGATGAAATAAAAGCTTTTCATTCTTAACATTTAGAGATAAGATTAAATTAGAAATAAATCAATAATGAGCAAATCGACTAAAAGTTCAATCAGGACTACTTTGATTTTGATGAAAATAATCAACATAAACAACATAACAATAATCAAATAAACAACACAATATTGCATAATTTTAGGGGCTTTTTATTTATTGTAAATAATATGTAAATAATACGTAATAATATGTAATTTAGTTCAAGTTAATATTTAAATACATACAGTTGCAATATAATAAAATGTTTAATGTTGAATTTTTTGTTTAGTTATTTATTTTTTACCTACTTTTGTTATAAAAAGACTTAAGTACCCCCGTCATTAAAATCATTTTTAAATATATTTAGACATGGTTATTCAAACTAAGTTTTTTCGTTTGACTTCCCAAACTTCATGCAGAGCAAATTCAGACGAAATATTGTCTAATCAACTAAAAATGCTGTTGCTAATTTTATATGGGTAATTAATATAAAACAATTTTTTATCAGAATCTTGATTGAGATAATAAATATTCATATTTATTAACATTAAATTTATTACAAATAACAATTTATAGCGACGAACCAGCATAAAATATTTTAGGTTTTTAATATCTTTTTAAATGTTAAAAAATTAGAAAATAAATAACTAAACAAATAATGAAAAAATTTATGAATAAAGATAAATAAAAGTTTTTCCAGAGTTTCATTTCTAAAAAGACTACAGTGATATCAAATACTGAAACTTTTATGAATTTAATGCGCTTCAAAGGAATTGTTGAAGTTTGTAGATTGTCACGTGTGATTTAAAAACTCCAATTTTTTGAGTAAAATGGAGATGGCAAGCTTTGACTAAAACAACAAGATTAGTTTTTCTCAGTATGCATTCATTATTTATTTTTAATCAAAAAAAACTTGTTTCAGACCTTTTTTCAACATTATCTTTAATATGAACACAACATGTGTTGGGAGTTTGGGATCCCTATAACATAAGGCAAAAATTAAAGTCTTTGGTCTTGAAAATGTTTGCATAGGTCTTGGCCTTGAAACTCTTAATCTTGGCCTTGACCTTAAAACTCTTGGCCTTGTAACTTTTGGCCTTAGTCTTGACCTTGACCTTTGTAAAGTGTGGCCTTGACCTTGCTACTTTTGGCCTTGTTAACAACTCTGCTTTATTGTATTCTTTTGAGTGATTTCAAAAGGGTGCTGAATATTGTTTTTAAATGACTGTTAATATTTTTTTTGTTTGTTCTATTGATTTTGTTCAGTTTTTCTGAAGTCATCAGGAGGCTTATTGCAAACTAAAATAATACTGTTAATCATTTTTTTGAATCTTAATTAACAAATGCTTGAAACTACTTATAACTATACTTAAAGGTTTTGTTATAATACAAAAGTATTAATTTGTGCCAGAAAAGAAATGGCTGGTTTTGGGTTCTTGGCACACCTCTAGTGCCTCTTGTTTATGTGTGTGTATATAGTTGTTATCAAGTATATATTATAAATAACTTATAAGTTATTGATAATAAATATGAAATTATTGAAAAAACACATAAATTTTTATAGGTAGTTTAAATGGTGTGCAATTATTCCCTCGTGAATCTTGCTCTTGTTCAATAAACCAACGTTGTGCTCATATCATGGCTGTAATGTTAGCACTTGGAATGCCTCTCACTTATGATAAAAAAGGTTCTATAAAAGTAATTAAACCTGAAAATACTCTACATGAGTCAGATGAAGGAGAAAAGGTAGGTTTTTCCTTGGTTTAAAACTTTATAGTGGAATTTAGAATTAAAGACTATATAAACTAGTTGAAAGAAGTTTTTTTTTTTTTTTTTTTTTATTATTTAAAAAATATTTAAATAAATTATTATAAAACCTACAGTCAGATATTGTAACGATAACAGACACACCTGATGTTTCAACTAATCAAGATGATGTTGAAGATATGCCTGAAATAAAATCATGTGTAGATGTTGGCTACCCTACTTTAGGTAATTGTTCATATCAGGAAAATCCAGATGAACAGCCTACAATTCTAGAAGTTACTAGTGAAATGCTACAGAATGTTTTAAATGCATCAGAAGGTAAATTTTATATATATATATATATATATATATATATATATATATATATATATATATATATATATATATATATATATATATTTCTAAACCCTGTGTTTTTTTATCATATCGAACACATTTAGGGGGTGGCAGCATACATTTGTCAAAAATGTTATTTTTTGGGACACCCTAAATATATATATATATATATATATACATATATATATATATATATATATATATATATATATATATATATATATATATATATATATATATATATATATATATATATATATATATATATATATATATATATATATATATATATATATATATATATATATATATATATATATGATAGGATGTCCCAGGAAAAACTTTTTAATAACTTTTAATAACTTATATGGCAATGCTTCTTATTGGGTCCGGACATTGTTTTGCTAAAGAAGCTCTATAAACAATTTTTGCTCTATAAAATAATATTTTAAGCAATTGCGTAATGCATGTTTCCTAAGACCGGAAGATCAGTAAATCTGTAATCTAATTTTACATTCATTTTGTACAACTGATTCATCTTTTTTTTTTAATCAATCGCTTTGTTTTGATACTGTATGTTTTAAAGTTGGTCTTGGAGGAACATTTTTTGATTTGATACAATTTATAAGGATCCATCTAATAAAATCAAAAATACTATAGTCAGGGCTCAAAATAAGAAAACTTTTGTTCCATAAAATTTGTCCGATAAATACTAGAGTTTGGCGGATATGTCTGATAAAACCTAAAGAAATACGATCAAATGCCATTCTTGACCACACTTAAAATATTTTGTTTTTACAACTTGACCATAGCATTTTGTTTTAACAACATAAGGCATTTCAAAAATGCGCTGAAAATAAAAAGAAAATTTAAAAGATATCTTACCTAAAAAAAGAAAATCTTGAAAAAAAAAGAAAAAGTATAAGCTCAAAAAACTGAAATTTGAACAGGAAAATAGATTTGTTATGTTTTTTAAAAATTACTATACTATGCGTAATGCTTTGTAAAAGGTTATTTATGTTTATGTATTTAATATATTATAAATATATTAAATACATAAACTATCAAGTTTAGTTATTACTTTATTAAATAAAGTAACAAATCAGTTCTAATGATTGTTTGAAATTAACCTATTTTATTTTATTTATCAAAGAATATTATACATAATTTCATTTATATAAATATGTATTTTTTAATAAATCTTTTTAAACTTTTTTTATGATTACTTTTATAAGCACTTTTCACAGCAAAAACTTCAGCACGAAAATAAACATTACATAAAACTCAAATTTAATAGTGAAATAAAAAGTAATATAAGCATTTAAAAACTGTAACTTTAAAATTTTTATAAAATAAATTTAAAAGAGGTTTTAAACGCTAAAATATTAGTTTGAAATTTATAAAAACATTGGAGAAAAAATAAATACTGAAATATAAATTTAAATTAATAATTATTTGCAACACTTACAACTAATATAAATGATAAAAACTTGGTAGCTTAATTCAAAAAAGTTTAGACGTCTTTTAAAAAATGAATTAGCTCAAAAAAATGATGTATTTTATTAACGTAGCTGTGTGTTAAACTTCGAAAATAAAAATAAAAAAGTTCGAAAAATAAAGTTTATATACAGGGTTCATACTGTACCTAGAAAACCTGGAAATTAGTTAACTCTAGCTAAAGTCATGGAAAACCTGGAAAAGTTAGGGAATTTTTTTTTTTTTAGTCATTGAAAAGTCAGGGGATTCTGATTAAGAAGCTACTTGTTTTACAATTAAGCTGTTATGTTTTTGTTGGTGCTACCCATTTATTTTTTCTGAAACTTATGTTTTTCTTAGTGTTCATTCTTATTCATCCTTAATAAAAAGATTCATACTAATATCCAACTTAACTTATAGCTATGTTTTATAAGTTTTCTCATTCAAAGCATGTACAATTTTTGCATTTCCATTACAGTAGATAATCATTTTAATCATTTTATAAAAACCATTGTTGAAAATGGTCAGGGAAATTCATCTGATTTTTTAAAAAAAGTCAAGGAAAAGTCAGGGAATTTTATATAAATATATGGCTACAAACCTTGTATATATAATTCTGAATTTAATAATAATTTTGGAACAGCTAAAATGATTATAAATTAAATCCACACAAATTATGGGTCGGGCAAAATGATGTCCTTTTTTACTGGACATGTGCCAGACAATGTCCGGCAGTTTTTTTGAGCCCTGACTATAGTAATGACTTTAAGTAGACTAGATTCAAAAAGCCCTTGTAAATGTAATTGGACAATCTGCCAAGCTTGAGTCTCTCTCCCATTGTCTATTAATAATATCATAGTCGCTACAAAAAGGAACTATCATCTTTAACTCCATCAATCAAAGTTAATTTTTGCTTAACTCGTCACTCAGCTAAGTTACGTTTTTCTACAGTATTTCCATGCTCTAAAAAATCAATTTTTTTTCCCCACACTTTAACTCCTTGGAACTCTCTCTCTCATTTTAATGTTTTCCTGACTTTTTCTTGACTTTCCTGACTTGCAACTTTTCAAGTGTTTTATCAATCATTTCAGGGCTCGAATTAACGCAAAAAAATCTAATCGCGAAAAAAAAAAAAAATTTCCTTTTGATGTTTGCAATAGAATGTTTCTACTTTTAAAACTATTTTCAAGAAAAAATATATAATTCAAAACGTTAAAAAAATTTACGATTTAAGAAAAGAAAACTTTCTTCTTTTCTCCCTTGTTTCATCAACTTTTTTTTTAATTTTTAAATTTTTTTTAATTTTCAAATTTCTATCA
Source organism: Hydra vulgaris (assembly GCF_022113875.1). NCBI lineage: Eukaryota > Metazoa > Cnidaria > Hydrozoa > Anthoathecata > Hydridae > Hydra > Hydra vulgaris. The sequence goes on along the minus strand of NC_061163.1, from coordinate 5,091,526 downwards.
CAAAATTGTTTGAATAAGTGAATTTTAAGGCCAAAGTTCTTGTTAAATTGATTTCTTTTTAAATAAAATTCTTGAAAACAATTGCATATTTATAGAAAATGTTTAGTTTAGATGTCGCTATAAATAAAGTGAAAATATAAAAAAATGGTGTCGCGTTTTTCATATTCTATTCGACAATTTTTGTTAAAATAATTATTAGTTAAAAGCTTATATTATGTGTTAACAACATTTAAGATCTAAATGAAACATGTCTATGGCTAACTTTTGCAAGTATATTAAATAAATTAATATAATTGTTAAATTAATACTTGAGTAACTGTAAGTTACTATGTTAACTTAACTGGTTGTTTTGATTTAGGTTATAAGTTAATTTACTCTATCCATTTAGTAAAGTTAACTTAATATAACTTCAATAGTTTCAAGGTCGTTAAAGCGAAAAACGTGAAAGCAAAAAAGTTGCTGGTTTCTATTAGTACAATTTTACTAATAGAAATTTTATTTAATAAAAACGAATTTATATATATTTTATTATACTTAAAGTAGTAAAAATAATTATATAAAATTGTTTATAAAATAATAAATTATATCATTATTATTAAGTTAATTTGGAGCAACGTTTCTTTTAAAAATAGATAAAAATGCTGTTTTGTTAAAGAAATAGAATGAAGAAAAAATTATTTTTCACTTTTGTCTTTTTAATTTGCTTCTACACAGAGATTTAAAGTAGTTTAAATTAAAAAGTGCTTTACGTTGAATAAAAATCTCCGCGCGAAAGAGAAAATGATCATGCTTCTATTCAAAAGACAAACTTTGCGTGTTGTACTTTACTATGGAAACATTACTTTTAAGAATTGCCAAAAAAAAAAGCTAAATTAAAAAATAGTAAATAAACAACTGAAAAAGTAAACCAATCGCGAAAATATTTTAAGAAAAAACTAATCGCGAAGGTGTAAAAAGCAATCGCGATTTGCAATCGCGATACACTTAATTCGAGCCCTGCATTTACTTTTTTATCTTTCTTTAGCTCTATTATTTGTTTTCTAGTAACTCCCAACTTAATAGTGGTTGCTTGCAGCCTTGTTGCTAGTGAATCAGAATTTTTTTTTAAAAAAAACTAGATAAGTTTAATAAAATAGACTTTCTGCTAATGTATTTTATAATTGATAAAAAATATTTACCCTTAATTGCAACTAATAGTTAATATTAAACTTTAATAAATTTTATATTTATTATATTGTGTAATATTGTTTTACATTAAATATCGTATAATATTATTTTACATTAAATGTTTCTCAGAAATATTTTTGGAATATTTATCTGCAAATAGTCTTATTTCTGAGGAGCAAACTAGTTTTGTTCCATACAAATCATGCACAACAAATCTAATTGAGACAATCAGCACCATTACATTCAAAACTGCAAACGGTAAACCATTATGCGTAATATATCTTGATATCGTAATTATCTCGCAAAAGCCTTTGATAAAGTAGAACACAAAAAGTTATTTAAAAAAATTAAAGCTTATTGTATAACCGGTAAAATATATAACTGAATTGAAAGTTTCCTTACAAATAGGAAACAAACAGATACTATTAGTAATACAGTTTTGTAATGGATATCTGTTACCAGTGGCATTCCTCAAGGTTCAAGGACAGTTTACCACTAACTACTAAGTGTTAATTTTTTAAACTCATAGTTTGTTATCGTCTTGTAATAAATCCCTATAAATATTGATTTTTTAAATTCGTGAAATACTGTTTTTTTTTTTTCAAATTAAGTTTCTAATCAGGTTTTAGGAGAAATAAAAGACAAGAAATCTGATCAAACTATGTACTCGCTATTTTCAACACAAACACCCACCCTTTGTACGCTTCCGTACGTTTTTGGGTAGCTCCCCTCCTCACATACCTGGGTATGTATTTTGTGGAAGATCCCTAATGATTTTTTGGTATAATCATTAAAATCATGTTGTTGTTGTTGTTGTTGTTGTTTTTTTTTTGGAGGGGGTAGGGTTTCTGTCGATATCTTCTTGGATAATAATATAATAATAGAGAAATTATTTTTTATTTTGAAGTATGGGGTCTTGCATAAAGTACATATACAGTTATGGGATAAGGAGGTTTTTTTTTAATTTTTTGTTATTTGCATTCACTCCCGACAAGGCTGCAAGCAACCACTATTAAGTTGGGAGTTACTAGGAAAAAAAAGAACAGAGTTATAGAGCAAGGAAACGGTTGACAGAAGGCTTGAAAAGTTGAAGGTTGTATGAGTCAGGAAAACATGAAGATGGGAGAGAGTTCCAAAGGATTGAAGTGCGGGGAAAAAAACTAGATGAATAAAAGTTTTTAGAGCATGCAGGGACAGATACAGTAAACGAATGAGACTTAGCTGAATGACGAGTAAAATGAGAATGAATTTTAGTTGATGGAACTAGATATGGTAACTCCTTTGAGCAGTGACCATGATAGTATTTGTAGAAAAGAGAAAGAGATGCAACTTTACGACGATGGGAAAGAGGCTCAAGCTTAGCAGATAGTCTAGGTCCAACAACATTTACAATGCGTTTTTGGACCTTGTAAAGAAGAGAAAGTGAATCGTTAGAAGAGCCAGCCCAAATATGACTACAGTATTCCATACAGGGACGAATAAGAGATTTGTAGAGGTAGAGAATGGAATCAGAAGTAAGGAAATGGCGAGCACGATAAAGAGAAGCAACCTTAGCAGAAGCTAATTTAGCAATCGATTGTATATATGGTTTCCATGAAAGGTCAGTAGTAAGCTATAATCCAAGAAGATGTAAAGAGGAGGACTCAGTAAGAGAATTGCCATTCATTAATATAGGAATGTTGACCATATTACGGTAGTTGTTTGCAGTAAACAACTGGGTTTTTTTAGAGTTGAAATTCACGAGCCACTGTGAACACCAATCTATTACTGAAGTGAGATCGGATTCAAGATCAGCTGCTTGTTCTAGGCGATCGAAAAGAGAAGGCTTTTTGTCAAAACAGGAGTATAAAGTTGAGTCATCAGCAAAAAGAGCTACTTTAGATAAAAGGTTGTCAGGAAGATCGTTTATGTAGATAAGAAGCAAAACAGGGCCCAGGATGGAACCTTGGGGAACCCCAGAAGTTACTGGAAATAAACAAGAGTGTTGGCCTTCAAGGATGACTTTAATAAACTGGTTAGAAAAAAATGATTTGATAATCTCAAAAACTTTCCCAGAAACACCATATGAAGCAAGCTTATGGAGAAGACCAGCATGTCAAACTTTATCGAAAGCTTTAGATATGTCGAGAGCAATAGCCCTAGCCTCACCGCCTCCATCTAATGCACGTTAAAATCTTTCAGTTACAGCAGTTAGCATGTCGGCCGTAGAGCGAGAGGATCGAAAACCGTATTGATTGTCTGACAGTAGTTTATTTGACTGAAGATGAGATGTGAGGTATTTGTTGATTAAAGGCTCAAAGACCTTGCTAATAACAGAAAGAAGACTGATCGAACGATAATTGGAGGGGTCAGAATTTTCTCCAGAGTTTTTGAATATTGGAACCACAGATGCCATTTTCCAACAAGCAGGAAAACAAGACTCAGTCAAACACTTGTTAAATAGTTTAAAGAGAACTGAAGAAAGTTCTGGAGAACAATTCTTCAAGACTGTGACAGGAATGTTGTTTGGACCACAAGCTGTAGGCGAGTTTAATTGAGATATGACTTTAGCAACAGAAGCCGGAGTGATTTGAATGTCTAACAATGGGTCAACCTGTTTGACTGGAATGGAAGGAAGAGAATGTCCATAAGATTCAAGAGTGGAATTAGAAGAAAAGTTTTTGAAAATAGTTCTGTCTTATCCTTGGGAGAGGTAATAAGATCAGTCCCATGAATGAGAGACGGAATGTTAGATCTACCCTTGTTAATAATGCTGTTGAAGATTTTCCAAAAGTCTTTAGAGCCTAACTTCTGTGATAAGATGAGAGATTTAGTGAACTGAGAATAATGGAGTTTAGCATCAGAAAGCACCTTTTTACATCAATTTCTTGCAATAATAAATAGCCATTTGTTCTCAAGAGAGTTGTTCTTTTGAAAAAGATAAAAAAAATGATTACGATTGGATATAGCAGCCGCACAAGAAGGAGAAAACCATGGAGTAGAACGAGGCTTGACTTGAAACTGACGAGAAGGAATAAAAGCTTCCATTCCAGCCTGAATCCAGGAGGTTACGTAGGAGGCGCATTTATATCAGCTGAGAGAGAAAAAACATCAGCCCAAGGACCATCACGAAGAAAATCACGAAAAGAATCCCAGTCAGCTTTAGGTAGTAGGTGGTGCAATGATAAGGTGAGCCCAAAAAAGAAGTACGAGAAGAAAGATATATAGAGATCATTGCATGGTCAGAACCACCTAAGGGAGAAAAGGGAGAAACTGAACATAAGCTAGGGTCAGAGACAAGACATAAGTCAAGGAATGAAGGTAAATGATTAGGGTTGTCAGGAAAACGGGTAGTAGTAGGTGGTGCAATGATAAGGTGAGCCCAAAAAAGAAGTACGAGAAGAAAGATTTATAAAGATCATTGCATGGTCAGATTCACCTAAGGGAGAAAAGGGAGAAACTGAACATAAGCTAGGGTCAGAGACAATACATAAGTCAAGGAGTGAAGGTAAATGATTAGGGTTGTCAGGAAAACAAGTCACAAAGTTAACTATCTGAGTAAGAGATTAGGAAACGCAGAAGTTAAAGGCTTTAGTGCCAGCAGGATCAGTGGTGTTAGAGCCAAGCCATTCAGTGTGATGGGCATTAAAATCACCAACAACAACAATATTGGCAGAGGGGTAAAGAGAGAGGGCATGGTCAATTTGATCAGAGATAACATCTAAAAGAGTGCAATCATGGGAAAAAGGAGAACGATAAAGAACAAAGAGAAAGGTGATAGAGTGAAGAGGTGCTAGGCGAAAGCACATAAAAGAATGGTCAAAGGATTCGAACCTGATTTCACAACAAATAGGTGAATTAATTTGTATGTATACCCCTAAACCTAGCATGTGACTATTGGAGTTTTTCGGAATCAAAGGATAGTACCCATCAACACTGACATCTGAAGAAGGAATTGCAGAATTTAAATTTATTTCACTGAGTGCAAGTCTGGTAAATTTTGCAGGAGGTAAGTCTCAACTGACAGAAAGTTGCTTCGCAGACCGCGAATATTTGTAAAAGATATATTAAAACATTTAGGTGGTAGGGATGGTTTTTTAGGTTTAAAATTTTTGGTTACTTTGGTCATGATTTAGGTTTAACGAGAACTTGACTCATTCATAGATAGAGCACAGCCTCCTAATCAATGAGCTATGCAGTTGTCACAGTCCTGTTAATTAACCCTAAGCTATGACATAGGGCTCCTTATGTGGCCTTGACAATGCACACCAAAAGTATTAACAGGGACGCCATCCATGCGCAACATTGCACTGTTAATACTCTGATATTTTGCAGCTGTTGATGGAATCAGCCTCTCTGAGAGCTACCACAGAGTTTGGGAAACCTTACTACCAGCCGGCCTCAGAACCATTAAACTGAGTTTTAGAGCTGTACAAATGTAGATAACAGGAAGAGTTGCATAGCCATTATCAATTAGGCATAAGCAAAATTCTATGAGTAGAGTCAAGGAGATCCAGCATTCATCATCCTAGGCAGGAAACAATGTAACTTTAGGGTTGGCAGAATTTTTCTGCTTACCCCTAAAGTCTTTGCCTAGGAGGCCTTCTACAAGACAGTAGCTGGATGCAATTAACATCTGCCCAAGATGAGTATTTTTATCGAGACACCATCTCTAGCCTTTACTCAACCAAGAGCCCCAAGGCAGGGGAATTTTTAGTCGGAGTTTATTTCTCCTAGCCTTTGCTTAAGAAGAGCACACTCTGCAAGGCAGCAGGGCTTGTGGCAGGTGGTACTGGGCTACGTGATACTAGTTGCAAGATTGATCTTGATTATCCTGACCTGACCTGGGATTACCCAAAAACATAGGAACACTTACTAGTGAATGGGGTGTTTAAGATAGCAACTACATATGCGATTTGACCATCTCTTGTTCTCTTTCTCTCTTAAAACTTAATTTCCTTTTCTTTTTTTAACAAAGCATCAAAATCAGTATTATGTAAAAGAGAAATGTCAAGTTAACTAAAAGTTTTTTTTTGTTATTAATGTTTTGAAAAACTTATGTATTGGGGAAGTAATCCGAAATTAATCTTTCTATTAAATAAGGTAATGTACCCTGCCAAACTTTTTTCACAAAGTGTTTAAAAGTTTTAGGATGTAGTTTTGTAAAAGTTAAGCAATAAAAAATGTATTCCTGTTCAGCCTTCTCTAAATATTTTTTATATATATAATATATATATATAAATATATATATATTATATATATATATTTATATATATATATATATAAATATATATATATATATTTATATATATATATATAATATATAAATATGTATATTTATATATATATAATATATATATATAAATATATGTTGAACTCCTTATAATCAACAAGTTGGTATAAAGATGCAACATTGTGCTTATAACTATTCCTGCATCAGCTTATAAATAAGCTTAAGAAAACTTTGCATGAAGTACTTTACCAGTAGTCTGGCACAACTGCGAAATAAACTTTATATTAAATATGCTTCATAGACTAGTGAAATTACCTTTTACAAGAAACATATTTGTAGATCTTTTCATATTTACTTTAACACATACAATATTTTTTACTCTAAATTAACAACATAAAACACAAAGATGGACTAGATTGAAATTTTGAGGTTTTTAAGAGCAAAAATTCTCCTACCCAAGCATCTGATATCTTTCAGATCTCTGAAGAATACTAAAATAATATCATTTTTTATGTATTGATAATAACCAAAGTTTATCAAAATTTAATACTTATTATTCTTTTATCCCTTTTTTTAACAAATGTACATATGCCTTTATTTCAAAATCAACGAATCAGATTGTGCATATGTCTGCTTATTATGTGTCTGTAATAAGCTTCAAAATATGTATATATCTCACAAATTAACTCAAAAGTTGTAACTGCACACCAAAAGCACTAATAGATACAACATCCATGCGCAACATGACACTTTTAATACTCTGATGTTTTACAACTGTTGATGGATTCAGCATTGTGAGAGCTTTAGGAAAACGTACTATCATAGGCCTCAGAACCATTAAACTGAGTTTCCAAGCTGTACCCTTATTGGAGATAACAAAGAAGCACTAGCAAAAATCTATGAGTCGAGTTAAGAAGATTCAGCATTCATCATCCTTTGCAGGAAACAATGTAACACAGGTTAATATCTAAGCACCAAGGCAGGGGTGTTTTAAGTTAGAGTTAAATTCTCCTATTTTTTCCCTAGAAAAGCAAATCTTAAAAGGCAGCAGAATTTTGGGGGCATGTTATACTGAATTAGATGTTTCCAGTAGATTTGTGATTAAGCTTTAGGCCCCCAAGCGTTGTACTTTTTATTAAGTAATGTCTAGTAATTATGATTCGATGTGCAATCGTTTAAACAGTTAATACATAGTACTAAAACATGTTTTGTAATGTGACTTCTTTGTTCTTTTATGTACATGTATGTTGTTTTTTTGAGTTAAAACGTTTTCTTGTAATAAATGCGTGTACTATACAGTACGAAAACATTTTTTCGCTATAAATGTTGTGTTGCCGAATCTTTTTTTCCATAACCGTTTAAAAGGTTTTACATAATACGAAAGCATACTAACTTTTTTTTATCTTCTACCTTTTTTTCCCTTCTTTGCAAAGCAGGAGCTGGCAAAATAGTCCAGAATCCTGTCTTGAATATCCCCTCCCCTTTGCATATTTTTACAAATTAACATTCTTGTCTCCATTACATAATGCTCAAGTTGTTGTGCATCATGTTAAATGTAGCAACCCCAGCTTTGTTTGAGAAGTTCAAGCTATTTCGTAAAAATGGCGCATATTTTTTTGATTTTCATACATTTTTCGACTCCATTGGAGGTTTTAAATTATCAAGTTTGATGTTAATATTTTAAACCTGGTGGGTAATATAAAGCAAAGATAAGATAATCGCAACATGCCGATAGCGATTGTGATACCAATATATATCATAAACCATGTTGCATTTGTTTTTACGATGCCGATAAATTAAAAGAACATTTCGCACTGTCATTGGATATTAATATTGTTTCGATACACGATAAAAAGATTCACAATTTTCTTGAAACTTGAAACACGATGAGTAGTATTTTGTTGATAAATTTGTTATCATTTTGCCATTAGATCGGAACTGATAGTACCAAAGACATTTGGATGCCTTAAATGTTGAATTGTATAAATCAATAAATTTTAAAAAGTTTCAAAAAGTTATTTCAAATTCGCTAAAACTATGCTATAAATCAAAGGTCAAATGTTTGGTTATTTTAATTATTGTTAAAAACTCTATCAGCTTAACTAACAGCATAACTCAAAGTTAGTTGTAAATTAAGAACGTTTATTTTGTCTTCGGTATCTCAAATTATATCGAGTTATACCGTTACAATGTCATCAATTTTTGCATTATATTGCATAGTAGTTTTCGATAACTATTTTAAGTACTTCGGAATCGCAAATTTTTTTACTCAATTATTTTTGTATTTGTGATAATTTTATTATTTTTGCGATATTGGTGTTGCGATTACATCCCACCTTTAATACCACCCTTATATAACACCTTTAATAAAATGTAGTAAGTATTAATAGTAAAATATAAAGAGTTTCTTATTTTTCAAAAAGTCACTCTAAAAATCAGTTTGACAAAAATTTGATAATAAAAAAGTTTTAATACAAAGTTAATCTATAAACATTTGTAAACAATTTTTGAAACAAATTTTATCTACTAAAAACAAATAAACTATTTGGCTGAGGTCTGGCAGGACATAGCTAAACGCATTTTTGATTGTAGTTTTCGTCTATTATTCAAATTGTCAGGGTATTTACGAAATGTTACGCTGTAGTATTAAAATTTTAAAAGAGTTGTGGTCATCTCTTATCAATTTTAAAAGAGTTGTGGTCATCTCTTATCAATTTTAAAAGAGTTGTGGTCATCACTTATCAATTTTGTAGTTGTTTTTACAATGTTAAAATTAGATTATATGTTTGCACAATTTCATGACTAGATTCAAAAAATTTTTGAATCTAGTCACGAAATTATGATAAGTTCTTTTTGTTTATTGGTTTGTAAATTAGTTGCTTGTAATCAATTTAAATATATTGTTTTAGTTTTGTCAAATTTTTATTTATTTTTTAACCATAGGTAATGAAGTACTCATGGTTGTTACCGACGAGAACAGTGATAAGCCTATGATAGCTTATCAAATGACTCAAGAAGCATTATTAGCTTACACGCAACATATCCATCATGAAAGGAGGTAGTGATATATAAATTGTTGATTTATATATATATATTTCAGGCAAGTCTATAATTTTTTTATTTTTTTGTTTTCTTAATTTTTTTTTTTTTTTTTAGAGATTCTATGATTGAAAATAGCGATAATCACTCGTGTCGGTTATAAAGCTTTTAACGTAAACCTAACTTAATTTCAGTTGTTCAAATGAAAGTTTTATTTCATATACTCAATTCTCCTAGATGTGTTGCTACGCATTAAAAAATTAATTTAACGTTAATGTACTTTTGTATTATATTCTTTGCTTGTATGCATTTTCCTCATCATTGTCAATAAATTTTATATTTTGTCATGTTACAATGTTATTCCGAGAAATATACGGCTAATTTATAATATAAATGGCTAGTTAAAATGCAACTTGCGCGTGCGTATAACTTGTGCGTATGTCCCATTTATCATAGACTTATTAAGGTACGTTCTCTTTGCACGGTTTTAAGAGTTGCGTGCAGATATCTATATAGAAGGTAGAAGGTGAGAATGATTGTGGTAAAGTTACAATATATAGTTTTTATAAAAAACATTTTTTTTCCTTGTTTGGTGAACAATCATGATAACTCATACAGTCAAAAATTCGTTAAATTAACTTTACTCATTTTTGGTTGCCTAGTTACATTTTATAAGGGGTCGTCTTTAAAGTAAATACGCCAAAAATTTAGGAATTTGACCCTCTTCGTTGTTGCTATTCGTACTTTTAAGTCCTCTCCCTAAAACGTACATACGATTTTAATACGGAAAGCTGAATAAGTGCAAAGCAGTTGCAAAAACTGGCATAAGTGCGCCGGAAAAATTTGCAAGAGTTGGCTTATGTGCGAACTAGCATAAGTCCGCCGAAAGAATTAGCAAAGATTATCAAACCTTATGCAATGTTTTCAAATTTTTTTGACGCACTTCTGCCAGATTTTTCAAATATTTATGCCAATTTATGCTCCGCTCTTACGAAAGTTCGCAGTTTTTGCAACTGCTTTGCACTTATGACAATGTTTTCAATTTTTTTCAGCGCGCCTATGCCAGTTTTTGTAACTGCTTCGCACTTGTGTAAGTTCGCACTTTGATTCAGTAGATTTGCATTTAGGGAATTTGCACTTATTTAGTCGCCTCTTTTAAAAGACTTTATCCTTCCACTCTACCTTAATGAACTAAAAAAGGTTATAATTTAGAAAAAAAATTGTAAATTAAGAAACATTTTTTAAATTTGAGCGTGCGTAATTTTAATATTGATTCTACCCCTTTCCTGCACAAAAGTTTAATTTCATAAATTTAATTTACATTAACTGCAAGAACGTGGTCGAGTGATAATAGCAATAGATTCTAATCCCAATGGTTGAACCAATCAGCGAGTTCAAATCGAAGCTAGTCATAATTTACTTTTAAAAATTTTTGTTTTGGTACATATATGCATATTTAATAATTTTTATGATAATATATGCATATTTAATAATTTTTATGATAATATATGCATATTTAATAATTTTTATGATAAATAATAATAAATAAACTTTACATTAGGCGGTATTTTAGGCATATTAGATGTATTTTAGGCACCCCCTTTTAGTAAGACTGTAGAACATAAGTTATTAGCAATTACCTGTAAATTGTAATAAGTTAGAAAATCAAACATTAACTAGAAGTATTTTTTTTAATTAGTGCATACCTACTTTAATATTGAAAATTCCTCAACATTAAAGTAGGTAAAAATTTGTAGAAATTTTAAAAAAAACATAGTCATTGTTCATTGCGCAAAAATAGATAAAAAATAGTTTAAAAAAATTTAAATGACAAAGCTGAACAAATCAATTTAACAATAAAATATATTGAAGAAATAAAATAAAGCTTGAGTTTTTATTAACTTTTTCATAACAAAATAAAAAACTTGAATAAATTTTCAAGATAAAGTTTATCCTTCTAGTATTAAAATGACTAAAGTTAATTCAGAATTTCACAAGGTAAAAAATGGCTATTTTTGGTAAAATTTTGAAAAATACCAAATGAATGTTTTAAATTATTAAATCTATCTATTTCAATATGCGTTTAGCAAGAAGTCAAAAATCTTCTTAATTTTAATCAAATTTGTCCTTTTTTAAAGAGCAATTTGGTTCTTGCTTCATAGCAACGACCTTAGCAACGATTTTTCTTCAATATCTCCTAAACCAAAAATACAATTGACTTAAAATTTTTGCTAAACAATGCCTAAGACGTTTAACTTGTCCTTAAATATTATTTTAAGCTATAAGCTGTACGTTAAAAGCACAAAAATTGTTCTCCAAATAGAGCTCGTGAAGAGCGGTTACAAAATTATCAAAGAAGAATGTGTAGGACATGTTCAAAAACGTGTTGGGGCACGTCTTTGCACAATTAAAGCTAACTATAAGGTGGAAAAACTTGCTAATGGTAAAGGAATTGGAGGTGGGAAAAGAAGGCTAATTGAAAAAGTGATAAATATTTTGCAAAATCATTATGGTATGGCTATTAAGTAAAATACTAACAATATTTATGCAATGAAAAAAGCAATTGCTGCAGTTTTACACCATTCAAGTAAGCACAACGATCCTGAAAAACAACATCAGTATTGTCCTCGCACAGCTGAAACTTGGTGTAAATTTTAAAGAAACAAAATTACTGGTAAAACTTACAAAGATAATATCAGAATTAACACAGCTGTCTCTGAAATAGTTAAACCAGTATTTTTTTTTAAAGATCTTGGTTGTAAAGAACTTTTAAAAATATGTATGCATGGTGAAACTCAAAGCGTTAAAAAGTCTCTCTAATTTTATTTGGACATAAAAAATATTGCGAATAGTACTTTTAAAATGTCTGTAGCTTCTGCTGTTATTAACAATCATGATGGTACTACAGAACTACTTCCTGTGATTATCAAACTAGGTGTAAATTATGGTTTTAATACTACTGAGGGATGTCAAAATAAAGATATTCATATTGTCAAGCAATTGGATCATATTACAGAAGGTTGCGTTAAAAAAAGTCGTAACAAGCTCAGAGCCATGAAAAAAGTTATAATGATAAAGATAAGCTTGAAGAGAGAAACATATGGTTATGGGTAATATTAAAAAATTACTTCATAATTTTAAAACTTGTTTTAGCTCTTTTGCTAAATCTCAATTTTTAAGAAAAGTAATTTTTCGTAGAAAATAGATAATTATCTATTTTCTACGAAAGGTTACTTTTTAGATATATTGTAATTATGTGGTAATTATGAAGTAACTTTTTAATATTACCCATAACCATATGTTTCTCTCTCTTCAAGCTTATCTCTATCATTATAACTTTTTTCATGGCTCTGAGCTTTTTACAACTTTTTTTAACGCAATCTTCTGTAATATAATCCAATTGTTTGACAATATGAATATCTTTATTATGGCTTTTATAAAGGGCTGAAATTTTGCAGGTTTAAAGATGAACTTATTAGGAATAGTGTCTATGAAACAAAATTTTTTTATTTTTTTTTAAATATAAAAAAAATAAAAAAATTTTGAGATAAAAATGAGTTTTATAAAACTCATTTTTATCATGTTTAATTTGTAAATAACAAGAGTAGTATTAAAACTTTAATAAAATTTTTATTTGACTAACATAATAATATGGATTTAGAAAGTATTGAGAAATTTGTTGCAGATTTACTTGAAAAACAAAGCAATGCAAACTTAGATGAAACCAAAAAGCTTTTGAAAAAACAAGAGAAAAGCTTTGCGTCTTTAACAGCTGCGAGACTTGACAAGTACGAAAAAGAAAATATAAATAACCTAATAAAAATAAATAAATTCGAAAATGATTTAAAACAAACAAATAAAAAAGTTGCCTCCTTAGAAAATGATTTACTTGAAATTAAAAAATTTATTCAAACCAATGAGACGATATTGCTTCAGAAAAGTTTGAACTTGTGAAATCAAAAACAAAAGAGATAAGTTCAAAGCTAAAAGACAACAGCGAGATATTAAAAGTAAAAAGTAAGCTTAGAGAAATAGAAGATAGATCCAGAAGAAACAATCTGAGAGTCGATGGTTTAAAGGAAAGCAAAAATGAAAGTTGGAGTGATAGTGAGGCTAAAGTGTTAAAATTATTTGAAGAAACTTTTGGGTTGAAAGATATAAAAATAAAAAGGGCACATAGAACTGGTTCTAGAGACAGTAAAAAAGTCAGATCCATAGTTTTGAAATTGCTCAATTATAAAGACAAGGAAAACATTCTAAAAAACTCTCGGAAATTGAAAGGGGAAAATGTTTATATCAATGAGGATTATTGCGCGGAGACGATGCTAATTAGAAAAGAATTACGAGCGGGCATGAAAAAAGCACGAGAAGCTGGAATGTTTGCGTATATTTCATACGACAAGTTGGTGGTTCGCGAATGGTCTCGAAAACCCACGTAAATATTTTATATTTCTTTTAACGTTACTTTATTTTTATTTTTTATTTATCAATAGTTTTTCAAATTTTAATTTAACTTTTAGAAATGGAGAACAATCTCTCTTATAATATTAATGCTAAAAATATTGTTTTTAGCGATAATAACTCTGATAATCAAACTGAAACCTTATTACAAAGTGAGTACTATTCAATACCTGAATCTACTCAATGTCTCTGTGAGAATAAGAATAAATTTTCAATATTGCATATTAATATTCGAAGTATGAATAAAAACTTCGAGAACTTTAAGTGTTTATTGGGAGAACTTAATCATGATTTTAAAATAATTTGTTTCACAGAAACTTGGCTTAAAAGCAATGAAACAAATTCTAATTTTGAGTTAAGAAACTATACATCAGTTCATCAAATGCGCGATATTTGCGTTGGTGGTGGTATAAGCATATACGTTCACAATTCTATTGATTTTATTCAACGTAAAGATCTTAATGTAAACAATACAGATTGTGAGGCATTATGCGTCGAGATAATAAATAAATTAGCTAAAAATTTCATAATCAATGCTATTTATAGAACGCCAGCTGGTAGTTTAAAAACATTCAAAACTTATCTGCGCACATTCCTAACCACAAAAAATATATCGCAAAAGCATGTTTACGTAGTTGGGGATATCAACATTGACTTACTCAACCATGCCTTAAATAGTGAAGCAAAAACTTTTATTTATATTCTTCTCGAATACAACCTTATCCCAACTATAAACAAAGCAACAAGAGTAACTAAAAAATCATCGACATTATTAGATAATGTTATAACTAACAATTTTCATAATAGCCGTTTTAAAACTGGTATAATCAAGACTGATTTAACTGATCATTTCCCTATATTCTTTATTACTGAGAGCGTTACTCTAAATAATGCTACCCACAAATCAACAGTATTCATGAGACAAATCAATAAAAGTTCCATTTGCCAATTTAAAAATTTATTAAATAATTACGTTGATTGGAATCTTGTACTGCAATCACACGATGTAAATAATGCTTATGATTTATTTCTAAACCAATTTTCTAAAATGTATGATAAGGCATTTCCTTTAAAAGTGAAACTAATAAACTCAAAGTCGGTTGTATCCCCATGGATGACCAAAGGCCTACTAAAATCATCAAGGAAAAAACAAAAATTGTATGATAAATATTTAAAAAATAAAACTTATAAAAATGAAACTAATTACAAAAATTATAAAAATTTATTTGAAAAAACCAAAAAACAATCAAAAGTAAATTACTATGCTAAACTGCTTGAAAAAAACAAAGGAAACCCTCAAAAAACGTGGAGTGTTATTAGAGACTTAATTGGGAAAAATAAAATTGAAAAAAATAACTTACCGCAAAAACTTATTATTGAGGGAAAAATGATTTATCATAAAGATATTATTGAGAAATTAAACAATTTTTTTCTTGATGTTGGCCCAAACCTAGCAGCGAAAATTCCAGTTGATCAAAAAAAATTTGATTCATATCTTGCAACAACTGATTTAATTATGGAAGAACCGATTTTAACTAAAAGTGAACTACATACTGCTTTTTATAGTCTGAAAAAAAATAAAAGTGCAGGTATAGATCAAATTAATGTTAATGTAATTAAATCTGTTTTTGATATTATCGAACCCTCATTATTCCATATTTTTAATCTCTCCCTTAAATCAGGTCATATTCCAGATAAACTAAAAATTGCAAAAATAACACCTATTTTCAAATCTGGCGATGAGACCAATATTTCAAACTACAGACCAATCTCAGTCTTACCCTGCTTTTCTAAACTAATTGAACGCATTATGTACAACAGACTTTATAAATATCTATCTGAAAATAAGATTTTATATAATAATCAATACGGTTGTAAAAAAAATCATTCTACTGACCATGCAATAGTTGAATTAGTTAAGCATATATCAAATGGATTTAATAGTGATTGCTATACAATAGGGGTTTTTATTGATTTATCCAAAGCTTTCGACACAGTAAATCATGAAATTCTTTTGAAAAAATTAGAAAACTATGGTGTTAAAAATCAAAGTTTACTTTGGTTTAAATCATACCTAACTAACAGAAAGCAATTTATACTTAAAGAATCAAAAGACTCAAAAAACAACTTCATAACTTGTGGAGTACCCCAAGGTTCTATTTTGGGACCATTATTGTTCTTACTTTATATAAATGATTTATATTTATCATCAAAAGTATTAAATACTATCTTATTTGCAGATGACACTAATTTGTTTTATTCTCACAAAGATATTACTGTTCTTTTTAAAATATTTAACGAAGAATTAGACAAGATCAACGAGTGGTTTATAAGTAACCGACTATCATTAAATGTAGAGAAAACAAAATTTATCCTATTCCATAAACCTAGTAAAGCCGAGAATATTCCTCTTAAACTACCCAATCTTTTAATCAATAATAAAATAATTAAAAGGGAATTGACTACAAACTTTCTGGGAGTGCTCTTAGATGAAAAAATGTCATGGAAATTTCATATTAAATTTGAAGGTAAGATCTCAAAAAATATTGGATTGTTATACCAAACGAAACCTTTTCTTAATAACGAGTCTTTAAAAAATTTATATTTTTCGTTTATACACAGCTATCTTTCATACTGTAACATTTCCTGGGGTATCACTAATCACACTAAACTCAAAAAAATTTATAGTAAACAAAAACATGCTTGCAGGATAGTATTTGGGGCAAATAGAAAAACACAATGCGAACCTCTCTTACGTCAGCTTGGAGCTTTAAATATTTATAAGCTTAATATTCATCAAGTAATGATATTTATGTTTAAAGCAAAACTTGGGTTTTCTCCAGTAACATTTCAATCCTACTTTAATGAAATCTCCCATAAATATCCAACCAAATTTTCAGTGAATAACTTTGTGATTCCCATAAACTTTCTTAAATTAAGTTCGTACCAAATTCAATATCGGGGACCTTTAGTTTGGAAAGAATTTCTTCCAATCTTTACTAAAAAACAAAACTTCGTTTTAAACTGCACTTTGCAAAGTTTTAAGGATGATTCAAAACGGCATTTACTGAACATGGAATTCGATATACTAGATTTCAAATACCTTTTTTGAAAACAATTTAAAGGTTTAAACTAAATCACTTAAAAATAAATTAAATCTTTAACACTTTCTTTAGCTTTTATTAAAATGGTTTCAAACCATTAGTATAAAAGATAACGAAAATAAAATTGTCTTTTTCGTTCATATTTTTGATGATATTAAATAATCAGCCCAAATACTTATGTTTACATATAATGCTTTTTTTTTTTTTTTTTTTTTTTTTTTTTTTCAATTAAACAACACATTTTTTTGTGTGTTTTTATAACTTCCATGACTTTTTGTCGTTTTTACTTTTTTATTTTTAAAGTTATTCTGCTTGAAGATTGTTAGCAACAAATTATTTTATTGCTAAAGTTTTTGATTTGTTTTTGTTTTTGTATTTATACTGTCTTTTTGTCTTTTATCATTTATTGTACATGTAAATTTTTGTGTGACGGAGCTCGGTGATAAGACATCCTGTCTTCTTCTTGCTCCGGCCAGGATTTTCTTTTATTGTAATTTCTTTTTTGTAATATTTATCAACGGCGAATTAAATAAATAATAAAAAAAAAAAAATTAAAAAAAAAAAAAAAAAATGTTTTGGTCCCAAATTTCCCTTAATTTTTATATCTTAAAGTTTGAATGTCATTCTGGTAACATTCAAAATGTTTAAAAAAATTCTGTTTCATAGACAATATTTTAAATACATTAAAGAACTCATTTTCAAATAGTTTTGACAATTTTTGATTTAGTTATATTAGATAAAAAAATAGGCAGTTTTTGGGATAAAATAACACTAATTATATCCATAATTAATGACGTCACTGAAAAATTTTCTGTACTATTTTTTTTTTTGTTCATTAATAGAAAAAAGATAAAGTCTATTGATAGTTTTCAATTAAAAAAAAAAAGTTACCTTTAACCTGATACCACCTTACTAAAAATGAATAATGTAAGTGCGTTTAACGAGTCGACGTACGTACATCGTTGGCCATTGACGTACTCAATGGCCAACGATGGCGGAACGCATTATACACTTAAAAAGACCATAGTCGAACGAGACCATGGTGTGATGATCTCCGATGACCTTAACGTCAGATCACAAGTAGAGTTAGCCGCATCAATTGCGAATAGAATGCTGGGGCGGTTCAAAAAACATTTCGCAGTAGCAGTTTTTGTTTATGGCGCACGTTGCATCTTATTTACATTCGCCCCCACCTTGAGTTTGCTGTACAAGCCTGGTCGCCGCATTTAAAGTGCGATATTGCCATTCTCAAGCAAGTCCAACATCAAGCAACAAAAACAATATCATCCATTAAACACCTGTCTTACGAGAATCAACTCCAACAGCTCAGTCTAACAACACTTGAAGAACGCCGTAAAAGAGTAGACTTTATCAAGTAATTTAAAATCATGCGTCAACTCAAACTTGTCAGTGTTTTTGTCCAGAAAAAACTTTCAAACAGTAAAGCCAAGTATATTTTAAGATAGCATAATCAAAAACTAAAACGCCAGCTTGTACAAAATAGTGAAGAACAACATATCTTTTTTTCAAATAGAGTTGTTGTCCTATGGAATGCGCTTTCCCAAGCAGCAAACGCTCCATCAATCAATGCTTTCAAAGACAGCATAACAAAGTAACTTTTAGAGACACAAATGCTGCTTTGTGTGTAGCTTCTGTGTATTTTTTCGTTAGCATAGAAGAGCTGTTTGTTTGTTTTTTTGTTGTTGTTTTTTTATCACTGAATAATAATAAATAAATAAAAAGTAATAGAAACAAAAAATTGTTTGCGACGGAATAAAAAAGTCAAACACCTTTACCAATCTCAAAGTTTGAGGCACCAGTTCAGCAAAAACTTAGAGAGGAGGGGAGGGGGCAAATTTGTGAAGACAAGTAGACTCGCCCCCTTTCCATTAAAAAATTTAGCCAGGAGGAATAAAATGAGGAGTTGAAGGTAAATTTAAAAAAAGTGCTGACTGCTTTCTGAAAAAGAAAAATACTAAAGTATGAAACATTAAAAAATTATGAAAGTTTCATTGTAACAATAGGTAACGACGTTGGTTCATTTTAGCCGAGACTAAATCATTTATACAGACTTATACTATTTATACTTTGCAAACCGACAAAGTGCTGTACAATCAAACTTTCTACAAGAAAAGATTTTACGGCTTCAAGGCGCGTTCTTAAACTGGATCTCAGCTCCTCAATTGAAGTCAACAAGTAGTCATCAACGGCATTAGATCTGAATGAAAAGCTATCATTAGTGGCGTGTCTCAAGACTTGGTTATTGACCAGTTGCTCTTTGTGATTTTCACTAATGATCTGCTGAACAGCAGTTCATTCAATAATCACTTATTATATGAAACTGTATGCTGATGACATTATTACAACAAATTATAGGAACAATTGAGATTGAGTCAGATAACAAAACTCCCGAAGATGACATCAACAATGCAGTGGAATGGTCACATATTTGACTCACACGTTTCAGTGTTAAGAAATGCAAAGTAATGCATGTTGCCTGCGCTTACAAAAAGCCAACGCACGAATACTTAATGGTTAACGTCGACGGCAAAAATTCGTCCGCTCAAAAAGTCTGCAGTCAAACGAGACCATGGTGTAATGATCTACAATTCACGAGGTTATAATTATTTTGTTCTATCTCCACTTTTTGAAAAAAATGAGTTATTAATTGTGTAATGTACCTCAAAATATTGTTTTTCTACTATATTAAAACCTAAGTTAAAATCAAAAAAGTTTCGGAGAAAACATAAGTAATAAAAATCTTTTTATATGCCGTCTCCTAAAGTTTTTATTTTTTAAATCGTTTTATCTCGAAACAAAAAAATGTGGAGATAAAACAAAATAATTCTAACCTCGCAAATTATCTTAAAGTCAGACCACAAGTAAAGCCGCATCAATAGTGAATAGAATGCTAGGGCAACTTAAAAAAACATTATGTAGCTGCAGTTTTCAGTTATGGCCCACTTATTTACATTTACCGACACCATGAGTTTGCTGTACAACCCTGGTCGTCGTGATATTACTATTGTATTACAATATCCAATATTACAATCCTAGAACAAGTCGGAAATTGAATAAAAAATTTTCAATACTCGAACACTTGTCCAATAAAGATCACTTGTCCGATAAAGATCACTAAAAACACTTGAAGAACGTCGCAAAAGAGTCAACTGAGGTTGAGCAATTTAAAATCATGCATCAATTCGGACTTGTCAACTTCATCATCCCGCAAAAACATTTAAAGAGAAAAATTAAGTATATCCTAAAAGGACAACCATAAACTAGAACTCCAATTAGTAAAAGATTGTGAAGAGTGAAACAACCTTTTTACAAATAGAGTTGTCGCTCCATGGAATGCGCATTAATGAACGCTCCGTCGGTCACCGCTTTCAAAGACAGCATAAAAGATAACTTTTACAAACGCAATTGCTTCGTCTGCAGCGTCTTTGTCTTTACATTTGTCAGCATAGAGGTCTGGTGTATATATGTTGTTTGTTAAAATAACAAAAAAATTTTTGTAATACAAAGCTTGAGAAGAAGAAGAAAAATTTACCCCATTACACGTGCGGTTTTTTCAACGATTTTAAAATTTTAATACATAATGAATAATAAATAAAATGGCATGTTAAATTAAAAATAAAATATGATAATAATAGAAAACAATAAATGAAAAATAAATAAATTGTCAAAATTATTTAAAAATTTTAGCAAAATTTTCCGCAAGTAATATTTTCATTGAATTCATTGAATAAATTATGAAATAAAAACTAAAGTACAACAAAGTGTTAACTAAAAAAGTTATAAATCAACAAAAAGTTTTTTTTTTTTTTGTGAGAATTTTATTCAACTCAATTCAATATATATATTTTGTCAAAGAATAAATAGTTTTACATTTTTCTTTTAAAAATAAAACAAATTTATTAAACGAGCAGAAGCTATACTTATCATCTGGCTCATCTGTTAGCAAAAAAATTTACTTTTTTTACATTTGTAAAAAAATTAAAACGTGTAAGTTCATAAAATATAAGACTCATACTTTATTAATCATATTATGAGCATAAAATTAGTTGTTACATATTGAAGAACTTTATATACACCAATAAATACATAAATACGTGTTAAAAATTCAAAAAGAAAATCTATTGGTAAGACTTTATAAATGTTGTTTCACTGTTTATTAAATGTGGATTCATATCATTATTATGGATTCGAGTTCCATAGATGCGGACCGTCAAGTAATAGAGTAGTCAGATTTTGTGATGTGACAGAATGATGTGATGAAGTGATGTTGACGGAATGTAAAAATTATGAATGGAATGGCTTGTTAAGTATCTTTACTCAGGGTCAGACTGCCGGAAGAGGTTGGAGGGATTTCCCCAGGGCCCCGGACCCTCTCTGGTCGGAAAACTAGTGCTTCCCAACCAAGGTTAGGAAATATTTAATGGGTATGGAGGTTTTATAATTTAGAATATTATATTCTTAGTAAATATTATATTTCAGTTTTTTGTATTTATAAAAAATACATTGTGAAATATATTTAGAGTTCAGCTTTCCAATAAAAAAATTTTTTAGAACATTTTTTTATATATAATTTTAAAAAAACTTATATTATAATAAAATAAAATATATAACATTATATTATAAAAAATAAAATAAAATTTTTTGATTTTTAATTTTGTGTTAATGGCTATGTTCTTAAACAATAAAATCATCAAACTGTATTTGGTTACCATAGCCATAAATCCATTTTAGCATGGCATTAATATGCAGAAAATAAAGTGGTGCGACGCGGCATTTTAGAATTACTATATTTTTTAAAATTTGCATGTGGATTTATTTTTTAAACGTGTCGAATAAATTGATGGACGGAGTGCATGGTCAAAGATACGGAAATTTGCATGCACATTATAAGAAATATCTTATACCCTTTTAACAAAAAACTATGTAATTAAGGGTGTAACTCATTTTTGCTAAAGTTTTTGCTACCATAAGGGCCCCATCTATGTCTCCCCCAATAACTTTTTATGGGGGGTGACATAGAAGTTTGCCATAACTTTTTAAATGAAGACAAGTGACTACTTCCGAAGATATATAACAACAACTATTATAGCTATATTAGTATATATGGATAACCATATATGGATAACTGAAAATAATAATAAACTCATATTATTCAAAAGGTACTTTGTTTTAAACATGATCCCAAGAGTTAAAAAGATTTTTTTTCAAATTTGTTTAATATAATATTTGCAATTTTAAAAGTGTTCATCATATAACAAACCTAAAACTTTCATTGAACAGACTTTTTTTTATTTTAATGTTATTTATGACTAAATCTGGAAGTTTAAGGAATAAATTACCTGATTTTAAAGGTTTTATGAACAAAATGAGTAGTATCATTATTTAAGGAAAGTTTATTAGCTTTAAACCAGTCATTAAGATTTATTCAGTGTTATTAGTAGATAAAAAGTATTTTGAATTATTACCAGGAAAGAAAATATTGGTATTGTACTCAAAAATAATAAAATTTAAGAGTTTGAAGGATAATGAACATCATTTATATATATATACATATATAAATATTTTAATAAACAAGACAAACTTTTTAATTAATAAAACCATTTTATAAATTTTAAACAATACATGTTTCGACTATCACTAGTCATCTTCAGTTGAATTTAAATTTTTTAACCATTAATTTAATACAAAAATACGACAAAATCTATAAGAATAACAAGTCATACTAAAAGGACGAATAGGAAGTGGCGAAAGAATAGGTTAATAACAATTTACATAGAAAGTAATTACAAACAGAAAGTGTCATTTGGACATGATTGACTTGCTTGTTTAAACCAGGTTTTAACTATTCTATGAACATGCTTTCTTTAAGTTTTAATTCGAACTTATTAGATGCTGAATCTAAAACGGAAAAACACTTTTCATTTAGTTGCATAAAACAATTTTCATTACCATGGAGATGTTTATAGATATGTGATTTTTTGTCTCTCTTATAATGTTCAGTTATTCGTGTTTTGATATGGGGAGTAGTTTCTATTCTTTCGTCACTTCCTATTCGTTCTTTTAGTATGACTTGTTATTCTTATAGATTTTGTCGTATTTTTGTATTAAATTAATAGTATGGATACAGATAATTACATTTTGTATTGTTATTGTAAAAATCACCTATATAGGTATTTAAACAAATTTAAAAATTTAAATTCAACTGAAGATGACTAGTGATAGTGAAACATGTATTGTTTAAAATTAATAAAATGGTTTTATTAATTAAAAAGTTTGTCTTGTTTATTAAAATATTTACATTTTTTTTGCTTAAAAAAAAATTTATATATATATATATATATATATATATATATATATATATATATATATATATATATATATATATATATATATATATATATATATATATAAATATATATATATATATATATATATATATATATATATATATATATATATATATATATATATATATATATATATATATATATATATATATATATATATATATATATATATATATATATATATATATATATAGAGAGAGAGAGAGAGAGAGAGAGAGAGAGAGAGAGAGAGAAATAGCAGAGGACCAAGTATTGAGCCTTGAGGGACACCAGAACTAATAAATTCAAGCTGCGCACTTATTAAGTCATACATATCACATTGCTTACAATTCTTAAAATAAGGCTGAAGCTATTTTTATTTGGAATTCAAAATTCAGTAGTTTTGTAGTTTATAAAAAAGGATTTCACAATTAACAGTGTCGACATTTAATGTTAATCGTGAAAGATCAACAGATGTCGATCTTTCACGATTAACATTGATTGTCGTATGCCTTTGATAAATCTACAAAAACTCCTAGTGTATAGTTTTAATCATTAAATTCTTACAAAATGTTCGTCAAGTCAACTAAAGTAACAAAGTACTGCTATTCATGTCATTGCTCAGCGCAATATTTTTTTCTAAAACCAAATTTTTATGATATAAAATATTATTTTTTCAAGATATTTGTACATAACACTCTAACCAAGCTTTAAAAATCAGAAAATTATTAAGATTAGTTACCAAATTACCGAGACCTGTATTTTTACTTGTTTGAAGCATGTTAAAAGCTAAACAAAGCTCATCAATAGAAAGTTCTGAATTGTCCAGGTAGTTAGGTCAAGATTTTTTTTCTCCTTATTGTTTCGTTTATCCAATTTTCTAATGCTTTATACAGTAAATCCGACAAGAGTTTGTTTTGATTTCTTTTAAGTTTTTTTAAATATTTCTTTTAATTTTTATATTTTGATTTGTTATAAAAGTTAGATTTTTTTGTAGACATTTTATTTTTCTTTAACGATTTTAATAGCCATTTAAACATTTAGGGTAATGCACATATTCAGAATTTAGGGAAAGCTTCTTCATATTGTACGATAAATTCGCAAATAAACAAAAATCAAATGCGTCACCTACTTCATTGCAATTGTTAAATAGTTTCTAATTAATTTCCTGAAAAAGTTTTTAAAAATGTAAAACTGAATCATTGTTAAATTGCCTTATATATACTATTAAAAGTTATTTGATTATGCAGCTTTTAGTATTGTTGTTAAAGAATATGGAAATGGTTACTAATATCTGTTTTTAAGATACCATAGCTTATTTTTGAGTTGCTGAAGTTATTATAATTAATATTATTTATGGCAGATGATGTTTCAAGACTATTACGCGTTGGTTTGATTATCATGAGAAAAGCACTTAACTGTTAAAGAGTGTTTATTAAGTTTAAAATTCATAATGAAGTAAAAGAAACAAAATCATAAGTAAAAAGGAAAATAACTAGTAATGGATGTATTTTACTTTATGTATGTCAAAGTTAAACTTGTTGGATTTTTCACCATGGTTCTCAGTGAGCTAAAAATAAATCATCTGCTTCCTTCTTTATTTGTGACAGGATAAATAAACTTTTAAAACCAAATGAATAATTCAGAAGGTGACTTTAAGCCCAAGGTTGGTGCTCTTTTTTTTGTTGTAAGTGTCTTACATTTTAGTCTGGGGAGCTTAGGCACTTTGTGTGGATTTGCTTAGGATATAAAAAAAACTTATGTCAAGCTCTTAGACTTCCTGAAAGCCAAGGTAGCCGCGAGAGAGAAGAAAATTAAAAAACAGATGATGAAATAGGAAAAAAAGATGAGATAGGAAAGCTGACAACACAACAACTAGTAATGTTGTCCGAAATGTCCGGAATGTCCGCACACCCAGGTAAAAGTAATTTAAAGTATAGTAAATTAAAATCTTTAATTCAAGGGAAATCCAAGATGATACACATGCTTTAATTAAGTTAGCCATACTCTATCCTATTTTGTGCTTAGTTCAAAGTGCATCTATTTTATATGTTTTTAAAGTTTTCAAACCATCCTTTATTTTATATTTTTATTTCTTTATTTATATACTAACTATTTTACATTATTTAAAAATTCTTTAAAGACAAAATAAAGAAAATCATAAAATAGACCTATTGCCTGCAGAGATCACAACAATATCAGCAATATCTTACACTTAAAGTGTAGTTAGTTACACTTAAAGTGTAGTTAGTTACACTTAAAGTGTAGTTAGTTACACTTAAAGTGTAGTTAGTTACACTTAAAGTGTAGTTAGTTACACTTAAAGTGTAATTAGTTACACTTAAAGTGTAGTTAGTTACACTTAAAGTGTAGTTAGTTACACTTAAAGTGTAGTTAGTTACACTTAAAGTGTAGTTAGTTACACTTAAAGTGTAATTAGTTACACTTAAAGTGTAATTAGTTACACTTAAAGTGTAGTTAGTTACACTTAAAGTGTAATTAGTTACACTTAAAGTGTAGTTAGTTACACTTAAAGTGTAGTTAGTTACACTTAAAGTGTAATTAGTTACACTTAAAGTGTAATTAGTCACACTTAAAGTGTAATTAGTTACACTTAAAGTGTAGTTAGTTACACTTAAAGTGTAATTAGTTACACTTAAAGTGTAGTTAGTTACACTTAAAGTGTTATTAGTTACACTTAAAGTGTAGTTAGTTACACTTAAAGTGTAATTAGTTACACTTAAAGTGTAGTTAGTTACATTTAAAGTGTAGTTAGTTACACTTAAAGTGTAATTAGTTACACTTAAAGTATAATTAGTTACACTTAAAGTGTAATTAGTTACACTTAAAGTGTAGTTAGTTACACTTAAAGTGTAATTAGTTACACTTAAAGTGTAGTTAGTTACACTTAAAGTGTAGTTAGTTACACTTAAAGTGTAGTTAGTTACACTTAAAGTGTAGTTAGTTACACTTAAAGTGTAATTAGTTACACTTAAAGTGTAATTAGTTACACTTAAAGTGTAGTTAGTTACACTTAAAGTGTAATTAGTTACACTTAAAGTGTAGTTAGTTACACTTAAAGTGTAGTTAGTTACACTTAAAGTGTAATTAGTTACACTTAAAGTGTAATTAGTCACACTTAAAGTGTAATTAGTTACACTTAAAGTGTAGTTAGTTACACTTAAAGTGTAATTAGTTACACTTAAAGTGTAGTTAGTTACACTTAAAGTGTTATTAGTTACACTTAAAGTGTAGTTAGTTACACTTAAAGTGTAATTAGTTACACTTAAAGTGTAGTTAGTTACATTTAAAGTGTAGTTAGTTACACTTAAAGTGTAATTAGTTACACTTAAAGTATAATTAGTTACACTTAAAGTGTAATTAGTTACACTTAAAGTGTAGTTAGTTACACTTAAAGTGTAATTAGTTACACTTAAAGTGTAATTAGTTACACTTAAAGTGTAGTTAGTTACACTTAAAGTGTAATTAGTTACACTTAAAGTGTAATTAGTCACACTTAAAGTGTAATTAGTTACACTTAAAGTGTAGTTAGTTACACTTAAAGTGTAATTAGTTACACTTAAAGTGTAGTTAGTTACACTTAAAGTGTAATTAGTTACACTTAAATTGTAATTAGTTACACTTAAAGTGTAATTAGTTACGCTTAAAGTGTAGTAAAGTAAAAAGTAGGCCGTTTTACACATTCGAAAGAACCATTTATAAAGCTGAATATACTCAATGTCTACCAACTAAACATTTATAATTTTTCGATTTTTACCTTCAAAGTTAATAAAAAAATAACTCTTAACATTTTTAATTCATTATTCATAATTAATAAGAATAGATACTTAACCATATACTTGAACAACACTTCAGCCTAAAAGTTTTTTGCCGTAACTGGTTTTTAATGTCTATTAGAGGACCAATAGTAACTGGTTTTTAATGTCTATTAGAGGACCAATAGTATGGAATAAAATTCGAATAAACTTAAAACTCTTGAGACTCAACGAATTCAAAGCAAAATTAAAACAAATGTTTTGGTTAGTGACGTAGTGCGTAACTTCTTACGAAGTTATGGGGGTGGTAAAGATAAGCTTTTTCTATTTATTTTAAAGTTTATCTTAGTCAACCGAGTTTCGCTTTGGTTGAATAATGCTTAAATATATTTTTTTATTTATGGAAAGATTCAGGTTCTTATCAATTTTTCTTTTGACTAATAATTTTAATTAGTTTGTAATCTTAATTAACAACCATCTTTTTTTTACTTCTATTTTAATAGTGTTTAACTGATATTTTATTTTTTTATTTTATTTCTTCTAAAGTTAAAACGTATAAATTTTATTGTAAGTTTTATGTTGTACAAATTTATTTTTATTTTTATATATTTATTTAGTTATTACTTTTTTTCTTACAAATTTGTTAGTTATTTTATTATTTTAAATTAAATTTAATAAATATTGTTTGCTATATTTAAAAATGGATCAATTAACTAAAAGTGTATGAAATTTTTGTGATATTTTCATAGTCTAAAAATTATTATTTTTTTTTTCTTTTTTCTCTTTCTTTATTCCATTGTTACTATTTGTTTTATCTTTTAAAGAAGAAAGTCTTATTTTATGTATATTAGGAACAATTATATATGCTGTATGTAACTATTTATCTTTTACGGAATCTATTCTCGTGGCTTGGAGACAAATTGCGAATTCTTCTTGCCCCATCTGTATTAATGTTTAGATATTAAATGCATTTACATAATTAAACGGCGAAACTGAAAAGCAAAAAAAAAAAAAAAATGTATTGGTACCTTTTAATTTGTTTTTTACAATTCCAAAACTAAAACCTCATTTTCAGTCTTTAAAAGTCTTTAAAACTCGTAAAAGATGCATTTTGTTCACACATTTTAATTTTGACAAAATATTTATAAATAAATAAGATATAATTTCTAAAAAAATCATTTTATTTGGTTATAAAAAATTGTTTAATAAATGAAATAAATTATTTTAATTCACATTAAAATCTTAGTTTCAATATGTTGTAGAATTTTCGGAGAATCTTGTTTTAGAAAAATCTTTCGTTTTGCCTCTGAAAATTCTTTTTTTTTTTGGATTATAGATTTTCGTATATGTAAAAATCCATTTAAAGTATTACAAACGTTAGGACACATCAATATATAAAGTACGGCATGGCTCCAATATCCTAAAACTAAAACCAGATCCAATATTATCATTAAGAGAGTTGGGATATTTTTTTCTATTTTTAAAAACCGATATGTAGATAAAATCAAATGCGGTATAACAATTAAAACTATATTGCTCGATACTATCATCACTGTTAATAAGAACCCTTTTCGTTTGATTTTTTTACCGTTTTTCATTTTTCTTGAAAGCAAAATTGCATTTACGTACACAAATGTTGGAAATACCAAAATTATAGCATCAAATGTAAGATCTGTTATCACTAGTGCTTGTTTATATTTAATAAAAACTAAAAAACCACACCCAAAACTGAAAAACCATAAAAAGAACTCAGAAATTTTAGTGTGTTTATTTGACCAATACGCAGGGTATTTAATGGTCAATTGTGTGTGTAAAAAACGATCAAATGTAAGCCAGATGTTTGTACAATAATACGCAGTTACAAATGTTCTGAGCAAGTAATAAAGATAAACAGGTGCTTTTATAAAAGTAAAATCTAACAAGGCTAAAGTAAACAGTGTTATATTTAAACAAAGTTCAGACACACAAAGATGAAAAATAATGGTGCGTTGAGTAGAGTCCATGACCAGTTTTTTTGCTTTTATTAAAAGAAAAAGTCCAAATCCATGCAGCAATATTGTCACAGGGCAACAGCTGGCAATAACGTATGTAGTAACTGTTATCTTCATTGCAAAATATAAAACATCTAATTATATAAAGACAAAAACTGATTTTATTAATAAAAATTATTAAATTGAGGATGATTTAGTAAATCCTAATACACTAAATCATATATATATATATATATATATATATATTATATATATATATATATATATATATATATATATATATATATATATATATATATATATATATATATATATATATATATATATATTTATATGTATGTATGTATCCTCAATTTATTCAAATACTAATTTGACAAATTATAATTTTGTTGCTCATAATAATCATGTTCCGTGTAATCATATAATTCATGTTAAATTCAATCTAAACAAAATATTTTTCAATCAATTTAAAATAAGTATATTTAAAAAACTTTGCTATTTTGACGTAAAAAGGAAAAAACCATCATGTAAAATATCAGCAAGTAAAAAATAAACGACTAAAAATTTATACAAAAAAGTACGACCGTCATGCAATAATAATATTTGTAAAGTTAGTTTAAATTATTTATAACAGCGAGAGTTGTTTGATTTATAAATACTGCATAGAGTGTAAATGCTATAATTTTTTCATTTTAGCGTTCTTATATTATTTTCCCATCGCTAATTTTGTCATTAGTAGACATTTTCAAAATGTCTCTATATTGTATTCGGTATATTAAAAAGTTATATTATGTGTTTAAAATGGATTTTATTAATATTGTATTATACTGACAACCATATGTTTTTATAAAAACTTGTTATTATCATGAATCCTAGAAATCCTCATGTTGTTATATGATTTTATACTTAATAAAACATATCAGAATCTTTTAAATATGCAATAAAAAAAATTAATATTGTACTTTTTTTATCTACAGGTGCTCTATACTTAACTACATTATTATTTCATGATTACTTTTGAAGTTTTATCTGTATCCTACAGTATTAAAAAAATTGTTTAAAGCCTATAGTTTCTAATAAGGCTTATACCATTGAGTAATTTTTTACATGATATAACTTAGTTGTATAGAATTCTTTAAATCCATTAGAAAACCAATAGATCTTGCTGATGTTGTTTTGTTAATTTCATAACAGTTCTATGATCCTAATGAATATTATGATTATGTATGTATGTATGTATATATATATATATATATATATATATATATATATATATATATATATATATATATATATATATATATATATATATATATATATATATATATATATATATATATATATATATATATATATATATATATATACATATATGACATTTAGCAATACAAAATTAGGTACAGATTACAACAAAATGCATTAATTTATTTAAGGAAACTTATTAAATTTAAATTTTATTTTAAAAAATCACGATTTAAAAAAACGCAAATTAAAAGACTAGAATGTCTTTTAAAATTAAAAAAATAGAAAAACATTTTGAATGTTTTTAAAAACATTCCGAATGTTATTAAAAACATTCCGTATGTTTTTAAAAACATACGGAATGTTTTTAAAAACATACGGAATGTTTTTAAAAACATATGTTTTTATATATATATATAAACATTCTGAACATTTTATTTTAATTTTTTACTGTATAACATGCGTGGAGTGTTGCTACAACGACTATCTTATAGCCTGCAGCTATAGGTGCAAAAAGCGTTTTGTGAAATTCACAAAAAATTTGGTTACTTTAACAAAAACATTTGGTGAATATTTATGCACCAAATGTTTTTGTTAAAGTAACCAAATAATTTGGTAAAATGTATTTTGTAAATTTCACAAAATGATTTTGTAAATTTTACAAAATGATTTTGTAAATTTCACAAAATGGTTTTGTGAAATATTTTTCACCAAATCCGTTTGGTGAAATTTGCTAAAAATATTTGGTGCATAAATATTCACCAAATGTTTTTGTTGAAATAACCAAATATTTTGGTAAATTTCATTAAAATTGCCTTTTTTTTTTGCGTGTAAAAAAACCAATAAATTTTCTTTGATTTCGAAGACATGGAATGGAACTTTCGAAAATGGAACTTTCTCTCAAAAACTAAAGTTTAGGTAATATAACTCTAAAAAAAACATAATATTTACATTTGTTTTAGCTTGTATTATTACCGCATCTACAAACATTTTTTTTTTTTTACGCATTATGCAACTATACAGTCTATACTTAAAACAATTCAAGACAGTCAACTAAACTTATAAATTCAACTCAGAAGCCAATTCACTTGCTTTCGGGCATGATACGTCAAAATCGGGGCAATTAAAACAATATATATATATTTGCAAAAAACATTCAAGCTGGAAAACTTGCAATATTGTATTCCTTATCCAAGATCCAAATAAGATAAACCAAAGGTTGAAGTGTCAGCTTCAGGTCATTATATAAGATCCTGATGTTATTAATTGATTGCTCAGCATTTTCAACTGACTGAAAAAATAAAGAAATAATAATAATTAAGCAATTACAACTTAAGTAACAACTTAGTTATTATAATAATTTTTATATTTAATAAATTTTAGTGTCTTTAAATAATAACTAGTGAATAAAAACTTTTGTATTTTATTTATATTTAATTTACATTGGCAGAAAAAGAAATGATTCGCCACATTCTTTAACACTAGGAGTCCAGGATTTTCTCTTTGCTTCTTTGCATAAATGGATGGAACATTTGCAGCATGTCAATCGCACAATAGCCAAAAGAGCAGCTGTCTCATCTTCTACCCCTGTATTATATATCCAGGTCGTATTTAAAAAATCCAGAAAATTATTTGCTTAAAATATCCGGAAAATATCTGGATTTTTTTTCCCCTTGTTTTCCTCTTAATTTTCTTTTAGCTGAGTTGTATCTCAATTTTTTTGAGAATTTCTTTAATTTTTGTATGAGTGACTAAAAAGCCTTAAAAATCAAATATATTACACAAATATATACTTAAACTTGTATGTATAGAAAACCTTTTGGATATCCGGAAAAACTAATCTTGAAAAATATCCGGAATTCCGGGAATATCTGGAAAAAGATAATCCCTGATATATACATATATAATACACATGAATGTATAAATATGTTTTTTCCATTGTCAGTTAGGTGTATGAACATAGGTAATTTTCCGCCATCTTAAAAACTGTCCGTCTGTCAGATTGCCGACTAAGCTGTCATTGATATATGTATGCTTATCATATTATGCTACTGTGTTATATGTATGCTAATCATATTATGCTAATCATACTATATATGCTAATTAATAAACTTTTATTAAAAATAAAACACTAAACATCTTGCATGGAATATTTCTTGGCAACTAAGCCTATCAATTTTTTTGCATGTAGTGGAATTTTTTGAAACATAAAGTTGCTACAATGCTCATAATTCTTTTGCATACTCAATTGAGTAAAATCGATATTTACCTATAAAAGGTAAGATATTATTTTGTATTTCTGTGGCAAACATTTAGTATGTGAAATATGGACATATGAAATAACACATAACAAATATTTAAAATACTTACCAATGCATCTGCTTTTAGATCCAAAAGAAGTTTAAAATTTGGAATGTCTTTGGTGCCAGATGAAAACATTTCAACCTAAATTTTGAAGTTGATTTCCATTTATGGCACACTTCAGTCCATGGTTAACTATTAAATTTAAGCCAATTAAGGTCATCTTGAATTGCTTCTTCTATATAATTTTTTTAATGTTTAAAAATATTATATAGAAGAAGCTTATTAAGAATACTTATTACTTACTGCAATCCTTTCTTTTGAATAATATGGTTGACTGCTATTCTAGCCAACTTGCTGCGTAAACTAAAGGTTAGATTTAAAGCACTTAACACAATAATCCCATCTGTGCAAGAATTCAGGATGGGGTCTAAACCATTCTATTAAATTTATAAATAATATTTAAGTGTTACTAAACAAAATATAATTTATAATTAAAATCATCATACTTATGATACAAATGATATGTTATCAATAATGCAAATTAAGTATTATAATATTTTCTTTAACAGAATTTATAAAAATAGTTAAACATTATAAAGAAAAATATTTCAAACCCCAAAGAGAGTATTGTTTTTATGATGAAGTACAATTTTTGATGCAAAAACTATTTTACCAGCTGTATCTTGAAATGGCTTAGCTTGTTGTATACACTGATTCTTGAATGGGCTTGTTACCTTGTTATTGTCCAAACTGAAGTCTATTTCACTTTGGCTCAAAGTAGCTGATTCTATAATCAAATTCACATAGGTTGCATTATTCACATAGGATGCAAACAGTATTACTAGTATTGTGATAGTGAGAAACATTATTACATAAAAAAATCAAGTGTTTAAGTATTTTTAAAAATGTTATAGCCTCTTTTAAATCTTTTATTATTAATATGTAAGACAAATACCAAAGTTAGCATATCCGTTTTCTTTCTTACAGTTTTGGGGTTCAAATAACACGATTGACATACCGAGAGCGGCTAAATATTATTCATAAACTATTAGGTATATTTTTGATAAAAATATTATGTATATAATATTAAAAACAAAAAAACGAGTAACATGTAATTTGGTGATTTGCTATTCGTAACTTTTACCACTTTTACTGTTAGGTGAATTTTTAAACACATGACAAAAAAGTATAAAAAGATAACTGTACTGGATAACGTGTTTAGTATTTTAGTATTGCATTGCTCTAAGAGAAATGAGCTAACTCATATCTTCAACAAGATTCAAATTGTCTTCCACTAAAGTATACAAAATTGTGTTATATGTAATATTTCCATAATTATTTAGAAATGTTATAATATAAAAATACTTGTTCAAAATACCTTTATGTAAAACTGGTGCATGATCACAATAGGCACACAAATCAAAACCTTTCTCTTTTGTGTATTCATCACAATCACATCCTGCTTTGAGACATTGCATTCTACTTCTCACTTTTTTATCCTTCATTTTTAATAACACTATAAAAATGAGGAAAAATAAAGTAACAGAAAAACAACTTTACTTAATCATTTTATAATCTAGTATTTTATTTGATTATATAAAATTATTTAGAAAAAACAACACTAAATGAATAAGGAAACCCATAAATGAAGTAATGTAAATATATCATTTTAGACGTTATAGCAAAAATAATACTTATCTATAATATAATAATTTTGTGGGTTATATATTATAATATAAAATAATATAATTTATTGTTTTTAAATAAATAATTAACATCAGTTCACTAAAAACAAAACAAATTACATTTGTTTAAAACTTAGAGAAACAAAAAAAAGAGTAGTATTGAAAAGTTCGTTTTTTCAAAAGGAAAGTAACCTTTGCGAACTAAAATAGAAATGAAAAAACTAAAAATGTTCAGATGAATTCAGATGGCAATAATATCTTACATACTACTTATAAAACTTATTTAGTTTAAGGTAAAGACATTGTTTAAAGAATTTCAAATTTTTTTGTTATAACAATTGAGACTTGTTTCCTTGAAGGTACCTATAGTTCCTTTCGTGACACAAATTTAGAATGAGTATAACTAAAAATTTAGAATACTACTAACAATGTCTTTACTCTAAATTAAATAGATATAGTATCTTTTTAATTTGGAGTAAAGACATGGTTAGTAAAATTTATAGGTAGTATGTCATTTCTCCTTTGAAAAACAAGGCTTTTCAATTTTGCCCTAAAGAATATAAAATACTTACACAACTTTTTTTTATTAAAAAGAAAAAAATTAAATAAATTTAAGTGCTACTAAGTTAAATGCTGCCAGGATCAATAGTTATATTTTGTGCATTAATGACAAGTATTTACTTTTATTTAAATTTCCTAGTTTCAACGGCCAAGGTGAGATAATGGTATCAAAGTGAGAGCAATTTAAAACAATTAATTCTGTTTCAATGTCAACCTCAAAAGATTGTAAGTGATAGCATTCAGTTATAATAAACAACTTTTGACAAATAAAATAAATTAGTATCAGATACGAAAATTTGTTTGATTAGACAAAATGCAGGATATAATTCTTCAACTGCATATATAACAACATCACCAATTTTAAAGCTAACAAAGTTAACAGAAACACACTTTGTCTGAAAAATTTCTCTGTACAACCCATAATTATCAATCAACTCTGATATAGTTTTTCCATCAATCACATGGCATAGTAAAATAGGTTCAGTTTTAGTAACACAAAATTCATTATTTTTTAAGCCATGTTTTGCCATAAATCGAGTTGACTGATCCATTTGGTGTCTAATAGCTACTGTTTTACAAACATTTTTAAAATTTCCTACAGACGAAGCAGTTCTCTTAAAACCTCTTAATTTACCTTCGCAATGCATTACCCACATGACTTAGCGGGCCAAGCATTTTAATAATACGTGGATAATGAATAAGGTTATGAAACTTTAAAGTTAAGCCACACTTAAATGCAAAACAGTATTTTTGTAAAAATTCAGTAATGAGAGAACCAAAATGTAATAAATCAGGTTTGCTAAAATACAAACCAAATGAGTAAAGGACAATCTGTCTTAACAATAAAAAAACAACACAAACATTATCTTCAAAAGGAACTAAATCTCCAACTAATAAAGGAAAGCTTAAAACCAAATTTAGCATTTCAATTGCACCAATATTAATTGAACCATTTTTTATTTGATACTCAGTGAGACATGAAGAAATTGACGAGTGATCATATGAAAAATTTCTCATTCTGCTATTTATGTCACCTAGATTAAAGAACTTTTTCTGAAATACTAGATAGTTTAACATTTTTTGAAAAACTTTTAACAAATCGTGCATAATATCACAATAAATATTATCATTAACATGAAATGATGGAATTTTATTAAAGCAACACTTTTCCTTTATACCATTTAGGAAACAATTATGTAAAGAATCGTCATAATCATAACATTCTCTAGTTCTAAGTAATTCGACAGATTCAACAAAAACACTGTCAAAGTCTTTATGTTTCATTTTGCATATTCTGCATGGGTATGTTGCAGTAAAACTTTCTACATAACCTAATATTCCATTTAAACCAAGATTGTCACCAATAATTTGAGCAAGAACAACATATATTTTAAATTTATTGCAATCTATTTTTATAGTAAAACCTTTTGTTTCTAATTCTGTCATTTTTTCTATGTATATAGAAAATGCATTTTTATTCGAATACTTAATGCGATCAGAAGAATATATAACTGCACTTAACAAAATATTCTCAAGTTTTGAATTATGTAGTGGTTTTAAACATTTTAGAATTGTACACAAAGCTCCAATTTTGTGAACAGTGCTATGTGAACCTAATGAATTAGCAGTTTCTAAATCATCAAAAAACAAAAAACTGGAATTACAAAAGTATTTTGGGAATGACCATATTGACGACGTAATTGGTGATTTTGCCTCATCTTTAAAATGATTTTGCCTCATCTTTAAAGTGATTTTGCCTCCATCTTTAAAATCTGAAACTAAATTATTAGTTTATTTCATCAAGTACACCAGGAAGACAAAGAAAAACTTTAAGACACTGCTTTAATGAAACAAATTGCCATGTTGGTATACAAGTTGAGCAAACTACTCCTTTAGCTGTTTTTTGAGTGTTTATAAAATGACCAATTGGGTATGATTTTGGTTTTATATAATACCCTTTCTTTTCAAAATAACTTGTTTGATTATGCAAACTTTCTAAGCCTTGAAAAGGTTTTTGGAGGCGTAAGATATTTTCATAGTCAATAGAAATAAACCCTGGTCTGGAAAAGCTATTGTCGTATGTTATTGTTCGCTTTTTTTAAGTCACGTGATCAAATCTAGTGCAAAACAAACAAAACTTTTATAATGAAAGTTACGAATTAATAAAGATTTTGATGTTTATTTTAAATTAATATATTAAAATTATTATTTTTCTTTATTATTAAAATAATATTGGTTCCTTTCTATTGTCTATGGTTTAAAAACTTTATTCAATTTAAAATGTTTCTTTATATTCTATATTTAAAAAAAGTCTAAAAGATAAATCCAAAATGCCAGGTTCAAATTGTTGTCTACCAGGATGTACAGTTTCAAGATCTATTAAGCACAAAGATATCACCTTATTCAGAATTCCTATAAGGACAGGAGACTTTTATAAAAAATGGAGACAGAGATTGTTAGCTATTATCACTCAGTATAGAGACTTTGACAAAGATTTGAAAGAAAGACTCTCAAAGGGCAATATTTATATATGTGAGAATCATTTTTTAGCAGAAGATATTGAATTGACAAGTAAGGATACTTTTATATATTTAGTTGTTTAAATTTGCTTTTACACTCTGTGTTATTTAATTTTAAAAGCTTTAATTTTGGGCAACTCTGATAAGTTTAAGTACAATAAACAAATAAATTTCATAAAGCTTAAAGTATTTGTGGCTTTATATAAATTTGTGGATAACATATTCTCTTTTTTTCTCAGTATTGTTCTTATTTTTGTGTGATAATTTATATTTACTTTATTGAAATATGTTGAATTTCAGAAACTGGAAGGAAATCATTACGCTTAGAGGCTTTACCAACTGTTAACCTACCCATAAAATCACATGAAAAAGAAAAAAAGGTACCTAGAAGACACATAAGTATTGTAAAAGATATTGTCCCACAGAAGCTAATAAATTATTCAAACTTAATTGATTTACAGAAAAAAACCCAAAAGTTAAAACTTAGTGGATGGGAGATGACATGTAATGAAAACAATATCAAATTTAAAAAGTTATTGCCTTTGTATTTGTTACCTAAGTATGAAGTTGTAGTAGATGACAGTTTAGCGTTCACCATTATTGTATTTGGGTGGCTCTTGCCAGATACTCACTTAATCTATAAATTATACTCACGATCAATGCTGAACACTACAGTTACCGAACTTTTATGCAAAATATGTACATTAAGATTTTGTTCTGGTATTATAGAAAACATCAGAAATATAAATAATGATGATTTTGTTGATCATATTGTTCCAATGGAATTTGATTTAGAAAGTGCAAGTACAGATGGTATGCGTGTATCAAATGAAAGGTTTAAAAGAGCAAAATCATGTATTATATTACATACTAGTGAGTCTGATAATATAAATTCTGTTTGTTCATTTTGTACCCACACACTAAAAAAGAACAAAATGATTAAAATAAAAAAACAACATCAGTTAGCCACACCTGCTCTTCGAAAAGCTCCACTTAGTAAAACAAATCCTGTTCGCGTTCTATTAGCATTAAAACAAGAACGTCTAAGATGTGCCCAGCTAACAAGTGATTTAGAAAAAATAAATTTTCAAATAGACTCTAAAGGTATTACTATTGATGATGGGTTTGTTGATGATTTAAATCAAATAATGAGTAGTAACTACGAAAAAGCTACTCCCTTTATGAAATTATTTTGGGACCAGCAAAAGAAAATGTGTAATAAAAATTTTGGCTCAATAAAGTATCACCCTATGATAATACGGTTTTGCCTCTCACTTGCCTCAAAGTCCGCCTCAGCTTATGATGAGTTGCGCTCATCAAATGTACTAACATTACCAAGTCGCAGAACTCTAAGAGATTATAAGAATTTCATTCGACCGAAAGCTGGATTAAATCCTCCCGTAATTGAAGAATTGAATAAAATTAGTATTAACCTAGTTGGCTACCAACGATATGTAACGTTATCTTTTGATGAAGTAAAAATACAAGAAAAACTTGTTTTTAATAAACACACAGGTGACATTATAGGTTTTGTAGATTTAGGTGAACCTGATTTATATTCTACTTTTCAAAAGGAAGATTCTTTAGCAAGCCATGTTCTGGTCTACTTCATTCGAGGTATTGCTTCTGACTTAAAGTTTGCTTTATGTCACTTTGCTACTAAAGGTCTCACCTCGTTTCAACTAATGCCAACTTTCTGGGAAGCAGTTGGAGTTTTAGAACTGACATGTAAATTATATGTTATAGCTGCAGTATCGGATGGTGCAGCACCAAACAGAAAGTTCTATCGAATGCATAGTATGTTTGATGACAAATTAGATTGTAATGTTGTTCATCGATGCATTAATATTTATGCCCCTGAACGGTACTTATGGTTTTTTGCTGATGCTCCCCATCTCATCAAAACAGCAAGGAACTGTTTATATCACTCAGGTATGTAAATTATATTTAAAGTGTATTGGTTTACAGGCCTTTCCAGTAGAAAATTATCAGGTTATGGTTATTTCTTGCTGGAAAGTAATAATAAAATAACAGATTTTTATATTAAAAAGTATGAAATGCTTAATTATTTAGCTAAGATTAGAAGGGCTATGCAATGTTTTAAACCTCCCTAGATTGAGAGTTGAATTGTAGGCAATAATTTTGTGTTATATTAAGATTCAATCTTTTTTTATTTCAGGGGATGGAAGGGGTACACGAAGTCTTTGGAATGATGGACAACAATTGATTTGGTACCATATCACAAGAATAGTCAATGACGAAATGAAAAATGGGTTAAAAATTATACCAAAGTTAACACAGGATCATATTAAACTTAGTGCTTATTCTGTTATGAATGTAAGACTTGCAGCCCAGGTTTTAAGTAGTAGTGTCAGTAACATTTTAAAAAATTATTACCCTGATGATACAAATGGAACTGCAAAATTTTGTGAAATGTTAGATAGTTTTTTTGATTGCTTAAATGTGCGAAACAGCAGTGAAGGGATAATGAAACCAAACCATTTTTATTACCATACACGGATGTTAATGACGAGCGTTTGACATGGCTACAGAATACATTTTTATGCTATCTAGAAAAATGGAAAGAGTGTATTATTAATCGTCCTGGTAACTTTTCCAACAATGCAAAAGGAAGAATGTTTATCTCTTGGCAAACATACGAAGGACTTCAAATAACTGTAATGTCTGTTATCGAATTGGTAAAATTTTTATTAAAAAGTGGTATGCCGTTTGTTTTGACTGAAAAATTCAATCAAGACGTTTTGGAGGAATACTTTGGTAGACAACGGAGTTTAGGTCAAAGAAATGACAACCCTACACTATATCAATTTGGTTACCAGTCAAATACCTTGCGATTGCAAAGATCAATTGCGCCGGTTACTGGAAATACTAAAGGTGGTCATGGTCAAAAACGTGAAGTATCTTGGAGTGTTGTTGATAATGAAAAGTTACCAAAACGAAATAAAAACCTATAAATATAATCTAAATATAAACATAGCATATAACAAAATATATCAATTATTTGTATTAAGTTTAAAGTTTAAGTCTTTATTTATTGTTTGATTTACGTTTTATACTTTTTCTTAAAGATTTTACTTTAAAACTTTGATCATTGTTTTTTGCAGTTATATTTTTAGCCAATGAAAATGTACGAACTCTAAAATAAAGTTCTATCATTTTTTCTAACAAGTTAAGCTTAATTTCCTTATCAATAGACACGAATTTCACATCATCCACGATTGCATTGTAAAAACTTATAATATTAGGATCCTTTAATAGGTGTTTTGTTAAATTCTTACTTTCAATATTTCGGAGGTTAGCAACTGCAGTTTCTTGTCTAAAATGTTTCTCAGCTAGCAAGAAAATCTGATAGCATTCTTCACATACTGCTGTTAAACCCCCTCTGTTTTGGGTATTTATTAACTTTTCTGAACTTGAAACTTCTTTAGTTGTTTGAAGTAATAATGCAATTATAGCTTGATTGTACTGGCTTTTGTAATTTTTTGTTGTTTTTGCCTTTTTAAGTAGATTTCTTATAACATACCCAGACAAATATTTTAATCCATCCACTTCACGTGGTGAAATTTCTTCAACTTCAACATTCTTTGACGGAGAGCTTTGAAAATGCTGAAATAATTTATTGCATAACTTTGTTGTAAATACTGTTGATGCAGGTTTCTTTAGATTAAAATATGTGTCTGAAAAGAGAACAATATTGCTATAAAAGTTGGAATAATACTTTTCAGCATTTCCAGATGATTTTAATTTTTTTGACATTTTTCTTATTTCATCAAAAAAGTTTTCTGTTATTTTTATTTCAAAGTCTTTTATTTCTGAAATAATTTCTTGAGGATAACATTTATTTGTTGACAAATCAGCTTTAGTTTCTGCAACAATTTTTTTTATATCTGTGACAAAATCATTATAATGCATATCTGTAAGACTCTTTATGGTATGTTTGTTTTTATTGTGTCGTGCTAAGCCTCCTTTTGTTTTATACGTTTTGGATTTGCAAATTTTGCACTTGAAGTCTCCAATATCGGTTACCTAATATATATTAAAAATAGCATTTATTATATATATATTATTTTAGTACGATTATCAACAGTAAATATTAGGATACAATAACTTTTAAAAATGTTTTTTTAATTTAACTTAATCATTTGCGTTAACCTTTACACCAAAATAAACCATTCTAATTAAAATTTAAAAATTATTATTACCTCTAATAATGCATTATCAAAATATTCTTGCAAATCTGGATTTAATTCATCATCAGCATTAATATTTATTATATAATCAAGCGTTTCGCCTGTAAAAAGTTCTTCAGAAAACGCCATTTAAAAATTTGTTTTGCACTAGATTTGATCACGTGACTACTTTTTACGCACTTTTCAAGATACGGTTTTAAAATAAGATTGAAACAATAGCTTTTCCAGACCAGGATTTCTATTGACTATGATATTTTCAAAGAAATTATTATATTCATCTTTTTTGGAGACTTGAGACTTTGCTTGTCAAATATTCCTTGGGTCTCATTACTAATTCCTTTTACAATTGATGACACAAAGTCTGAACATGCATCAACAATTTTCAATGTAGTGGTTAGGGGTATATTAGAATAACTTCTTAGTTTAGAAATGAAATAAGCGGAATCTTCAAATATACCATCGGTTTCATCAAATTTTATACCAAATTTTAACATCTGGGCAAACAGGTTCGGCATTGTGAACAGCTAGAGACAAGTTATTTGAATGGAAACATCGTTGCATTGTATCTGCTTTGTCTAAAGTAGGTCCTAAAATAACTTCTTGATGAGATTTTTCAATATGTTTTGAAAGACTTTGGAAAGAATTATATTCCATCGGACAACCACCCTGACTGTAAACTAATCTTTCGCCATAACTATGTTTGTTGTGAAATACTTTTAGATGACATTTATAAGAGTTGCTGCAGCTTGCAGTATATTCTCAATAAGCACAGTTAATCATGATTATAGTGAAATTAATAAAAATTCTTTTCAGTTGAAACTACGATACCTGACAATTAATGAAGAAAAAAAATGGCGACAAAACCTAGTTTCTTTTAATGTTTGCAATCCCGTGGCGCATTTGGTGAAAGTAACAAAAACAATTTTGTAAATTTAACCAAATAAATTTGTTATATTTTGCGTTAAGACAAAAACCGAAAAGATCATCAAACCTAATGAATTGGTTAAAATAACAAAATCAATTTGGTAAAGCTCACAAAAGATTTGGTATATTTTACTAAACAAGTTTGTGACTTTTACCAAATTTACTTAACCAAACATATTTGGTTAAATTAACAAAACATTTTTTTGCAGTGTACAAAGGAGTGTTGTTATATCGACTATCTTATTGCCTGTTGCTGCAAGAAAATGCCGCTTAACTTAGAGTTTGGTTGTGACAGGCAGTCCATCAAATAATAATTAAACTTTTTTTTTAATTTTTCCTGTACTTTATTTTTTATTCTACAATATTTTAAAAAAAAAAAAAACTAAAATTTACCTTTTTTACCCTGCGTTAACTTATATTATTTTATATAACTTGGTTTAAAAACTACCTTAATGACAGACACCAGTGTGTTATTACAGATAAAAAAACTCAAACTTACTGAAAACAAAATGTGGTGTACCCCAAGGGTATATTCTTGCTCCTCTTTTGATTCTTATTTACATAAACGATCTCCCAAATGCCTCTAATATTTTCAAAACTTTAATGTTTGCCGATGATACAAACTTATTTTACTCATCAAAGACTATTGAAGACTTATTTAAAAAAACAAATAATGAACTAAAAAAAATTAATATATGGTTTAAATCAAACAAACTATCACTCAATAAAACTAAATATATTCTATTCTAAACTAAATATATTCTATTCCACTCTACTCAACAAATTAAAAAGCTTCCACTTAACCTACCAACAATTAATATAAAAAATACAATAATCGAAAGAGCTCAAAATACAAAGTTTTTAGGTGTTCTTATTGATGAACACATCTCTTGGAAGTCCCACATCAACTATATAAATACAAAAATATCAAAGAACATAGGTTTACTTTATAAAGCAAGATCTTTCTTGACACAAAAAAGTCAAATTCTTGTTTATTTTTCATTCATACATAGCAATCTTATGTATGCCAATATAGCATGGGGCAGTACCCACATAACTAAATTAAAACCGCTTTATCTGCGACAAAAGCACGCTTCAAGACTAGTGTTCAACAAAAACAAACTTACTCATGCTCAACCCCTACTGGAGCAAATGAAAGCTTTAAATATTTTTCAAATTGATATTCATCAAAATTTTTTATGTTTAAATTAATCAAAATATACTTTTTATGTTTAAATATAA
The DNA here is from genome assembly GCF_022113875.1 of Hydra vulgaris. Taxonomy (NCBI): domain Eukaryota; kingdom Metazoa; phylum Cnidaria; class Hydrozoa; order Anthoathecata; family Hydridae; genus Hydra; species Hydra vulgaris. The sequence goes on along the minus strand of NC_061163.1, from coordinate 5,047,741 downwards.
ACTAAGTCTGGTTCTAGAACATTTTACAGCACACTTTTTTGAAAATAACGTAAACAAATACAATACAAGAGCAACGGGAAACTTTAAGATACCCTTTGAAAAAACTAAACTCTCAAAATTTTCAATAAAACATCGTGGTCCCTATTTATTTAACAAAATAATTTCTAGAAACGAATCGCTAATAAATTTAAACAACGAACAGTCCCTGAAAACAAAGTTAAAATCTACAATAAATCAAGTTAAACAACTACAAGGAGTTTTTTTAAACTCCAATTTAAAATTTAAAAATAAAAATAATATAAAAAAATTCTAATAAAGCAAAAAATGTAACTTTTGAAAGGAAACAATAAAAATAATACTAAAAGGAGATAGTAACATTAATAATTTTAAGGCATATATGTACCACATACATATTTACCACGTATGCAACTGATTTTTATGTGTATTACACGTCTAGAAGGTACTCGATGACAAGACTGACCCCAGTCTTCTGCGAGCTTCCTATAACTACAAACAATTAATTATTTTCTTCAACCTTATACAAATCTTGTTTTTATCATACTTTTATATATATATTTTTTATTTTAATTGAAAGAATATAGAAAGTTTATTTCTTGGGTAATTTTTACGTTCACGTTATTCTATTGTGTACTTTGTATTTATTTTTATCATGTCTCAAAGTTGAATGTAATAATATTTTAGATTTATCCCTTATTTATTTTGGACTTTATGTTTACGATATTTATATTTGTATATCTTTATTCGCCAATCAGTGATTGGTCAATTGTAAATACTTTGTAGTTGTAAAATATATATATATATATATATATATATATATATATATATATATATATATATATATATATATGTATATATATATATATATATATATATTTATTTATTTATTTATTTTACAACTACATAGTATTTACAATTGACCAATCACCGATTAGCGAATAAAGATATACAAATATAAATATCGTAAACATAAAGTCCAAAATAAATAAGGGATAAATCTAAAATATTGTTACATATATATATATATATATATATATATATATATATATATATATATATATATATATATATATATATATATATATATATATATATATATATATATATATATATATATATATATATATATATATATATATATATATATATATATATTTATTTTACAACTACAAAGTATTTACAATTGACCAATCACCGATTGGCGAATAAAGATATACAAATATAAATATCGTTAACATAAAGTCCAAAATAAATAAGGGATAAATCTAAAATATTGTTACATATATATATATGTATATATATATATATATATATATATATATATATATATATATATATATATATATATATATATATATATATATATATATATATATATATATATATATATATATATATATATATATATATATATATATATATATATATATATACAGGGCCATCCCGAAAAGGTCTTACATGGGTGTAATTATTTTTTTTTGCCAACTTGAGATATATATATATATATAATAAAGATATTAGAAAGTCTTCAAAAACTAAACAAAAACTGTATATATTTATGCTAACAATGTATATATAACTGTATATAATTATGCTAACAACTCTCTATATATAAGCTGTATATATATTACGCTAAACATTTTGAAAGTCACAAAAAAGTTGCAAAAAAAAAATAGAGCAAGCGAGTCAAATAAAATAGAAATTTTCTTTTTATTTCATTTAAGAATATTTTCTGAATAAGATGATATAAAATTTTAATACAAAATAAATATTTTTTTCTATAAATGATCAAATTTTTCGACGCGTAATTTTTCTTTCTTTGTGTTTATTTTTTTCCAGTAAAAAGTTACGAGTTAAAAACGGAAACGGTGAACTATGATGTTGAATGAAATTATTCGTTTCTTAAATAGAATTTTTGTTAACTAATTTGTAATTTGGAAATTCGAGTTTTCCAATTATAGGTACTCGTATATTAGTCCTAGATAGACACTTTACATATGCTATTTATTAGGTTGTACTCATTTGTATCAAAAGCAATATCTTGTTAATTTTCTTCTTAATAACTCATTTGTCACATATTCTGTTGCCACTAGATGTCGGCGTTTATTGCTATGTCATAAGAGTTTAGCGAAAATTAGTTTTATGCAAAGACAAAGTTCAACAATTTGTTAAAAGAATGTTCTAGTAAATTGAAAGCAAAACTTTTTAGCTGGTGAAGTTTTCACACGCACGCAATTGGTCACTGGATTTCAAAATATTGATTTGTTTCCGCTTTAAAAAAAAAAATCAAATTGCTAATACGTTTGTAATACTTTCATCTCAACCTGAGCTTTTATCTACTCAACCACTAGAATTCATGGCAGTACCACCACCACCAGTACTATTAACTAAACCTCTCAACCCCTACCTTTTGAATCTGCAACAACAACATCTAGCATCAGCATACGTTGTGTAGCACTAGTTTCAAAGTCAATTCCACATTTCCAATTTGCCAGCAACCAATCTTCAATTCAACTCGGGCCATTTAAAAGTAATTTCAAAGAGGAGATAAATCAATAACAGCGACTCCAATAACAACAACAGCAGCAAACCAAGTCAAATGTAAAAAGTACCGTAATATTTTGAGCGAAGCTTCTGCAAGTCAATTTAGTAGTATCAATGCAAAAATTCAAAATGCAAGCTTTGGCTTTGTTAAACATGCATTCCTAGCGATATATAAAAGACCAAAATGTGCAGCGCAAGTGACAACTCAGCTTAACCTCCAGAACCTCTTAAAGACTGAATATCACCACATAAATAAAAATATTTTTTTTACCAATTGGTAATTTTTCTTAATTGTTATTATTGGTTGTATTTTTAATTGTTATAATTGGTTACATTTTTTAATTAAGTACTTTTTTAATTACTTATCATTTTACATATTTCACTCTGCCCAAATATGAGTGTAAAATGAATTATTTTTCCAATGAAATAAAGTTTCTTAAAAATTTTTTTTTTTTAATTATATGAATATTATATATTTAAATACACCTCGAAATTCTCTACAACTTAAAAAAAACTTTTTTAACAACTGATTTGATGCAATTATAAAAAAATTTGAAACTATAGTTTGTTCCGTTTCTGAAAACATTTATAAAGAAATCTAAAATATGTTTCATATCCCACTTGTTTATTCACCAATTTTTAATTTTTTTTTGTCAATTTTCTTTACTTTTATAACATTTTCCTTTTCGTTATATAATATTCAAAACATTTAAAAGAATTAAAAAACTTTTAGAATAAATTTTAATGGGGTTTGAAACACCCATTTTAATGGGTCTAAAATTACCTTACAAATTATCAAAAATCAATATTTAAATCAAAATGCAAGTTCAATTTCAAAACTCTGAATCACTGTTACATATGTAATATTATATAATTTAATATTATATAATTTAAAAAAATATATAATGTAATATTATATAATATAAAAAAATTTAAAAAACACATAATGTAATATTATATAATTTAAAAAAATATTGCAGCTGCTCAAAAATAAATTGTTATTCTCAATATCTATTTTTCGTCTGTTTTCTTTCTATCTGAAATAATACAAAATTTACAATAAGAACATCGTTATATGCCAAATCAAGTTTAAAATTTTTTAAATTTTCTTGAAAAACATATTTTTATATTTATAAACATACTTTTGATATTTATCATTATAAGTATGTAAGTATGTAATATATATATGTATGTATATATATATATATATATATATATATATATATATATATATATATATATATATATATATATATATATATATATATATATATATATATATATATATATATATATATATATATATATATATATATATATATATATATATTTGAAAAACTTCACTTTATTGAAAGAAAATATTTTGCGGTAACTTTAAAAAAACTTTTGTTTTCAATGAAATAATATAGATCGATCCTTTTGATCGAGTACTCCACCTTGCATCGGTTAGATTATTATATTGATGGTTGGTAGTTCTAATTTGAACCGTACCACTCGTATATGACTTTGGCTCGGGGGTAAGCAGTCAGTAAGACTCGAGTCCTGTTTTTATTAGTTCACAAGAATGCATTGTATTACATTGCCTGACCCAGTGCTAGCTGGTGTAAATATCTCCTTCTGTGAAGGATTTCGTTATAGTTTTTACCAAAGATACTTTCTACCTAACTAGTTTTCCTTTAGTTTTCTTCATTTTCATTCTTCTCTTTTCTGTAATGTGATAGTTGCAAGTTAAGTAATGCAATGACAAGTTTTACATTCATGCGTGCTTCAAGTAGGACGCAATATAAAGACATGTTATTAAATATGTTTGAATTAAAAATTGAAGTTTGATTGTTTAAGTTTATCATTTCTTAGTTAGTAATTTATATCATTTAATTAAATAATTATTCAACCAATTCCAAACTCCAAAAATGTTCTTTATCGTTGACTTTCGTTATTTATGTTGAATAAATTTTATTCAAGTTAAATAAATTTTCTAACAAAAAATTTTAAATCAAATAAGGTGTTGCTTTTTTTGCTATAGTATATATATATATATATATATATATATATATATATATATATATATATATATATATATATATATATATATATATATATATATATATATATATATATATATATATATAATTTCTTATCTATAAATAAAATACTATATAACAATTATCATGGATTCAAAAAAACTATTAGAGAAAAAGTAAAAAAAAATTTACTTATTAGTATTACTGTGAATAAAACATTTACTGATTCATTTAAAAAACACAATAAATTCTACGCATTTTCATCGATTTATCTGAAAGAATAAATTAAAGAAACTAAAATTTTAAATAAAATTATTGTTTACTTTTTTCGTAAAAGAATTTTAAAATATATAAAACATAAGCGGTAATGAAAGTTATGTGAAAAAACCATCAAACAACGAAGTAGATGTAATAATAACTTAAATTATGCGAAAGCTAATTAAAAAAAAAACGGCTGTCAAATTCAGTAAGCATTGATATTTTTATTAATTTCTTTTAATCTAAATTTAGATATTAAATTTGTTTAATTTTTTTTTTTTTTATGTTTTTTCTAGAAATTGTCAAGACAAACTCTATTATGTAATTCGCAATCAAGTTTTATTAAATAATTAATACAAGCAAATGCTATTATCACGAATCCATAAATTAATAAAAATCAAATCTCATTTTATAAAATAACAAACCGATGATTTTATTATACTGTAAAAATACTCCTGACCCCGTCAACGCAAAATATGAACAACATGAAAAATATAAAATATATATAAAAAGAAAATTGGTATAACAAATAGCGCATAATGAGTGGGATGTTCTTCAGGTTTTGAGGAATTACCTATAAAAAAAAGAAGTACTTAAAAAACATTTAATGAAAAACCATGTTAAATGAAATTTTAAACTTTTTGTTTTACGTTTACAAAAATTTTCATACTATATAACAACTTTTGAGTTTAAGATTAAAAATGATTGGCTGAAAAGATATTTGTTTAAAATACAGTGTTCTAATTTTGTTTGAATTCGATGAAATGTTTTAAAAACTATAAACTAATTTTTTCACTTACTATACGAAAAAAAAATTATCTATAATACTTTTATCCATAAATAATTAACACTTAGTTGGTTAATAGAAAGAAATGAAGGTTACTGTTACTTCATACGTTATTGTAAGCTGCTGTCCGGTGACTATACTGCTGCATGGGTTCGGACTTTTTCTTTTGATAAAAGCAAAGAGATCTCGGATGGATTCTACTCAGCGCACTATTATTTTACATCTATGCATTTCTGAGCTTTGTGCAAATATTTTGCTTTTGATAAATGGAATATTTCATTTTACAGCAACTAGACCTTCAATTTATCTTTTTTTGCTACTTCGAATATTCATGGGTTTGTGTTATTGTACAAACATCTGGTTGACGTTTGATCGTTTTTTGCATACACAATTAACTATTAAATACCCTGTGTATTGGTCAAGGAAGCATACTATATTTTCTGAAGTTTTTTTATGGATTTTTAGTTTAGGATGCGGTCTTTTAGTTTTTGTTAAAAACCCCCATGTAATAATAATTTTGGATCTTACATTTGATATGATAGTTTTGGTATTTCCGACTTTCGTGTACTTGAATGCAATTGTTTTATCAAGAAAAATGAACAGCGTAAATAGTAAAAAAAGAAGCAGAAAAGGATTTTTATTAACAACATTGATAGTGTCGAGTTACATATTGCTAATGGTTATACCACATTTGATTTTTTCTGTATATACTTTCTCGAAAATAAAAATGCCCACTAAATTTATTTTAATATTGGATTTGACATTAGTTTCTGGTTTTTGGAGTCATGCAACTCTTTATATATTATTGTCTCCAAGTATTCGTCATACTTTATATCAATTTTTAAATATCAAAAAAAGAATAACGAGAAATAAGCATAAATTATCAGAGACAAGATCTGAGATTTTTCGAAGCCGTGAACTTTCAGAAGAAATAAAATTTTTGTCGTGAACTTTCAGAAGAAATAAAATTTTTGTCGTGAACTTTCAGAAGAAATAAAATTTTTGTCGTGAACTTTCAGAAGAAATAAAATTTTTGTCGTGAACTTTCAGAAGAAATAAAGTAAAATTTTTGCCGTGAACTTTCAGAGCCAATTTATTCAAAAATCGTATTATTACACAACCAAGATTTTTCTTAATCAAAAGATAAAATCTAAGAAATTTTTTTTTTAAGTGATGCTTTTAACTTTTTTATTTACTGATTATATAAGATTGTCATCGATTAGTTGTCAAACATATGCATAATTTTGTTAGATTAATAATGAATTTTATTTCCCATGAATCTAAAATAGTTTTGGGTAAATCGGTTTTGAATAAAAAATAGTTTTGGGTAAACTATAAAATAATACAGAAGTAAAAATGCATACTTAAAGTAAACTGAGGTAAAAGCTAAACGAAAGAAAAAAAAGAACGAGTTCAGAACTTTATTTCTATTCTTTTTACTGAAAGCCAATAAATATATATATATATATAAATATATATAAATATATATATACACAGTGCCGGCCTTAGCCTTTTTGCCGCACTCGTGCGAAATTTGTCCTGCCGCCCCTGAAAATTTTTTAAACGTGCTGGTAAATTACATGGAAAATAATAACAAATCGAATTCAAAAATAATACTTTACAATAAAACGCTACATACAAAGAATAATTTTTTGTTTATGTTTTTCACAAAATACATTTAATTTTTTAAATTAATCTTACGAGCCTTCTTATCACCAAAATCTTTGATTAGGGTTGAAAAATCAAGATTTTCAGCAATATTCTTTTCAATCGATAGGGTTCCTAAACTTGAAAGTCTACCCTGCGACATTGTTGACCGCAGATAGGTTTTTATTAGTTTCATTTTGGAAAAGCTTCTTTCTCCACTCGCTACAGTGACAGGTATTGTTAGCGAAATTCGCATTGCAATCCATGTGTTTGGATACAAATCTTGCATTTTGTGCTGTTTTATAAAGTTTAAAACAATAATAGGAGTAATTTTATCCTTTACCATTTTAGAAAGAAAAGGTTTAATGCTCATCAGTTCATTGCAAAGGAGAATACCATTAATGTCCGATTTTAGATTTACGGTAAGTTTACTTTGAAGAGCTAAACATGATTTTAGAATTTCTTCTCTTTTTTGCAAACTATCGACATTATACAAAAAACCCCAAACTTCGGAATAATTCTCCAACTGTATAAATCTTTCTCTCATTGAAATTAAAGATGTGTCTAAAAAAGGATTGAAGAAATCGATTTCTAATTTTTTTTCAGGAGAAAATAAATAAATCCCATCTTGGGCTGGTTCGTCAAAATGGCGTTTCACTCGTATTATTCTTTTAAGTGGTTTAAAAACAGGCTCCACTTGTAATTCTATAGCCAAATCCTTTGCTTTTATAATTGCATCTTTAAAACCACATTTTCTACAGTTTTCTAAAAATGAACAACAGCTTTTCAATAACTTTGCACATTGAGTGATGTCCATGTCTTTTTCTTGAAGAGTTTTACTAACAATATTGACTTGAAAAAGAACGTCATACCAGACAATTAAAGAGACAAGAAAGCTAAAATCTTTTAATTGCTCTCCTAGAGTTATCGCTTCATGTGCAGTTTCAGGATTACGAACGGCTTTAACATTAGTAATTTTTGCTTCCCACCACGTGTCACAGAGTTTCTTTGAATGCAAAATTTTAACATGATCAATTAAAATTTTCCATTGGCTCACTGAAGCTGAGAATAGAGTAAACAATCTCTGAAGAATACCGAAAAAAGCTATAGATTTTACTGAAGACCGTGCAGAGTCACTTATTACCAAATTTATACTATGGTTGCCGCAAGAAACATATAATGCTAAAGGATTAAGATTTAAAATCCTTTTTTGTACACCATTAATCTTTCCTTTCATATTTGATCAATTAACATACCCTTGACCTCTGCAGTTAGAGATTTCAAGTCCATGCTTAGTTAGCAACTTGATTAAAACCTCAGTAAGTCCTAAGTCTGTAGAATCAGAAACAGAAAAGAATCCTAAAAAGTACTCTTTAATTTCCACTCTAATATCTAATGACAAGTCAACAATTCGAATAGTAAGAGAAAGTTGTTCTTTTCTAGAAATATCAGGTGTACAATCAGCAATGATTAAATAGTAAACGGCTTTCAAGACTCGGTTTATTATTTCATCATTAACCTTTTGAGACATTAAATCTATTAACTCATTTTAAATATTTTTCCCGCAATAATGGTCTAAAGTGTCACCTTTTATTGCAAGTGCTAAATGCTTTTGCATCACAGGATCAAATTTTGCAAGCATCTGTATTAGTCCTAAGAATTTGCCGTTTTTAGGCGTAAACAGTTTATCCGAACTCCCTCGAAAAGCCACATTATTTTCAGCTAGGTAAAGAGTGATAATCATCAGCCGAAGAAGAACATTTTGCCATCGCAAACTGTCTTTTTCTATAATTTTAATTTCTTCATTATCTATAGTTTTTCCAGTTTTTAATCTTATTTCAGTTTCTACCCACTGTTGATAACATTTTATATGAGAGACGCTGTTTTCATGAACTCCCAATGTTTCAGTTAAATGTCTCTATATCTTGAAACCATCAGAGACTAAGTTTGACTTTGAATTATTATCAAAAGGTATACAGCAAAAACAAAATACGGAGTTTTTAGAATCTGAATAAACCAACCATCTACGGCAAAAGGTTTCTCCATTCACAAGCTTTCTATTGTAATAAATGCTAGAAAAATGTCGACCATTTCTATCTTCAGGGTATTTTTCCTTTGTAATTTGAAATGGACCAAGTTTGATTAAATGGTCCACAAAGTTGCTAGATCGAACAGTCGGCCAATGTCCACAATCCAATAAATTAGGTGTTTCTTGTAAAAAATCTTCCGATAAATCATTCGATTCTTTTAAAATAACTGGTTCATTATCTACTTCAATTTGCAATGAAGTTATACAACTATTTTTGAGTATTGTTGAAGGTTCTCCAATTTTATTGTACATAGTCGTAGAGATAGTTGAAGCATCAGGGTTAAAATCTTCACGACCTTCGTCAGGTTTTTTATAAGCAACATATTTTTCAATGCTCATGAATTTTTCTGAAAAAGTTCTCAAAACACATTCATAAAATTATTAAAGAAATAAAAAAAAAAGTAACTAAACTTACTGAAAATTGTTTAAATCGAGTCAACTTAACATTTAATAACAAAAAATAAAAACTTTTGAACTTCTTTATAAAAAATTTTTTGCAACTTTTCGAAATGACTCCTAGGGGAAATAACGCACAAATGATACTAGAAATTACAATAGAAAATCGTGCGTTAATTAAGTAAATGTAGTAATTTTTTGTCTTCAAATTTAAAATCGTGTTTTTTTTTGCAAAGGTCGTTAAATCTTTTAATTTACTTTAAATTTTTAATATACTACTGGAAAATTAAAACTTGTGACTAATAAAATTCTCCGCCCCTATTTACTTGCCGCCCTCGTGCAGCGCACGACCTCGCCCCCCCTCCCTAAAAGCCGGCGCTATATATATATATATATATATATATATATATATATATATATATATATATATATATATATATATATATATATATATATATATATATATATATATATTTATATATATATATATATATATATATATATATATATATATATATATATATATATATTGTTGTTGTTGTATGATTTAGTATTAAAAATACTAAACTCTTGATCGTTGTAAAATGCTCAATATTTAAGAAATATTTAGTTTTTCAAAAACAGAGCGTTTTATACTTAAAAATACAGAAAAAACCTGCAATTGCATTAAAAAATCTCTTTGTCCACTGAACAACAATTGCTTGTCTAACAACATTGTTTACCAAGCCACCGTAAGCTCAAATAAACCTCAATACAAAGATAAGGTATACATTGGGATAAGCGAAACCTCTTTTAAACTACGTTACGCAAACCATCTAAAATCCTTCAACATAAAAAAGTACAAGAACGACACTGAGTTATCTAAGGAAGTATGGGATTTAAAAGATAACAGTTTTACATCTTCAATCAAATGGAATATAATTAAACGCTGTAAATCATACAATCCTGCGTCAAAAATTTGTAAGCTTTGTTTAAATGAGAAATTTGAAATATTATTTTACAAATGAGATAATCTGCTAAATAAAAGAGGCGAAGTAGTTTCGAAATATAGACATAAAAATAAATTTCTTCTTTCATTATTTGATAGCGGAGATTAGTTTTCCATTAGGTCTTCTTGTACTAAGACGTCAGAACTCATTCTACTGTAGTTTGTAATTTTTAGACGGTTTTTTATATTTTTGATTTTGTGCTTCATGGCTGATGATTGCCGATAGGCAGTGATATTTTCGTACACGAGAACAAAAACGAGAACGAAAAAAAAAGCCTTTCGTTTACGAAAACGAAAACTAAAACGAAATTTATTTTAAGAACGAGAACAGAATAAAAACGATAATTTTAAATTTTCGAACGGAATAAAAACTGAATCGAAAATTATTTTAAAACGAAGTATTTTCGTTCTAGATTTGAAACGAGTTGAATTATTTGATATATATAATTATTATATTACAATACATTATAATGATATATTATTTGAACTTAATTGAATTTTATTTAATTAAGTTCGAATAAGTTTAGTTATGATATAGTTCGAATATATTTATTCGAATATATTTTTTCGAACTAAAAAAAATCAAACTGTAAGACCAACGCAACTACGCGATGAGTTTGAGTAAACTTTTTGCTGGTAGGAAGAGGAATAGAAAATGGTATGGAAATGGTTTAAATACGATGCGTCATCCGACAAATCAGTATGTTTAGTTTTACTTGATGGTGAAAAAGTATGCAATACAAAGTTGTGTGGAAAGAGCCCAACAATTCTTAAAGTTAGTTTATCTGTTAGAGGATATGTTTTCATTTTGAAACAAACGACTCATTTTTATCATTTTAGAGTAATTATTCAATAACGTATACGAACTTATTTATACATTAATTGATAAACAGATAGATAAATAAACATATAAATATACAAACAAAAAATTATATAAATATGTTTATTTTTTTCTAGCTACATTTAGCAAGAAACCATAAGTCTGTACACGTTGAGCTGGAAGAGTCGGAATTAAAGAAATTTAGTGAAAAAAAGCAAACAGGGATAAAGAGAAAAGCAGTGGATGAAAATGGACCCACTCTTTTAGAATCGTTAGAATAAAAGAAAGAATATAAATAAATAAATAGAATGAAATATAAATAAATAAATAGAATGAAAATAGACCCACTCTTTTAGAATCGTCTCTTTTACAAATCAGAACCAGACCTTGATTCAATGCATTAATCGTAGGAATACCGCATGGCCTACTAATTCACACGAGCATAAAATTCGACTAAACTCTCTTATTCAAATGATAATTGCAACATGTAATCCAGTGACATTGGTGGATAATGCGAGTTTTAAAAAGTTAGTTAATACCTTGGATTATAAATTTTTATTGCCTGCTTCTGCCAAAATTACTAGCCTACTTAATGAAGAATTTACTGTTTTAACGAGAAAACTTCGTGACTTCATATCTGAAGGCAGGCGCTTCACAATATGCCTTTATAACTGGACTAAAAAAGGTCTTACTGCTTCTTTTTTAGGAATTTCGGTTTGTTTTTTCACTTCAAATCCGAAAAACCACATACAGGTGAACAAATTGCTAATTGTTTTGAAAAATGCCTAAAATATTGGAATATTTCCAGAGAAAAAATATTGCTTGTTATTTCGGACAATGGAGCAAACATGGTCAAAGGCATAAAGTTGTCGAGAATGAAAGCTCAAACTGAACGTGATTAATGAAGAGCAGATAACAGATCTGGAAGACGATGAGAATATGACAAATAGTGAAGAGTGGGAACATGTTGACTTGATAGTTGATGTAATAGAAAACGTAGCATTTAGAAGATTGGGATGCATTGCACATGTTATACAGCTAGTTGTAAAACTTGCATATGATGGTAAATATCATGGCTTACTTTTGAAGGTACGTGGATTAGTGGGAAAAGTTCGCAAATCTTCTGTTGCATTGGAAAAAATTATCAACAAATGTGGTAAGACTGTGATCAGCGACTGTTCTACAAGATGGAACAGCACTTACTTTATGGTTCGGAGATTTCTGGAAATAAAGACATCTATCAACGAAGTGCTTGGAGACCTTAACATTGATTTACTTGCCAATAGCGAATGGATAATGCTTCAGGATTTTGTCAATCTTTTAGAACCTTTTGCCAATGAAACTGATATTCTTCAGACGGATGCACTTTCACTATCCAGTGTTATACCTTCAATACTTAATTTAGAATGTCACCTTGAGCAATTTGGAGATGCCAAAGATGTAGCAGTTAAAATGCTTGAAGATCTACGCCGTCGTTTTGCCGTTCTTTTGCAGCCAAACGATCCTAATTTTAATCCACTGCCATGTGCCGCATGTCTACTTGACCCCACATGTGCAATAGCTCTTTTAGGTAATGAGCATACACAAATCAGAGAGTGTGCAAAGAAATACATTTTGTCAGAGGCTAAAAAATCGGTGCAACATGATTTACCTTTAGCAAGTGCATCTACTCTTTCTGTTGAGATTGCTCCAGAAATAAATGGATTAACAAAATGGAAATTTTTAGCGGCAAAATAGCGAGTAGAAAAAATAAAGCTTATTCCAGGTAATGAAGCACAAAATGAACTCAACAAATATTTTATTGAAATAAGGAACAGCTCTAATTGCCAAAATGCTTTAAATTTCTGGAAGATGAGAAGTGCTGTTTACCCACATATTGCACCATTAGCTGAAGACCTCATTGCAGCTCCTGCAACTCAAGCATATGTTGAAAGACTTTTTTCAATCTGTGGCTTGCTCACAAATGGACGGAGAAATCGAATGTCAGCGTCATTGGAAATGCGAGTTTTCTTAAAACTAAATTCTCATCTAGTCTAGATGATAATCATATAATCACTAGGCCCTTTATTTGTAAAATATATGAGTAATTATTAAAGACTATACAATAACTATTCATTAGTTTTTATTGTTACCAAATTTGAGGAGTTTTTTTTATACCTAATAATTGTAATTTTTTTAAGTTTTAGAGCAATAAGGACAGGTTGTTGTTGTGTTTTTTATTAAGGGCGGTGGGCGGGGCTCTAAACTTCAAGCCATGGGACTGGGTGTATTACATTTAATTAAGTTCTCATTTTTTTGTTTGTTTATAGAACTAAGACTTACTTCTTTTAATTATATATGCCTATATTATTTATAAATTATACTAAATTATAATTAGATGAGATAAAAAAGTTATACGACAAACGAAAATTGAACTAAATAAAAACTAAAACTAAAATTATTTTAAGATGAACTGAATAAAAACTAGAACTAAATTTATTTACTGAACTGAATAAGAACTAGAACTAAAAACTTTGCCTCTAAACTGAATAAAAACTAAAACTAAAATTATTTTCCGAACAAAAATATCACTGCCGATAGGCATGAAACTTTAAGTTCCATTAAAAGTTGTTTTTTCTTTTTTTTTTAAGTATATATATATATATATATATATATATATATATATATATATATATATATATATATATATATATATATATATATTTTTTTTTTTTTTTTTTTTTTTTCCAGAAAAATATGAACAAAGTAAATTTACATTGAATATATTACTGGTAGGACTTCCAGAAGATCACATGATCTTATCATGAAGCCCTTTACAATCTATATAACGAATTAAAAGGTAGAAAATTTACAAATATTAAAAATTACATAAGCGTTAGAATATTTTTCAGATGTTAAGCAAGTTTTAACATAATATTTTATAATATGGATATATAACATTCTCAATATTGAACAATATTATAATATAAAGTATTCAGCATATATTGTTTAAATAATATTCATCACACAGTCGACAAAAATATCAAATAACTTGAAATACTAAAAATAAATAAATATATTTTGTGTTGAAAAGATTATTTCTTTTGTTTTCTTTTTAAAGGATGAATAAGACCATTTAAAAGAAAAATCAAAGTTAAGTAAAACTATTTTATTCCAAAGAAATGGACCACGATAAGAAATACAAAACTGGTCAATTTTTGTTTTGCAAAACGGCTCTTGAATATTTTTACTATCACGAAGTTCATATTTGTTTTTTGGTTTCAAATTATAGAGATTTATAAATACACTTGGAGATAAATTTTCTTTACATTTAAACATAAAACATAAAATATTAAAAATATTTAGTTCGCATATATTTAAAGCTTTCATTTCTATAAGAAGTGGTGTTGAGCTTGAAAAACGATTTCCAAAATTAATTATGCGAGCTGCGTGTTTCTGATGCCGATAGAGAGATTTAAGTTTGGTTTTGTGAGCGCTTCCCCATATAATATTGACATAGTTTATATGGCAATGAATAAATGAATAATATAGTTGAGTTAATCGCTTTTTATTTAGTATATATCAAGCTTTGTATAGAACTCCAATGTTTTTAGCAACTTTCATTGAAATACTATCAATTTGCTGACTCCAAGATAAGTTTTCATCTATTATGACTCCTAAAAATTTTGTAAATTTTTCTCTTTTTATGATTGTATTGTCAATGAATAGGTCAGGTAAGATATTTTGGATTCTCTTTTTTTTAGAGGTTGGGTGAAAAAGTATAAACTTTGTTTTATCCGTATTCAAGGACAATTTATTTTTTCTAAACCAATATGATATTCTTTTTAATTCATTATTCATATTATTAAAAAGTATTACTATGTTTTCGTGCGACTGAAATAAATTCGTATCATCTGCAAAATTTACGGTCGTTAGGGTAGAAGCTTTGTAAAGATCATTTATGTATAATAGAAATAATAGTGGTCCAAGTATGGACCCTTGGGGGACACCGCATGTTATATTTTTTATTATTTGCGATGAAGATTCTTTGTTATAAACAAATTGTTTGCGGTTACTTAGATAGCTTTTGAATCAATTTAGGGTTTTATCTTTTATACCATAGCTCTCTAGCTTTTTTATTAAAATATGATGATTAGCAGTATCAAAAGCTTTTGACAAGTCAATGAATATGCCTAGTGTGAATTGAGAATTCTTAAATGAATCAGCAATACTGCGTGTTACTTGGAGAATAGCGTGTTCAGTAGAACTGTTTCTCTGAAAACCAAATTGATTTTTATAAAGGAGTTTATTATCAATAAGGTAAATGTAAATTCTATTATACATTATTCTTTCTAATATTTTTGAAAAGACCGGTAAAACTGAGATAGGACGATAGTTTGTTATGTAGGTATGGTCACCTGTTTTAAAGATTGGAGTTACTTTGGTTATTTTTAAACTATTTGGAAACGATCCTTGAGTAATAGATGCTTTGAAGACATTGAAGAGGATATCTTTAATCTCATTAAAAGAGTCGATTACAATATTTCCATTTATATCATCAGGCCCTATTGCTTTATTCCTTTTTAATGATTTAAATGCAATTTCGAATTCATTATAAGTTAGATTTGAAAAATTTATAGTTGAATTTGGTGATAATATAAATTCATCAACAGAGTTGTTGTCTACATAAGGAATCTTGTTTGTTAGGTTATGTCCTATTGACGAAAAAAAGTTATTGAATTCGGCTGCGATTTCATTTGAATCGGTAATTAACTTATTTTTAAATTTTATAGCATTCGGCATCGTATTTGTGTTTGTCTTATGTTTGCTAGTAATTTCTTTCATTATTTGCCACACCCGCCTTGAATTATGCTTGTGTTTTATAAGCAAGCCAGAGTAGTAAATTTGTTTGGCTTTTTTTCGGAGTTTTTCAAATAGATTTTTGTAAACTGTGCAGTTATTTTTATGTTTGTCGGATTTATTTTTAAGATATTTAATATAGAGTTTTTGTTTTATTTTTGATGATTTTTTTATTCCTTTTGTTATCCAAGGACAAGATATGTCTTTGGCGTTAAGAACTATTTCTCGAATAGGAAAATTTGCTTCATATATTTTGTAAAATATATTAAAAAAAGATTTGTAGATGATATTTATATCCTCATTAAAGTTTATATAGCTCCAGTCTTGGTGTAAAAGTTGCTCTTTAAATAAATTTAAGTTATTGTTGCTATAAATTCGTTTTTTTAATGTTATTTTACTATTCGTATTTGTTTTGTGGTTAGCGCCTAAGCAGAAAAAAATTGGAAAGTGATCCGAAACATCAGTTTTTATAATACCTTTTTTGAGTGTAATATTGAAATAGTCATTGGTAAGAACGTTGTCAATTAAGGAGGATGAAGATTTTGTAATTCTTGTAGGTTTATTTATAATGGGTATTGTTCCCGTTTCAAATAAATGATTATAAAACTTTGTTATATATTTTTTTTCATTATACTGGAAGTAGTCAAGGTTGAAATCCCCCAGTATATAATTTTTTTTCTTTTCTTGGCTAGTTTTTTCTATTATATTATGAACTAGATAATTGCTTAGGTACTCAGTTCTTCCGGTTGGTGGCCGATAACAGCAGCTTAGTAAAATGTTTTTAGATTTTTTATTTATTATTTCAACCGTTAAAATCTCAATATTATCATCAGAAACACTCATATCGCTTCGAATATTATACGCAAGGTTTTCTTTTATGTAAAAAAGAACTCCTCCTCCACGCTTATTAACATTACGCTCTAAGAAAACTGTATTAAAACCTGTAAGATGTTTGATTTTAAATCTTCCTCTGTACACCAAGTTTCAGTTAAGCAAATAACGTTAAAAAAATTTTCCGTTTGACAAATCATATTTAAAAAGTTATCAAAATTTTTTTTTAAACTCCTGATATTAATGTGGATTATATTGAAATAATCACGATTATCATTATTTTTAAATATGCTTTTAATTTATATATATATATATATAAATATATATATATATATATATATATATATATATATATATATATATATATATATATGTATATATATATATATATATATATATATATATATATATATATATATATATATATATGTATATATATATATATATATTTATATATATATATATATTACATATATATATTTATATATATTATATATATATATATATATATATATATATATATATATATATATATATATAAATATATATATATATATATTTATATATATATATATATATATATATATATATATATATATATATATATATATATATATATATATATATATATATATGTATATATATATATATATATTTATATATATATATATATACATATATATATATATATAAATATATATATATAATATATATATATATATATATGTATAAATATATATATATATATATATATATATATATATATATATATATATATATATATATATATATATATATATATATATATATATATATGTGACCCTGATA